>CM051238.1:20895969-21508469 GCA_027917425.1 Gastrophryne carolinensis
TCAGAGATATATATGGCAGCAGATACTCCAACGCATGTACACTGGGATGCCCATCTGAAAGCGTCCGGGTCATCCCGAGCGACATATTTCGCATGCAGCGTTACTGAGGCCTCTGGGATTTCAGCTATTGCAACTATTCCCCTGGCAGACGCGCACGCACACGAAGGAAGCTGAAGTCGCAGGCGTCCGAGCTGTGCGAGCCATTAGTTACACATTGTGCCGGCTCACATCCACAGCCAAGACGCTCTATTTCCATCCTCTCTGCTCCACATTCCTCACAAAGCTGCAGAATCATGAAGATTTCTGGAGGGGGGGGGGGTGTTCATCTCTGGCGAGGGGTTTTTTTGTGTGTCTTCACAAACAGTTCTGGCCTACAGCAGTTGGAAAATATTCAAATTGTGTTCAGCAATGAGGAGACTGATGGGAGCAACACAAAAGGGTTGATTCATGACCGTGAGTAAAGTCATTTGCACACAATTTTCAGCAGTAAAAATGTTTCCTCACGTGTTTCCCCTCACCCCAGATTCAGCAGACACTTTGTGCGCAATTTTTGGCGTGTAAATTTGCGCATGGAGTAAGATTCCATGCATGAATTTACTCAAAGAGTATATTTGCGTGCGATTTAGGCCTTGTTTTCAGGGGTGAAAAGTGAGCGCAAATGTGTTTATTTCATGCGCCATTTTCCTCCAGCAAAAAGCAGGAGGAAAATGTCGACTCCACGAACTCATGCTTATTTAATTCATTAAAAACATGCCAGCAGGAGACACGATGGTACTGCCCGCAGCATTGCGAGCCCGAGCGTATGGAGAAAAGGGGGCCCCCTCCCTCCCTATGTGCTTCCCCACCCCCTCTTAATCACCCTTACCCTACTCCCCACGTTGGACACCCCACACATGTCAGTAGTCAGATCCTGCCAAAGGACCAGAAGAGAGAGTGGGTGCATAGAACGCCCAACATACATCACATTCATCAATGCCGGCCAGGTTACTACAGCAACCCGAGTTGTTATGTTACAGCGCCTGATACATGTTTACAGCGTCCACTAGCGGTCGTTCTAAGCGCCACTACACAGACGCTCATCTGCCGATACCTGGTGTTAGTAACGAATCAGCCTCCACGTCGCCACTGACTACTAAACAGTAAAGACGGGGGTGAAACATCGGGCCATGGGGACCACTGACTGCCTCAGCCTGCACAGCGACACGGCGCTTGGCCATTTCCACATAAAAAGAGCTGAATTTCAAGCGCAACTTTGAATCAGAAACTAGCGAACTATGCGCACATGCGTGAACCATTCGCACGGTTTGTGGGCTTTTGGCGCACAAGCTTGAATTATCCATATAGAGGGATAAAGAGAGAAAATGTGGAGAAACCAAAAGGGAGGGGAAGGGGAGCTGTGATTTATTATAGAGAGAAACACAATCTGCTTTATTTTACCACTGAACTTCTCAAAACTCCGTTCTGGAAAATGTAAAGACACCACTGAGGTACTGTCACGTATCTGTTGCCAGCTCGGAAAAGAGGCAGCACAGATCAGAGAGGCAGACAAACAGTTAAGGTCAGCCTTAGGGTAAGTGTCACCCTGTGCAGGATCTCAGGATGCCCCCCCCCAAACACACACACACACAAAAATAAAAAGCGAGCAACAGAGGAAACACAGAAAAGAAAGAGACTATAGAGCAAGAAAAAGAAAGACTGGAGGCAAACGAGAGGAATACAATAAAATGTGGAAAACAGATGGCGGGAAGGAAAAAGGAATGTCATATGACGAGAAGGCAAAAAGAGAGAGGATAGGGGAATGTGGAAAGGAGGAGGAAAGAATAACAAAAAAAACTGACGAGAGAGAAGGAGATTGAAGAAATGCAGGAACAGAAAGACGGAGAGAATGTGAAAATAAGAGCAGGACCGGGGAGAATGTAGAAAAACAAAAAAGAGTGGAGAAGAAAGAGAAGGGGGAGATTAAGAAAAAAAAAGAAAGTAGAGAGAGAAAGAAAGAATAAAGAAAAATGGAGGAGAGAAAAAGATAGAAAGTGGAAAACAAAGATGGAGGGAAGGTAAAATATTAGGAAGATGTGAAGAAGCTGAAAAGAGAGGCAGACAGGAGGAAGGTGACAAAATACAGAGGGGGAAGAGAGGGAATGGAAGACTTGTGAAATAAAAGAGAAAGGAGTAAGAAAAAGGTAAAAGACAACTATAAAGAAACGTCCAAAAAAAAGGAGACAGATAGGGGGTATTTTGAAAAAAATAGAAGCCTTCTGGTCCAGGTGAGAGCTCCCGGCGCCCCCTTGCAGAGCAGTTGAGATGGCGCCCTGTGCAACTACACACGTCCCAAAGGCCGGCTATGCAAACAGTGGCTCAAATCGATTAGAGAATGAAAAAGGCAATAAATGAGAATTTGTTTGTTGCTCGAGCGGCGGATCGCTTTGTCTGAAATAAAAAATGTTTGTTCGCTTCATAACTCTTGACATGATAAACACAAATAGGTGATCCTTTTAACTTGCAGCTTGCAGTCTGTGACAGACGCTCTGTCTTTTGGATGTCATCACTATTCAGTTGCCCACCGGGTCATTCACTGGCCTTTTCTTAATTAGGTCATTGTATTTTGACTGCCATTGTGTATTGTTGGTTACGTCACAGTCAATGGCATTGTCCTGATTGATGGTATTACAGCCTGCTATTGTTCTACTGATTGCGTCACCGGCAGAGTTGAGGGATTGTGTGCCCTGCTGCTATTGGTCGGTGTGTGTGTCATGCAATAGAGACTTGTGTATATAAGGCCCAGTGTGGCACTAATAAAGGACACTTCACCTTCACCTTCAATACTGAAGTTCTGTCTCTTATTGGGGGAAACGCTATATTACAATTCACTAGCCCTTGTAAGGGCTGTTCCTGTTTCCTCACGGACGACTCTGGAATTCCAGCAGCACCTCTTACGATTGGGAAAAGGACGTCTCGGGCGGTGAAGCCCTCCGGCGATAAGGGTTATCGCTACACAGTCAATGGGATGGTAATACGTCATTTCTCTTGCAATAATCACCCGGCTGCTTGGCTAACGGGTGTAAGAGATGACGTGTATTATGTGAGCCTCAGATCACGGACTGGAGAATTTACACGTGTAAGTCTTTCCTCATGTGATGATGTTTAGATCATTAATGCTGTTTGACGATTAATTATCCACTTATTGTGTGTATATATATATATATATATGAGGGTTAATGTTAGGAATAATGTCATGATTAAGGGCATGATGCCCGAAACGCGTCGGCGCTTTTCATCTTTTTAAATATGTCTGCTGTATCGCGTATGGATATGGATTTTTAACTGCACTTCAAATAAACGGGACGTTTTATTTCACAACCGGATGTCGGCTGGCTCTGTTTGTTGCTATGGGACAGACCCAGTAAGAGGTGAGCGCTCTTGGCCGTGCAGCTCCAGAGGTTGTGGGGAGATCGAGCGGTTCAGAGCTGGCAACTTTTCTTCTCTATGATCATTTTAACTACACAGCAAATGCCCGAACTCAAACTGGCCGCCTAATTTGATTGAATTTAACAGAAAAGGGCAGAAAAGTAAGAGATGAGGGGAAAAGAAGAGAACTAGAGAAACAGACCTAGGTGATAGAAAGTGATGGAAGAGCAAAAAAGAGCTACGGGAATGGAAAAAAAGATAAATGGAAGGAAGGTAGGGACAGCAACGATTAAAGTGGGCCAACACCCAGGGGTGATCTATAAGATTCCCGGGCCGATCACCTCACACACCGCGGGGCATCCGAGATCGGGATGTCCCGCGGGGTGAAACCCCCCCAAAACCCCGAAAATCCTTACCTCTCCAGCCGCTGCTTCCGCCGCCGCCTCTCTCGCACTCCTCTAGACGTGCGCGCGCCGGCCGTCTCTGAATGGCCGGCGCGGGCACGCACACGTCAAGAGTGACGCGCGGGAGGCGGCGGGCGCGATCCCTTGTCCGTCGACGGACGTCACTTGTCCGTCGGCGGGCATTGGACAGCGCAGTCACGTGGGAGCGTGGAGAGGTTAGTTTTCGGGGTGTTTGGGGGTGTTTCAGGCAGCGGGGCACCCCAAATCGGGGTGCCCCGGGGAAGTGGACCAATACCCAGGATAGTCAAAATCCTGGGTGTTGGTCCACTTTAAAGAAATACAGAGCATAGAAAAGTGTTGGAATGATAAAAAAGAGAAAAGGAGGGGATGGAAAAAAAAATAAATGGAAGAAAAGGGAAAATACGCAAGGATTACAAAAAAAACAGGACATGGAAAAATGTTGTAAAGAAGAAAGTAAAAAGGCAAATGTTCATGAGTAAGAAGAAAGGGAAGATATGGCTAATGAGAAGACAGGAATTTACAAGAAGTGGAAAAAACAGCTGGTGGAAGAGATGAAAGATGGGGAATGTAAAAGGAAAAAAAAAAGAAAAATATAAGGAGCATTAGAAACAATGAGATGGTGAAATAGAAGAAAGTCATAACATTTGGGAGGAGCAAAAATAAATGTATAAGGAGAGAGGGGAAAGGGGAGATATGAAGGAGAAGAGAAAGGAACCAGATGGTGGGAAAAAAGAAATTAAAGATAAATGGGAGAAAGGAAAAGAAACAGATAATGGGAAAGGAGAGATATATGGGAGAAGGGGAAAGAAATGATGACGGGAATGCAGAGATACTTTATGAGGGAGAATGTGATACAAAGGAGAGATATAAAGGAGAAGAGAAAAGAAAAGAAGAGGTGGGAACAGATGAAGCGAAAAGAGAGAAGGGAGATATGAATTTGAAAAATAAACTGGCGAGGGGAATGTGAGAGACTGTGAAACAGAAAAAGACAGATGGCGTCGGAGAGAACAAAGAGATGGTGAAATAGAAAAAAAGACAAAACATTAGCGACTAGAAAAAAAGAAGATAGAATAAGCAGAAAGGTAAAAGATGAGGGAAGATAAAGGGAAAGGAGAAGGGGTGATACTGTCTGAGGGAGAAGGGAAAAAAATGGATGATCAGAGAAATAAAATTCAAGATAAAAGAGAGAAAAGAAACAAACAAGGGAAGGGGAAAAGAGGGAGATATAAAGGAGAAGAGAAAAGAGACAGATGAGAGAGGAGTAGAAATGACAGGTATGAAGGAAAAGAGTATCGGAACAGGCGCATGGAAAGGGGAGATATGAGTCTCAACAGAAAAGAAACAGACAAAAGAACTGGACAGAGATGGTTGCAGAAGACAGACAAATGCCTGGGAGAGAATAAAGGGAAGGGAAGTGGAAGGAAAAGCAGAGGAAGGGGAGAGAAGAAAAAAGAGATGAGAAGAGGAAAGTCAGATAGAACAAAAACTGATTGCAGTGGAGAGATAGAGAAATGGAGAGGGCACAGAGCAACGTGGAGAGAAGCAAAGGTAGGTAAAACAAAGAGAAGAGAGAGAGACAATGAGAGATGTATGGTATTTAGAGGATGGAGGGCAGAATTATACAGGGAAAAGGATATAAATGAAAGGGTGCGCAGGAACGTTGGGGGGGGGCATTAGTAGTGTAGGAGAAGGGAGAGCAGAAAACAGAGATATGAAGGAGAAGAGAAAGGAAGCAGGTGGTGGGAAAGAAGCAATGGGAGATATATGGGGGAAGGAAAAAGAAACAGATGATGGGAAAGGAGAGATATATGGGAGAAGAGAGAAAGGAAACAGATGATGAGAAAGGATGGCTATATAGGAGAAGGAAAAAATGGAGATAATGAGAAAGAAGAGACATACGGTAGAAGGGAATAGAAACAAATGATGGGCAAGAAAAAATGGGAGATATATGGGAGAAGAGAAAAATGAAACAGATGATGAGAAAGGACGGATATATGGGAAAAGGAAAAAACAGAGATGATGAGAAAGGAGAGATATATGGGAGAAGGGAATAGAAACAGATGGTGGGAAAGGACTGATATATGGGAGAAGGAAAAAGACACAGGTGAGAAAGGAGAGATATATGAAAGAAGGAAAAAGAAACAAATGATTGGAAAGAGGAAAGGAGAGATATATCGGAGAAGGAAAAAGAAACAAATGATTGGAAAGAGGAGAGGAGAGATATATGGTAGAAGGAAAAATAAACAATTGATTGGAAAGAGGAAAGGAGAGATATATGGTAGAATGAAAACGAAATAAATGATTGGAAAGAGGAAAGGAGAGATATATGGGAGAGGGAAAAAGAAACAAATGATTGGAAAGAGGAGAGGAGAGATATATGGGAGAAGGAAAAATAAACAAATGATTGGAAAGAGGAAAGGAGAGATATATGGGAGAGGGAAAAAGAAACAAATGATTGGAAAGAGGAGAGGAGAGATATATGGGAGAAGGAAAAATAAACAAATGATTGGAAAGAGGAAAGGAGAAATATATGGGAGAGGGAAAAAGAAACAAATGATTGGAAAGAGGAGAGGAGAGATATATGGGAGAAGGAAAAAGAAACAAATAATTGGAAAGAGGAAAGGAGAGATATATGGGAGAAGGAAAAAGAAACAAATGATTGGAAAGGGGAAAGGAGAGATATATGGGAGAAGGAAAAAGAAATGATTGGAAAGAGGAAAGGAGAGATATATGGGAGAAGGAAAAATAAACAAATGATTGGAAAGAGGAAGGGAGAGATATATGGGAGAGGGAAAAAGAAACAAATGATTGGAAAGAGGAGAGGAGAGATATATGGGAGAAGGAAAAAGAAATAAATGATTGGAAAGAGGAGAGGAGAGATATATGGGAGAAGGAAAAATAAACAAATGATTGGAAAGGGGAAAGGAGAGATATATGGGAGAAGGAAAAAGAAATGATTGGAAAGAGGAAAGGAGATATATGGGAGAAGGAAAAAGAAACAAATGATTGGAAAGAGGAAAGGAGAGATATATGGGAAAAGGAAAAAGAAACAAATGATTGGAAAGAGGAAAGGAGAGATTTATGGGAGAAGAAAAAATACAATTCTGTGAAATACTCACCTGTAGAATTGGTATTATACGTATACAGTACGTCCTGCTCCAGATATAATACTTACACTTGGGTTATCCTCCGCCAGATGGCGCTGTGCACTGCAGACATGCAAAAACAGGCTCCTCCCGGCCCTTCATATACCCAGGGACCGCCCACAAATCCCCAGCATTGAAAAGCAGTGAGAAAAGAAGCCGGGAGAATCCAACCACCAAAAAACTGGTAATAACAACAATGACAACAATCACCATACAGGGGATCCAGAATAATGCAAAAAACCAGGGTGGGGTGGAGCAGGACGTGCTGTATGCGTATAATACCAATTCTACAGGTGAGTATTTAACAGAATTGTATTATTCTAAGCATACAGTACGTCCCGCTCCATCTATAATCCTTACACTTGGGACATCCAATAGCAGGGTCCATAAAGTAGGGTGGGATCCCCAAGAAAAAAGGCACAGCAGACAGTTAAAGGTGCTGTCACCTGCGAACCTTGCTACCAAGAGCGACATGAGCAGAGCTCTAACGTCAACGACATAAAAAACCTTGAAAAGGTATGAATAGAGAAGAAGCAGCGGTCTAGCAGACTTGTTCAACAGAAACCTGGTGCCAAAAGGCCCAAAGATACCGTAGCACAAGTAGAAACAGAAGTAAGGCGAGAAGAAGATTCTTCCCCTTAAAAGAATAGGCCTGAGTAACAGCCTGACCAGTCCAAATGGTAACAGTAGCCTTGGCAGAAGCCGAAACCTTTCCTGGGACCGGAAGGGACAATCCATCCAAGTAAAGACCAGGCCAAAGGCCGCATAATCCCTGGAAGCAGACGAGATCAGGCACATACAGGATGGAGACGCCCGCAAACCCCAAGGGGCATCAGTCCCTCTAAGGGACAAGAAACAATCCAGGGAAACACTTCCAACACCTGTTGAGGGAATGTAGACCCCCTTTCCTCAGCGTTACTAGGAACAAGGCCCAGAAGAAAGACAAATGTCTTGAATACATGAGTATAAGACACCACCTAGGCATAAGGTCCGGCGGAAAGCGGAACACCACCTCATCATGGTGTATGTATCAATGAACGAGGGCTAGCTAAACAGAGCCGCCCGCTCAGGCACACGTCTGACTGAAGTAACAGCCCCCAGAAGGACAACTTGAGGTAAGAACAGTCAGACAGCATCCGGAATAGGTCCAAAGGGGAACACCCCGCAAGGCAAACAGAATAAAAATCAAATCCCAACAGGGACCATAGAATTACGTGGGGGATGCACCTGAGCAATCCCCGAAGGAATGCTTAAAGTGGACCAACACCCAGGATTTTGACTATCCTGGGTTTTGGTCCACTTCGGCGGGGCACCCCGATCGGGGGTGCCCCGCTGTGTGAAACCCCCCAGAAAGCCCCAAAATCTTACCTGTCCCCGCTCCCACGTGACTGGACGGTCCATTCCCCGCCAACGTCCAGGCGGGGATCAGAAACGTCCAAGCAGCTGCCGCCGCCGCCTCCCTCGCGTCACTTTTGGCGCGCGCGCGCCCCCGCCGGCCATTCGCAGACGGCCGGCGCGGGCGCGCGCACGCCTACAGGGGCGCGAGGGAGGCGGCGGCGGCCGGCCGCCGCCGAAGATCAGGTAAGCGATTTGGGGTGTCTGGGGGGGTTTCACCCCGCGGGACATCCCGATCTCGGATGTCCCGCGGGGTGGGAGGTGATCGGCCCGGGAATCTTATAGATTTCCGGGCCGATTACCTCTCGGTATTGGTCCACTTCAACCAAGGAAAAGCTGAGCAAAGACTTCTACAGGAAGGCGGACAGGGCAGAACCTGAACCTTCAGAGTACCGAGTTGGGGAGCCAACTCCAACCCATGCTGAAACAACTCTGGGAACAGAGAACGCCCAACAGGGGAGAGACTTGGACTCACACCAATCAATATGGATACGCCATACCCTACAATAGACGGAAGAAAAAGAAGCAGCTAGCTCCTAGACTTCCAAAAGTCACAATCATCCGGACGAAAAGCTCGTCTCCAACAAGGTCGAAGAATCAACCGTCAGGCCATCTAGACCAGAGTTTGTAGATTGGGGTGAAATAACAAGGGGGCCTGAGTGAGCAGATCAGCACTCCTGACAGAACGTACAGGTCCGCTGTCCACAGAGCCACGTCTGCAACCACACTCCACTGGGCCACCAGTATCCCTGGTCCCCCCTTCCAGAGCGAACTTGCGCAGAACCCCGCCTAGCAGGGTGAATGAAGATAAGGCATACAGAATATAATGTCCATAACGTTACAAGGCTCCTGACCAGAGTCAGAATATTCTGGGACAGGGAGCAAGGGCCGAGAACCTGTGATAGTGACGGGGCCCAAACAGATCCACACTAGATGGATCTCAAAGTGACACAAGGATAAACACATCCTGTCGCAGAAGGACATCCACCGGAGCGAATACCACTGATATGCAGGGAACGTTGTCCTCCACCCATATCAGGATCAGATACCTTCCTGGAGGATCATCCTGCTCCGAGTCCCACACCGATAAATGATACAGGCCACTGACGTCAGACAGACCAAGAGCTCCCAAATAGACAGGTCCTGAAAAGGAGCAGTCCAGCGAGATAGAGCCAACCTGAAGGCTCACCGCTACAAAAATAGAAAGGTGTATGGACCCCTAAAGGCCCCACCTCCCCCGGAGCCACCGAGGATTTTAGAAGAAAGACCCCCCCCCCCCCATCCAGTCAACCTGATAGATTCGGTATCCATCTACAGGAAGACGCAAGAAAAAGGGGGGTACCCCCTGACTGGTACCTTGAGAGCAATCGTCTCAAGAGGAACCACCATACCAAGGGGGAAGGTACACAGATCCAGCTCCAATGATGCTGGAACCCTGTCCAGTAGTAACAACATAAGTAGCAGAAAAGGGCACAGAGTATAAGGGACATCCTCTGAGCAGCCACCAACGGGCCCACCAGCTGCAACCCTGCCTGGTGAAGGGACGGGGACAGCAATGAGGGACAGAGCCCATGTAACCAGATTGTCCACTTTATTGCCAGGAAAGAGGGTTCTCGCCTGAACCGAATCCAATTCAACCCTAGGATCGGAGATACCCAATAAGGGGACAATGAGGAAATTGAGGTGATTGAACACCCATCCAAATGACTCCCAAAGGACACCACTAGCCGAGTAACTAACTCGGCCTGACGTTGAGATTGGGAAGTAAGAAGGACGACCAGGTAGGTCCTAGTGCGGACGCCCCATGGTCTCATCAGAGACATCACCCCCGTCAGCGCCTTGGCGAGCACTCTGGGAGCAGAAGAGAGGCCAAATAACAAGGCCACAATCCGCAGTGTTGGCCCTCCAACACTGACCTGTAAGAGCCTCGGTGTCCAGAAGACACAGGGGTATTAAAATAAGCATCTTAGATCTCCACAGGCGGCAAGAAGCCCACTGGGCGCAGGGCGCTGGCGGCCCAACACAGAGATACCATGCAGGAACTGCCTGTGAATGTAAAATTGCAGAGCCTACAAAATGCCAGAATGGGCCAGACTGCCTCATCCCTTTGGGGGAATGTGGAAAGGTTAATGTAGAGGCCCCCGCCTCTGCATGTTAAGGGCAACCTGCAAGTGAACACCTGAAGAGAGACAGGGACCAGAAGCACCCTGACAACCTCGGGAAGGGACCGCCCAGCAAACTCTATCCTGCATCCGGGGGAAACTACCTCCTGAATCCACCAGAAGGAGGCATGACGCCTCCTGATAGGAGCAAGGTGCTGCGGCCATCCCCTCACCCAGAAGGGAGAGGGCGTCCCGTCATGCTTGGGGGGTTTTGGTGAAAGATTTGGACTTAGTCCTGCCGGAGGGGCCAGGGCGTTGTCTGCCAACCCTGGGGTGGGAATCTACGCAGAATAGCTGGAAGCACACCCCTGGTTCGTGTTTGACACTAACATAGGGAGGGTGTCCCTGCCCCGAGGAGGCCGAGACGGCCTTCTGCGTAGGGGTGTTTTGCCCTTTTTACCAAAAAGGTCCAAACGGGCCACAAATAGTCGTCGCCCTCTAAAGGGAAGGCCAGTAAGAGCCTTTTTTGTATCATCGTCAGCACCCCACTGTCGCAGCCAGACCAGGCGGCGTATAGCAACCACAAGGGCAGAAGTTCTTGCACACATCCTAATGGTGTCATCCAGCGCTAAAAGGATAAACCTTACAAATACATCACAACTGGAGAGTGCATTAAAGACCTCCCAGGGGAGATCCTCAGGTTGATGGTCAAGCATCTTTCTGATGAGGGTTCTAGCGGCCACTGCAGTGATGGCCGCGGCACAAACAGGGCGCAGTGCCGTCCCTGCACAAGAAAAGGCGTGAGAAGCCAGTCTATCAATGCGCCGGTCCTCAGCATCCCGAAGGGTACGATAAGTAGGAGCTGCCATGAAGGGGGGTTAACAACCCCTATGATCGGTGCATCCACCACGGGAGGTGATGACCAACATCAGGGGGAAATAGGTATTTCCAATTCCAGTCCCCTGGAAGTTTACAAGGGGATTCCCATTCTTTGAGTACAAGAGCCTGGAAATGATCCTGCTCCAGAAATTCCAAGCGTGGTGTCGCTGTGCGGAAACTCTCCCTTCTAGGCTTGGGAGCCTCACCAGGAGGAGAGATAGACAAGACCTCAAAGATCTTTATCAGTAATTCATCAGTGTCACACAGGCCCCAGGAACCAGAGCCAGAATCATCATGATTCCTAGCCATCTCATCAGAGGAGCCCGAGTCGGAGAACAGCTCACCTTCATCAGAAGGAGCAAAGCCCTGCGGAGCAGCGAACTCCTCAGTTTCAGTAGGAAAGGGAGAACCCGGAGGCGTCAGGGACCGCTTCTTTCCAGGGCCCAAGCGTTCTGCCAACCTCGAAATAACCTGATCAGCCGTAGGCAGACTGCGCGGCACGACTTGCTGGTCATCCCCGCTCGAGTGCGACTTATCAGGCATGAGATATAAGCACGGGGAAACAGGTGTATTGAACCGAGGTGCAGCCACTGGCAACCCTGATTGCAGGGCCAGTACTTGCTCAGCACAGGGTCTGCAGACCCGTGCTCTGTCAGCATCAGCATGGGGCTGTCCACACGCTGTACACAACCGGTCTTGTCCCCGAGGAACCCCAGTCACATAATTCTGAGATGCCTCCATATGGTGATTCTCAAAGCAATATGCCAGCAGGGATTTATGCAATAGGCAACCCTGGATGCCCCAAAGACCCGCTAGGAATGTGGGAGAATTTTTTGTAAACCCGCTATAATTTATGTCAGGCTGGGAGAAGCCACCGGAGTCTTTGGCGTCTGAAAGACAAAGAGAATAAGGGGTGTCAGAGCCATGCGCAGCAGAACAAATTATCCTAATGAACCACCCGCAAGGGCACTTACAGACCAAGGGAGGAGGAAGACCACAACCACGCGCGAAGATCATCAAAATGGCGCCAAGCGAACCTCAAGGGGCGGGCCCGATCTGGCCATGACGCGGAGCGCGCCAAGCCAGGTCCCCGCCTCCCCCAAAGAGCGCGAAGCTCTGAGGCAGCAGTCAAATCTTGACAAGCAGTGGATAAGATCCACTTAGTATAAGCCTTAGCTAATGGAGACGCCATAGCTTCTGAGCGACGCCACCGCCCGGCGCAGCACACTTCAGTAAAAGAAAATACACACGCACGGCGACAGCTAAAGGCTATGAAGAGCAAGCAGCGACACCCAGTTGCCAGTCAAGGGCAAAACTACGGCCATAAGCGTGACACTACAGTACACTAAGACCGCCACACACATACCCCCCCCTTTCTTTTCCCCCGAACTACGGGGGGAAACGAGGGAGGAAGGCGACCCTTTACACAGGGTCCACCGCTACACGGGGCACGGGGCAATAATGCGGGAGGGGCATCCACTAGAGGCTCACCATCAGCCTAAACCGCCTACCCTTTGGTGGGGGACTGCGGTGGAACATGGCTCCGTAAGCACACATGGTGCTGCCTACCTTCACCTGACCAGTGCAGCCCCGGCTGGGAGGCACATCACGAGGAGGACGGGTGGGAATAGTCCAACAGGGCCGCAGGCTGTAATAGCCCCGCTCACCTGCAAGAGAGTGATACTTCATGTCTTCGCAGTCAGCACTGCAGAGAAATCTGGGGATTTGTGGGAGGTCCCTGGGTATATGAAGGGCCGGGAGGAGGCTGTTTTTGCATGTCTGCAGTGCACAGCGTCATCTGGCGGAGGATTACCCAAGTGTAAGTATTATATCTGGAGCAGGACGTACTGTATACTTAGAATAAGAAACATATAATCAGTAGTCAGGAACAGATGGTTTAATGATGCATATTAGGTTTCTTCTGCAGCCACCAATCAAATACAATCCTGACCCAAAACAAGAAACTAAAACGATTGTCATTATTTGGTTGGGGGGCGAGGCGCAGGAATCTCTTTGTAAGATACTCAGAGCTGCTGGGCCCAAAGAAAAGGAATAAAAACAACAGGTGGTGACGGCACATCTTCTCTTTCTTTTGTAAGACAATGAATAGCGGTGGTGTGGCACCTTGGGCTCGGGCCCCGCTGTGTTTGCCTGTGTCACCTCTGTAGCGCTGGTGCAGAACGAGCAATGAAAACTTTGCGCACGTTTCATGACATATCGCGTTTCCCCAGACAATGGGCCGCGGCCTGACCAGGAACCACCATCTACATAGGGAAGCATTTCATGTGCCCCCAGCCTACACTATTTACACTAATCGTGTCAGAGCGGAGGAACGCTTCCTGCACTGGGTGCAATCTGATCTTTGTCTTTGATAAAGAGTCTACAGATATCAAAGGAAGAGAATGAAAAGTTTGTCTGTTTGCTGATGATATAAAGATTAGTAATAGGGTGGATATTGCTGGAGGTGTCTGCAACATGGAAAATGATTAATAGTAATAATGATAAATTGTCAACACTGTGGAAACTAGAGTTTAATGTCTCTAAATGTAAAATCCTGCACTTGGGTCGAAGGAATCCCTGCTCTGAGCACCGTATGGGCAGCACTGTGTTATCCAGGACCTCGGAGGAGAGAGATTTAGGGACACTGATTACTGATAGCTGCAAGATGATTGGACAGTGTAGCCAGGCAGTGGGAAAAGCAAGCAGGATGCTCGGCTGCATAGCTCGAGGCATCACCAGTAGGAAGAGGGAGGTTGTGATGTCGCTGTATAGAGCCCTGGTGAGGCCACAGCTAGAATACTGTGTGCAGTTCTGGAGACCTTACCTGCAAAAAGACATTATTCATATAGAGCTGGTCCAAAGGCCGGCAACAAAAATGGTAGAAGGGCCTAAACTTATCAGGAGAGAATTAAAGAACTTAATTTGTACAGTCTGGAGGAAAGAAGGGAGAGGGGACAGGATGGAGACCTTTATATATGTGACAGGATTGAATAAGGTTCAGGAGGGAAGTGTTTTTAAGAAGAAACTTAATGATAGAACAAGGGGGCCCAACCTGAAGCTAGTCGGGGGGAAGATCAGGAGCAATGTTAGAAAATATTATTTTACAGAAAGAGTAGTAGATGCTTGGAACAACTTCCAGCAGAGGTAGTTGAAAAATCAACAGTCACTGAATTTAAACATGTCTGGGATAAGCCTCCATCTATCCTAAGATACAGAGAACATACAGTATATACATAAGGGCAGACTAGATGGAGCGTATGGTCTCCTTCTGCCGTCAACTTTCTATGTTTCTATGTAATGTAGCAAATGCATAAGATGCAGCCTTATAAAGTGGACCAAAACCCCGGATTTTAACTGTGCAGGGTTTTAGGGATGCCCTGCTGCATGAAACCACCCAGTAAAACTCACCTATCCCCGGTCTTACGGTGCATGCGCAGACTCTCGTCCAATCAATATGCACGGCTGCGCTTGTTAATGTCAGCTAAGGGCTGATCGTAGCCGAAAAAACAGCCAAGCAGAGCTGTTCGCATCGGCAGCCGCATCCCTGCTGGCCTCTAACTGTGTGCGTGCCCACGCCGGCCACCCACACACCCGGCGCGGGTCCGGCTTACGGCAGCCACAGCTCCCGCATGTACCTTGGGAAGAGGGACAAGTTAGGTTTTTACAGGGTACTCAAACACCAATTGGGGTCTATAATTGGGCACTCACACCACTAATGTTAAAGTATAAATTTTTATTCAATGTGCTATATACAAGGATTAAAAAACACAGACATGACACAATATAACAGGACAAATTAAAAAAATATGGTACCTGGGAACAACTTAATATTCAATATATGAGTAACGATCAAAGTTACACAAACTATAAAGTGCGGTGTGCTCAAATCTATCTAGCCCCCTAATCTAAATAATTTATGAGAAGTAAATGGGATATCAATTTAGACAGGCGATTGATTGTATGAAGGATTGATCTCCAACTATTAAAGTTATTCCTATTATCACTAATTAGTTAATTAATCCACCCCAAAATATCAAAATATCAAAAATAATAAAACAAAAGAGAAGAATTAATAAAATACCCTAGTGCCAAGCTACTAAATAAGTGCTAAATGATTCATTATCCAATAACTGCTCTAAATTCCAAACAGTGCTAAGGTGCCATCAATATATACATATATATACAAATAAATATAAGCCAAATATTTTAAAGGCAATAGGGTGCTGAAGTGCTAACAATCTGTGTCTATAAATGAATCAGAACAATACCTGAAGTAAAAAGAATAAGAATAATAAGTCACCTGTTAGGGCATAATTGATAAAACCCATTCTCCTTATATGCAGTAAATAAAGAACTGTTCCCGTCTAGCATATACCCAATTACTCTTATATATTATACACAGAACTTCAAAATGATGTTGTACATCGGCTAGACATGGGAGACAGAGAGGGCACAGCTCCATGCAACTATTAATACATCAAAGATACATGATAAAGAGTTACCGCCATTAACAATAGACGCCCAGGACCATCAGCATACCCCACGCGCTCCGCCGTGCGCCCACGGCTTCTGATCGGGGTGATTCGATACACAGAATGACAGCTCTTTTATCCCTGGCCCACCTCACACCACGTGCGGCGCATCACACACCCTTAACCAATGGCGGCCGCTGCTGCGCTCCCAGCTGTCAGGGCACGCCCCCCGATGACCCGGCCGCCGTCATCTAACTGCTAAGCAGCAAGGGGGCGCGCCCCGCCAGCGTGAGCACAGCTGCGGGAGCGCCGCACTGAGGCGTCACATGGGGCAGGGGGCTGTAATTACTCCATCCTATTACAATGCATTATATTCTAGCACTTACTACATAATATAACCAATATTATTACGTAGATTTAACTGTAAAAGATATATATACAAACTCTATGTGTGTAACTAGGAGACTTTGATTTATGAGGATCATTAAAGTTGATACAGGTACAATACAATTTCTTTTATGGGAATAACCCTTTTTTACCCCAGGTATACCCCTGAGTTATTCATTTAGGGGATCGCAGTACACTCCAGGAATCTGCGCTTGTCTTGAGTTTCTTATCTCCGTCTTTTTCTCTGTATATTATGTGGTGCAGCTCATTTAAAGGGTCACTGTACACTTCAGGAATCTGTACTTGTACTTAGTTTCTTCCGGACTTCTCATACTTGTTCTCTGTTATCCTGATGCCCCTCCACGATCTTCATGCTCCATATCCACTTTAGCCCGTACCAACGCTGCTGCAGACTACCCGATGTTTAGGACAGTCATCCCCAAAATTTCTGTGACCAAAACAAAGTATAATCAAAACCAAACCTAATGTAATTACAACCAAACCTAATATAATAAAAAACAATATTTACAATTACATATAATATATATAAGATATATATATATAACCACATGTGCTAAATCATAAGTGCTCAGACCCAATCCCCTGAAACCAAGTCTCATTCTACATATAAACCCCACTAGACATATGTGACGACATTTATATATAGCAACCAGTAATGGACTTAGTATACCCCGTGTTTGTGATCTATGTTATAACCCACTTTGACTCAAACTATAAAGTGCACTATTATTAAGGGGGAACTCTGTAAATGGGGCCTCCCTGTGGATTTAGACAAAAGGTACGTATGAGATGTCCTCATTTAGACCCCGTGGACTTGCTGTGTCCAAGTTGTAGATCCACTTTAACTCCTCTCTTAGGAGACAGTTCTTAAGGTTTCCCCCCCGAGGGCCTACTGTAACCCTTTGTAGCCCTATAACCTGTAAATCTCGTAAATTTGAATCGTGTTGTACGAGAAAATGTTTGGCTACCGGTGTGAGGGTCTTACCTGCTGCATGATCTCTTGCCGCCATCCGAATGTTTGATATATGTGATTGAATCCTCAATTTCAACATATTTTGCGTTTCCCCTACATAGGACTTTGAGCAAGGACATCTAATAAGATAAATAACGGACTTGGTGTTACAGTTTATAAAATCCCTGAGCCTGTATGTACGGCCTGTAAGGACATTACTCACCTCCTGTGTTTTAACCATATGAATGCAGATCGAGCAAGAGCCACATGCTACAGACCCACTGCCCCTCAGGCTCGACATCCAGGTACGTTCGACACGTCGGAAGTGACTGTGGCAGAGTTGATCTCTAATATTTCTAGCTCTTTTCGCCACTATCTTAGGTCTATCCGCAATCCAACCCGAAAGGTCCTTGTCGCTCCTTAGTATGTTCCAGTGACGAGCTAAGATAGCTCTAATATCTGACCATTGTGAATTAAATTTGGTCACCACATCAATATGTTTCCGGTCATTTCTCCGTTTTTTACGGTGCAGATCTGTTCGCTGAGTCACACGTGCCCTATTGATTGCCGGTGACAACACTTTGTTCGGGTATCCACGATGTAAAAACCTCTTTTTCAAATCATTTGCCTGTGATTCAAATTCAACGTCCGAGGTGCAGTTGCGTTTTAATCGTAAAAACTGCCCAACTGGGATACCTTTCTTGAGGTGCTCCGGATGTGAGCTTTGGAAATGTAAAAGGCTATTCGTGGCCGTATCTTTGCGGTATAGGGAGCTCTCCAGGGCACCGTCCTCCCTCAATGACAGCCGTAGGTCAAGGAACGTGATGCTTTCTGTAGAGGAACATGAGGTCAATTTAATGTTGAGATCATTGTTGTTTAACGAGGCCAAGAAGGCATCACATTTTGATTGGGGGCCATCCCAGAAAAACAACACGTCATCTATAAATCTATACCATGCTATTATGTGATCATGGTAATCCTCCAATGGCACATTAAAGACGATCTCCCGTTCCCACCAACCTAAAAACAGGTTGGCAATCGATGGTGCGCATCTAGCGCCCATGGCCACTCCCATCCTTTGCCTATAGAAACACCGATCGAAGACAAAATAATTGTGTTCTAGGATGAAACGCAGAGCCTCCAGTATGAAGGTCCTGCGAGTTGGCAGTGTGTTTGATTCCATACTAAGAAAGTAGTTAACTGCCAGTATGGCATTTTCATGTGTGATGTTAGAGTATAATGCCTCAACATCACAGGATACCAATAGGCATCCCTTAGGGAGATACAAGGAATCTAATTTAGATAAGAGGTCCGAAGAGTCCCGTACAAAGGAGTCTAGACTCGACACATGAGCTTGTAAGAAGCTGTCCAACCACATGCATAGCCGTTCTGTTAGGGATCCAATTCCTGAGACGATCGGGCGTCCCGGCGGTCTATGCCTGTCCTTATGGACTTTTGGTAGAACATAAAAGGTAGGAGTTATGGGGCACTCAACTTTCAATAGTGCGGCTTCCTTGGGATCTATTGCTTTGGTGGCTACTGCTAGTTCTATTAGTTGATCCATCTCCCGTTTATATTTAAACATTGGATCAAAGGGTAATTTCTCATAATATCTGTGGTCTTGTAGCTGCCGCAAGACCTCCTCTACATAGAGGCCGACCGGGAGAACAACAATGTTGCCCCCCTTGTCGGCCTCCTTTATTACTATATCCTGCCGCTTTTCCAGATTAATGAGTGCCTCCCTTTCTCCTTTAGTGATGTTACTTCTCCTACCTCGTACTGTCAATTCCCTAAGCTCCTCACTCACCAGGTCGAAAAAGATCTGTATCGCTGGACATGTGGCCATCGGTGGGGTGAATGTTGACTTCTTTCGAAGTGTCAGCTTTCCTGAATCATCACCTTGGCCTTGTAGTTCCTCTAATATAGATAACATCTGGAGGTCCTCCATGTCCCAATCAATACCGTCCTTCCGACGCTGAACGTTTGCAAAATATTTTTTGAGGAGGAGCCGCCTGCAAAATAGAAAGACATCCTTTGTTACCTCAAATTTGTTAATGTTAGCAGTTGGTGAGAAGGATAGACCCTTTGATAGAACCGACCTCTCATCTTGTGACAACGGTTGGTCAGTCAGATTAATTATCTGGAGGTCCAAGTTTTGGTTAGCATTTTCTGTACCCAAATCCTCTGGAGAGCCCTGTGTCCTTAGCTGATCTGTTGTCTGTACTACCGATGAAGGTGATGATTCAGGAAAGCTGACACTTCGAAAGAAGTCAACATTCACCCCACCGATGGCCACATGTCCAGCGATACAGATCTTTTTCGACCTGGTGAGTGAGGAGCTTAGGGAATTGACAGTACGAGGTAGGAGAAGTAACATCACTAAAGGAGAAAGGGAGGCACTCATTAATCTGGAAAAGCGGCAGGATATAGTAATAAAGGAGGCCGACAAGGGGGGCAACATTGTTGTTCTCCCGGTCGGCCTCTATGTAGAGGAGGTCTTGCGGCAGCTACAAGACCACAGATATTATGAGAAATTACCCTTTGATCCAATGTTTAAATATAAACGGGAGATGGATCAACTAATAGAACTAGCAGTAGCCACCAAAGCAATAGATCCCAAGGAAGCCGCACTATTGAAAGTTGAGTGCCCCATAACTCCTACCTTTTATGTTCTACCAAAAGTCCATAAGGACAGGCATAGACCGCCGGGACGCCCGATCGTCTCAGGAATTGGATCCCTAACAGAACGGCTATGCATGTGGTTGGACAGCTTCTTACAAGCTCATGTGTCGAGTCTAGACTCCTTTGTACGGGACTCTTCGGACCTCTTATCTAAATTAGATTCCTTGTATCTCCCTAAGGGATGCCTATTGGTATCCTGTGATGTTGAGGCATTATACTCTAACATCACACATGAAAATGCCATACTGGCAGTTAACTACTTTCTTAGTATGGAATCAAACACACTGCCAACTCGCAGGACCTTCATACTGGAGGCTCTGCGTTTCATCCTAGAACACAATTATTTTGTCTTCGATCGGTGTTTCTATAGGCAAAGGATGGGAGTGGCCATGGGCGCTAGATGCGCACCATCGATTGCCAACCTGTTTTTAGGTTGGTGGGAACGGGAGATCGTCTTTAATGTGCCATTGGAGGATTACCATGATCACATAATAGCATGGTATAGATTTATAGATGACGTGTTGTTTTTCTGGGATGGCCCCCAATCAAAATGTGATGCCTTCTTGGCCTCGTTAAACAACAATGATCTCAACATTAAATTGACCTCATGTTCCTCTACAGAAAGCATCACGTTCCTTGACCTACGGCTGTCATTGAGGGAGGACGGTGCCCTGGAGAGCTCCCTATACCGCAAAGATACGGCCACGAATAGCCTTTTACATTTCCAAAGCTCACATCCGGAGCACCTCAAGAAAGGTATCCCAGTTGGGCAGTTTTTACGATTAAAACGCAACTGCACCTCGGACGTTGAATTTGAATCACAGGCAAATGATTTGAAAAAGAGGTTTTTACATCGTGGATACCCGAACAAAGTGTTGTCACCGGCAATCAATAGGGCACGTGTGACTCAGCGAACAGATCTGCACCGTAAAAAACGGAGAAATGACCGGAAACATATTGATGTGGTGACCAAATTTAATTCACAATGGTCAGATATTAGAGCTATCTTAGCTCGTCACTGGAACATACTAAGGAGCGACAAGGACCTTTCGGGTTAGATTGCGGATAGACCTAAGATAGTGGCGAAAAGAGCTAGAAATATTAGAGATCAACTCTGCCACAGTCACTTCCGACGTGTCGAACGTACCTGGATGTCGAGCCTGAGGGGCAGTGGGTCTGTAGCATGTGGCTCTTGCTCGATCTGCATTCATATGGTTAAAACACAGGAGGTGAGTAATGTCCTTACAGGCCGTACATACAGGCTCAGGGATTTTATAAACTGTAACACCAAGTCCGTTATTTATCTTATTAGATGTCCTTGCTCAAAGTCCTATGTAGGGGAAACGCAAAATATGTTGAAATTGAGGATTCAATCACATATATCAAACATTCGGATGGCGGCAAGAGATCATGCAGCAGGTAAGACCCTCACACCGGTAGCCAAACATTTTCTCGTACAACACGATTCAAATTTACGAGATTTACAGGTTATAGGGCTACAAAGGGTTACAGTAGGCCCTCGGGGGGGAAACCTTAAGAACTGTCTCCTAAGAGAGGAGTTAAAGTGGATCTACAACTTGGACACAGCAAGTCCACGGGGTCTAAATGAGGACATCTCATACGTACCTTTTGTCTAAATCCACAGGGAGGCCCCATTTACAGAGTTCCCCCTTAATAATAGTGCACTTTATAGTTTGAGTCAAAGTGGGTTATAACATAGATCACAAACACGGGGTATACTAAGTCCATTACTGGTTGCTATATATAAATGTCGTCACATATGTCTAGTGGGGTTTATATGTAGAATGAGACTTGGTTTCAGGGGATTGGGTCTGAGCACTTATGATTTAGCACATGTGGTTATATATATATATCTTATATATATTATATGTAATTGTAAATATTGTTTTTTATTATATTAGGTTTGGTTGTAATTACATTAGGTTTGGTTTTGATTATACTTTGTTTTGGTCACAGAAATTTTGGGGATGACTGTCCTAAACATCGGGTAGTCTGCACCAGCGTTGGTACGGGCTAAAGTGGATATGGAGCATGAAGATCGTGGAGGGGCATCAGGATAACAGAGAACAAGTATGAGAAGTCCGGAAGAAACTAAGTACAAGTACAGATTCCTGAAGTGTACAGTGACCCTTTAAATGAGCTGCACCACATAATATACAGAGAAAAAGACGGAGATAAGAAACTCAAGACAAGCGCAGATTCCTGGAGTGTACTGCGATCCCCTAAATGAATAACTCAGGGGTATACCTGGGGTAAAAAAGGGTTATTCCCATAAAAGAAATTGTATTGTGCCTGTATCAACTTTAATGATCCTCATAAATCAAAGTCTCCTAGTTACACACATAGAGTTTGTATATATATCTTTTACAGTTAAATCTACGTAATAATATAGGTTATATTATGTAGTAAGTGCTAGAATATAATGCATTGTAATAGGATGGAGTAATTACAGCCCCCTGCCCCATGTGACGCCTCAGTGCGGCGCTCCCGCAGCTGTGCTCACGCTGGCGGGGCGCGCCCCCTTGCTGCTTAGCAGTTAGATGACGGCGGCCGGGTCATCGGGGGGCGTGCCCTGACAGCTGGGAGCGCAGCAGCGGCCGCCATTGGTTAAGGGTGTGTGATGCGCCGCACGTGGTGTGAGGTGGGCCAGGGATAAAAGAGCTGTCATTCTGTGTATCGAATCACCCCGATCAGAAGCCGTGGGCGCACGGCGGAGCGCGTGGGGTATGCTGATGGTCCTGGGCGTCTATTGTTAATGGCGGTAACTCTTTATCATGTATCTTTGATGTATTAATAGTTGCATGGAGCTGTGCCCTCTCTGTCTCCCATGTCTAGCCGATGTACAACATCATTTTGAAGTTCTGTGTATAATATATAAGAGTAATTGGGTATATGCTAGACGGGAACAGTTCTTTATTTACTGCATATAAGGAGAATGGGTTTTATCAATTATGCCCTAACAGGTGACTTATTATTCTTATTCTTTTTACTTCAGGTATTGTTCTGATTCATTTATAGACACAGATTGTTAGCACTTCAGCACCTTATTGCCTTTAAAATATTTGGCTTATATTTATTTGTATATATATGTATATATTGATGGCACCTTAGCACTGTTTGGAATTTAGAGCAGTTATTGGATAATGAATCATTTAGCACTTATTTAGTAGCTTGGCACTAGGGTATTTTATTAATTCTTCTCTTTTGTTTTATTATTTTTGATATTTTGATATTTTGGGGTGGATTAATTAATTAATTAGTGATAATAGGAATAACTTTAATAGTTGGAGATCAATCCTTCATACAATCAATCGCCTGTCTAAATTGATATCCCATTTACTTCTCATAAATTATTTAGATTAGGGGGCTAGATAGATTTGAGCACACCGCACTTTATAGTTTGTGTAACTTTGATCGTTACTCATATATTGAATATTAAGTTGTTCCCAGGTACCATATTTTTTTAATTTGTCCTGTTATATTGTGTCATGTCTGTGTTTTTTAATCCTTGTATATAGCACATTGAATAAAAATTTATACTTTAACATTAGTGGTGTGAGTGCCCAATTATAGACCCCAATTGGTGTTTGAGTATGCTTTAAACTGGTTTGGTCTGGGGCTTATGGGAGCACCCACCTGTATATTTCATATTTTTGTTGGATCAAAAGTGGTGCCCTTACAGGTCTAATTTCTGTTGTCAGGTTTTTACAGGGGACTTGCATTTACTGGTTTAACACAGCGGGGCATCCTGAATCAGGGTGTCCAGGGGGCAAGGAATCAGGTGGCCATGTTGCCTTAAAGCAGACCAACAGTCAACAATGACTTAAAGTGGACCAACACCCAGGATTTTGACTATCCTGGGTATTGGTCCACTTCCGCGGGGCACCCCGATCGTGGGTGCCCCACTGTGTGAAACCCCCCAGAAAGCCCCAAAAACTCACCTGACCCTGCTCCCACGTGACTCGCTCATCCAATCGCCGCCGACGGAACAAGAAGAGGCAGCGACGGACAAGCTGAGCGTGGGCCGCCGCCGCCTCCCGCGCATCCCTCTTACAGGGAGCACGTCCGCCATTCACAAACGGCCGGGTGCGCGCCCTGCTAGAGGGACGCACGGGAGGCGGCGGCGGCCCGCGCATGCGCCGCTGGAACGAGGATCAGGTAGGATTTTCGGGGGTCCTGGGGGGGTTTCACACAGCGAGGCACCCCCGCAGTCAGGGAGCTGATCTGTCCGGGAATCTTATAGATTCCCGGGCCGATCAGGGGAGGGTGTTGGTCCACTTCAAACCAGACCAACACAACAAACAGTGCCGATATCCATCCCTCCCCGGGGCAATTTAGATTGCTGCAAATAAACATTCATTTACCATTTTCTAGCTCCTGCTGTAGAAACAAAATTGCGGCTCATGCATCTGCAGGCTGCCTGCAAACAAGAAGTGCTGCTGGGCTTCCTGTTACTGTGCATTGTCAGTTATGTCAGTTGAATCCAGAAAGCAGCATGGCTGAGATGCTGGGAGAGGAAGCTCCAAAAGCTGCTACCTTTCTTTTCCAACTGGGCCAGGCTGTTGGTCCAGTTTAAAGATTTCAGGGCCGTTGATGTTGGGTTTTGTTCTACTTTAAAACAGGTCACTAGTTAAAGGCACAGTCCAGGCTGCAACAAAAAGGAAAGAGGCACCTGGCAGCCCGCAGGCTTCAGTTTCAGTGTCAAATTCAAATAAGCACTGGATGCTCTCAAGCGGTCTTCTGGTCGCAATTTTGCGAGGATAGCTTTTGCAATCTGCACTCCACTGAAGGGGCGAGCAGGAGAGGTTTTTGCAGTGGGTTTTGGTCCACTTAAAATCACAGCTTAAAGAGGAACAGAACCCAGGTATTTTACCCCCCCCCCTGTATTGTTTCTTTCAGGCAGAACATCCCAATTTGGGATGCCCCACTGTGTTCATCACTCTAGGACGCCATAAAAACTCACCTTCCTGTTGCTCCCATGGCGCAGGCGCGGCCAAAACCAAGCGCTGATTGGTTGAGAGGCCCGCACAGCCAATCAGCGCGTTTGATTTCCCGCGGCTTCCCTTGGATCTGCTAGCCACTGAGTAGAACTGAGAAAAGGCGAGTCTCTAGCTGTGCAGTGCTCGCGCTGCTTATTCAGAAAGGGCTGGCGCGGGTATGCGGCTGCGATTCTGGGGAAGCCCACACAGCGGGGCATCCCAATTCAGGATTCCCCAAAGAGTGGAACTCGGGCGGCCATGGAGTCTTTTAGACTTGAGGACCTCCGTTGTTCCTTTTTAATTTATCTCATGCCTTATTGTGAAATAAATGTGTGAATACGGTCACATGACCAGAGATATTTTAGCGGACAGGCTGATTCATTACTAGCGCCAGGTAACAGCAGATGAGTGTCTGTACAGCGGCGCTAAGAGCGACCGCCAATGGTCGCTTTGATCGTCCGTGAGTCGCTATTAATTACAGAGCGCCTCAGTCGCTGTAGTAACATTGCTGGCATTGATGAATTTGATGTGTGAGATTCGCTATTAACACCAGTACAGAGCTATATGGAAGCGAACAGTAGCGACTGGTCAGTGTGAGCGACTCAAACCATATTCATCAAAAAAAAAACAGCCTCACACAGCGCCGTCGCTCAAAATTGTGTTGCTGTAGCCCAGAGCGCCAGAAGCTGTGTGATTAAAGTCCGTTTTTTAAAAACATATCCACCAGTAACAAAGCGAAAACATATGAAATTACATTGTTTTCACATTGTGACATTAACACTTTAATACCAGACCTGTAATGACAATTCTGCATAAAAAAATCTAAAGTTTTTTCAAAAATGTATTTAAATAGGTCAGGAGAGGTCACACAATGATTTGACACAAAACAAAAATAAAATTAAAAACAAAAAACCCTGTTTAAAGAGAAGAAAAGTAACGTCCATTGAAATGTATGGGAGAGCGACAAGTAGCGACAGGTAATACTGGAAGCCAGAGTGCCGCCGGGATCCGCTGAGCCATCTGTGATGATGAATTGGTGGCTATGTGTCGCTGTAAGAGGCGCTCACCAGAATCGTCTTCATAAATGTGGTACCACTCACTTATATAATTTGACCTTAATGATTACTTTATTGATATCCAAAAATTAATCTGTACAATATACACACGATTAAAACCAGTTAAAATACATATATACAAACTGTGGAGATGGGGAGAGTGGGGGGGGGAAAGGGGGGGTAAGAATCTATAAACACACCCCCCAGATGGCAATAGGTGCTGAGGCCGTAATAACCGTATAGAATATAAATAAAGAACGTGACCGCTACTCCAAAACTAGCTGATGATTATTGTGAAGTGTTAAATCTAATAAATATACTAATAAAAATTAATGTTTTTCTAAATTTATGTGCAAAGTGCAATGTGTAAACTACCTACCGAAGGACAGCCAACTATAGAGATAAAGCAGATACATATATAATAAATAAATCAACTTACATCTCAAAACGGCCAGTAATCAGACCCCCCTCCACTCACACAGACGCCGACGCGTTGCGTGACATCACCCGTCACTTCTCCAGGGCACCACACACACACACAGGGTAAATCATTAAAGTAATCATTAAAGTGGACCAACACCCAGGGGGGATCGGCCCGGGAATCTATAAGATTCCCGGACCGATCAGATCCCTCCCCGCGAGGCATCCGAAATCGGGATGTCGCGCAGGGAGGAACCCCCCAGGAGGCCCACAAACCTTACCTCAGCCCCGTTCCATCGGCGCATGCGCGAGCTGCGGCCGCGTCTCGCGCTTCCCTCTAGCAGGGCACGCACCCGCGCCGGCCGTTTGTGAATGGCCGGCGCAGGCGCGCTCCCTGTTAGAGGGAAGCGCGAGACGCGGGCTCCAGCGCTCAGTGCCACTGAGCTGCTATGCGCGTCCAAGCGGCCTTGGACGTGCATACCACAGCGGCTCTGAGCGCTGTGATGGGCTGGAGCGGTCACATGGGAGCGTGGTGAGGTGAGTGTTTCTGGGCTTTCGGGCGGGGGGGGTTTCAGACAGCGGGGTGCCCCACCGAAGTGGACCAAAACCCAGGATAGTCAAAATCCTGGTTGGTCCACTTTAAGGTCAAATTTTATAAGCGAGTGCTCACCAGAATCGCCTTCATAAGTGTGGTACCACTCACTTATATAATTTGACCTTAATGATTACTTTATTGATATACAAAAATTAATCTGTACAATATACACACTACTAAAACCAGTTAAAATACATATATACAAACTGTGGAGATGGGGAGAGTGGGGGGGGGGGAGGCGGGGTAAGAATCTATAAACACACCCCCCAGATGGCAATAGGTGCTGAGGCCGTAATAACCGTATATAATATAAATACAGAACGTGCCATTGTTTGGCAGGACAGATTTGGGAGGGGTGGGACTCCTTGTTTTTGAGTTTGGTTTTATATATGCACAATTGTGCTTCTGTCACCCTTATGTGAACACTCCATTAGACTAAGGCTGGTGCGGTTTTGGTTTTTCATAAATATGGTATTGCGTGACGCGGCCGGCGTTCACCGGTCGCTTACAAGGCGCTACCTGGCGCTATCCCTTAATGAATAAAGCCCTAAGCTTCATTAAATCGGGATCCAAAAATGTGTCGTTTGTCAGTTGTTCTTCTGACAAATTCCGATCATCAAACTCAAATCGGACGACAAACCTTCACAGAAATGGGTCTGATCTTTGGGAACAATCTGAACCCCTGCGATTGGCCCGAGTTGCCGGCGGTCTCCCGTTATTGGCCATCTAGGGCTGCTCCCGGCTGTTTTATAGATGGCTGTGTGCTTGGAATTTGGAAAAACAAATTAGCCGCTACATGTAAGCAAAGGTAATGACGGGTGGCGGGGAGGAGGGGAAGGCTCTGCTCTATGTGTGAGGTCTCTGATGCTAACCTGCACGCCGCCGCTCTCCAAACAGCGCCAACAAAACTTCTGAGACTTTCTAAAATATTTTACAGAGCAAGCCAACATGTTCAAATAATATTTGGGAATGGGACTCCAACCATCAAATACAAGATGAAATGGCGAGCGCATCATGATTTACAGTCCAGGCATCTATTCTGATTGTAGGTCTCAGATTTGGAAGAAAGTCTATTTGTTCTTTAAAGAAGAAGGCCAAGCTTATTATAACCCGGCCATCTCTCCCTCGCTCTGTGCTGAGCCCTATTGGCCTGATGCAGAGCGCTATCCCGTGCGTTTCCCGTTGTTTTTGGGCTGTGGTCGGGTCAGGAAAGGGTGCTACATTGCTTTTTGTGTGCGTTTATGCGCTCAGGTGTTTCTGCAGGCGCCTTTACGATTGTCGGCTCGCAAGAGGCTGAACTCCGTGAAAACGGACTGGCCGTTGATTATTCCGTTTTTTAATTGATTCAGAGCCTTGATTTCCGATTGAAACCAGCCCAATTTAACGAGGGTGTCGACGCTTCACTTACGGGCAGTCTTAGCAGCCGTATTTGATCTTTGTGACTTGGAAATGCATTCTGCTGTGCGTGAGCATCAAAGGCGTCAGCTACGCGGCCTGGTTCTTTTGAGCATGGCAGGTCCAAAAAACATTAAGGAAAAAACTTAGCAAAAAATTAACCCTAAAAATGGACCAAAAAAAAAAAAAAAAACAACATTCTTACAAGGCAAAACTGATGATGTTTTTCATTCACAGATCAAAGAAAAGGGCAACAATGAGCACCAAGAAGAGCCTCCTGCCTGTGCTGTTCTTTAAAATATTAAAAAAAAAAAAAAATTTACATTTTTTTAAAAATTCTTTGACAATTTCTTAAATAAAAAATTAAGTAAAAAAAAGCAAACAAACAAAAAATTGTGGTGTGTTCTCTTTCCTGCCACTGTACGTTCTCACAACATAACCATACAGTTACATGTCCCAAAAGGTAAGTATATGGGACAAGGAAAAGGAGGAAGAAGAAGGAGAAGAAGAAGAAGAAGAAGAAGAAGGAGGAGAAGACATTAAGGTAAGCATTAAACACAGGGAGGAGGAAGAAAAAGAAGAAGATGGAGGAGAAGACATTAAGGTAAGCATTAAACACAGGGAGGAGGAGGAAGAAGAAGAAGGAGGAGAAGACATTAAGGTAAGCATTAAACACAGGGAGGAGGAAGAAGAAGAAGAAGAAGAAGAAGGAGGAGAAGACATTAAGGTAAGCATTAAACACAGGGAGGAGGAAGAAATAGAAGAAGATGGAGGAGAAGACATTAAGGTAGGCATTAAACACAGGGAGGAGGAAGAAAAAGAAGAAGAAGGAGGAGAAGACATTAAGGTAGGCATTAAACACAGGGAGGAGGAAGAAGAAGAAGAAGAAGAAGGAGGAGGAGAAGACATTAAGGTAAGCATTAAACACAGGGAGGAGGAAGAAGAAGAAGAAGAAGAAGAAGAAGGAGGAGAAGACATTAAGGTAAGCATTAAACACAGGGAGGAGGAAGAAGAAGAAGGAGGAGAAGACATTAAGGTAAGCATTAAACACAGGGAGGAGGAAGAAGAAGAAGGAGGAGAAGACATTAAGGTAAGCATTAAACACAGGGAGGAGGAAGAAGAAGAAGGAGGAGAAGACATTAAGGTAAGCATTAAACACAGGGAGGAGGAAGAAGAAGAAGAAGGATATTAGTTTAAGGTACGTTTTGGTGTTGGTAAAAGTTTCAGTTTGATATATGAGGAAAGCTTGAGGGAGGACTAGGGATGTGCGCTTGCGTGTCCACAGGAAATCCATGGAAATGTAAGTATACATGGAAAAACAATCGGAATCGGGGTGAAAACGGAAACAGATGGCAAGAAGCTACATTTGGAAACGCATTAAAAAGGAGGCAAAAACGGATCGTCCGTGTGAACGGCAATGGAACCCCCAACCACACGGAAAGCACCCGAGAGGGGAAAAAACACTTCCCGAATGAAGACACATAAACGGATCAGTAACGGAGCTCTCCCGACAGCGGCTCTGAATCACATTTGAACCCCGAGACAAACGGAAGGAAAACGGGACTTCAGAGAAACGGAACAAAAGAAGGTCAGATAGGGGGAGGCTCTGCATCAGGCCATATGTCTCCATTAAAATAATAAATCAACTCACATAATGCCCGAAATCCCCCCCCCCCCCTGATGCCAGGGTGGGGGGCAGAGGGGGAATTGAGTGACAGACCGGTAGTGTCACACTGCCGCTCAGGATTGGGTGACTGACCTGTCCAAGCTTCAGTTTCTGGGCTTTATTCATGAAGGGATAGCGACAGGTAGTGCCTTGTAAGCGACAGGTAGCGGCAGGTACCACATTTATGAAGGCAATTCTGGTGAGCGCCTCTTACAGTGACATGTAGCGACCGATTCATCACAGGCGGCTCAGGCTTTCAGAGTGCCTGGTACTACCTGTCGCTCTCCCATACATTTCAATAGACGTTACTTTTCTCCTCCTTTTTAGGTGGACCAACACCCACTGCTGATCGATCAGCTCCCTGCCCGAGGGGCACCCCGATCGGGGGTTCCCGCTGTGTAAAACCCCCCAGGACCCCCAAAAATCCTACCTTTTCCTCGTTCCAACGCGCATGCGTGGGCCGCGGGTCCACTTTAAACAGGGTTTTCTTTTAATCATTTTTTTTTTGTTTTGTATCAAATCACTGTGCGACCTCTCCTGGCCTATTTAAATACATTTTTGAAAACTTTTTTGATTTTGAATATTTTTATGCAGAATTGTCATTACAGGTCTGGCACTAAAGTGTTAATGTCACAATGTTACAATAATGCCATTCCATAGGTTTTCGCTTTGTTACTAGTGGATATGTGTTCAAAAACGGACTTTAAACACACAGCGTCCGGCGCTCTGGGCTACAGCGACACAATTTTGAGCGCCGGCGCTGGGTGAGGCTGTTTTTTTGATGAATATGGTTTGAGTCGCTCACATTGACCAGTCGCTACCGTTCGCTCCCCTATAGCTCTGTACTGGTGTTATAGCGACTCACACGTCAAATTCATCAATGCCAGCAATGTTACTACAGCGACTGAGGCGCTCTGTAATTAATAGCGACTCACGGACGATCAGAGCGACCATTGGCAGTCGCTCTTAGGGCCGCTGTACAGACGCTCATCTGCCGGTACCTGGCATTAGTAATGAATCAGCCTGTTAGTATTTTAGCACCACAGGAATAGTGGATTAATTGATTTTAACAGTGACTTTGTGTTTGTGTGTATGTGTGTTTTTATTTTTGCTATAGTATAACACTTAATAAAATATTATTTTATGGTATTTGTGGAGTTGTGCCCCTTCTTTATGACCCCTGTCAATTTGGTTTGGCCCAACCTCTTTGTTTCTGTCATTCGTTCTCTTTTTACTTTCTGACATTCATTCTATGCTTTTGTTCTATATTTCTTTGTTTCATTCCATGTATTATTTGTTTCTGTCTTAAATATATTTTTGTAATTTTCTGTCTTATTTCCTCATATCCCTTTTTTATTCTTTTAGTCATGCTTTTTCTCATTCATTCTTTCTTGCTTTTTATGACATTTATTCTAAGAGGCTGATTCATTAATAGCGGCAGGTAGCGACAGTTGAGCGACTGTAGCGGCATTTTCAGAGCACCTGCTAGTAGTCGCTGTGCTTGGCCGTTGTTCGGTAGTTGATAGCGACTCAGTCGGTTTGCCGTAATGTTGAATATTTGGTGAGGAGTCGCTATTTGACTGGTTCCGCGCTGTATGGGAGCGCATGATAGCGACTGGCCATAGCGACCGGCTCCCACCATATTCATTAAAAAATCACGCTCAAAAAATTATCGCGCTGTAAAATGCATGTTTAAACCCCAGAGCGCTGGAGGCAATGGGTTAAAAGTAGTTTTTATAATTTTGTAGTATGAATACATTAATATCAGACCTGTAATATCAATTCTGTACAATTTTTTTTTTTTCCTTAAAAAAATTATCTAAAATGGCAGAAGTGGTCACAGAATTTTTCACATTAAAAAAAAAAAAAAAATAATAATTAATTTTTAATATTTAAAGATTGTTCCATTGAAATGCATTGGAGAGCGCCAGGTAGCGAGAGGTCATACCTGTCGCTGTTCAAGGTCGGACGCTGGCGCTGTGGGCTGAGGCTGGAATAATGATGAATGAGTGGCTATAAGGCGCTATCTCAGTCGCTAAGCAGGATTGGCTTGATAAATGTGTGATTGTGGTGGGGAGCCGGCGTTCTCGTGGCGGGGCCCGTCATTACCGGCCGCTCACCAGTCGCTTACCTGTCGCTATTCCTTCATAAATAAGGGCCTAAGCCTTTCCTCCTCTTTCTGTCATTCCTTCTATTGTGTCATTCTTTATTTCTCTTTCTTACTGCCATTCCCTCTATTTCTTAATTCTTCTATAATTTGTCCTACTATATTTTTTTTTCTATTCTTTGCCAATATTCACCGTGTATACAACTTTACTACCTTGTAACGAGTGTCATATCACATCACAAGGGCCCACTGAGACGCTATCACCCGGGGGCCCACATGGACCCAGAACCGGCCCTGCTATAGTTTATTTCTGTGTTGGACACAAGAAGGATGCTGCTACAGAACCAGAGCTGCTGTCACAAAGCAGGAAAAGTCATTAGAAGTTTCCATTCTCTCTATCCAGTAAAGTGCCTCTTCTGTCAGCCAGACCCTTGTCGCCCCCCCCCCCCCTTCCTGTGGTTCTGTACTTAGGAAAACTCAGAGCACAATCTTTTAGATCTGAATGAAAGAAGAAAAAAAAAAGAAAAGAAAGCGCTGACATGATTCATAAGCTGGAGCAGGCAGCTGCTCTGTGTCATGTTCTTGGCCGCAATTCCAATAACTTAGTGAAAAAAAGTTAATGAACTATGCGGAGATGGCAGCCCCGGGATGGAGGAGCTGCTAGGTTAACAATCTGTTCTGGTAACACAGAGTTCACTGACTTCTCTGGGCGGCACATGGCTCGCCAAAATATTCTGTTTATTTCTTGTATCTGATGAATGTTCTGACTCTTGGAAGACTAAATCGCCAACAGCAAGATGAGGGAGGCCCGGTGCTGCCAAGGCAAGAGGGTCACTGATACCAGGCCAAGAGTTTTACTGACGCCATGCCAAGTGGGCCACTGAAGCCAGGCAGAGAGCGCTGCTGATACCAGGCAGAGAGCGCTGCTGATACCAGGCCAAGAGGGTCATTGATACCAGGCCAAGAGTGTTACTGACACCAGGCCAAGTGGGCCACTGAAGCCAGGCAGAGAGCGCTGCTGATGCCAGGCCAAGAGCCTCGCTAATGCCAGGCCAAGAGCCTCGCTAATGCCAGGCCAAGAGAGCCACTAATGCCAGGCCAAGAGAGCCACTAATGCCAGGCCAAGAGAGCCACTAATGCCAGGCCAAGAGAGCCACTAATGCCAGGCCAAGAGCCTCGCTAATGCCAGGCCAAGAGCCTCGCTAATGCCAGGCCAAGAGCCTCGCTAATGCCAGGCCAAGAGAGCCACTAATGCCAGGCCAAGAGAGCCACTAATGCCAGGCCAAGAGAGCCACTAATGCCAGGCCAAGAGAGCCACTAATGCCAGGCCAAGAGAGCCACCAATGCCAGGCCAAGAGAGCCACCAATGCCAGGCCAAGAGAGCCACCAATGCCAGGCCAAGAGAGCCACTAATGCCAGGCCAAGAGAGCCACTAATGCCAGGCCAAGAGAGCCACCAATGCCAGGCCAAGAGAGCCACTAATGCCAGGCCAAGAGAGCCACTAATGCCAGGCCAAGAGAGCCACTAATGACAGGCCAAGAGAGCCACTAATGACAGGCCAAGAGCGCCACTAATGCCAGGACAAGACTAATGCCAGGCCAAGAGAGCCACTAATGCCAGGCCAAGAGAGCCACTAATGCCAGGCCAAGAGAGCCTCGCTAATGCCAGGCCAAGAGAGCCACCAATGCCAGGCCAAGAGAGCCACTAATGCCAGGCCAAGAGCACCCCTGACTCCAGGCCAAGAACTCCACTGACCACAGCAGACATGATTTACAGCAGGGTTTAGCTGCTCCCGTCATATAGAGCTCCATGAGGAAAACGTAAGTATGTCCTGAATTGGGGGCCTGGACCATCCCTGGTACAGAATTGCCAGGAAGGGTTTAGGTCCACTTTACATTTTACCTGTAAACGAGGTGAAACCTGTGGGTTTGGGAGGCCTACTTCAGGGTACCATAAGTAAGACCTGTGCCATAGTGTCATGCACTTTGAATAGGATTCTTCGCCTTCAACAGCTAAAGACTATACTGCTCCACCAGGTAAACCCATTGGGAACAGTGGGCAGCTGCTACTCTAAAAAAGGATATTCAAGCAAACATCAAAAAGAAAAAAAAAAAAGTCTAATAGCAGGAGGTCAATCAAGAACAGTGATTGTGTTTCCTGGACAGCCATTGCAGGTCACTGATTGCAGGGTGCCTGGGGCTGCTCATTAGATACACTTATGGTCAATCACTAATGACAAATATTTATTAGTTTATACAGCCGGACATTAGTTAAGGTGTCCGCACAGCTGTTCCTGCAATGCACAGCAGGTCAAACAGAAAAGCCTTAGGGGCATCTCCACTCATGGAATCAATGTAGTGTGTGAGTACCACCCACCATCATCACAACTCCTGAGCGAGGCCTCCTTGCTGAGACCTTCTCCCTGCAATGCTCCCTCCAACAGGGGACCATAGCGAATGGAGCATTTAATGACCTATGTACAGTATGAGGGATTTATTGATTGGCATCAGGTCTGGCGATAAGGTAAGATCCAGAGTTCCTGACTAGGAGCGATCATCTGCAAGGAACAAAAGGTGAGTATTTTATTGTGTTTTATTAAGCCAGGACAATTATTAAAAGGAAGCAGGAAATTAAAATTCCAACCCATCCGTAGTAGCACCACCACCTAGTCAATGCTCCTGTTTTGCTATAGCATACCCCACTTTACTAGAGACAAACAGTTTCTGGGAGGTCAAGGGCTGTACACGCGAAGCCTGGTCGATGGTAACTGGTAACTGAGAATGGGAAAAGTAGACCCACAATTACAATAACCAGTAAAAAAAACAAATGGCAGCACCGTCAGGCCAGTGGTCAGTAAAGTGAAAAAAACAGGCCAGGTGGCAACCCTAGGTTGGACACGTGACTGGAACCAGGACTTAGGCAGGTCAGATTTGGGAATCCGTTTAGCTTTCACTTACCAGGCAGGACATCCTAAATCAGGACATCCTAAATCAGGGGTGCTTAAACTTTTTTTACAAGCATGGGCACTTAAACCGGACCTTTAGCGTGATTTAATGAAAAGCCCAAGCTCTTAAAAACGGTTCCCCAGCATCTAAAATTAATATATTTTACGTTTTTAGTCACTAACTTATTATTCTTTCCCCACTGGGCTGCAACTCTGTTCAGGAATTTAGGATACGGGCGCCGCCATCTTGACTCAGAAGCATCACTCACTGAGGAGAGTGGGATAAGCTACAGGGGGGCGGGTTATAGCTGTGCTTTGCTCAGACAGAGCAGAGCTGGGGTCAGGTAACGGTCAGCAGTCCCAGAATGCAGAGCAGCACAGTCAGGAGGCACTTCCTGTTTGCAGGCTGCCTGATAAGATGGCGGCTTCCATAAGGAAAGCTCATAACATGCAGTAGATGCAGGTAGGATGATTTTTAATGTGGACAATCTGTATGTACAGGGTGTGGGAAACATATAAGATAGGCTCTTACTCAGAGTGAAGGTCCGCTTTAAATGATTTGGAATCTGGTTGCAGGCCACATAATAGCATAATGAAGATTTTCTACAACAATCAGGATACTCCACAAACTACTCCTAGGCCTTCCACCATACATTCATATGTAACAATCCCCATATGTTAACATCACACATGCCTGTTGGCTTACCTCTCTCAATATATATATTATTTATAGCCCCCCCCACCATCAGTTCCACATCTTAACCATGTTTCCAATACTCAACCCATCTAATAAAACAAATGTTTAAAATGCTCTTATATTATCAGATAATTTTCAATTAGCCTATCAATCACAGAAAGTTTCCAACAGCAGCAGGGTTAAACGGTCTTATGAGGCTATAGTTCGTATATTTAAAATAACTGTCCACCGATGATTATGCAATAAAGTAAGTCTCCTGCGCTCAATTTTTTTTCGCAGATTTTCTTAAAGTGGACCAACACCCAGGATTTTGACTATCCTGGGTTTTGGTCCACTTCCCCGGGGCACCCCGATCGGGGGTTCCCCGCTGTGTGAAACCCCCCAGAAAGCCCCGAAAACTCGCCTGACCCCGCTCCCACGTGACCGCTGCAGCCAATCCCCGCCGCTGCCTCTCACTTGTCCGGCGGCGGGGATTGCAGAGCAGAGCTTCCACGTTCCAGCAGCGCATGCGCATGCGCCACTGGAACGTGGAAAAAGTAGGATTGTGGGCTTCCTGGGGGGTTTCACCCCGCGGGACATCCCGATTTCGGATGCCCCGTGGGGAGGGATCTGATCGGCCCGGGAATCTAATAGATTCCCAGGCCGATCCCCCCTGGGTGTTGGTCCACTTTAAAATGTCAGCAATGGGAATTACGGTATACCTATAGAATAATATTGCACCCTAGTAAATGTTAGGGCTAACTCAACTAATTGGCTACCTATCTTAAGAAATAGCGGTGATGCGCCGCTGCTTGTTCATGCACCGTTGGACCAGGAGAAAAGGGATGCCCAGGGGGTTAGGAATCAAGCGGCCCTGGAGTCTTATAGATTGGGGTTTGGTCCACTTCAATCATGGCACGGGCACCTTAGATCCCCTGAACCCACTGTACAGATAAGAAACTAGCTGGCTAGCTGCTAGAAGGTCTACCTATTATACGCTTGCCTTTGTGTACACTACTTTTGCATTAGTTATTAGGGTGAAGATATACTGTATTAGATAAAATCTAATGGGTTGCACCGCTGAAGGGGTGACAGGTTATTTTAGTGTCCCTGTGGACCATCAAGAAGGTATAGGTCCTTTGTAATACTCAGACTGAGGCAGTTTTTTCCCCTGGAGATAGATTTGAGCCCCCTGTAGGATGGCCATACATGGCTGGAGGTCAGAAATACAGGAGTGAGCTGTCAGTGAAGAGCGGCTGAAGCCATAATTACCAGAGACGGTATTTAGGTCCCTTGTGCTCGCTCTGCCCAAAATATAATATCACTGGCACTGCATTGGGGGGGGGGGGTGTAACTGACGCACTCTACTTGCAATAAATACACTTTCATAAATATATTTTTATGGTTAAGATTGTGTTCCAACTACAGGTATTAATATCATGTAAAATTAATCACTCATATAGCCACTGTAGACCAATAGGAATGGCAGATTTAGGGTACAGAGTATCAAACAGACAACGGAGATTAAAAACTGGAATGAAGCTATACTCCGCTACCTCCAGCCCAACAAATCTTTATTTCCTAGGTGCCATAATGGCATATTTAAAAGCCTGTTCAAGCTCACGTGGACCCCTCCCTGTATGAGACAAAAGTGAGGCTGGAGCAGAAGATCATGGCAGTGCTGGGTCGCCTCCATGGTTAGGGTCCCCAGGTTAATTTTGACAGCAGGTTCTCTTTAAAGTGGACCAACACCCAGGGGGGGATCGCAACGGGAATCTATAAGATTCCCGGGCCGATCAGATCCCTCCCCGCGGGGCATCCGAGATCGGGATGTCCCGCGGGGTGAAACCCCCAGGAAGCCCACAATCCTACCTTTTCCACGTTCCAGCGGCGCATGCACGTCCGCCGCCGTCGCCTCCCGCGCGTCCCTCTAGCAGGGCGCGCTCCCGCGCCGGCCGTTTGTGAATGGCCGGCGCGGGTGCGCTCCCTGTAAGAGGGACGCCGGGAGGCGGCGGCAGACGCGCTCTGCTTGTCCGGCGCTGCCTCTTGCTTGTCTGCCGGCGGGGATTGGCTGCAGCAGTCATGTGGGAGCGGGGAGAGGTGAGTTTCCGGGGCGTTCTGGGGGGTTTCACATAGCGGGGCACCTCCGATCGGGGTGCCCCACCGAAGTGGACCAAAACCCAGGATAGTCAAAATCCTGGGTGTTGGTCCACTTTAAGGCCTCTAAGGGGGGGGGGGGGGTTGTTCCTCTTTAATGACTAATGGCGGGTTTACACAAGCAGATCAACTGGTTGTTTGCTCAGCGAGCAACCGGCCATACAAATCTTCAGCAACTGACGGACTGTGTTCAAGATTTACATAGAAACATAGAAGGTTGACGGCAGAAAAAGACCATACGCTCCATCTAGTCTGCCCTTATGTATATACTGTATGTTCTCTATCTTAGGATAGATGGAGGCTTATCCCAGGCATGTTTAAATTCACTGACTGACGATTTTTCTAACATTGCTCCTGATCTTCCCTCCGACTAGCTTCGGGTTGTGCCCCCTTGTTCTATCATTAAAGTGGATCAACACCCAGGATTTTGACTATCCTGGGTCTTGGTCCACTTCGGTGGGGCACCCCCGATCGGGGTGCCCCGCTGTGTGAAACCCCCCCGATCACCCTAAAAACTCACCTCTCCCCGCTCCCAGCGCCGACGGACAAGGGATTTGACAGCTGCTTGTCCGTGGCTCCTCCGCCGCCGCCTCCCACGCGTCCCTCTTGCCGGCCGGCGCGGGCGCGCGCACGCCTAGAGGGGCGCGAGGGAGGCAGCGGCGGCAGGCTGCCGCCGAAGCTAAGGTGAGGGGGTTTGGGGGTTTTGGGGGGGTTTCACCCCGCGGGACATCCAGATCTCGGATGTCCCGCGGGGAGGGAGGTGATCGGCCCGGGAATCTTATAGATTCCCGGGCCGATCACCCGAGGGTGATGGTCCACTTTAAGTTTCTTCCTAAAAACACTTCCCTCTTGAACCTTATTGAATCCTTTCACATATTTAAATGGTTAATTGGTCGCTAGAGAGATCGCTAATGCGATCACTCATTCTCAAAGCAAAAACACTTTTCAACTTCTACACATTTCAACCATCGAGTGATGAATGAGACATTTTTCGGTCAGCCGAAATGATACGCCAGCCGTCCGATTAACCAATTCTCATTTATCGCAGTGGCCATTTCCAAGGAGCAATTATTGCTAAATTGTGGTCACTGATAATCTCTCTGTCTAAACGAATCGTAAAGCCAGACATTTGACCCAGTGCTTTGGCCCTTATTTAACAAGGGATAGCGCCAGGTAGCGAATGGTGAGTGAACGGTAATGACGCTCACCGCCACGAGAACGCCGGCTCCCCTCCGCAATCACACATTTATCAAGCCGATCCTGCTTAGCGACTGACAGAGCGCCAGATAGCGACTCATTCATCATTATTCCTGCCTCAGCCCACAGCGCCAGCGAGCGACCTTGAACAGCGACAGGTATGACCTCTCGCTACCTGGCGCTCTCCAATGCATTTCAATGGAGCAATCTTTAAATATTCTGCATTAATTGCTATTAATGTTTTTTTTTTTTTTTTTTAAATGGCAAAAATTCTGTGACCACTTCTGCAATGTTAGATATTTTTTTTAAGGTAAAAAAAAAAAAAAAAAAAAAAAAAAATTTGTGCAGAATTGATATTACAGGTCTGATATTAATGTATTCAAACGGACAAAATGTTTGGAAAAACATGTTTTTTTTTTTTTTTTTAAATGTTGTTTGGGGGGTTAAAAAACTACTTTTAACCCATCGCCGCCAGCGCTCTGGGGTTTAAACAAGCATTTCACAGCGCGAGAATTTTTTGAGCGTGATTTGTTAATGAATATGGTGGGAGCCGTTCGCTATGGCCATTCGCTGTCATGCGCTCCCATACAGCGCGGAACCTGTCAAACAGCGACTCCTAACCCCGTATTCAACATTACCGCACACCGACTGAGTCGCTGTCAACAGCCGAATAACGGCCAAGCACAGCGAATACTAGCGTGCACTGTGAAAATAACGCTACTGGCGCTCATCTGTCGCTACCTGGCGCTATTAATGAATCGGCCTCCCCGTCATAATTTGGGCAGAAGCAGCAAAACGGACCTCTCTTTGACCATGGCCATCCAAGCAGAAAAGATCAGTCTAACATGCGAGGAGGAATCCGAGACAAGTACGGTGAGGGCGGCATTTAAAGATGTCCATAACTTTTCAGACCAGACTAAATGTACAGTAAGACTAAGGGTTAAACATTAAGACACAAGCCTCCACTGCAAGATCTAAAGTATATGCCCTACCACCCCCCCCCCCCCCCCCCATAGCTCATAGTACACATTGCTTGGTATTAATGATGCGGAACAGTGGCAGCAGTCCGATAGGAAGCAGGGCCCCCTCTCAACATAATACATATACACTACATATGGGGGGGGGGAGAGGAGGGGTTATGTTGGTTAGGTCATTTTTCATCCTGCAAGTTACTATTAAATTAGAATCACAGCAGCTGAGAGCTGGACAAGGTCACCTAAACAGGTAGAGTATGTGCAGCTTGCCTGAGTGTCCAAGCTAGAGAGGAGCTATATGTCACATCTAGGCTATATGACATGTTGATAAAAAATGTTGAGGGCAGTCATAGCCTAGAGGTTAAAGCGGAACAAAACCAGAAAATTTGACATTCCCAGGATTCTTCCGTTCCCGGGGGCATTCCAATTTGGGATGCCCCGCTATGTGACACCCCCCAGAAAGCCCCCCCCCCAGCTCACCTTTTTTGCGTTCCAACAGCGCATGCGTGGGCACTCAGCCAATGAGAGCCGTTTGCTGAGTTTAGCTCTTTAGGCAAACTGTTCTCATTAACTTTAATTTCTGTGAATGGTTGGGGCGGGAGCGCACGCGCGATGCAGGGTATGCAGCAGCACACACTACCCAATCCAAACAGAGATGAGTCGTCTGTCGAACAAAGTAGTTAAAGCAGGCATCTCTCATTGGATTAGAGTCCGCGCATGCGCCTTTGGACCGGGAAAAGATAAAAGTTTACCAGCGACCAGAGGGGTTTCACAAAACAAGGCATTCCGGGGGAAAGCCAGCAGGGAGCCCTGGAATCTGTTAGATTCCAGGCCCGGCCGCTAATGGGTTTTGTTCTGCTTTAAGGAACAGATCTTGTTCCCGGGGTGCTGTGCTTGCGGCAGGCCAATGCATTGGGAACGTTGTATACACTCATTGCTTTGTGGTTGTCTCACTGCACGGATGCAGACACATTCCTTATTATCATACACATAATACTATCATAGGAACAATTTATCTATTGATCAGATTTAGATCGCCTTGTTATCAGAACATATAGAACCATGAGTGATCACAAATTAGCTTGGAGCAGCCATTTATGGCAAGGGGGTCGATTCAGAGTCTGGTGAGAAAACTGCCATTCACTTTCATGGACCTCGAATCACTAAGAGTTAAAAAAAATGGTACTCATGGTAGTAAAAAAAAAAATCAAAAAATTAATGAGATAAAAGCAAAAGAAAGTCACTGTTACTGAATAACCAGATAGGTAGACAATGGGGTCGAGTCAGAGTCTGGTGAGAAAACTGCCATTCACTTTCATTGACCTTGAATCACTAAGAGCTGAAAAAAATGGTACTCATGGTAGTAAAAAAAAATCAAAAAATTAATGAGAAAAAAGCAAAAGAAAGTCACTGTTACTGAATAACCAGATAGGAAGACAATGGGGTCGAGTCAGAGTCTGGTGAGAAAACTGCCATTCACTTTCATTGACCTTGAATCACTAAGAGCTGAAAAAAATGGTACTCATGGTAGTAAATAAAAATCAAAAAATTAATGAGAAAAAAGCAAAAGAAAGTCACTGTTACTGAATAACCAGATAGGTAGACAACGGGGTCGAGTCAGAGCCTGAAAAAGAAAGAGAAACTGCCATTGACTTTCATTGTCTACCGGGTGTACATTTTCACCTGGCTCCGAATCAGCCCCAAGGAAGACAATAGGGTTGATTCAGAGCCCCTTTGTCGCCATTTTTTAGTGCAAAAATTTCCGTTCTCGTCCATTTTTCCCCCTCGTCAGATTCAGCAGAGACTTTTTTTCTGCGAGAATTTCCGTGTGAAATATTTTAATTTTTGTGTGATTTTTCATTTGGTAGCAAGACCTCCAACAAACGGCTCTGAATCAACCCTAACGGCCTTGATTCAATGGCACTTTTTAAAGTGGACCAACACCCTCCCAAGATCGGCCCGGGAATCTATAAGATTCCCGGACCGATCAGACCCCTGACTGCGGGGCACCCCGATCGGGGGTGCCTCGCTGTGTGAAACCCCCCCAGATCCCTGAAATCCCTACCTTAGCCTCGATCCCTCCAGCAGGACGCGCACCCGCGCCGGCCATTTGTGAATGGCGCGCCCTGTAAGAGTGACGCGCGTGAGGCGGCGGCGGGCGCGCTCTCTTGTCCGCCTCCCGCTTGTCCGTCGGCGGGGATTGGCAGCGGCGGTCACGTGGGAGCGAGGAGAGGTGAGTTTTTCGGGGTTTCTGGGGGGTTTCACACAGCGGGGCACCGAAGGGGCCGAAGTGGACCAAAACCCAGGATAGTCAAAATCCTGGGTGTTGGTCCACTTTAAGGAGTAAAAAGTTCACTACTTTTCTTAGGAGTAAAAAAGTACCATTGACTTCGACTTCGTCGACAACACCAAAAGTTAATTTTTTACTACCACGAGAATTCTTTTCTACCCTTATTGAATTGAGGCTAATGAAAATCAGTTTTCTCTCCTAAAATAATAGTAAGAATTCTAACCTGGCTCTGAATGGACTGCAATGACTAATTAAGGAGGTGTCTGACCAATCAGGATACATCCATTGAGTTCAAGCTACCAAATATCAAAAGTGAAAGAACAGGAACTTGCTGACTTACTAAACCATCAACCACAAAGCTGCTGCAGTGCTCAGTGTATTATAGCTTTACAGTGCCCACAGACTATTGATTAGAAAAAAAAAAAATGGATGAGATCTGATAAAGGAGGAGGAATGAAGATACCAGTTTCCCCTGACCATTGGGGGAGAAGAAGGCACCCCAATCAGACCTTAAAGTAGAAGCTAACCCAAATAACCCAGTTCTAATGTTTAAACCAGGGGTACTAAAGAACTTTTTGTAAACGCCGTTCGCCGCGGTTTGCTGAAAGTCGGAGGTCCAAGACCGGGGGGTCAGGTAGAAATCAGTGCATAAGGGGGCTATATATTACACGTGCAGACCCTTGGTTCACTGATTTTAAATGGGCAGAGGAAGAGATGTATGGGGGCAGAGCTGGCGGCAGAGGGATGGATGGGGTAGAACTGGCGGCAGAGGGATGGATGGGGCAGAGCTGGTGGCAGAGGGATGGATGGGGCAGAGCTGGTGGCAGAGGGATGGATGGGACAGAGCTGGTGGCAGAGGGATGGATGGGACAGAGCTGGTGGCAGAGGGATAGATGGGGCAGAGCTGGCGGCAGAGGGATGGGTGGGGTAGAACTGGCGGCAGAGGGATAGATGGGGCAGAGCTGGTGGCAGAGGGATGGATGGGGCAGAGCTGGAAGGAGAGGGATGGATGGGGCAGAGCTGGTGGCAGAGGGATGGGTGGGGTAGAACTGGCGGCAGAGGGATAGATGGGGCAGAGCTGGTGGCAGAGGGATGGATGGGGCAGAGCTGGAAGGAGAGGGATGGATGGGGCAGAGCTGGTGGCAGAGGGATGGATGGGGCAGAGCTGGTGGCAGAGGGATGGATGGGGCAGAGCTGGCGGCAGAGGGATGGATGGGGCAGAGCTGGTGGCAGAGGGATGGATGGGGCAGAGCTGGTGGCAGAGGGATAGATGGGGCAGAGCTGGTGGCAGAGGGATAGATGGGGCAGAGCTGGTGGCAGAGGGATAGATGGGGCAGAGCTGGTGGCAGAGGGATGGATGGGGCAGAGCTGGTGGCAGAGGGATGGATGGGGCAGAGCTGGTGGCAGAGGGATAGATGGGGCAGAGCTGGTGGCAGAGGGATGGATGGGGCAGAGCTGGCGGCAGAGGGATGGGTGGGGTAGAACTGGCGGCAGAGGGATAGATGGGGCAGAGCTGGCGGCAGAGGGATGGGTGGGGTAGAACTGGCGGCAGAGGGATGGATGGGGCAGAGCTGGCGGCAGAGGGATGGGTGGGGTAGAACTGGCGGCAGAGGGATAGATGGGGCAGAGCTGGTGGCAGAGGGATGGATGGGGCAGAGCTGGTGGCAGAGGGATGGATGGGGCAGAGCTGGTGGCAGAGGGATGGATGGGGCAGAGCTGGAAGGAGAGGGATGGATGGGGCAGAACTGGTGGCAGAGGGATAGATGGGGCAGAGCTGGTGGCAGAGGGATGGATGGGGCAGAGCTGGCGGCAGAGGGATGGATGGGGCAGAGCTGGCGGCAGAGGGATGGATGGGGCAGAGCTGGCGGCAGAGGGATGGATGGGGCAGAGCTGGCGGCAGAGGGATGGATGGGGCAGAGCTGGCGGCAGAGGGATGGATGGGGCAGAGCTGGCGGCAGAGGGATGGATGGGGCAGAGCTGGCGGCAGAGGGATGGATGGGGCAGAGCTGGCGGCAGAGGCATGAATGGGGCAGAGCTGGTGGCAGAGGGATAGATGGGGCAGAGCTGGCGGCAGAGGGATAGATGGGGCAGAGCTGGTGGCAGAGGGGTAGATGGGGCAGAGCTGGCGGCAGAGGGATAGATGGGGCAGAGCTGGTGGCAGAGGGGTAGATGGGGCAGAGCTGGCGGCAGAGGGATGGATGGGGCAGAGCTGGCGGCAGAGGGATGGATGGGGCAGAGCTGGCGGCAGAGGGATGGATGGGGCAGAGCTGGCGGCAGAGGGATAGATGGGGCAGAGCTGGTGGCAGAGGGATGGATGGGGCAGAGCTGGAAGGAGAGGGATGGATGGGGCAGAGCTGGCGGCAGAGGGATGGGTGGGGTAGAGCTGGGAGTAGGGTAGGGGAGGTGCAAATAATGAGTTTTGGTCTAATTTAAAGAGGAACGGCACCTGTGATTTTCACTCTCCCGGGTGTTGGTCCACTTTGCCGGAGCATCACTATTTGGCATACCCTGCTGTGTGGTTCTCATGTAGTGTGCACAGGCAGGCAGCCAATCAGTGGATCCCATTCCATTGAGCTTTTGCTAGCAACTCTGACATCATAGCAGCGAGCAAGCTGAATGGAACTGCTGGAATACCAGCCATTCAAAAATGTCTGGCGTGAGCAAGCGCCACAGCTGGAGGTAATGGACACAGCCCGCACATGTGCTGCTTAAACTATGTCAGATTCAGCAGCATCACTTGACGATTGTGATTAGCCAGACTGGACAACTGGATCGCCATCACTGTTAGTTATGTTTTCTGATCAGTTGTTCCTGAATGATCACATACCTACCCTAACAGTGTCTGACTGACAAAAGCCCCATATTTACTGCCAAAGCAATCCAGCCAATCGTGATGTCAGACAACAAAGCATGGCTCTGTTGGAAGATGTTGTTCCTATAAATCTCTGCCAATCCTAAACAGATCCTAACATGGCCATTGGCCTAAAACCCAAAAAGTATCCTAACAGTCTCAAGCATCCAGGTCCTCCCCTTGATTGACCTGGCCAATCACATTAACACTAGTAAACAGCTGTATAAAACCAATCAGATGCCTTTAGAGATGTTGCTAATACGTCTCTTAATGATAGAGGTCAAGTTCAATGGCAGAACAATTAGACCAGTCACACGGTCAACATTAGCAAAAGGCCTGAATGCATTCCTGAGCGATCAGTAAATGCACTGTACCTTCTTATACCCAATCATAAAACCCCCAAAAGTTTCATACCTATAAACACTAAGAGGCCGATTCATTAATAGCGCCAGGTAGCGACAGATGAGCGACTGTAGCGGTATTTTCACAGCGCCCACTAGTAGTCGCTGTGCTTGGCCGTTGTTCGGTTGTTGACAGCGACTCAGTCGGTGTGCAGTAATGTTGAATACGGGGTTAGGAGTCGCTATTTGACAGGTTCCGCGCTGTATGGGAGCGCATGATAGCGAATGGCCATAGCGAACGGCTCCCAGCATATTCATTAACAAATCACGCTCCAAAAATTCTCGCGCTGTGAAATGCTTGTTTAAACCCCAGAGCGCTGGCGGCGATGGGTTAAAAGTAGTTTTTTAACCCCCAAACAACCTTATCTTTGGAAACAGAAAAAAACAAGTTTTTAAAAACATTTTGTAATATGAATACATTAATATCAGACCTGTAATATCAATTCTGTACAATTTTTTTTTTTTTTCCCTTAAAAAAAAATATCTAACATTGCAGAAGTGGTCACAGAATTTTTGACATTTAAAAAAAAAAAAAAAAAAAATTAATAACAATTAATTATGAATATTTAAAGATTGTTCCATTGAAATGCATTGGAGAGCGCCAGGTAGCGAGAGGTCATACCTGTCGCTGTTCAAGGTCGCTCGCTGGCGCTGTGGGCTGAGGCTGGAATAATGATGAATGAGTCGCTATATGGCGCTATCTCAGTCGCTAAGCAGGATCGGCTTGATAAATGTGTGATTGTGGTGGGGAGCCGGCGTTCTCGTATCGGGGCCCGTCATTACCGGTCGCTCACCAGTCGCTACCTGTCGCTATTCCTTCATAAATAAGGGCCTAAATGCCCTTTTGACTGGCTAGCTATATTGTCAGTAGTCAAACAGAGGCTGATGAAATCTCCGTATTATTGACTGGTTCTGATTAAATGTATTCTTAAATCATCGGATTCCCTAAGAGACCTTATTTATAAGGCCAAAAGTCCTATAGACCAGTGGTTCCCAATTAGTGGTACAACCACTGGTGGTGCTCAAGAGCCTATCGGTTGGTACTCAGTAGGTTGTAGACTGACCTTTACCCATCTGAAGCATCTATACTTTACACAACCACGATTTGCTCAGTGAGTACAAAACTGCCCCAAAAGTTGATGTAAACTATTTATGTGCATTTTATGTTCCCTAAATGGCATTTGGACAAGATTTTAGGTGACTGGCAACCCACACATATGACCCAGGTGGTACCTAAGACTGCTACAGACATCGGCTGTCCATCTACTAGATCGAACATCATTGTCAGTCTCCATGGCCTAATTGAATTACGTCACTCTGACTACTAGTGATCGCTTCTGATGATTTGATCTCTAGATCTGATCAGAAACTCAAGTCATAAAACCAAAAAAGTTTAATAACATCAGGTGCCCATCAGACTGACTGCTCATCATGGCAAGCCCCATTGTTACTAGGCAATGCAGGGATTGAATGTGTCACACAATTTTTGATTTGGTTCTGATCAATTGTTGCTTGTGCAATCTTGCGACACTCTAGTGATAAGGCCCAATAAGTAAGGCCCTTATTTAACAAGGGATAGCGCCAGGTAGCGACTGGTGAGCGGCCGGTAATGACGGTCACCGCCACGAGAACGCCGGCTCCCCTCCGCAATCACACATTTATCAAGCCGATCCTGCTTAGCGACTGACAGAGCGCCAGATAGCGAATCATTTATCATTATTCCAGCCTCACCCCACAGCGCCAGCAAGCGACCTTGAACAGCGACAGGTATGACCTCTCGCTACCTGGCGCTCTCCAATGCATTTCAATGGAACAATCTTTAAATATTCATAATTAATTGTTATTAATTTTTTTTTTTTGTCAAAAATTCTGTGACCACTTCTGCAATGTTAAATATTTTTTTTAAGGGAAAAAAAAAAAAATTTGTGCAGAATTGATATTACAGGTCTGACATTAAAGTGGACCAACACCCAGGATTTTGACTATCCTGGGTATTGGTCCACTTCGGTGGGGCACCCCCGATTGGGGTGCCCCGCTGTGTGAAACCCCCCCGAACCCCCCGAAAAACTCACCTCTCCCCGCTCCCAGCGCCGACGGATAAGCCGCGGACAAGCGGCTCCTCCGCCGCCGCCTCCCGCGCATCCCTCTTGACGCCCGCGCGCCCGCCATTCGCAGACGGCCGGCGCGGGCGCGCGCACGCCTAGAGGGGTGCGAGGGAGATAAGGTAAGGAGTTTGGGGTGTTTGGGGGGGTTTCACCCCGCGGGACATCCCGATCTCGGATGTCCCGCGGGGAGGGAGGTGATCGGCCCGGGAATCTTATACATTCCCGGGCCGATCACCCGTGGGTGTTGGTCCACTTTAATGTATTCATATTACAAAATGTTTTTAAAAACGTGTTATTTTTTTTTCAAAAAATATGGTTGTTTGTGGGTTAAAAAACTACTTTTAACCCATCGCCGCCAGCGCTCTGGGGTTTAAACAAGCATTTCACAGCGCGAGAATTTTTTGAGCGTGATTTGTTAATGAATATGCTGGGAGCCGTTCGCTATGGCCAGTCGCTATCATGCGCTCCCATACAGCGCGGAACCTGTCAAACAGCGACTCCTAACCCCGTATTCAACATTACTGCACACCGACTGAGTCGCTGTCAACAGCCGAACAACGGCCAAGCACAGCGAATACTAGCGGGCGCTGTGAAAATCACGCTACTGGCGCTCATCTGTCGCTACCTGGCGCTATTACTGAATCGGCCTCTAGGCAATGCAGGGGTTGAATGTGTCACACAATTTTTGATTTGGTTCTGATCAATTGTTTCTCGTGCAATCTTGCGACACTCTAGTGATAAGGCCCAAAAAGTAAGCCTTGCCCCCCCCCCCCTCTTGGTGCCGACAGTAATAGTTTCAGTAGTGAATGGCCAGGTTGAAAGGTATCACCCAGACTGACACCGATCGCTTCTAATCATTTGTTCCTGGGAGATCAGATCCCTTCTGAGACTCGTCATAAAACTTAAAATGTTCTAGTCATAAGGCCAAGAAATTTATTTCCTAAAGACATCACCTGTACATCCATCTGATCACCATCATTGTCAATACTCAGCAGCATGATTTAATGATATTGCCCCGACTATTAGATATCGCTTCTGATCATCTGATCTTATTGACCTGATCTGCTGTAGCCATTGGCTGGGTTGAAAAGGTCATCCTACTACTGATCACATGTTCCAGAACAATTAGATCTCTTTTCAGACTCGGGTGATAAAGCCAAAAAGGTTTCCTACCTATAGACATCAGAAGTTCATCTGATTGGCTTATTGACCTAACTGACTGTATTGTCAGTAGCCACTGACTGGGTTGAAAATTGATTCTAATTACTAAACGATTGCTTCTGATCATAGGTTATTAAATGATTAGATCCCTTTCCAGACTCGCATCATAAAGACAAAAATATTTCATAAATATAGACATCAGCAGTTTATGTAATCGGCTTATTGACCTGACTGGCTATATTGTCAATAGCTATTTCCTGAGTTGAAGATTCACCCTGAACTAATGAGTGTTTCTGATCATCTAATGATTGCTTCTGATCATCTGTTCCTGAATGATCAAATTCCTTTTGAGACTCCAATCATTCCTCCAAAAAGTTTCATAATTATAGACATCAGTTCATCTGATTGGCTTTATGACCTGAGTGGCTGAATCGGCAGAAGCCATTGTTACCTTGACTACTAATAATTGCTTCTGATCATCTGCTCCTGAACAATCAGATCCCTTTTAGGATTATAGTCATAAAACCAAAAAGTTTCAGAACTACAGACATCAGTTAAATCGCATTGGCTTATTGACTTGGCTGGCTGTATTGACAGTAGCCATTGGCTGGGTTGAAGATGTTACCCTGACCCACTGGTTGATTATGATCATAAAGTTTCAGAACTATTGATTCGATTGGCTTATTGACCTGACTGACAGTAGCCATTGGCTGGGTTAAAGATGTCACCCTGACCCACTGGTTAATTATGATCATCTTTTCCTAACTGATTAAATACCTTTTGAGACTCCAGTCATTAAACTCGTAATTATAGATACCAGTTCATCTGATTGGCCCTTTGACCTGACCGGCTGTATTATGGTTGTAGTTGGAAGAGTTCAACCTGGACTACTAATAATTGCTTGTAGTTATCTAATGATTGCTTCTGATCATCTAATACTGAACCATCAGATCCCTTTGAAGACTCAACTATTGATTCGATTGGCTTATTGACCTGACTGTCAGTAGCCATTGGCTGGGTTGAAGATGTCACCCTGACCACTGGTTGATGATCATCTTTTCATAATTGATCAAATCCCTTTTGGAGACTCCAGTCATTAAACCAAAAAGTCTCATAATTATAGATAGCAGTTCATCTGATTATTATAGTTGTAGTTTGAAGAGTTCAACTTGAACTACTAATGATTGCTTCTAGTCATCTAATGATTGCTTCTGAGCATCTAATCCTGAACCATCAGATGCCTTTGAAGACTCTGGTCATGAAGCAAAAAGTTTCAGAACTATTGATTGGATTGGCTTATCGACCTGAATGGCTGAATTGTCAGTAGCCATTGGCTGGGCTGAAGATGTAACTCTGACTACCGTTTGCTTCTGATCGTCTGTTCCTGAACAATCAGATCTCTTTTAAGACTCCGCTAATTAAAACGTTTCATAATTAAAGACAGCAGCAGTTCATCTGATTGGCTTATTGACTTGATCAAATGTACTGCCGTAGCCTTTGGCTGAGTAGAAGAGGTCACAGATTGCTTGTGATCATCTCTTCCTAAACAATCAGATCTCTTTTAAGACTCCGCCAATTAAAACGTCTCATAATTAAAGACAGCAACCGTTCATCCGATTGGCTTTTTGACCTGATCAAACGTACTGCCGTAGCCTTTGGCTGAGTAGAAGAGGTCACAGATTGCTTGTGATCGTCTTTCCCTGAACAATCAGATCTCTTTTAAGACTCCGCCAATTAAAACGTTTCATAATTAAAGACAGCAGCAGTTCATCCGATTGGCTTATTGACCTGATCGAATGTACTGCCGTAGCCTTTGGCTGCGTAGAAGAGGTCACAGATTGCTTGCGATCGTCTCTCCCTGAACAATCAGATCTCTTCAAAAACTCTCAAAACAAAGCGTAACCCACTTACAGAGAACAAGCTTACGTTTCACAGCTTAGATGCTAAGGAACGATCAGAAAAGTGATGTACTCACCGGAATGCAGATTCCAAAAGTCCAGACTTGTCAGAGGAGGAGACGGCGAGACCCGGAGAAGGAAATTCAGCGAGTTTGGGAGGCAGGAGAAGCTCTCTCGCTCTCTTTCTCTTCCTTAAAATGTGAAAACAAAAAGACGGGAAGTTAGGCTTGTCCCGGGGCTGGAGTGGAGGCTGCTGCTGCTGCGAGTTGGTGAGAGCGGAAATGGCTCTGGGGGAGAGTGGGATGCAGCCAGTGGCATGGGAAGCGCAGCCACATTGAGATTGAGTTTCAGAGGAGTGGGTCTGGTGGGGAATAGCTCCTCCTCTGTCAGTGACTGTACACCTATGTAGCTCCTATCGCCCTCCCCGCCATCCTCCATACACTGCAGGCCCGGCCCCCCCTGCTGCAACCAGAGCCCTTCCCCTGGAATGACAAGTCCCCTCCAGCCCTGCACACATTCCCTGCAGGATCAAACCAGCCCCTCCGCCAGCAAACAATGGCCCTTCCCGCCCCCCTCCTAATATTGTCAGCAGGACCCTGTGCCAAACTTCTGCAACGCCCGCCCAGTGCCTCCTGTTGATCCGAAAACCATAAAGGAGGACTCCGCTCTAAGGAAAAAGCAGGTTTTCCGTTCAGGCTTTGTACTGGCATTGCTATTAAAAGCCCTTTAGGTTTCAATAGATTTTTATTAAATAAAGAATTCAACGGCCTTATTTATCAAGGGCTAGCGCCAGGTAGTGTCTGACGAGCGCCAGGTACCGCCAGCTAACGGCGGCTACCGACTCAAGTACGCCCGGCGGCGGTCACAATGACGCATTTATCACGCTAAATGAGGCTAGCGCCGGCGAGAGCGTAAGCTAGCGCGGGATTCATCATGTAGCCGACTGCAACGAACAGCGCCGCTACTAATCCCATCACAGCGCCAGGTATGACCTGTCGCTCCCTGGCGTTGTCCAATGCATTTCAATGGAGCAATCTTTAAATAATCATAATTAATTGCTATTAATGTTTTTTTTGTTTTTTTTTTTTTTTAATGTCAAAAATTCTGTGACCACTTCTGCAATGTTAGGATTTTTTTTTAAGTAAAAAAAATAAAAAAATAAAAATTGTGCAGAATTGATATTACAAGTCTGATATTCATGTATTCATATTACAAAATGTTTAGAAAAACTTGTATAATTTTTACATAAAAAAAAAAGGTTGTTTGGGGGTAAAAACTACTTTACACACATCGCCGCCAGCGCTCGGGGGTTTAAACAAGGAATTCACAGCGCGAGAAATTTTGGAGCGTGATTTGTTAATGAATCTGCAGCAAGCCGTTCGCTCTGGCCATTCGCTGTCAGGCGCACCCATACAACGCGGAACCTGTGAAACAGCGACCCCTAACCCCGTATTCAACATTACCGCACACCGACTGAGTCGCTGTCAACAAGCAAACCCCGGCCAAGCACAGCGAATACTAGCTGGCGCTGTGAAAATCACGCTACTTGCGCTCATCTGTCGCTACCTGGCGCTATTAATGAATCGGCCTCCCCGTATTACATCAAAGCAGCTAAAAAAAACAATTGACAAAACAGTGTGGGCCTAATCAGATTACGAATACTACGAATACGAATACTTTTATTGGTTGCCAAGTAGGTACAGAATATTGGGGACTCAGAATTAAGAGTAGGGACCACACTAAACACAGAGTGCCTTGCCGGGGCAGTGTGGCTTCCACATGTATCTGCAGATATATGCAACCAAACCTCTGTCTTTCCACATAGCTAGACATGTTTGTTGCTTGATATTTAGTTGATGAGAGGGTTAAACTGGGCAGTAAATTAGTTCCCAGGCCCTGAATAATAATAGTAATTTTGTATAAATAATAGTGATTGAGCTGCTCCCACCCCCTTTATTCATAGGTACAGAATACATACAAGGAATACTTTTTGGAAGGGGGGTTCTCCATAGAGCTTGAACAATTGCTAGACACACATATTATATACATCAATGGGGTTTAAACATTTGCTAGTTATACATATTATACAAGGGGCTTTAGTTACATACGACATTCTGCTAACTAACTGGTGATGCGCTGGGGACCGAAAGTTCTTGCAGGATTCATAGAGGCCGATTCATTAATAGCGCCAGGTAGCGACAGATGAGCGACTGTAGCGTGATTTTTTTCAGCGCCAGCCAGTATTCGCTGTGCTTGGCCGGCATTAGCTTGATGACAGCGACTCAGTCGGTGTGCGGTAATGTTAAATACGGGCTGGGGGGTCGCTGTTTCACAGGTCCAGCGTTGTATGTGAGCGCCTGACAACGAATGGCCAGAGCGAACGGCTAGCTTCATATTCATCAACAAATCACGCTCCGAATGTGCTGTCGCTGTCCATTCCTTGTTTAAACCCCAGAGCGCTGGCGGCGATGGATATTAACTAGTTTTTAACCCCTAAACAACCATATTTTTTAATGTAACATTATACATGTTTTTAGAATCATTTTGTTATATGAATACATTAATCTCAGACCTGTTAGATCAATTCTGCACATATTTTTTTTTTTTTTTTTTTTTTTTTGACTTAAAAATAAATCCTAACATTGCAGAAGTGTTCTCCGATTTTTTGTATCCGATTTTTTAATACCAATTAATTATGAATAATTATAGATTGCTCCATTGAAATGCATTGGACATCGCCAGGGAGCGACAGCTCATACCTGGCGCTGTGAGGGAATTTGCAGTGGCGCTGTTCGGTCCAGGCGGCTTCATGATGAATGCCGCGCTAGCCGTCGCTCTCGCCGGCGCTAGCCTCATTTTGCTTGATAAATGCGTCATTGTGACCGCCGCCGCCGCTGAGTCGGTAGTCGCCGTTAGCTGCCGCTACCTGGCGCTCGTCAGACACTACCTGGCGCTATCGCTTGATGAATAAGGGCCATAGAATTGGTTATTTAGTGCTTTAACAGCTAGTGGGAAGAAACTGTTTTTGTACCGAGAGGTCCTGGACGCGATAGCCCGGTACAAATCACCGCCATAAGAGATGCGCTTACATCACAATTAGGGATGAGCGAACCGGTTCGGACGAACCGGAATTCGCTCCGAATTTCAGGGAAAATTCAATTCGGCACGAACCCGAATTTTTTTGGGTTCGTGCCGATCGAATTTTCACTGAAATAAAAAAAAAAAATGCCGGCATGGTGGGAGCGTGGAGGCCGGCGCCGCTCTCAGCTGTCATCAGAGGACGCATCATCAGAGGGCGCCTGAGAGCGGCGCCGGCCTCCACGCTCCGACCATGCAGGTAAGTGTTTGCTTTTTAAACAAATGCCGGCATGGTGGGAGCGGGCAGGCCGGCTGCGCTGTCAGCGGGCCGCCTTCCGCCGTCCGCTGACAGCGTAGCCGGCTTGCCCGCTCCCACCATGCCGGCATTTTTTTTTTTCAGATGAGCGATTCGTTAAAGTTCGATTCGGGCGAACCCGAATTTCTTGGGGAAATTCGGCGAATCGCCCGAATCGAACTTTCAAGAAGTTCGCTCATCTCTAATCACAATCACATTTACAACTTAAAGTGGACCAAAACCCAACGGAGATCAGCCCGGGAATCTAAAAGGAAAAAAGAAAGAACGAAAAAAAGGCAAAGAAAGAAAGAAAAAGGGAAAGAAAAAGAGAAAGAAGGAGAAAAGGAAAGAAAGAATGAAAGTGAAAGAAGCAATTGGAAAAAAGAGATGGAGGGAAGGTGAAAACAGAGGAAGCTGAAAGAAGAGGCAGACTGAAAAAAAGATGGAGGGAAGGTGAATTACATACAAAAGGGGATAAGATTCTCAAAAGAATTCTAGGGACTGTTTTTTTCTATTTATGGGGCATCCCAAATGGGGGGGATGCCCCGCTGTGTGAAACCCCGGGGGGAGGGGTGTCATCCGATCCATTCACCCTTTCCCTTTCTCCTCACCGGATCTCAGTGCCCACTATACCTTTAAATGGGCACGTACCTACGACAGGCATTTCAGGCGCACCCACAGCTAGAGGCGCGCTAGGGATGCCGCTAGGTTTTCTTGCAGAAATCTAAATGAAATGCTCGCAGCTGATGTGTGGCTAAGTGGCCCACGCATGCACTGTGGGAACAAAGAAAAGGTGGGATCCCGGGGGATACACTGTGAAACTGGGAAGCCCCAAACAGGAGGAACAAAACCACAAATAAGTAAAAATCTTGGGTTTGTTCCTCTTTTAAGCAAAAAGATTGAGTTTTGAACCTCTACAGGGGCATCTTGATTTGGGATTCCCCTGTGTGGTAAACCTTCTGGCTTACTTAGAGGCTGATTCATCATTAGCGCCAGGTAGTGACAGATGAGCGTCTGTAGCAGGCATTTTCAGAGCGCCCGCTAGTAGTCGCAGTGCTCGGCCGTGAGTCGCTACTTTATAGCGACTCAGTCGCTGTTCAGTAATGTTGAATACATTGTGAGGAGCCGCTATTTGACCAGTACAGCGCTGTATGGGAGCGCATGTTAGCGACTGCTCATAGCGACAGACTCACACCATATTCAGCAAAAAAAGCAGCCTCACAAATCTCTGGCGCTGAAAAATATTTGTTTGAAGCCCAGAGCGCAGGAGGCTGTGTGTTTAAAGTGGACCAACACCCAGGATTTTGACTATCCTGGGTTTTGGTCCACTTTGGTGGGGCACCCCGATCGGGGGTGCCCCGCTGTGTGAATCCCCCAGAACGCCCCAAAAACTCACCTCTTCCCACTCCCACGTGACCGCTCCAGCCAATCACAGCGTGCGTCCAAGGCCGCTTGGACGCGCATAGCAGCTCAGCGGCTCTGAGCGCTGGAGGCCGCGTCTCGCTCTTCCCTCTAACAGGGAGCGCGCCTGCGCTGGCCATTCACAAACGGCCGGCGCGGGTGCGTGCCCTGCTAGAGGGAAGCGCGAGACACGCCCGCGGTTCGCGCATGCGCCGATGGAACGGGGCTGAGGTAAGGTTTGTGGGCCTCCTGGGGGGTTCCTCCCCGCAGGACATCCCGATTTCGGATGTCCCGCGGGGAGGGATCTGATCGGTCCGGGAATCTTATAGATTCCCGGGCCGATCCCCCCTGGGTGTTGGTCCACTTTAAAGTCTGTTTTTCAGCATCTATCCACTAGTAACAAAGCGAAAACATATGGAATTACATTGTAACCACATTGTAACATGAACACTTTAATGGCAGACCTGTAATGTCATTTCTGAGGAAATATATAAAAAATGAAAAATGTATGAAAAAACTGCTATTTCAATGCCAGAAGAGGTCACAGAATTATTTGTGATTTTTTTGAAAAAAAAAAAACAGTTTAAAGAGAAGAAAAGGATCGTCCATTGAAATGTATGGGAGAGCGACAGGTAGCGAGAGGTCATACCTGGCGCTGTGCAAGGCTGAACGCTGGCGCTGTTCGCTGAGGCTGTGAAAATGATGAATCAGACGCTACATGGCGCTATCCCAGTCGCTAAACAGATTCTGCTTGATAAATGTGTAATTGCGTGCCGTGTCCGGCGTTCACCAGTCGCTACCTGTCATTAACCAGCCACTACCTGACGCTATCCCTTCTTAAATAAGGGCCTGAGTAACTCACCTTGACTCATGCTTCCACAGCGCTCTCTTTTCTCTCTCCAATTAGCATTCATTGTTGTGCATATTAAAGTGAACCAAATGCCATTCATTTCCCTTATCTGGGTTTAGGACTGCATTACAGGGCATCCTGATTTGGGAAACCCCTGTGTGTTTACTCTCTACACTCGCATTTGCCGTGCATATTAAAGTGGACCAGACATAGAAATATCACTGATCTGGGTTTTTTCTGCATTATAGAGACTTTCCAATTTAGGAATCACCAGGGATTGTCTGTTTACTTACTACTAGGGCCCTTATTTATGAAGGAATAGCGACAGGTAGCGACTGGTGAGCGACCGGTAATGACGGGCCCCGATACGAGAACGCCGGCTCCCCACCACAATCACACATTTATCAAGCCGATCCTGCTTAGCGACTGAGATAGCGCCATATAGCGACTCATTCATCATTATTCCAGCCTCAGCCCACAGCGCCAGCGTCCGACCTTGAACAGCGACAGGTATGACCTCTCGCTACCTGGCGCTCTCCAATGCATTTCAATGGAACAATCTTTAAATATTCATAATTAATTGTTATTAATGTTTTTTTTTTAATGTGAAAAATTCTGTGACCACTTCTGCAATGTTAGTTAATTTTTTTAAGGTAAAAAAAAAAAAAAAAATTGTACAGAATTGATATTACAGGTCTGATATTATTGTATTCATATTATTAAATTCTTTCAGAAATTTTTTTTTTTTGGTTTCCAAAAATATGGTGGTTTGGGGGTTAAAAAAACTACTTTTAACACATCGCCGCCAGCGCTCTGGGGTTTAAACATGCATTTCACAGCGCGAGAATTTTTTGAGAGTGATTTTTTGATGAATGTGGTGGGAGCCGGTCGCTCTGACCAGTCGCTATCATGCGCACCCATACATCGTGGAACCTGTCAAATAGCGACTCGTCACCCCGTATTCAACATTACTGCACACCGACTCAGTCGCTATCAACAACCGAACAATGGCCAAGCACAGCGACTACTAGCGGGCGCTGTGAAAATACCGCTACAGTCGCTCAACTGTCGCTACCTGCCGCTATTAATGAATCGGCCTCTAAGCTTCCACGGCGCATGCAGAGGTTTTTGTCCAATAAGAATAGATTGCAAAGTATATTCATGTCCAGCAATCTACTCTGCTGCTCAGATACGCTGCGGCGGGAGGGGGCCGCGGATGCCGCTGGACATGGCCAGGCTTTGGGGTGTGCAGTCGCACAAGGCGCCAGAAGCTCTCAACTGGAGCAGCGGGTGTATCTTTTCCAAATCACCCTGATTTCTCCTTTCGTTTTTTTGCACATTTCTTTATTCTTTATATATTTATAATATAATATTTATACATATTCTTCCTCTTGAATTTGCCATTCTATTTTATTTCATGATCTCACTTCCCGTATTTCCCATCGTTTTCATGTTATTTTCACATTCCCACCATCTTTCTTATCACCTTTTTATTGATTGCCTCTCTTTTCAGCTTCTTTACATCCTCTTCCTTTCTAACCCAGGTCCTTTTTCTTTCTTTCTCTTTCTCTCCTCTCGTTATTACTTTCTCTCTCTCTTTTTCTCCCTTATTCTATCTCTCATCCTATTTAACTATCTTGTTTTTCTAAATTCCTCCCATTTCAATCTCATTCATTTTCTCACTTTCCCACATTCTCTCCATCTTGCTCATGACATTCCTTCAATCTCCTTTTTTACACTCTCACTTTCTGTGTCTTCCTTTCCTGTATATATTTTTTTATTCTCTCTCTTTTCACCTTCTCACCATATTACATTCCTTTCTCTTTCTCTTGATCTCTTTTGGGCATTTTCTCTTTGTTTACTTTTCTCCAGTGTTTCTTTCTCTGCACTCCCTCAATCTTTCTTGCCTCATCTCTCTAGCTACCTTTTTTCCATGTTCCTCCTGTTGCTCACTTTCCATTTGAGTGTGCCGGGGGGGGGGGGGGGGTACCCAAATGCATTGTGGGATTCATTATGAGGCGAGTATGCAGGTGATCCTCAGTGGAATATTCAAACTCTGGATGCTGTAATGCGGGCCTGAAGTCTTTTAGACTTTAGAGCAGGGTGACTGCGGTTTCGGTCAGCTTTAAAGTGGACCAACACCCAGGATTTTGACTATTGGGGCTGCCCCGCTGTGTGAAACCCCCCAGAAATCCCCAAAAACTCACCTCACCACGCTCCCACGTGACTGCGCCGTCCAATCCCCGCCGACGGACAAGCGGGTGACAGTGACGGACAAGACAGCGCGTCCGCCGCCGCCTCACGCACATCACTCTTACAGGGCGCGCGCACGTCATTCACAAACGCCAGCGCGGGCACGTCTAGAGGGGCGCGCGGGAGGCCGCGGCGCCGCCCGCCGCAGCCGATAAGGTAAGGTTTTTTGGGGGTTTTGGGGGGGTTTCACCCCGCGGGACATCCCGATCTCGGATGTCCCGCGGTGAGGGAGGTGATCGGCCCGGGAATCTTATAGATTCCCGGGCTGATCCCCCCCTGGGTGTTGGTCCACTTTAATGCACGGCAATTATTGAGTTACCGGGCCCTCCTGCTTGGGACGGAATCTAAGGGCCTGTGCTCGCACATCACTGGCCACTGGCCACAAACAGCTCTCATTACGGTGTATTTTTATCACTTTATACAGGGCAAGCATACCTCTCATCACTGTGTATTGGCCACAAGTGCAGGCTCGGACTGGTCCATAGGGTTACCTCTAGCAACTTACCAGGAAAAAATCCAGTGGCCACCTGGTCCCAGGGGCCCCTTTAAAGAAGCTACATCACCAAACCTGAAATATGTAAAGCTTATTTGGTGCATCCCAAGTGCACATACAAAAACATTACAGTTAGGCAGAATATTTCTGTACATGTGCCCTAATCGTAAGCGGGTAATACTTGAATCCAAATGTGGGGTGGGCCCAAAGGGTCAGCTCTACTTGTGGGCATCCCAGCCCGTGTACAAGTGGTCTTTTTGTGGTGACCAGGTTAGGGAAGCTGGGAGGCAGCTGTGGGTCACCGGCTTTTGGGGTGGCAGGCCGAAGCCTAGGTTCCGGACAGATGTTAAAGTCCGTAGGCCCAGATGGTATGAGGGCCCTGTGTCGTGACGCCAGGAGGGTTTGGTGGCACCGGTTACCCTACCAACCGGGGGTCCCTGGAGATCCCTTGCTAGGTGTTGGGCAGCAATAACAGGCAGAGGCCAGGTTAGGATCAACGGAACTTTTACTGGCAGTCTAGATGGTACAGCGACAGTACAGATCAGGAGCGATCCTGTGGTGTGGGAGACTAGAGGACTTGCTGAGACTTATAGTGCCATTTAGGCTGAATAACTTACTTGCAAGATTGAAGATGGGTTCTGCGACCTTGGAGATTAGAGCTGAATTGAAGACCTGGAATATGAAAGATGATGCTGTAGATTTATCAGCAGACTTGGTAAGCATTAGTCTGGCCCCTTTCTCCACACTAGCCACGTGAGACAAGCCAGCAGCACAAGCACAGACCTTCTTCCTTCAGAGATCACAGCTATTCTGACTAGAAAATGGAGGAGAGGGCAGGCTTAGGTGCTCAGCAGTCCTGATAGGCTCACCACTTGTCACATGACCCTTCCCTAGCAAGTGAGTTACAGCACTAGGAAGTTATGAAGTTTATGGAACTGCACAATGTGAATGCATTAACTCTTTGAGTGCAAACTACATAAATTCACATAGGAAACATGTTATAAGATGAAAACAGGATATAAAAGGTTATTATACAGGAACAGGGTATATATATATATATATATATATATATATATATATATATCACTCCGAATTTCAGGGAAAATTCGATTCGGCACGAACCCCAATTTTTTTTGGGTTCGTGCCGATCTAATTTTCCCTTGAAATAAAAAAAAAAAATGCCGGCATGGTGGGAGCGGGCAGGCCGGCTACGCTGTCAGTGCTGTCCTCTGATGACGCATCCTCTGATGACAGCTGAGAGCGGCGCCGGCCTCCACGCTCCGACCATGCCGGCATTTTTTTTTCAGATGAGCGATTCGTGAAAGTTCGATTCGGGCGAACCCGAATTTCTTGCGAATCGCCCGAATCGAACTTTCAAGAAGTTCGCTCATCTCTAATATATATATATATTATATATATATATATATATATATATATAAACTGTATGAACACAGATATATTATACCATATTAGCTACGCAATATAACAGACACCAAGGTCACAGGGACAGCCGAATGTCGAGGGGACACATATAGAACAGTATGGCAAATGCTGTACTGGGACATTGCATTTTCATCACTGTATGCAGGGCACGAGCAGACCTCTCATCTCATGAGGTTTGCTGTTTTATCCCCAGGTTAGTCCTGCCATACAAGCTATATAAAATGATTTTTATGAAAAACAAGCAAACACATACTTATCGCCTCTGTTACTCACACAGATGATATGTTGTGAGGCATTAAGAATGTGATGACCCTGTCAGAGATCTCACAGTGATAACATTGTGCTTTCATCTAAAATTCCCCCTCGGGTGCCAGGTAATAGGGCGGCTAAAGGGGTCAGTTAATATCGCCGAGACTTCCAATGGCTTAATTGCTCTGGAGATGAGGCAGGCGAGGTCAGATGTATCACTACCATACTGACAGCTCAATCATAGAAGACACGGCTGCCGGTCCAGTTATTTTCATGTCCAGTATAAAATGACAGGACAGTCACCTGACGGGAAAGCGGGTTAGTTATAATTTCTATGCTGTCGGCTGTTTGATTTACAGGGGAATGCTGCACACTATACAGCTGACCAAGCTTTCATGCAGAGCTCAGACAGATCCAAAGGAGGGACAGCTGGAGAATAGTGAGGAGAAGAGGGATCAGGGTACAAATGAGGGGCAGCCCCCCCCCCCCCCAATGAGGGGCAGTTTGGTTGTAAGATATACGTACCGTTTCACAATTTTGTATTAAAGCAGTCCTTCACTCTGAGTAAGAGCCTATCTTATATGTTTCCCACACCCTGTACATACAGATTGCTCACATTAATCCGGACCTTCACCCTGAATAAGACCCTATCTTATATGTTTCCCACACCCTGTACATACAGATTGCTCACATTAATCCGGACCTTCACCCTGAATAAGAGTCTATCTTATATGTTTCCCACACCCTGTACATACAGATTGCTCACATTAATCCGGACCTTCACCCTGAATAAGAGTCTATCTTATATGTTTCCCACACCCTGTACATACAGATTTCTCACATTCATCCTACCTGCATCTACTGCATGTTATGAGCCTTTAAACATCCAAGATGACGGCTCATGGAACATCAGGCAGCCTGCAAACAGGAAGTGTCTTCTGACTGTGCTGCTCTGCATTCTGGGATTGCTGACCTTTTCCTGAGCCCAGCTCTGCTCTGTCTGAGCAAAGTACAGCTATAACCTGCCCCTCCTGTACTTTATCCCACTCTCCTTTCAGTGTGATGCTTCTGAGTCAAGATGGCGGAGCCCATATCCTAAAGTCCTGAACAGAGTTGCAGCCCAGTGGGGGAAAGAATAATAAGTAAGTGACTAAAACTTAAAATATATTAATTTTAGATGCTGGGGAATAGTTTAATAGGATTTGGGCTTTTCAATAAATCCTGGTGAAAGTCCGGTTTAAAGTAGAACAATGGACCTTTTAGACTACAGGTAGGCCAATTTCCTTATCCCTGAGGCGTCCCGACTTGGGATGCCCTGCGTGTAAAACCTACCGCCGGGTATACTCGTGTGGCCACATTTATGGGTTGTGACGCCGATGTACGCTTAGATAAGGCACATACCCATGCCAGGATGGCGCAGGTATGTTAAGGCTAAAGGCTTGCATTTCATACATCTTTCCTAAACTGTCTGACATCAGGTCAGCTAGGCTGGGCAAAAAGGGAGGGACAAATGAAATCAACAAGGGATAGGGGGACATGGACTGAAAAGAGGGACAGTCCCTCCAAATGAAGGACAGTTGGGAGATATGCAGTGAACACATTTGTGTATGCGGGCTTCGAACCAAAAGAATGAACCTCTGCTAATGAAGTTGAATCAACAGATCGGTATTTTCACTGAATTAGTTGATGCCAGAGTTGCCCTCTTGGAGAAATCGCGCTTTTGGCTTCATCAAACGGATGACGTGTCAGACAAGAAACATCAGAGAACACCCTGCAGCCACTGCTGGTTGAACACAAGCTGTTATGATTTGGGACATTCTATGGGCCACTCATCCATGTGGAAGCTGCTCTCACCCAATTTGAGTATGAATCCATCCTCGCAGATCACATACACCCATACATGCGGATTATCTCCTCTGGGGTGGATGGGCTCTTCCAGCAAGACAATACGGCATGTCACATGGCCAGAAATGGCGTAATTGGTTAGAAGAATGTGACCTAGGGCCTTATTCATGAAGGTATAGCGCCAGGTAGTGCCTTGTAAGCGGCAAGTAGCGCCAGGTAGCGGCAGGTGAACGCCGGATACGGCACACAATTACACATTTATGAAGCCGAATCTGGTGAGCGATTGGAACAACGCCATGTAGCGTTCGATTCATCATTATCCCAGGCGTACAGCGCCGGCGTTCAGCCTTGCAGAGTGCCACGTCTTACCTGTTGCTACCTGCCACTCTCCCATACATTTCTATGGACGATCCTTAAATCCCTTTCCTGATCCCAATTTTTTTTCCCCTAAAAAAAACACAAAACCTGTACCCTGGGCAAGAAGAATACAATTCTGTGATTACTCACCTGTAGAAGTGTTTTTACTGTGTACAGCACGGCCTGTTTCATTTCAATCATTACTTCTGGGTATTCCGCCACAAGGTGGCGCAGTTGACTGCAGAAGATTTGTGGCTCCTCCCGGCCCTATAAAAAGCCAGGAATCACCCATAGACCCCCAGTGTTGAAAAGCAGTTATACAAGAAGCAGGGAGATCAATCATGATAAAAATACACAGGATAACGATAACAAGGGAGGGATGAAACAGGCCGTGCTGTACACAGTAAAAAGTGAGTAATCACAGAATTGTATTTTTCCAAGTGTACAGCACGGCCTGTTTCATTTCAATCATTACTTCTGGGACATCCAATAGCAGTGTCCGTAAAAGTAGGGTGGGATCCCCAATGAGTAACGGCAGGCAGTTCAAACCACTACAGCCTGAAGCACCTTGCGGCCAAAAACAGCATCAGCTGAGGCCCTAACATTAACCTTGTAAAACTTAGAAAAAGTATGAACAGAAGACCATGTAGCGGCCTTACAAACTTGTTCAACAGAAGCCTGGTGCTGAAAAGCCCAAGAGGCACCAATAGCTCTAGTAGAGTGAGCAGTAACACGGAGGGAAAGTTCCTTCCCTTTAGCAGAATAAGTTTGCACCACGGCCTGACGGATCCACTTACTGATAGTACATTTGGCTGGAGGCAAACCCTTCCTAGGTCCAGCAGGAAGAACAAACAGAGCATCAGATTTCCTAAACGACTCAGTGGCGACCAAATAACATTTTAGCGACCACATCCAGAGAATGAAGGGTCTGCTCCTTAGAATTAGAAGGGGTAGGACACAAGGAAGGTAAGACAATGTCCTGATTGAGATGAAAGGCAGACACAACCTTGGGCAAGAAATCCGGCTTAAGCCGGAACACCACCTTATCCCGATGCCGCTCAAAATAAGGAGGTTTCATGGACAGCGCTGCCAGCTCAGAAACTTGACGCACCAAAGTAATAGCGACCAAAAAGGCTACCTTAAGAGTCAGAATGGGCAACGCAGCCTCACGCATAAGCTCGAAGGGAGAACCCTGTAGAGCAGACAACACCAAGTTTAAGTCCCAAACCGGTAGCAGAGGCTTACGCGGTGGACGCACATGAGTAACTCCCTGAAAGAAGGTCTTAACAAGCCTGTGATTGGCAAAGGATTTTTGGAAAAAAATTGCCAGAGCTGAAACCTGTCCTTTGAGAGTACTAAGTTGAAGGCCCAAATCCAGACCATGCTGTAAAAATTCCAGAATCCTGGGAATGGAAAAATCCAGACAAAAAAGAGATTTGGACTCGCACCAAGCAATGTAAGCATGCCAGACCCTGTAATAGATAAAAGACGAAGATTTGTTCCGAGCCTGAATCAAAGTATTAACAACGGAGGCCTGTAAACCCTTGACCATCAAGATGGAGGTTTCAGCAGCCAAGCCGTTAAAGCCAGCGTTTGTAAATTGGGATGGCATAGTTGTCCCTGCGTGAGAAGCTCTGGATCGTCGGGCAGGACGAACCGATCTACTGCCATCTGTACGACGTCCGCAAACCATACCCTCCTCGGCCAGCGGGGGGGCCACCATAATGGCCGGTACCCCCTCCTGGGCTATCTTGCGCAGCACCCGACCCAGCAGAGGAAAGGAAGGAAATACATAGAGGAGCCGAAACTCCATCCAGGGAATTGCTCGCGCTTCCGTGGCGAAGGCCAGAGGATCCTTTGACAGGGAAACAAATCTTGGAAGCTTGTGATTGTGCCGGGACGCAAACAGGTCCACATCCGGCTGACCCCAGCGGCGACACAGGGTGTGAAATACCTCGTTGCTGAGAGACCATTCCCTCAGACGAGACGTCCCCCTGCTCAGGGAATCCGCCTCCTGGTTCTCCACCCCCGGAATGTAGACCACCGAGATGCAGGGAACAGTCTCCTCCGCCCAAGACAAGATCATGGACATTTCCTTGAGGGCTCGCTTGCTCCGAGTCCCCCCCTGATGATTGATGTAGGCAACCGCCATCTGATTGTCCGAGTGGACCTGTACAGCACGACCCCGAAGGTGGGGAGTTAACGGGGAGAGAACCAACCTGATCGCCCGCAGTTCTAGGATGTTGATGGGCGCGTGGGCCTCCTGGCCGGCTGGGGGGGGGGGGGGGGGGGGGGAGTCTGGCAATCTCTGAAGATCCACTGACCCTGGAACTTCAGAGATTGCCAGACTCCCCCCCAGCCGGTTAGACTGGCATCTGTGGTGACAATCTCCCAACGCGGAGGCAGAAAGGACCTTCCCACTAGAAGATTCCTGGAGTCCAGCCACCAAGAAAGGGACTGCCTGACCCGAGGGGACAGAGCAAACTCCAAGGAGCTCGCCAAAGACGGAGATAATGAAGACTTGGGATAGTTAATCACCCAGCCAAAGGACTCGAGAGTAGACGTCACCACCTGAGTATCCTTCTCGGCCTGATGAAGAGAATGAAGGAGCAATCAGAATGTCGTCCAGGTAAGGGAGGATGCGAATGCCCTGGTTCTTCAGGAGAGCCATGACGCCAGCCAGCACCTTGGTGAAAACCTGAGGAGCCGAGGTAATACCGAACAGCAAGGCCACAAATTGGTAGTGTTGATCCCCCAGAGCGAACCTCAGGAACCTCTGGTGACCCTGGAAGATCGGCACGTGAAGGTAAGCATCCTTGATGCCCACCGTGGTCATGATATCTCCCGGCCGAAGAGAGCTGACGGCCGAGCGTAATTTCTCCATGCGTAAGTGCTTGAACCTGACGAATTAGTTGAGACCCTTTAAGTCCAGGATGGGCCTCAGGGAGACGTCCTTCTTGGGCACCGTGAACAGGTTGGAGTAGTACCCCCGACCCTGTTCTTGAAGAGGTACCGGGCAAATCACTCCAGATGCCAGAAGACGTTGTACGGCCAACCGCAGGCCCTGAGCCAACACGGGGTTTAGAGATATCCGGGACCAGTGGAATCTTGGGGGCGGCCAGGCTGCAAGCTCTATCTTGTATCCGGAGGAAACCACCACCTGAATCCACCGGTCTGAGACGCGCAGTCTCCAGACGTGCGCAAAAAGCCAAATCCGTCCCCCCACCCGGTCGGGTGAGGGCGCCTCCTCTTGCCTGATGGGCCTTGGGAGGGGGTTTGGGCTTGGTTCCCCAGGAGAGACCGGGGCGACCGCAGGATCTGCCTCGACCCCAAGAGTCTCTGCGACCACCTGAGAAGGATGACCCACGACTTCCTCTTGAAGGACGAAAGGAAGAGGGTCCCCGAAAGGGCCGAGCCTGCTTTCTACGCTGGGGGAGCCTACCATCCTTGGTCAGAACATCCAGACGCTCACCAAAAAGACGGAGTCCCGTGAAAGGAAGCCCAGTGAGAGACTTCTTAGCAGCGGTGTCAGCTGCCCACAGACGCAACCAAACTGACCGGCGCATAGCCACCAACAGGGCTGAGACCCTACCGCCAAGCCGGACGGCATCGTCCATGGCAGCCAGCACAAATGCAACAAAGTCAGTGCAAAGCAAAAGGTCCTTATAATCATCCCTTTTCTTACTAGACCGGGCGGCCTCAGCAAGGCGCCTGACCTTCTTTTTAATGGCAATGGCCACAATGGCCCTGGCGTAGACCTGGCGCAAACCGTCCCCTACAAAGGTGAAGGCATGACAAGCCAGCTGATCCATACGCCGGTCCGCGCTATCACGCAGTGTGGTAGTGTCGGAGGACGGCATGAACGAAGTGTTAGATAGCCCCAGGACCGGAGCGTCCACCTCAGGAGGGCAGGACCAGCGCTTAACTAAATTGGCCGAAAATGGATACCTTCTATCCAACCCTTTGGGCATTGAGGGTAACCTGTTAGGGCGTTCCCACTCCTTAAGAACCATATTTGAGAAATGGCCCTGCTCCGGGAACTCCTAGCGTTGCTTGCCAGGGCAGAAAAGCTCGCCCTGCTTCTTCTTCGCTGCCATGGGGGGGGGGGGCGATGTGCAATGTATCGAAAACAGCCGACAAGAGTTTATCGGTATCATCCGGGAGCCAGTTATCCTCATCCGAGGAGGACCCTAGGATACTATCGTAACCGTCCTGACGATCCCCAGAGGAGTCCGAGTCACAGAACAGCTCCCCCTCCTCCGGGGAGTCACGGCCGCCATACATGTCAAGGCCCTCGTCCTCAAAGAGGGACAACGCGGTGTCTAGGTGCCGCTTCTTGCTAGAGGCCTTGCCTGGCGCCGGTCGGGCCAGCTGTCGCTTAATGCTGGCCACGCGCAGAGCCAGATCTGATTGCGACCCCCTGCGAGTTTCCCCCTCACTGGGGGCTAAATGCAGACACGGGGAGTAGGAGATGCTGTAGGGAGCGCAGGACTGGAAAGAGAAACGCTCAGCCCAGCCCGCAATAATACTTTGGGCGCACGGCACACAAACCGTGCCACCACCACTCAAAGGGGATGCCCCACACATGACACACAGTCGAGCCTGCCCCCAGGGGCCCCCAAGCTCGCTATCCCCAGAAGCCTCCATATGGTGATTATCAAAAAAGTGCACAGTCAGCCCACAAGGAGTAATAGCTAAATCAGAGCCCACCCAGGATGCCCCCAAGGGATGCCCCACAGAGACGGGACAGGTGGAGGGGGGGTATTGGACTGGGAGAAAACACAATACTGCTATCCCCTCTGCAAGACATAAGCAAGGACAATCATGAGCATCCCACAGCACATGCACCAAACATCAGCCCCGCAGGATCAACTCACGGACCAGCTGCACAGAACCGCAGCACGCGCAGGAGTCGGACAGACAACAAGGTGGTCGACCAGGCGAAGATGGGGGGGTCCAGGCAGGCGGAGCATGCACTTAGCAGCAGCAGGGCAGAGCCCTGTAAAATGGCGCCAGCGAAGGAACCTCGAGGGGCAGGCCGCAGGGAGATGACGCAAAACGCGTCATCCCGTGGCGCCGTCCCCCGCAAGAAAGGCGCGAGTGAAGCAAGGCCCAGATCCCCGCATCATCTCCCCCCCGCGGAGCGCAGTGTGCTCGCAGTGGCGGGATAGAAGGCCGCAAACGAGCGGTGGAGCGCTCACGGCCTTGTCCCCCCCCCCTCACGCAAGTCCATCGACGGGGCCGAGGGAGAGGGAGGCGAGAGGGGGGGGAGACGCGGGGGGGGGGGGGAATGCGCGGAGCACGGCGGCGTACAGGGAAGAGAGAGAGGAGGGGGGGGGGGGGAGGAGGGGAAGCGGAGCCCCCAAGAAGGATAGTCCCCCACAGACACCCCACAATAAAGATTCACCCCCGTGAAGTGCACAACACATAAGCCGCAGTGGTTCCTCCTTCCCCCTAGGCTCACCATATGCCTATGGACTGGCCACCCTTCAGCAAATAGGGTCTGTAGTCTGGAGCAAAGCTCACCGAGCACCCGACCCAGGTGCTCCCCTACCATCACCCGATCCGTCAGCCAAGGCTGAGAAGCAGAAGGGTGGAAATAGGCTTGCAGGGCCGCAGGCTTGGTTGCCCCGCTCGCCTGCAAATAACCATAGAAAGCCATCTTCTGGTCTTCGCAGTCATGACTGCAGAGAAACACTGGGGGTCTATGGGTGATTCCTGGCTTTTTATAGGGCCGGGAGGAGCCACAAATCTTCTGCAGTCAACTGCGCCACCTTGTGGCAGGATACCCAGTAGTAATGATTGAAATGAAACAGGCCGTGCTGTACACTTGGAAAATGACATTTTTGAAAACTTTTGGGATTAATAATATATTTATGCTGAATTGTCCTTACATGTCTGGTGTTAAAGTGTTCATGTTACAATGTAATAATGTAATTCCATGTGTTTTTGCTTTGTTACTAGTGGATACATGTTCATAAACAGCCTATAATCACACAGCCTCTGGTGCTCTGGGCTACAATTACATGATTTTGAGCGCAGGCGCTGTTTGAGGCTGTTTTTTTGATGAATGTGGTGTGAGTCAGTCGCACTGAGCTGGCGTTACGGTTCGCTCACATACAGCGTAGTATTGCAAATCATATTCATCAATGCCGGCCAGCGACTGAGGCGCTCTGAAACAATGATCCATGGCCGAGCACAGCGACTACTAGTGGGCGCTCTGAAATCCGCTCTACAGACGCTCATCTGTCGCTACCTGGCGTTAGTAATGAATCAGCCTGCAAGAATTCCACGTACCGCCATGACCTCCTTATACCAACAATCAAACCCAGCTGAGCATGTGTGGGACTAACTTGGGTCTATGGATCGTCCCCCGCGCACCCTCCAGCAGTTGTGGTGGGCACTGCAGACAGCAAGGCTCCAGACCACCTACCAGCACCTTATTGAGTTACTCCCAGCCCATCTTTCTGCTGCACACAATGGTTACCCATTATTATATATTACTAAAAGTAGAATGTATATTCCGCACCATACAGTCAATAAATCAGTAAAGATCAATATCCTATATTGCCAGTGGGCGTGCTTGCGGCTGGGCGCTACCACCTCTAAATAGCTCAAGTAGTATCCTGTTGTGGTTCCAGCAACCACCCAATTAGCCCCAGATCGCAGCACCCTCTCCACCGCACTTCATAAATTCAACAATATCTCATGAATTTGTGTTTATTGAATATTACCCATTAAAAATCACATAAAGACATACAGTACAATTCCATTATTATATATTAGATGCTGCTCATAATAATGAGACTCGGCTGATATATACGCCATCCAAAATAGTCTAAAATAGACTCTTGAGGGGTTACCCTACCTCTTTATGGGGCATCCCAAATTGGGATGCCCTGCTGTGAGAAGCCCCTCAGATAGCACTATCTACTTACCAGTACAACATTTCTGCGCTGCATCTCCAACACACCTCTAGCCGTGGCATGTGGCCGGCAGCGTTCGCTGCATTCACATTTACTTGCAGCACCGAGTGGAACGAGCGGTGCTGCTTGGCTGAGTGGACCACATGGCAAACAGGAATAGGTGAGTATTTGGGCGACATGTGGGGATACACACAGCGGGGCATCCCAGCTCAAGATGCCTCGCCAAAGAGCAACAACACCTAAGGAAGTCAATTCCTTGGGTGTTGTTGCTCTTTAAATAAATTGTCCTGCAAGAAAACACAAAAAACAGATATACTCGCTGTAAACCAGTCACGTCCATGACAGCCATTTTGGATTGACAAGGCGCTTGTTCTCCACTCACGGTTTTACAGCAGCGAGTACAGGTGTCGGAGCTGCAATGAAACCTAAGGTGAGTATAGTTGTTTTTTTGTATGGCCTTAAAGTGGACCTTCACCCTAAATAAGAGTCTATCTTATATGTTTCCCCCACCCTGTACATACAGATTGCTCACATTTAAAATCATCCTACCTGCATCTACTGCATGTTATGAGCCTTTACACATCAAAGATGGCGGCTCATGGAGGCATCAGGCAGTCTGCAGACAGGAAGTGTCTTCTGACTATGTCGCTCTGCATTCTGGGATTGCTGTCCTTTCCCTGACCCCAAATCTGCTCTATCTGTGCAAAGCACAGCTATAACCCCACCACTGTGCTTTATCCCGCACTCCTCTTCTCAGTATGTGTGATGCTTCTCAAGTCAAGATGGCGGCGCCCATATCTTAAGTCCTGAACAGAGTTGCAGCCCAGTAGGTGAAAGAATAATAAGTGACTATAAACTTAATATATATTAATTTTAGATGCTGGGGAATAGTTTTTTAAGGGTTTGGGCTTTTCATTACATCATGCTGAAGGTCCGGTTTAATTCTTCACTTTCTAATAATTAAAGGGATCAATCAAACTTTAAAAACATTTCTCTGGCAGCTTATCTGATGCAGCGTTAGCCCCATGCTGTCGCTTTGCTCTGGTCACAGAAAGGAAGGGGAATCTCTACCTCCTCTGGATCCAGCACCTTCCCCCTTATCCTGACCACCTATACAATCCTGAGACTGGTGTCAGTTTGATACCTCTTTTAGTAAAAACAAGCTAGAATGGAGCCCTCTACACTGTCACTCAATCCCAGCATCACTCAGTCCTCCTACTCCCATCACAGAGGACAACATAACATAAGGTGAAACTTTAATGTATAATTACTCTGGCAATACAACTTTGTTTTCAAAAAGGAAAAAAAAAAACCTCAAAAGTATTTTCTACTTTCCCACAGCAGCCAAATCTCTGTCAGAGGCTGAAAATCCGCAGCCGCCAGAAATCTGCTAAATATCCCGAGGCTCCCGATTAACAATGCTGCCGAGAAGATTTCAAGTTGATTATATTCCGAGGAGACAGAAAAGGCACTTGGCTATAAAAACGTTCCAACCTAAACACACACACGCTTCATGGAGGAGGCTTTTGGCCCAGGAAGAAGGACGTTAAAAATAGGATATTTCAGTTTGTGGCTAAGCGGTATTGCCCAGCTCAATCTAAAATAAACCAAGTCAATGTAAATACAAATGTTTGGTTAGAGACGGCAATCCGCGGGGCATGTGCGATCGCGTCACCAGACACATACCCTTCATGAACTACCGCCCAGGCTGCCATCAGCATTGTATATGGAGCCGGGTCACACGCTATTACATATTTTTTCCCCACCGCATGGGGATGATAAGCTTTAAAGTGAAATAGTCAAGATCCTGGGTTTTGGTCCTTTCCCCGGGAGTGCCCCGCTGTGTGAAACCCCTCACATCGGCCGAGGAAACGCACCTCATTTCAGTCCCACGGGTCATGCGCGGCTGCTCGTCCGATTAGCACGCTCGACGTCACACCATTTAAGACGACGTCTAAAGCCAGCGGCTCCCAGCGTGCTGGCAGCCGCACAGGGCTGGCGTCAGCACCCGGCAAGCCCGGTCAGCTGCCAAGGGCCCCCAACCCCCAGGGGGGCCCACTGACAGCTCGCACAATGTGATTAACCCTTCTAGTCCCAGCTTTGTGAGTCTCACGTAGTAGCCTCTCCTACTACTATTAAGTGCCAGCTCATTAAAAAACAGCTCCAATAGAGGGTTGAAGGGCAAGCAACCCTTCTTAGTTTTGGCCTTGGAATTTATAGACCCCTGACCCATGACTCTCCACTGCACACTGAGACCATGTCACCCAAGGGCCCACATCATTCTGGAGCCGGCCCTGCGGCCGCATACCCTACTTCTCTCTAACAGGCCGGCGCGGGCACACGCCTTGCTAGAGGGATAGCAGGAATGCAGCCAGCACAGGCACCTTTGGACCGGAAAACAAGGTAAGTGTATGGGGCGACCTGGGGTGTTTCACACAGCGGGGCATCCCGATTTTGGATGCCCCGGGGGGGGGGGTGGAATCGATTGGCCTGGGAATCTTATATATTCCTGGGCTGATCAAGCTGAGTTTTGAGCCAATTTAAAAGAGGAAAGCCCCTCTTTTTTTTGGGAGGCGGACATCCCAAAAAAGCTTTAACTGCCTCCCCTCGGTCCTAGTAATTAGCAGCCCTTATGCCCTTTGAAACAGGTCCAATGCAGAGCATCAGGCCCATTTGGGTGGTCACCTGGCTCTTCCACACCCCCTGGCCATTGGGAGTGCAGGTAATAAGGCAGAGAGATTTAGCAATGGTATCTACCCCAATGGTATGTCAGGGAGGTGGCTTGCTGCCCCTGTCCTTTGAAATGGTAATTGGTAAAAATAAATAAAACACACAACAAGAATTCAATTATGAAATAAAATTTTACTTATTACATTTATTAAGATAAATACTTACATGAGCAGCACCCTCTGTCCCCTGCCAGGCATCTTTTATTGATGCCAATGGCGGGATCTATTTCAGACACCTCACCAGCATCTGGAGCAAAGGGGGACACAGGTCCCTTCTCCTCCTGCCAAGTGGCAAGAGTAATGCTGGGAGAGCGAAACTTATATGCTACAGAGGCGGAGTTTTTAACCCTTAAAAATCCAAAAATAAAATGCCCCCCCCGGGATTTGTTTTTTTAATTAACCCTTTATGTTCTGTCATCCAGCAGCTATAAAAGGCTTCCAGCAGGTGAGCAGATGCCAGTTATTGCCGAGGGACACAGTGCTCCAGGATGGATGGGGGGTAAGTATTTAAAGAAAAATAAAATTAAAATACCATTTTGTGATTCCACACCTGTAAAATGGGTATTACAAATATGTCTCACACCCTGCTTCGGAATGATTAATAACACGTGGGTTATAGTCCAGTAGAGGGCGAACTTCTGCAGAGATGACTAGAAAAAAAGGAAGCCCCTCCCAGTCCATAAATACCTGGGACCTCCCACACATTCCCCAGTATAAGAAAGCAGTAAGGGGACCAGGAAGAGCCAATAAAATCTATGAGAAAAAAATTTCACCAAAAAAAGGATCCCAGATACAACTCAGGGTGGGACGAAGCAGGGTGTGTGACATACTTATAATACCCATTTTACAGGTGAGTAATCACAAAATGGTATTATTCCAAGTATGTCTCACACCCTGCTTCGGAATGATTAATAACACGTGGGACATCCAATAGCAGTGTCCAAAAAAGGGCGGGGATCCCAACAGGCAATAATGCACAAAGTAAACCACTGCAGCTTGCAGAACTTTGCGGCCAAAAAACAGCATCCGCTGAGGCCCGCACATCAACCTTATAAAACTTGGAAAAAGTATGAACAGAAACCAAGTACAGCACGAGTAGAATGAGCAGTGATCTGAAAAGGGGGATCCCTCCCCTTGGCAGTATAGGCTCCAACAATGGCCTGACGTATCCATTTACTAATGGTAGACTTGACGGGCGCCAAACCCTTCTTGGGCCCAGAAGGCACCACAACACACAACAAGGCGTCCATCCTACGGAAAGAAGAAGTAGCCACCAAATAGTACTTCACACAACGAACCACATCCAAAGAGTGCAGGGCCCTCTCCTTGTCATTGCTAGGCTTAGGACACAAGGAAGGGAGAACCACATCTGAATGAGATGGAAAGCAGAGACCACTTTAAGTAGGAAATCCGGCTTAAAGCGGAAGACCACCTTGTCCTGGCGTCTCTCAAAGTAAGGAGCCTGAATAGACAGAGCTGCCAACTCAGAAACACGTCGAACGGAGGTAATAGCCACCAAAAAGGCAACCTTTTGTGTGAGAATAGAATAGAAGTGCAACATCCTGCACCGGCTCAAAAGGAGGCCCCTGGAGGGCCGACAGAACCAAATTCAAATCCCAAACAGGCAACAAGAGCTTGCAAGGGGCCGCACGTGAGTGACCCCCTGGAAAAAGGTCTTAACCAAAGGATGAAGAGCAAAAGACCTATGAAAGAAAAACTGCCAAGGCGGAGACCTGCCCCTTCAGAGTACTAAGCTGAAAGCCCAGATCTAAACCGTGTAGAAGAAACTCCAAAATTCTGGGAATCGAAAACACCCTACCAGTCAAGGCCCTAGCCTCACACCAATCAATATAGGGCCGCCAAGTCCTGTAGTAAATGTTAGAGGAAGACTTCTTCCTAGCCCTAACCAGCGTCTGGATCACAGCATCAGACAAAACCTCTTCTTTCAGGAAGGAGGTTTCAGCAGCCACGCTGTCAAAGCCAGCGTTTGTAAATTGGGATAACAAAGCTGACCCTGAGTGACCAGATCCGGAAACAAGGGCAACCTTACTGATCGACCGCCAGCCGCACGACGTCTGCAAACCACACCTGTCTTGGCCACCTTGGAGCCACCAGAATTGCTGGCACATCCTCTTGAACCAGCTTGCGCACCGCCCTGCCTAACATAGAGAAGGGGGGGAAAAGATACAGGAAACCAGAAACCCAGATCCCGCCAGGCAAGGGACATGGCATCCACTGCCAGAGCCAGAGGATACCGAGACAGAGACACAAAGGCAGGGAGCTTGTGGTTGTGATGGGAGGCAAAGAGATCCACCTCCGGGAACCCCCATTTGTGACAAATGGATAGAAATACCTTGTTGTTGAGGGACCACTCCCCTCGGCGGAAGGACCCCCTGCTCAGAGAGTCCGCTTCCACAATCTCCACCCCTGGAATGTACACCGCCGAGATGCATGGAACATTGCTCTCGGCCCATGCAAGAATCAGAGACGCCTCCCTAAGGGCACTCGTGCTGCGAGTCCCTCCTTGGTGATTGATGTAAGTGACTGCAGTCCGATTGTCTGGCCGAACCTGAACCGGTATGCCTTGGAGGTGATGCGTCAAGTGCGACATCACCAACCGAATAGCCCTCAGCTCCAAGACGTTGATGGGGGTGTGCGCCTCCTGAGGACCCCACAGCCCCTGGACTTGATGTTTCTTCCAGAAACCCCCCCAACCCGACAGGCTGGCATCCGTGGTGACCGTCTCCCAACAAGGGGCCAGAAAAGATCTGCCCCTCAGAAAATTCCTCGGTTCCAGCCACCACTGAAGAGACCGCCGGACGAGGGGAGACATTGCAAATGACTGATCCAAGGACAGAGGGCATCTGTCCCAATCCAATAACAGAGTGAGTTGAAGAGGCCTCATGTGAAACTGAGCAAAAGAAAACTGCCTCGAAGGAGGCCACCATCAATCCCACCAGCCTCATCTCTTGACGGATGGACGGGCGAGGGATGGACCGAAGAAGACGTATCAGATCTTGAACTGTCTGCACCTTCGACTGAGGTAGGAACTCCCTTGTCTGAATGGTATCCAGAGTCATGCCCAGAAAGGAAACCTCCCTTGACGGGCAGAGGGAAGACTTGGTGTAGTTGATCACCCAACCGAACCTCTCCAGCGTTGACACCACCAACCTGGTGACCAGCTCCGCTTGACCGAGAGAGGATGCCGTGATGAGGTCGTCCAGATACGGCACAATGCGAAAGCCCTGGGCTCTCAGAAGGGCCATTATACCCGCCAACACCTTGGTGAACACCCTTGGTGCCGAGGTCAGCCCAAAAGGAAGAGCCACAAACTGATAGTGCTGATCTCCCACCACCAATCTGAGAAACCGTTGGTGTCCTGGGAAGATCGGCACAAGAAGGTAAGCGTCCTTGAAGCCTATGGACGTCATAAAATCCCCTGGATGAAGAGAGTGAATGGCCGAACGCAGAGTCTCCATGCAAAGTTTCTTGGTTCTGATGAATCTGTTGAGAATCTTTAGATCCAGAATGGGTCTTATGGAGCCATCCTTTTTGGGCACTGTAAAAAGGTTGGAGTAACAGCCCCGGCCATGTACAGGGTGTGGAAAACATATAAGATATGTTCTTATTCAGGATGAAGGTCTGGATTAATGTGGACAATCTGTATGTAAAGGGTGTGGAAAACATATAAGATATGTTCTTATTCAGGGTGAAGGTCTGGATTAATGTGGGCAATCTGTATGTACAGGGTGGGGGAAACATATAAGATATGTTCTTATTCAGGGTGAAGGTCCGCTTTAAATTTCCCCGTCTGACCTCCACCTGGCGGTCGCTTACAAATCTTACAAAAAGCACAATCATGGCCGCATTCCTGAGACGCGGTCTAACACCCACCATTCATATAGGCTGGGGGTAGGAGCACTCCTCAGACTAGAGGGAAGCGGCCAGCGGGGTTTACGTCAGCTGGCACATTTGAGTTTAGCAAATGTGTGATCTCAAATCTGCTGGCCGGGCGTGGCTAAGGCAGTGAAAAAATTAGTTTTTTTTAAAACCCAAGACACCATCAAGCCAACAGCATTGCCGTTCTCGAGTTTGGGGGTGAGGTAGGGGATACAGGAGTCTGGGGAGAGTGTTTTGTTGCACTTTAAAGCTGAACAAAATCCACTGTGACCGGTCCTGGAATTTTTAGCTTGCCTTCCCCAGGGGCATCTCGAACCAGGATTCCCTGCTGTGTGACACCCCGCTGGGGCCCCGCAGGACTCCCCTTCTTCCTAGTGTCCTCAGCGATTTAAACATCCAGTGGCCGCATCCCCGCATCTTCAAGCTGTGAGCACACTCCTGCCCCTCAGGCTGGGGGAATGAGCTTGCGCTCCTGATTGCCGAGCTCTGCATGTAAACAATCATTTGCCGAGCATTGCATACGCACGGGAAACAGCTCTGATTGGACCAGAGCTTGCATATGCACCATAGGACTGGGAAGAGGTGAATTTTTCTGTGCGTTCAGGGTTTTCACACAGTGGGTTATCCCAATTCAGGATGTCCGCAGGGCACGGAATAACCCGAGATAGTCAAGTCTGGCAAGAGGAACGCACGCAGCGGGGATGCCAGGCAAAGCGCCTTGGGCTTGCAGGATCTAGATGAGTATAGGGCAGGGGTGGGCAATCATTTTTTCCATGGGGCCACATGAGAAACAAAAATATTGTGGAAGGGCAGGCCAAAAGGCTGAACTCAATTCTGCATAATATTAATTGTATTTCTTTATAAAAAGCAGTAAATTATTTTGGAAAACCCTGCATTCAGCTTCTACCTTTCTTTTTTTTAGTGGACACTTTGAGGGCTAAAGTCCTCTTGTGACAGGGACTTACTGATAACTGGAGGGGAGGGTGATACCGGTTTGTAGGATCCACAGAAAGGGGGGATATCGCCCCACAGATGTCAGTAGCTCACTCTTGCACCACACTACAGCCCCCCTTCCCTTACTCTCCTTCCACTGATCGGCCCGGGAATCTATAAGATTCCCGGACCGATCAGTCCCCTGACTGCGGGGCATCCCGATCGGGGGTGCCCCGCTGTGTGAAACCCCCCAGTCCCTACCTGCTCCTCGATCCAGCGGCGCCCGCCGCCGCCTCCTGCGCGTCCCTCTAGCAGGACGCGCACCCGCGCCGGCCATTTGTGAATGGCCGGCGTGGGCGCGCACCCTGTAAGAGTGACGCGCGGGAGGCGGCGGGCGCGCTCTCTTGTCCGTCGCTGCCTCCCGCTTGTCCCTCGGCGGGGATTGGCAGCAGCGGTCACGTGGGAGCGGGGGGAGGTGAGTTTTTGGCGCTTTCTGGGGGGTTTCACACAGCGGGGCACCCCCGATCGGGGTGCCCCACCGAAGTGGACCAAAACCCAGGATAGTCAAAATCCTGGGTGTTGGTCCACTTTAAGCTTAGCAGCAGCCCAAGGATGGCTTCCAGTCAGGGCACTTATGAGTTCCGCCCCTCCACCCAGGCAAGATGGCGCCGGAGCCTACCTCCTTCTCCTCCCCTGGTTGGGCTCTTCTTCACTGTCGGGTTCCTGCCCGTCCCTCTTCGCAGCAGGTCGGCGCCTCCCGCACTGTACACAGGCGATCACTTAAAGTGGACCAACACCCAGGGGTGATCGGCCCGGAAATCTATAAGATTCCCGGGCCGATCACCTCCCACCCCGCGGGACATCTGAGATCGGGATGTCCCGCGGGGTGAAACCCCCCAGAAACCCCAAAAAGATCTTACCTGATCCGCCGCTGCTTCCGCCGCCTCCCGCGCGCCCCTCCAGATGTGCGCGCGCCCGCGCCGGCCCTCTGTGAATGGCCGGCGGGGGCGCGCGCGCGCCGAGTGTGACGCGCGGGAGGCGGCGGCGGCGGAAGCGGCTTGGACGTTCCTGTCCCCCGCCTGGACGCTGGCGGGGATTGGCTGCGGCGTTCACGTGGGAGCGGGGAGAGGTGAGTTTTTTGGGGTTTCTGGGGGGTTTCACACAGCGGGGCACCCCCGATCGGGGTGCCCCGCCGAAGTGGACCAAAACCCAGGATAGTCAAAATCCTGGGTGTTGGTCCACTTTAAGCAGTAGTCGCTCGCCCTCTCGGCTCGTCCGGTCTTTCGCGTTCTCGCTTCCTCACTGAGTGGCGGGAGGCAGGAGACGCCCACCCACTGCGAAGAGGGACGGGCGGGTGCCTTGCAGGCAGCACGAGCGGAGGGATTCCATCAGCCAGCTCAGCCCGGGGCGGTCAGAGCTAATCAAAGGGCAGTATACAGCCCACGGGCCTTACAATGCCCAGGTCTGGTATAGGGCCTACCAGTGGGTTTCAAACAGCAGGGCATCCCAAATCAAAATGCCCGTTGGGGAGACTTAAAGCGTTTTGGTCCTCTATAAGTATCTCTGATTGGGCAGCAAAGTTATTCACTGCTCAAAATTTGTATGAATCAGTCCCTGCGGGGACCTGACTTTATTATGTAAATTAGGAGAAAACTGAAGAAAACATTGGCCGCTGATAAATAGCGCGCCGTATGTCGGGGAGTGATGCATATTTATCACATTATGGCTAATTATCTGGCCCGCAGCGCGTGCAGTTGTCCACGCCACTCCTGGCGGCAGGCGCAGCTTTGCCGTAATCAGCGGCATCTGCCGTGATTGATAACAATTATCCATCGATGATCCAGGATGGCTGCAGAGACAGGAGACATCCGGCATTACCGAGGCGAGAGATGCAAATGCCATTCATGTATGCGCAGCCCCATGCTGCTTCCTCTATTAATATCGGGAACATTCGCTGAATGGAGGGCGTCCCGCATTATCATATGCAGAACAAATGTGCCGAAATCTCGAAAAGAAAATTCATGTTCCACATATTAGAAAAAAGGAAACGACTGCGGCGATGATTTTTACCACATGCGCGTCTTGCGTACTGTGGCCCAAACAGAAGAGCGACAAGAGTAATAAGGGGACAAAAGAGCGGGGGGTCCCACACACCTCCCAAAAACCCCTACAAAGGTAGCAGCACCACTATGAAAAAAATATTAAGTGATGCGGTGACGTCACGAAACGCGTCGCGGTGAGGAGGTTGGGGGTGTTTTTTGGGGGGGGGGGGGCGTTCATGTGAGTCTGCTCCAGGAGATGTGAGTGCTTTTCTCTTTATAATTATTGCTGTTGATGTTTACTGCCTGCTGTTTTTTCACCCGGTGGGTCCTTATTGTTACTGTAGATAGGTTGTATTATTTGTTATAGGTTGGATGGTTCACTTGCACACTAATTGACTGATTTCTCAAGGTGTGCAAGAGAATATCTTTTGCACTGTATATGTATATGTGCACTTTAACCATTGATTATTTAAGTTATTTATAAGCACATTGCACTTTAATTATTTCATGGGTAGCACTTGTGGGCAGTTATACTCATATAGCAGATATTATTACTTATCAGTATGGAGTGAGGTCAGCCCAGGGATCATCATATGTCAGGGCTACCCCAGCTTCTGTAGAGCAGCGGTGGCCTTTGTCCCCCCCCCCCCCCCCTTTTCCCCCTTCCTTTGTTAGTGTTGTTTATATGTTTTTTTAAAATGCTTTTAATGTGTCCCCAAGCATTATTTCTGTAGATACTGTAGATATATGTATTAATAAAGACTATATTTTTTTTCATAGTGGTGCTGCTACCTTTGTAGGGGTTTTTGGGAGGCGTGTGGGACCCCCCCCCCTGCTCTTTTGTCCATTTATTTGTCCAATTAAAAATATTAAAAAATATATATTAAAATATATTAAAATATTTACAGACTTGTCTGGTCAACCCCGGGCAGCTAGCACACTCATTCATATGTAAAACAAGTTGGTGCGGTCCCTCCTTTGTGAGTTCTATGAAGAGTAATAAGGGCCCGGCAGACAAGAAGGGGAGGGGAGAAGAAGCCGGTAACTGCAGGACAGTTAGCTCCACATCTGTAGAGGTGAAGGGCAGCACCCCTGCCAACCTGGACCTTCGTATAGATCATTAATGGGCGGTATTTACTCTTTATTCTGAGATTATGGATCGTCTTTGCTATTGATTCCTTTGTCATTTTTCCCTCCCCTCTATAAGCTTTCCCTCCCCCTCCTCAGGTCCGTCCCTTATTTTTTTGTTTATAAAATCATTGGTGTGTTATTTTCACAAGGCAGCTATAGTATTATGTATATATATATATTGTTAGTAGCACTTTACCAATTATAAATTATTTTTCATATTTTTGCACAGGGCACTTTATAGCTCACATATATATTATAACCATAATTACATATAAATTTGACATATCAGTGCACACTAGTAACTTTTCTATGTGTGGGAGGATATTTATTTTCTAATTAGTAGATTGCACACATTGGAAGGGATTTGTTATTAATATATTTATATAGGGATCCATTTTGAAAAGTATTCTTTTTTTTTTTATTGGCATTTATTTAGTCCGCCGAAGGAATTTTATCCATATATATACACTATTGAGCAATAAAATCGGGACCAGGGTAGACAGGTTTTGTAGGTTTGTTATCCTTTGTCTTATGTGTGTTGTTTTTTGTGTTTTTATTTTAATGGTGACTTTTTTGATTCAGTAATTTCAATAAAAATGATTTTTTTGCATTATTAGGTTGCAGTGCGCTTAATTTGTAGTGTGTTTGGATTGTAGAGGTGAAACTAATGGAAACTCTCAAAAACAGATACGTGCCCGTCTAAATATTAGCAACCTGTTGGACCTGGGACAGCAGTTTTAAAGTGGACCAACACCCAGGATTTTCACTATCTTGGGTGTTGGTCCACTTCCGTGGGGTACCCCGATCGGAGGTGCCCCGCTGTGTGAAACCCCCCAGAAAGCCCCAAAAAACTCACTGCCGACGGACAAGCTGAGGTCGCTGGAGGCCGCCTCTTGCGCGTCCCTTTTACAGGGAGCACGCCCGCGCCGGCCATTCACAATGGCCGCGCGGGTGTGCGCCCTGCTAGAGGGACGTGCGAGAGGCGGCGGCCCGCGCATGCGCCGTTGGAACGGGGAGAAGGTAAGGTTTGTGGGCGTCCGGGGGGGGGGGGGGGTTCACACAGCGATCCCGATTTCGGATGCCCCACAGGGAGGGAGCTGATCGGCCTGGGAATCTTATAGATTCCCGGGCCGATCAGCGGTGGGTGTTTGTCCACTTTTTAGAGGGCAGATCATGTCATACTAAAATTATCGACAGTGGTGATGCAGATATATGGATTTTAATGGAGGGGGGAGGGTCATTTCATAGGGACCAGAGTTACTGTCCATGAATCAATCAATTCATAGGGACCAGATTTACTGTCCTTGGATCAAACTGATCCACAGACAGTAACTCCGGTCACTATAAACTGACCCCCCCTCCCATTACAGTTAAGTAGGGAGCAGGGACTATACTTTGAAATCAAATATATCCAGAGCTCGCACTCTCGAGAAAGGCTATATCTTCCCTTTCTCCCCCCCCCCCCCCCCCCATATTCCTGATTATATCTGGATTTTAGCAAAGCTTCTGACACTGTAAGAAGGACACTGTCCACATAAAGAGCTCATATACAGCTGTATTATTGCATTTTTCTAATGTTCCTCTCTAAACATCCCCCACTGCCTTTTGGATGTTGGCGTTATCTAAAATGCTAACATCCGGCAGCATTCCTGGCCCCTTTGTACCCCCTTAGCCATCACTGAGTGAAGGCTGCAAGCCTTAGCTGTACTTACCCTTAGCCATTTCTCTTCAACAGTCCCGCGTCGCTCTTCAAATCTTGCAGTATTTGTGCCACTGCGAATGCGCGAGATCTGAGGGGCCACTCAGAGCATGACGGGCGCGAAGGAACAGGTCAGTAAGCTTAAAGTTGTCAAATAACAAACCAGGAGGCAGGGGGGCAGAGCAAGCCAGGTTTGGGGAGTTTTTATTAAAGCGGTCCTTCACTCTGAATAAGAGTCTATCTTATATGTTTCCCATATGCTGTACATACAGATTGCTCACATTAATCCGGACCTTCACCCTGAATAAGAGTCTATCTTATATGTTTCCCACACCCTGTACATACAGATTGCTCACATTAATCCGGACCTTCACCCTGAATAAGAGTCTATCTTATATGTTTCCCACACCCTGTACATACAGATTGCTCACATTAATCCGGACTTTCACCCTGAATAAGAGCCTATCTTATATGTTTCCCACACCCTGTACATACAGATTGCCCACAATAATCCGGACTTTCACCCTGAATAAGAGTCTATCTTATATGTTTCCCACACCCTGTACATACAGATTGCTCACATTAATCCGGACCTTCACCCTGAATAAGAGACTATCTTATATGTTTCCCACACCCTGTACATACAGATTGCTCACATTAATCCGGACCTTCACCCTGAATAAGAGTCTATCTTATATGTTTCCCACACCCTGTACATACAGATTGCTCACATTAATCCGGACCTTCACCCTGAATAAGAGCCTATCTTATATGTTTCCCACACCCTGTACATACAGATTGCCCACATTAAAAATCATTCTACCTGCATCTACTGCATGTTATGAGCCTCTAAACATCCAAGATGGCGGCTCATGGAACATCAGGCAGCCTGCAAACAGGAAGTGCCTTCTGTCTGTGCTGCTTTGCATTCTGGGATTGCTGACCTTTTCCTGACCCCAGCAATGCTCTGTCTGAGCAAAGCACAGCTATAACCCCGCCCCCTATATTTTATCCCACACTCCTGCCCTCAGTATGTGATGCTTCTGAGTCAAGATGGCGGCGCCCATATCCTAAAGAGTTGCAGCCCAATGGAGGAAAGAACAATAAGTAAGTGACTAAAAACTTAAAATATATTAATTTTAGATGCTGGGGAATCGTTTTATAAGGGTTCGGGCTTTTCAATAAATCAGGCTGAAGGTCCGGTTTAACTCCCCAGTACCCGCAATGTCCCAGCAATTTGACTGTCTCGGGTTTTGTTCAGTTCCCTGTGGGCATCACAAATTGCAGCCAATCAGATCAGTTTGCAGGGTTTACATCCTTTGGCAAGTGGCTCTCATTGACTTCAATGGGGAGAACTTGCTGCTGCATCCCTGGTGGTGTGCATGCTCCCACCCTAGCCTATGTGAATGGGGGCGTGGGTGCGCACGCATGTCACCAGGAATTCTGCACCACCTGGAAACAATGAGAGCCACTGGCCAAAATGACATAGGAAGAAAGGCCATGAATACGCCGTTTTGACTTGGGAGAGGTAATAGATTACCAGAGCCCTGGGCATCCCGATTTAGTGCAGCCAGCTGCCCCGGCTTACGGCATTCCCTCCCCCAGCTATACAGATAGACTGGGCACAGGAGAGCACTTAGCTACAGGGAAGCTAAGGATGTGGAGGCCGGTGATCACAGCGTCACAGAACCCCGGAGGTTTCACACAGCGGAGCATCCCAGGGCATCAGCTATAGGATGACCTGAGGACAGGCTAGCGGCCGGCCCTGGAATCTTTTAATTAAGTGGACCAAAACCCTTGGCGATCGGCCAGGGAATCTATAAGACTCCGATTGGACGAGCGGCTGCGCATGCGCCATAGGACCGCGAAGATGTACGTTGATTTTGGCGATCTGGGGAGCTTCACACAGCGGGGCACCCCCAATCGGGGTGCCCCAGAAGAAAGGACCACAACCCAGGTTAGTCAAAATCCTGGGTTTTAGTCCACTTTAAGTGAAAGTAATGTTTTGGGGTTTTTTTTTGGGAACACATTAATATACAGTGTATGTATTTCTGCGCTGTCTTTCCAAGTCTCCCGATTTGGCTGAGATTTTCCCCCTTCAGTCCAGGCTGTTGGATTGAGCGGTGAACTTCAAAGGCTAGCTCTCCATGATAGCTGAGCACCACCAGTGTACACAACGCACCGCACATGTGCCTGTTTCTAATAAACAATCTTCCATGAACAAAGGCTGCTTTTCCAACCTGCTGTCACACGTGTCTCATCTCAGCACTTGTGTCTGGCCATTGACACACAACAGGAGCCCACTTTGCCTGGTCAATGGTCCCCTGAGGACACATGTCTGGCCCGCATGGACACTGCCCTCACCTGTTCACACAGCTGCCATAGATGCTTTCCCTGCTGGCTATTCCTCTGGTACTTCTCTATCAGTCACTGGGTCATTCTTATAGGTCATCCATGAAGTACGGATTTCGGCTTTATCATTGGCATCTGAAGGAAAAGAAGAGCTTTCCTAGAATGGAAAGTATTTGCACAGTACCCAGTCCAAGAACAGATCAGATCTATCCTTGCAGTAGGCGGACTCTCATTGGCATGTGCAACTGATACAATTCTTGGTTTATACATTTCTAGTTCACACTCCAGGCAAAGGTTTAAATTAGCTGCTGTCTGCTTGTTGAAAGATGCCGCATGTTGGCTGTCAGGAGTAGCGTCTTTCATTCATTTGTTGTGTTGAGCGAACCTGAACCGCGAAGATTGGGTTCATAATGAACTTTACAAAAATCTTAAAGGAGCCACAGCACTCAAACCAGTTAGCTTGCTGACCAACCTACAATCTGTCTCTAAACTTGGTTAATAACAGAGGCTCGGTCACACACATCTGCAGAAGTATGCTTAAGCTGCACCACCAGCGCCAAGGTGCCCCTCACCCTTCCACCCCATGGCTTGCACTTGAGATTTAGGGCAACCTCAGGTAAGCCTGCTCCCAATTTATCTATTGCATTGTATGTCCCAAATGGGGCTCTCAGAGATTAGAGTTAGGACTGCACCTCACAGGGGCACCTTGGCGCTGGTGGTGCAGCTTAAAGTGGACCAACACCCAGGATTTTGACTATCCTGGGTCTTGGTCCACTTCGGTGGGGCACCCCCGATCGGGGTGCCCCGCTGTGTGAAACCCCCCCGATCACCTGAAAAACTCACCTCTCCCCGCTCCCAGCGCCGACGGACAAGCAATTTGACAGTCGCGGACAAGCGGCTCCTCCGCCGCCGCCTCCCGCGCGTCCCTCTTGACGCGCGTGCGCCCGCGCCAGCCATTCACAGACGGCCGGCACGGGCACATCTGAAGATAAGGTAAGGGGGTTTGGGGTGTTTGGGGGGGTTTCACCCCGCGGGACATCCCGATCTCGGATGTCCCGCGGGGAGGGAGGTGATTGGCCCGGGAATCTTATAGATTCCCGGGCCGATCACGGGAGGGTGACGGTCCACTTTAGGCATACTTCTGCAGATGTGTGTGACCGAGCCTCTGTTTTTAACCAAGTTTAGAGACAGATTTTAGGTTGGTCAGCAAGCTAACTGGTTTGAGTGCTGTGGCTCCTTTAATATTTTTGTATCCTAATTGCCCTGCTAATGTGCACCTCCCAGGTTAGTTATAAAATGGTCTGAGCGGCTGCCACCCCTTCTTTGTTCATAATGAACTTTGCAAGTCCGGTTCCCAAACACAAACTATGGGGTTTATTCATGAAGCTCTAGCGCAGCGGTACTCAACTGGTGGACTGGGGTCCGAATGCGGACCTCGTGCCAAATTTCTGGACCCCTGCCCTGACAGCCCTGCACTTAGTTGCTTCTGTGTTCCCATGCTCAGCGCTGCCCCTTTACAGATTGGCGGTGTAGTTCTCCCTGCCAGTGTCATGACTCCCAGGCACCTAGCACTGCAATATGAAGTACTGCACAGACAGGAAGTGGCATTGCAAGGTATAATCCTCCTCCCATCCGCCCCCAATGCACTGATTTCTATCCCCCCCCCCCCCCCCCCCCCCTGAGAGCGTCCCGTCCGGACCTCCGCCTCTCACCAGATGCCTGTAAATGTACCTTTACAAGAAGTGGTTGAGTACCCCTGCTCTAGCGGCAGGCAATACCTGAACGCTGTACACAATACCACATTTATGAAAGCAAATCTGGTGAGCTACTCCAACAGCGCCATGTAGCGTCCGATTCATCATTACAGACGGCTCAGCGTATAGCGCCGGTGCTCTAGCTTCCAGAGCGCCGGGTAAGACCTGTCGCTACCGTTCGCTCTCGCCTACATTTCAATGGACGTTCTAATCCCTTTCCTGATCCCATTTTTTTTTTTTTACTCTCAAATAATTATTAGATCTCTCCTGACCTGGAATTAGAGATTTTTTTAAAATATTTTTATTTTTTTTACAATTTTATGCAGAATTTTTCTTGCAGGTCTGGCACTAAAGTGTTATTGTCACAGTGTTCCAACAATGTCATTCCATGTTTTTTCGCTTTGTTACAGGTGGATATGTGTTCAAAAACAGACTTTAATCACACAGCGTCTAGTGCTCTATGCTATAGCGACCAGATCCAGAGCGCCGACGCTGTGTTTGTCTGTTTTTTGGTTGAATATGGTGTGAGTCGCTGACAGTCGGTCGCACTGAGCTGACGTTACCTTTCGCTCCCTGCAACGCTGTACTGGTGTTAGAACGCCCAACATACATCTCATTCATCAATGCCGGCCAGGTTACTACAGAGACTGAGGCACTCTGTTACAACGCCAGATAGCCGATCACAGCGTATACTAGCGGTCGCTATTAGCGCCTTTGTACAGACGCTCATCTGCCGATAGCTGACGCTAGTAATGAATCAGCCTGCCCGTCCGTGTTCGGCCCAAACACAGAAAAGCTGACTGATGGGCTGCTGAGCCCATCAACCAGTTTCTCCTGAAGGATGTAGCGGCAGGAAGCTGCTGTACAACTTACCCAAGCCCCGCCATCCTGGTCCAGTCGGAGGCAGCATTCGTTTCAAATGGTCCTCAGCCGGGGCCACAGAAAAATGGCCGCCGCTGCCATGAGTGCAGCTGGCACTAGGAATGTCCTCACTCATTGGATCGGTGGCCTTCTTTCTGTGGCCCCTTTTGAATGAAACACTGCTGCCGATGGGACTGGAATCATGGCGCTCCCTGCTGCACCCTGCTGCACACTCGCAACCACAATTTTTTTTTTTATCTTGGATTCTGCCTCTGGGGGCCTCTTGACAGGCAATACGGCTGAGGGAATCCTTCAAAGCAGGGCCCCATTCATAAAAGCTTGATCGAACTTGCCAAACCCCTACTTTGGGGGGGGGTTAGCTCATCCCTATTCACCAGCACTTTGCAATGCCTGATAAACCCTATAGAACTCGCTCCCTTCTGCTGACTAATTTTTCCAGGTGACGGAAATGAACTGACTTCTGTAGGGCCCCTCACATTGAAACATGCATGGATGAGTAAAGTGGACCAAAACCCTCCATCAGCCCGGGAATCTATAAGATTCTCAGGCCGATTGATTACCTCCCCCCGTGGGGCATCAAAAATCGGGATGCCCTGCTGTGTGAAACCCCCCTGGTCGCCCCGTTCACTTACCTTGCTTCCCGGCCCAACGGCGCATGCACGGGTCGTGGCTGCATCCCTGCCATCCCTCTAGCAGGGCGCGTGCCCGCGCCAGCCATTTGTGAACGCCCGACGCAGGCGCACTCCCTGTTAGAGGGAAGCGAGGGATGCGGCCGCCAGCGCGCTCGGAGGCGAGGGCGCTCATTGGACGAACATGCGCCGTAGGACCGGGAAGAGGTGAGTTTCTTCGGGCTCTGGGGGATTTCACACAGCGGGGCACCCTCCCATCGGGGCTGAAAGATGCAGCTCCCGCATGGGGAGAGCAGAAAGCAGGATAATTTAACCCTTTGCCTAGAATGTCCCTTTTAATAAAGGAACATTGCAGGCAATAGGTTACATTTACCTGCTTTCTGCTCTGCCTATGCTGGCTGTCAGGGGCTGCATCTTTCCTTCAGACTGCTTTATACTTCTTAATAACGCCCAATGAACGTTTTCCCTTCTGTAAGGCCTCCTCGGCAGCAGAGAATGACTTCTCCATGCATGTCTCAGTCCCCTCAGAAGTCAATTCCTTTCAGGGACTGAGACAAATGAGTCAGCATAAAGAAGCACGCTCTATAGGGTTTATCTGGGAATTCAAAGTGCTGGTAAATGAAAGACGCTACCCCTGACAGCCAGCAGGGGGCAAGCAGACCAGTCCAAACTACGAGCATCACATTCTGTAGTTTGGCAGCCGCATGTGGCAAACACTCTTGCTGTGTGGTTCACAGGCTGTCTGGTGTTAGTGATGAGTTGGGCAGGTGTGCCAGCTTTCCCGCACTTGACCTATGGTGAGGCCTATGCTCATACCTCCCAACTGTCACTTATTTGAAGGGACTGTCCCTCTTTTGAGTCCATGTCCCCCTGTCCCTCATTGTTCTCATTTGTCCCTTTTTGAGGTTTAACATGCAGATCTGCATCAATAAATTATTAATTTGCCTATTCAAAGTGTTTCTATTGTGGTAACTGTTACACCCTATCTCCTATCCATCCCTCAATGAGGGGGCGTGGATTCTTTTAACAATTGTCCCTCTTTCCCACCCTGAAAAGTTAGAAGGTATGCCTATGCCGATGGGCTTTAGAGAGCCGAGCCTATTCCGATGGACCCTGGAGAGCCGGGCCTATTCCGATGGACCCTGGAGAGCCGGGCCTATTCCGATGGACCCTGGAGAGCCGGGCCTATTCCGATGGACCCTGGAGAGCCGGGCCTATTCCGATGGACCCTGGAGAGCCGAGCCTATTCCGATGGACCCTGGAGAGCCGGGCCTATTCCGATGGGCTCTGGAGAGCCGGGCCTATTCCGATGGGCCCTAGAGAGCCGGGCCTATTCCGATGGACCCTGGAGAGCCGGGCCTATTCCGATGGACCCTGGAGAGCCGGGCCTATTCCGATGGACCCTGGAGAGCCGGGCCTATTCCGATGGACCCTGGAGAGCCGGGCCTATTCCGATGGGCCCTAGAGAGCCGGGCCTATTCTGATGGGCCCTAGAGAGCCGGGCCTATTCCGATGGGCCCTGGAGAGCCAGGCCTATTCCAATGGACCCTGGAGAGCCGGGCCTATTCCAATGGACCCTGGAGAGCCAGGCCGATTCCAATGGACCCTGGAGAGCCAGGCCGATTCCAATGGACCCTGGAGAGCCGGGCCTATTCCGATGGACCCTGGAGAGCCGGGCCTATTCCGATGGACCCTGGAGAGCCGGGCCTATTCCGATGGACCCTGGAGAGCCGGGCCTATTCCGATGGACCCTGGAGAGCCAAGCCTATTCCGATGGACCCTGGAGAGCCGGGCCTATTGCGATGGACCCTGGAGAGCCGGGCCTATTCCGATGGACCCTGGAGAGCCGGGCCTATTCCGATGGACCCTGGAGAGCCGGGCCTATTCCGATGGGCTCTGGAGAGCTGGGCCTATTCCGATGGGCCCTAGAGAGCCGGGCCTATTCCGATGGGCCCTAGAGAGCCGGACCTATTCCGATGGGCTCTGGAGAGCCGGGCCTATTCCGATGGGCTCTGGAGAGCCAGGCCTATTCCGATGGGCCCTAGAGAGCCCGGCCTATTCCGATGGGCTCTGGAGAGCCAGGCCCATGCTGATGGTCTCTACAGGTCGAGGCCTATTCCGATCGGCTCTAGAGAGCCAGGCCTATGGTGATGGCCCCTAGACAGCCGGGCCTATGCCGATGGTCCCTAGAGAGCCGGGCCTAAGCCGATGGTCCCTAGAGAGCCGGGCCTAAGCCGATGGTCCCTAGAGAGCCGGGCCTATGCCGATGGTCCCTAGAGAGCCGGGCCTATGCCGATGGTCCCTAGAGAGCCGGGTCTATGCCGATGGTCCCTAGAGAGCTGAGCCTATGCCGATGGTCCCTAGAGAGCCAGGCCTATGCCGATGGTCCCTAGAGAGCCAGGCCTATGCCGATGGTCCCTAGAGAGCCAGGCCTATGCCGATGGTCCCTAGAGAGCCAGGCCTATGCCGATGGTCCCTAGAGAGCCAGGCCTATGCCGATGGTCCCTAGAGAGCCAGGCCTATGCCGATGGTCTCTCGAGAGCCAGGCCTATGCAGACGGTCCCTAGAGAGCCAGGCCTATGCCGATGGTCTCTCGAGAGCCAGGCCTATGCAGACGGTCCCTAGAGAGCCAGGCCTATGCCGGTGGGCTCTAGAGATCGAGTCCAGCAAAATCCATTATCTTACTGCTGCTTGGGACACTGTTGGGCTCTAGAGATCAGGGCCTACAACCAAGGAATTCATTTTTGGTGCAGCTGGTCCATGCTTCTACGCAACACTAGCGTTCCCCTCTGTTGGCGATCAATAAGGTGTGTTGGACAGGTGTGCGCAGCGCTACTGAACGGCGGCCTCCATGGAGCTCTATGCTTTATTACTGTATTATTGATCCACTCCCTTCCTTTGTGCATTTGAGATCTGAAACGTAGTTTTGAAGCAATATATTCAATGTTTTGTTTTCTATTTGTAACAATGCACCAGATACATTAAATGAAAAAACAAATAAACACATAATAATAAAGCGCAGGTTTGAGTCCAGCCTAACGCAATTTGCTGCATCTTGTTGTTTGTTTAATAAGCATTAGAGCCCATCAAAGTATTGTGAAGGTGCAGCGAGGACAAAGGGCGATCCCTGCGGCGCGCATCAAGCGCCAGGCGTGCGTCTGGCCGGGTCTTGAGGCTTTCGGTGTTTACAGGAATCACATGAATTGGAAATGGAGACGTTGGGAGCATTTTATTCCAAAAGCAAACAAAGGGGATGTTTGGAGATCTCTGTATACACACATACCTGCCTGTAATCCAGCACAACGCAGAGCTTGAGAGGACGCCGAGCCTGTCCCGGGATTGCCCCGATTCTCTATCCAGCACCAATGGCTTAAAGTGGACCAAAACCCTGGATTATTGACCGTACCAGGTTTGTTCCTCGTCCCCAAGAATGCCCCAGGTCACCCAAATTCTATACAACTTGTAGTTTGGCAGCCGCATGTGGCTAACAGACTCTTGCTGTGTGGTTCACAGGCTGTCTGGCGTTAGTGATGAGTTGGGCAGGTGTGCCAGCTTTCCCGCACTTGACCTATGGTGAGGCCTATACTCATAACTCCCAACTGTCACTTATTTGGAGGGACTGTCCCTCTTTTGAGTCCATGTCCCCCATTTGTCCCTTTTTGAGGTCATCAATAAATGATGCATTTGCCTATTCCAAGTGTTTCTTTTGTTGTAAAGGTTACACCTTATCTCCTAACCATACCTCAATGAGGGGACGTGGCTTCATTTAATAATTGTCCCTCTTTCCCACCCTGAAAAGTTGGAAGGTATGCCTGTGCCGATGGGCTCCAGAGAGCCCGGCCTGTGTCGATGGGCTCCAGAGAGCCCGGCCTGTGCCGATGGGCTCCAGAGAGCCCGGCCTGTGCCGATGGGCTCCAGAGAGCCCGGCCTGTGCCGATGGGCTCCAGAGAGCCCGGCCTGTGCCGATGGGCTCCAGAGAGCCCGGCCTGTGTCGATGGGCTCCAGAGAGCCTGCCTGTGCCGATGGGATCTAGAGAGCCCGGCCTGTGCCGATGGGCTCTAGAGAGCCTGCCTGTGCCGATGGGATCTAGAGAGCCCGGCCTGTGCCGATGGGCTCCAGAGAGCCCGGCCTGTGCCGATGGGCTCCAGAGAGCCCGGCCTGTGCCGATGGGCTCCAGAGAGCCCGGCCTGTGCCGATGGGCTCCAGAGAGCCCGGCCTGTGCCGATGGGCTCCAGAGAGCCCGGCGTGTGCTGATACATGTGCGGTCAAACAGCCAATTAGCACGCTCAGCTCCATTCGTAATTTCTGGCTAAGAATCATCAGGGTTGAATGGAAGCGAGCAAGAGAGGGTTTGCCCGCACCGGCCATTCAAAAATGGCTGGTGTGGGAATGGGTTGGGTCGACTATCAGGTAGGTTTCACTGTGGACGAGCAAAGGGAATCAGGCGGCCCTGGAGTCTTATAGATTACTGGGCTGCCAAAGATAGTTTTGGTCCATTTTAAATAGGGTCAACTTTGAATGAATGCTGATCCTCTTGAGAATTGCAGGAGGTATGATTTCTTGATGCAGTCTTTCAAAAAGGTATTCCAGTGCAGCTTGAATATATGTAAATGAATCATAAACTTACTTCATTTATTGCTCGTATAAATGGCATTCTCCCCATCCCATTCCCCATATAGACAGTGTGGCATTATCCAACCCATTCCCCATATAGGCAGTGTGGCATTATCCAACCCATTCCCCATATAGGCAGTGTGGCATTATCCAACCCATTCCCCATATAGGCAGTGTGGCATTCCCCCCTCTCATTCCCCATATAGGCAGTGTGGCATTCTCCCCTCTCATTCCCCATATAGGCAGTGTGGCATTCCCCCCTCTCATTCCCCATATAGACAGTGTGGCATCCCCCCTCTCATTCCCCATATAGACAGTGTGGCATTCCCCCCTCTCATTCCCCATATAGGCAGTGTGGCATTCCCCCCTCCCATTCCCCATATAGGCAGTGTGGCATCCCCCCCTCCCATTCCCCATATAGGCAGTGTGGCATCCCCCCCTCCCATTCCCCATATAGGCAGTGTGGCATTCCCCCCTCTCATTCCCCATATAGGCAGTGTGGCATTCCCCCCTCTCATTCCCCATATAGACAGTGTGGCATCCCCCCTCTCATTCCCCATATAGACAGTGTGGCATTCCCCCCTCTCATTCCCCATATAGGCAGTGTGGCATTCCCCTCCCATTCCCCATATAGGCAGTGTGGCATTCCCCCCTCTCATTCCCCATATAGGCAGTGTGGCATTCCCCCCTCCCATTCCCCATATAGGCAGTGTGGCATCCCCCCCTCCTATTCCCCATATAGGCAGTGAGGCATTCCCCCTCCCATTCCTCATATAGGCAGTGTGGCATCCCCCCCTCTCATTCCCCATATAGGCAGTGTGGCATTCCCCCCTCCCATTCCCCATATAGGCAGTGTGGCATCCCCCCCTCCCATTCCCCATATAGGCAGTGTGACATTCTCCCCTCCCATTCCCCATATAGGCAGTGTGGCATCCCCCCTCCCATTCCCCATATAGGCAGTGTGGCATCCCCCCCTCCCATTCCCCATATAGGCAGTGTGGGAACCCCCCTCCCATTCCCCATATAGGCAGTGTGGCATCCCCCCCTCCCATTCCTCATATAGGCAGTGTGGCATCCCCCCCTCTCATTCCCCATATAGGCAGTGTGGCATTCCCCCTCCCATTCCCCATATAGGCAGTGTGGCATCCCCCCTCCCATTCCCCATATAGGCAGTGTGGCATCCCCCCCTCCCATTCCCCATATAGGCAGTGTGGCATTCCCCCCTCTCATTCCCCATATAGGCAGTGTGGCATTCCCCCCTCCCATTCCCCATATAGGCAGTGTGGCATTCCCCCCTCCCATTCCCCATATAGGCAGTGTGGCATTCCCCCCTCCCATTCCCCATATAGGCAGTGTGGCATTCCCCCCTCCCATTCCCCATATAGGCAGTGTGGCATTCCCCCCTCCCATTCCCCATATAGGCAGTGTGGCATTCCCCCCTCTCATTCCCCATATAGGCAGTGTGGCATTCCCCCATCCCATTCCCCATATAGGCAGTGTGGCATCCCCCCCCTCCCATTCCCCATATAGGCAGTGTGGCATTCCCCCCTCTCATTCCCCATAGGCAAATGTTTAAAAAAAAAAACAAACTCACCTTTCCATCCTTCCCGCTGTCTTTGCTGTATCTGCCGTGGCCTGCACACACAGACACCAGGGTCGGTACAGCGGTGGGCGTGGCCGATACTTGAGCGTCGGCCACTCCCACCGCTGAATGAAGCTGGATGTCTCTGTGTGTAGGCACCACGGAGAAGGCAGGAGATACAGTGAAGAAAAGCGCGAGCCGGAAGGATGGACACACAGCTTCATTCATCGGTGGGCGGGGCCGTTGCTCAAGCGTTGACCACGCCCATCACTGTATATGAAGCTGGGTGTCTGTGTGCTGGCGCCATGGAGAAGAAGAGGCGGAGGCACACACTGACACCTATCCTATTAAAGGAAATGTATAATTTGCCAACTGCTCTGGGGGGGGCTGTGTGTTTATTTTCATTAATGAAGCTGTGTAGCGAAATTGTATAGTAATAAAAATCTATACAAATCTATACAAACTCATTAGCTAATGAGAGGAGGGGCCACTTATACACCAGAACAGAGAAAAAAAAACACCAAGCTTGTGGTTTTCATCTCCCAGTAGGAAAAAAATCCAAGGTTGACAGGTGGGGAGGCCGATTCATTAATAGCGGCAGGTAGTGACAGTTGAGCGACTTTAGCGGCATTTTCAGAGCGCCCGCTAGTAGTCGCTGTGCTTGGCCGTTGTTCGGTAGTTGATAGCGACTCAGTCGGTTTGCCGTAATGTTGAATATTGGGTGAGAAGTCGCTATTTGACAGGTTCCGCGCTGTATGGGAGCGCACATGATAGCGACTGGCCCTAGCGACCGCCTCCCACCATATTCATTAAAAAATCACGCTCAAAAAATTCTCGCGCTGTGAAATGCATGTTTAAACCCCATTAAAAATGCGCCACATTAAAAAAAAAAAAAAAATAACAATTAATTATTAATATTTAAAGATTGTTCCATTGAAATGCATTGGAGAGCGCCAGGTAGCGAGAGGTCATACCTGTCGCTGTTCAAGGTCGCTCGCTGGCGCTGTGGGGTGAGGCTGGAATAATGATGAATGATTCGCTATCTGGCGCTCTGTCAGTCGCTAAGCAGGATCGGCTTGATAAATGTGTGATTGCGGAGGGGAGCCGGCGTTCTCGTGGCGGTGAGCGTCATTACCGTTCGCTCACCATTCGCTACCTGGCGCTATCCCTTGTTAAATAAGGGCCATTGAACAAAACACGGGATGATTATAATCCAGGGTTTGTTTCCTCTTTAAAGCAGATGGATACTCAAAAATGGGTCCATCGTATATCCGTTGGGGCCCAAGCGCTGCTGTGGGCTCGGTTTTCAAGGAAAACTGGGATTTTCCACTACCGAAGCCACGGCCCATTGCTTCTCTCAAAAGTGCTGCTGTGACAAGTGTGCAGGGGGCTGCCCGCATCCTCGGCACGCTGTTCAGATGCGCGCTGCCACAGGGGAGCCGGGAATGCGACCGCCGGAGTAATGGCGCTGTGGGACCCACTGTGATCAGGTAAGATCTCAGACACCCCTGGGGGTTCACACAGTGGGGCATCCAGTGTAAGATGCCCCGAGGGTAGGCTAGTGGTCAGCCTGAAATCTGCCAGCCGAGCGGGTTTAGATTGGTTTAAAGCGGTCCTTCATTCTGAATAAGAGCCTATCTTATATGTTTCCCACACCATGTACATAGAGATTGCTCACATTAATCCAGACCTTCACCCTGAATAAGAGCCTATCTTATATGTTTCCCACACCCTGTACATAGAGATTGCTCACATTAATCCAGACCTTCACCCGGAATAAGAGCCTATCTTATATGTTTCCCACACCATGTACATAGAGATTGCCCACATTAATCCAGACCTTCACCCTGAATAAGAGCCTATCTTATATGTTTCCCACACCATGTACATAGAGATTGCTCACATTAATCCAGACCTTCACCCTGAATAAGAGCCTATCTTATATGTTTCCCACACCATGTACATAGAGATTGCTCACATTAATCCAGACCTTCACCCGGAATAAGAGCCTATCTTATATGTTTCCCACACCATGTACATAGAGATTGCCCACATTAATCCAGACCTTCACCCTGAATAAGAGCCTATCTTATATGTTTCCCACACCATGTACATAGAGATTGCTCACATTAATCCAGACCTTCACCCTGAATAAGAGTCTATCTTATATGTTTTCCTCCTGTACATACAGATTGCTCGCATTAATCCGGACCTTCACCCTGAATAAGAGTCTATCTTATATGTTTCCCACACCCTGTACATACAGATTGCCCACATTAATCCGGACCTTCACCCTGAATAAGAGCCTATTATGCATGTTTCCCACACCCTGTACATACAGATTGGTCACATTAAAAATCATCCTACCTGCATCTACTGCATGTTCTGAGCCTTTAAACATCCAAGATGGCGGCTCATGGAACATCAGGCAGCCTGCAAACAGGAAGTACCTTCTGACTGTGCTGCTCTGCATCCTCGGATTGCTGACCTTTTCCTAACCCCAGCTCTGCTCTGTCTGAGCAAAGCACAGCTATAACTCGCCCCCTGCACTTTATCCCGCTCTCCTCTCCTCGGTAAGTGTGATGCTTCTGAGTCAAGATGGCGGCGCCCGTATCCTGAACAGAGTTTCAGCCCAGTGGGGGAAAGAATAATAAGTAAGTGGCTAAAAACTAAAAATATAATAATTTTAGATGCTGGGGAATCGTTTTGGGCTTTTCAATAAATCATGCTGAAGGTCCGGTTTAAAGTGGACCAACACCCAGGATTTTGACTATCCTGGGAATTGGTCCACTTCCGCGGGGCACCCACGATCAGGGTGAAACCCCCCAGAAAGCCCAGAAAACTCACCTGACCCCGCTCTCACGTGACTCGCTCGTCCAATCGCCGCCGACGGACAAGCTGAGCTCGGCCCGCCTCCCGCGCGTCTTACAGGGATCGCGCCCGCGCCAGCCATTCACAAACGGCCGGCACGGGTGCGCGCCCTGCTAGAGGGAGGATCAGGTAGGATTTTCGGGGATCTGGGGGGGTTTCACCCGATCGGGGTGCCCCGCAGTCAGGGAGCTGATCGGTCCGGGAACCTTATAGATTCCCGGGCCAATCAGGGGAGGGTGTTGGTTCACTTTAAGTCTTTAATACACTTACCCCAGTAATGTAGAAAAGTGAGGGACAGAAGTCTTCGAGGCCGATTTATTAATAGCGCCAGGTAGCGACAGATGAGCGACAGTAGCGTGATTTTCACAGCGCCGGCTAGTATTCGCTGTGCTTGCCCATTGTTCGGTTGTTGACAGCGACTCAGTCGGTGTGCGGTAATGTTGAATACGGGGTTAGGAGTCGCTATTTGACAGGTTCCGCGCTGTATGGGAGCGCATGACAGCGAATGGCCATAGCGAACGGCTCCCACCATATTCATTAACAAATCACGCTCAAAAAATTATCGCGCTGTGAAATGCTTGTTTAAACCCCAGAGCGCTGGCGGCGATGTGTTAAAAGTAGTTTTTTAACCCCCAAACAACCATATTTTTGGAAAAAAATAATAAACAAGTTTTTATAAACATTTTGTAATATGAATACATTAATATCAGACCTGTAATATCAATTCTGCACAAATTTTTTTTTTTTTTTTTTTTACCTTAAAAAAAAAAATTACATTGCAGAAGTGGTCACAGAATTTTTGACATTTAAAAAAAAAAAAAAAAAACATTAATATCAATTAATTATGAATATTTAAAGATTGTTCCATTGAAATGCATTGGAGAGCGCCAGGTAGCGAGAGGTCATACCTGGCGCTGTGATGGGATTAGCAGCGGCGCTGTTCACTGAAGTCTGCAACATGATGAGCTGACGCTCTCGCCGGCGCTAGCCTCATTTAGCGTGATAAATGCGTGATTGTGTTTGCAGCCTGGCGTTCTGGAGTCGGTAGCCGCCGATAGCTGACGCTACCTGGCGCTAGTGAGACACTACCTGGCGCTATACCTTGATAAATAAGGCCCTTGGAATAGTAGACAACACATTAGAAAGTTGCTAGCTTTGAGGTCTGCATTTCCTCTGTGAATAGTCCACTGAAGGTGGAAACACTCCATAACTTCAGGGAGGGGGGGACGGAGCCTCTTTATTACATTTGAATTACCTTAATTGTTATGAAATCGTAGAACAATCCCTAATGAACAACACCGGCGTGTTGCTCGCCGAACATGTGCAGCGCATTAGCCACGAATTTCCGGCTGCAGGTGTGCGCGCCCCGGCAGATGTAATCTGTTCTACTCCGTGGTGCGGAACACCAACAGACCGCAGGAGGGCCCGCGCACGCATGAGTAAATCACCCGTCCAGCCAGCTCTGCTCCGCACGTCTGCCGACTAACGGCGGCGCAAGCGCCTGGAGACCCGCAGACGCTAATGATGGGCTAATAGGCGCTGACGGCGCTGGTGAAACTGCGCTGACCTGTCACCCTAAGGCTGACTTACAGTTATTGAATGGAAACCATTACCTTAACTTAGCAGGTCACGCTTGGCGCTCTGTCTTTTCCCTGTATCTAAAGCTGAATGCATCCGGCGTCCAGGCACTCCACCTGATGAGAGCTAGCGGGAAATAGGAAACATTGATTTGTTTTATTATATATCCTGATCTGTTTAAAAATAACAATAGAAAATTTGGAAACATTATCTACTGCCTTTAAACACCAAGCACATGGAATCTGCGTGCTCACTTCTCCTAACGCTAAACGCCAAGCACGTAGATTCTACGCGTTTTGCATTTCCCCAGGTTTGTAGCAAAAGAAAAAAACGCGCTCACCTCCGTCGGGGACCTAGAGCCAGAGGTCTCCACTTTCTCCGTGGGGCCCCGACTACTGGTACCGCATCTCTTGACAAAGGCGTCAGCCGAAACGTTGAGTTTACCTGTTGCTGTCTCCCTGGTATCCTGCCGTAAGCTTTATATTATGCTTTTTTGCACTTTTTGTCTATTGAGGAATGGATTTCTCTGGCTGTTTGCGCATTTAAAAGTTGCCTTTACTACATATGACTTACTGCATTTTTTTGACTTTTTTTCTTTTTGTGTTATGCATTCATTATGGGCTACACCAGAGCTCTGTGATCAGGGACACAGCGCCACCTAGCGGTCATTCTACTGTATATATTTTTGTTTCTGTATTTACACATTGTACTGTCCTTTTGTGTCACAGTATTAAATCACTATTTCTCTTGCATAGCAGTTATTATGGGTGTTCACTTCTTCCCATTCTTGGAAGTCTATGGTATGTGTGATGTGCAGTGAGTGGACGCATCTTGGGACCTTTTGAACCCCTTTTTTTTACCGAACTTTATTTCTTTTCTAAATTACTTAAAGGAGCAGTATCGCAAATTTTTCTTGGGGACTTATATTTAAATGGTACTTTGAATCTAGGTAAGTGTTGGAGTAAGAATTACAAATTTTGAAAAAAATGATGTCTGTGTTGAGCAGCTGGAGACTAATAGCTCATGTTTATATCTTCTGAGTGTCGGAGCCCGACACTCTGGCCTGTTCCATGCTGAGGAGAGGGGGAAACAATGTATCAAAGTATCAGCTGTTCAGTGCTGGCAGCCATCCAGCATAAGATAACATTGCAACATTGCCTGGCCAGAACTTATATATCTAAAACACAGAGTAAAGCTCTAGAAGTCATTTAGCTGATTTTGACAGTTTTCCCTTCATGTTGGCTCTGCTGCAGAATCTTTCAGTTTACCATTTTCTCTCTCTTTTCTCAACACATTTTTCCATATGATCTTTCTTTCAGCTTTGTGTGTTTTGAGCAAAGCCCAACCCAGGATTTTCACTATCTGGAGTTTTGTTTTGTGCCCCTAGGGGCATCCCGACGTGGGATGCCCTGATATGTGAAATCCCCAAGTTTGCCTGTGAAAACGTACCTTTCCCTGTCCCACAGCGCATGCGCGGGCTCTCATCCAATCAGCGCTGTTTGCACGCAGATGGGGAGCCTGAGCAGTAACCTTCCTGGTCGCCCAGCCTGTCTAAATGACTATCTGCGTGAGCGCGCCAGAAAAATGGGGGGATCTGTGGTTATCCAGGGGTCGTTTCACACAGTGGGCATCCTGATTTAGAATGCCCAAGGGGGAAGGTCAATGGCCGGGTCTTATAGACTTCAGGGTCGGCCACTCAGGGTTTTGTTCCACTTTAATACCTTTAGATTTTCCTGCACAGTTATTCAAAGAAGAATTTCAGTTATTTTCAGTCAGTTTAGTTTATTTTGTATAGATTTTACACATTTGAGTCACCTGGTCTCATAACAAAAGCAGCACCTCACACACACACAGCCGTTACCACTGATTACAGTGTCAGCCTCTGAGGTAAAGTGTTGCTAGGAGACCAGTGGGCTAAATGAAGCAGCTCACTAAATACAACCCAGCAGATCCCCCTATTCAGCAAATGGACTGAGCCATTGTCATTATACAATTTAAAAGAAAGGCATATATTTTTTCCTTTTTCTATCGCCAGATTATTTATACATATGTTAGAAGCTATTGTGTGGCTATTTAATTATTTATCTTTTTTAATGCAAATTTCGCGATACTGCTCCTTTAAGTGTGCTACAACCTTTTATTAATACTGTCTCTGATCACCACCCCCAGAGCAGGGAGGGAGATGTCAGTGATCGCAGGAAGCCGGGTGCAGGGGCAGAGGGCACCAATCTTCTGCTCCTTGCCTGGCTTCAGCTGATCACTTTCAGTTGAAGAGCGACTGTGTGGGACACCGTGATCGGCGGTGGAAGGAAGTCGAAAAAAACATTCCTTTCGATAAACAGCTGATTGTTTACAATGGGGAGCGAATGCTGCCACATCCATTGTATCCCTGGAGGCTTGCACTCCCGCCCTAGTCATTTATGTTAGCCTGCACAGTTGGGGATACGCACCCCATTGATATCAATTTGATACAGCAGGGCTTCCCAATTTGGGATGCACAAGGGGCACGGAACAAAACCCAGGAAAGTCAAGGTTTTCAGTCTGAGGTGTTTTCTAGGCAGGAACAGGTGTCTACCGATACATATGAGGTACCGTTGGGGCTTTCACAAGCAATATGATTTAATTGAAAAACGTAAATTTTTTATGTTAAAAATCGCAACAAATTTTTAAAAATAGAATTCTTTAAAAAAAATTCCACATATTTCACTCAAAAATATTGAGAAAGCATGTAAAAAAAAAAAAAACATTTCAAGTTAATGCCCAAACTTTGCAGAAAAAAAACAGTATGTAATTTTCCTGGAAGTTAAACCTGTGTAGCGCAAAATGGTGAAAAAATGGCCTGGCAACAGAGGGTGACAACATCTCTAAGTAGGCTGGCAGTTAAGATACTCGCCAATAGTTGGGCAGAGCTAATCGGCCATATGCCAGGAGATTAAAACTTACCTCCCCTGGCAAGAACGTGACATCCTCGCTTACAACCGCGGCCTGTGGTCGCCTGTCTGCCTCCTCATATCACTCACGGCGACTGGCCAACCCACTCCATTTATTTCAATAGAGGGATGGTGCCGAGGGCATCCATCATATTGAGTGAATCAGCCGTGCGGCAATACTGATAAGTATCTTTTTTTCTGGGCAAGACAGGGATTTTAAACCGGAACTAAACCCAGGAATTTGACTTTACTGGATTTTGTAATTCTTCTAGGGCAGTGGTTCTCAACCTGTGGGTCGGGACCCCGGCGGGGGTCGAACGACCAAAACACAGGGGTCGCCTAAAGCCATCGGAAAATACATATTTCCGATGGCTTTAGCCGCTGGGAAGTCGCGCTACCGTCTGCAGCAGCTCTATTCATCTGGAACGCACGCCGTTATGGATGCACGTTCCAAACTGAATGCCTGTGCGCATGCGCAGATGTGATTGCATCATCCGTCCAAGGCCTAAGGGGCGGGGGAAGCGGGGGGAACGCTCCACAGTTCATAGCAGCGCATTAGGTGTGTCCGGCGCTTGCTGACATTATCAGTGGGCGGACGCAGCAAGCGCCGGAGGACAGAAGCCAAGAGAGCCTGCGAGACGCCTGCTGGTGTAACAAAGGTTACTAATGTAAAAACATTACACACACCATAAACACAATACTGTGTAAGTGTAAGGTGCTTTGTGTGTAATCATTACACTGTACACAAAGCAGCTTACACTTACACAAAGCACCAAACATTTACACAGTGTCTTATACTATAAGAGACCACTATAAGATGTAGCTCACACTGTTCCCCAATGTATAATTATCTTCCACTATTTTCCCATATTCTGAATGAGGAAATTCCGGCATTGAATCCGCCTCCTATTGATTTCATTGTGAGTGCGGCGAATTTTGTGGAAGAGAGCTCCCGAGAATCTCGAGTTACCACACAATCCGCCGCAGCCTCCTATTAATTTCAACAAGAGGCGGAGAAATGACAGTTTCCGACACATGCTATGCCATGGGGAAATGTTATTTATTGGAATTAGTAATACATGTTTCTCAACATATAATTAAATATTGTTTTTGTGATTAATCACTATGTTTAAATTATGTTTGATTTGTAGCAATGAGAATACATAATGCATATCAGGTATTTACATTCCGAATCATAACTGGAGCAAAATTACAGTTTTGAAGTAGCCACCAAAATTATTTTTTGGTTTGGGGTCACCGCAACATGAGGAACTGTATTGCGGGGTCACGGCATTAGAAAGGTTGAGAACCACTGTTCTAGGCGGTAGTCAAATTTGGGATGCCCCCATGTGAAACCCCCTGGAAATGCGGGTATTACTTGCCTCACCAGCGATCCCACGATACATGTGTGGACTCTCCTCCAATCCGCTTTCTATGCTGTGCCTATTGATGAGAGTAGAATTCTGAATAGAGGAAGAGCGCCCGGAATTCCTGCAGCCGCTTCCCTCTTGCTATGCGTGCCCACGCCAGCCTTTTAGCATGCAACAGCCAGAGGAATTCTGGGGATGCTGCCTAGGGCCATCCAGGGGACATCACACAATGGGATGCCCCAATTAGAGTGAATCATTGACCCTAGAGTCGTAGACTGTAGGCTGGTGGTCGCTCCTTTTTAAAAAGAAAAAACACCCAGGATTTTCACTCTCAAATATTGCACCTCTCCAGCAGAGCATCCAGGTTTGGGATGCCCGCTGTGTGAAAGCCCTGGAATAGGCTGAAATGTGTGCATTCACTGGCCACCAGTCAATCAGCAATCGCACTCCATTCATTCATTGCTTAACTGAGCGGATGTCAGATTGGTTGCTGAGTGCTCCATCATGTCAGCCATTCAGAAATGCCTGCCGCAGGTACACAGCCATGGCCTGCACTATGGGATCCCGGCTACGTGGGTATACTGGAAAATCATAGGGGTTTCACACAGCGGGGCATCCCAAATTGGGATGCTCCAGGTATAAGGAAATCCGCATACCTGGAGGACCTCCAGCCTATAATTCCACAGCAGCCTTTGGAAGTTCTCCCGTTATTCACTAAAATAAAGTGCAAACGTTCATTTCTAAAGTAAATCAAAACCAAATACTCACCTTTTCTCCCCTGCAACAGCAGCCCCATTGTCTATCACTAACTGGCCTTGCGGAATGGTCCTTGTGACCGCCCCAGCACCCCCCCCCCGCACCATTTAGGATGACACCGTGTGAAACCCCCTGGAAATGCGGGTATTACTTACCTCACCAGCCATCCCACGATACATGTGTGGACTCTCCTCCAATCCGCTTTCTATGCTGTGCCTATTGATGAGAACAGAATAGAGGGGGAGCATCTGGGATTCCCGCAGCCACTTCCCTCTTGCTATGCCTGCCCACGCCAGCTATTTAGCATGCCTCAGCCAGAGGGATTCTGGGGATGCTGCCTCGGGCCAATCCAGGGGACATCACATAATGAGGCACCCCAAATTGGGGGCCCCCGCACCACTTTGTACATAGGCATTGTAACAAAGCAGTGCCTAGCACCAAGGCCGTATGTAGAATTCATGCTGCTCTAGGCACCAGGGGAACTGCAAGGCCCAGTTGTTTCCCCGTCAGTGTCCTGGAGAACGAGGTCCAGCTACCCTAGGAGGAGCAACAAGGCCTACTTGCCCCAGGGGGAACAAGGCCCAGCTGCTTACCCTCCAGCGCCCTGGAGAACAACAAGGGCCATTTGCCCCAAGAGGAACAACAAGGCCCATCAGCTTCCCCTAGAGGAACTACAAGGCCCATCAGCTTCCCCTAGAGGAACAACAAGGCCCATCACCTTCCCCTAGAGGATCTACAAGGCCCATCAGCTTCCCCTAGAGGATCTACAAGGCCAATCACCTTCCCCTAGAGGAACTACAAGGCCCATCAGCTTCCCCTAGAGGAACTACAAGGCCCATCAGCTTCCCCTAGAGGAACTACAAGGCCCATCAGCTTCCCCTAGAGGAACTACAAGGCCCATCAGCTTCCCCTAGAGGAACTACAAGGCCCATCAGCTTCCCCTAGAGGATCTACAAGGCCCATCACCTTCCCCTAGAGGAACAACAAGGCCCATCAGCTTCCCCTAGAGGAACTACAAGGCCCATCACCTTCCCCTAGAGGAACTACAAGGCCCATCAGCTTCCCCTAGAGGATCTACAAGGCCCATCACCTTCCCCTAGAGGAACAACAAGGCCCATCAGCTTCCCCTAGAGGATCTACAAGGCCAATCACCTTCCCCTAGAGGATCTACAAGGCCCATCAGCTTCCCCTAGAGGAACTACAAGGCCCATCAGCTTCCCCTAGAGGAACTACAAGGCCCATCAGCTTCCCCTAGAGGAACTAGAAGGCCCATCAGCTTCCCCTAGAGGAACTACAAGGCCCATCAGCTTCCCCTAGAGGAACTAGAAGGCCCATCAGCTTCCCCTAGAGGATCTACAAGGCCCATCAGCTTCCCCTAGAGGAACTAGAAGGCCCATCACCTTCCCCTAGAGGATCTACAAGGCCCATCACCTTCCCCTAGAGGAACTACAAGGCCCATCACCTTCCCCTAGAGGATCTACAAGGCCAATCACCTTCCCCTAGAGGAACTACAAGGCCCATCAGCTTCCCCTAGAGGAACTACAAGGCCCATCAGCTTCCCCTAGAGGATCTACAAGGCCCATCACCTTCCCCTAGAGGAACAACAAGGCCCATCACCTTCCCCTAGAGGATCTACAAGGCCAATCACCTTCCCCTAGAGGAACTACAAGGCCCATCCGCTTCCCCTAGAGGATCTACAAGGCCAATCACCTTCCCCTAGAGGAACTACAAGGCCCATCAGCTTCCCCTAGAGGAACAACAAGGCCCATCACCTTCCCCTAGAGGATCTACAAGGCCAATCACCTTCCCCTAGAGGAACTACAAGGCCCATCAGCTTCCCCTAGAGGAACAACAAGGCCCATCAGCTTCCCCTAGAGGATCTACAAGGCCAATCACCTTCCCCTAGAGGAACTACAAGGCCCATCAGCTTCCCCTAGAGGAACAACAAGGCCCATCAGCTTCCCCTAGAGGAACAACAAGGCCCATCACCTTCCCCTAGAGGATCTACAAGGCCAATCACCTTCCCCTAGAGGAACTACAAGGCCCATCCGCTTCCCCTAGAGGATCTACAAGGCCAATCACCTTCCCCTAGAGGAACTACAAGGCCCATCAGCTTCCCCTAGAGGAACTACAAGGCCCATCAGCTTCCCCTAGAGGAACTACAAGGCCCATCAGCTTCCCCTAGAGGAACTACAAGGCCCATCAGCTTCCCCTAGAGGAACTACAAGGCCCATCAGCTTCCCCTAGAGGAACTAGAAGGCCCATCAGCTTCCCCTAGAGGAACTACAAGGCCCATCAGCTTCCCCTAGAGGAACTAGAAGGCCCATCAGCTTCCCCTAGAGGATCTACAAGGCCCATCAGCTTCCCCTAGAGGAACTAGAAGGCCCATCAGCTTCCCCTAGAGGAACTAGAAGGCCCATCAGCTTCCCCTAGAGGAACTACAAGGCCCATCACCTTCCCCTAGAGGAACAACAAGGCCCATCACCTTCCCCTAGAGGATCTACAAGGCCAATCACCTTCCCCTAGAGGAACTACAAGGCCCATCAGCTTCCCCTAGAGGAACAACAAGGCCCATCAGCTTCCCCTAGAGGATCTACAAGGCCAATCACCTTCCCCTAGAGGAACTACAAGGCCCATCAGCTTCCCCTAGAGGAACAACAAGGCCCATCAGCTTCCCCTAGAGGAACAACAAGGCCCATCACCTTCCCCTAGAGGATCTACAAGGCCAATCACCTTCCCCTAGAGGAACTACAAGGCCCATCCGCTTCCCCTAGAGGATCTACAAGGCCAATCACCTTCCCCTAGAGGAACTACAAGGCCCATCAGCTTCCCCTAGAGGAACTACAAGGCCCATCAGCTTCCCCTAGAGGAACTACAAGGCCCATCAGCTTCCCCTAGAGGAACTACAAGGCCCATCAGCTTCCCCTAGAGGAACTACAAGGCCCATCAGCTTCCCCTAGAGGAACTAGAAGGCCCATCAGCTTCCCCTAGAGGAACTACAAGGCCCATCAGCTTCCCCTAGAGGAACTAGAAGGCCCATCAGCTTCCCCTAGAGGATCTACAAGGCCCATCAGCTTCCCCTAGAGGAACTAGAAGGCCCATCAGCTTCCCCTAGAGGAACTAGAAGGCCCATCAGCTTCCCCTAGAGGAACTACAAGGCCCATCAGCTTCCCCTAGAGGATCTACAAGGCCCATCACCTTCCCCTAGAGGAACAACAAGGCCCATCAGCTTCCCCTAGAGGAACAACAAGGCCCATCACCTTCCCCTAGAGGATCTACAAGGCCAATCACCTTCCCCTAGAGGAACTACAAGGCCCATCAGCTTCCCCTAGAGGATCTACAAGGCCAATCACCTTCCCCTAGAGGAACTACAAGGCCCATCAGCTTCCCCTAGAGGAACTACAAGGCCCATCAGCTTCCCCTAGAGGAACTACAAGGCCCATCAGCTTCCCCTAGAGGAACTACAAGGCCCATCAGCTTCCCCTAGAGGAACTAGAAGGCCCATCAGCTTCCCCTAGAGGATCTACAAGGCCCATCAGCTTCCCCTAGAGGAACTAGAAGGCCCATCAGCTTCCCCTAGAGGATCTACAAGGCCCATCAGCTTCCCCTAGAGGAACTAGAAGGCCCATCAGCTTCCCCTAGAGGAACTAGAAGGCCCATCAGCTTCCCCTAGAGGAACTACAAGGCCCATCACCTTCCCCTAGAGGAACAACAAGGCCCATCAGCTTCCCCTAGAGGAACAACAAGGCCCATCACCTTCCCCTAGAGGATCTACAAGGCCAATCACCTTCCCCTAGAGGAACTACAAGGCCCATCAGCTTCCCCTAGAGGATCTACAAGGCCAATCACCTTCCCCTAGAGGAACTACAAGGCCCATCAGCTTCCCCTAGAGGAACTACAAGGCCCATCAGCTTCCCCTAGAGGAACTACAAGGCCCATCAGCTTCCCCTAGAGGAACTACAAGGCCCATCAGCTTCCCCTAGAGGAACTAGAAGGCCCATCAGCTTCCCCTAGAGGATCTACAAGGCCCATCAGCTTCCCCTAGAGGAACTAGAAGGCCCATCAGCTTCCCCTAGAGGATCTACAAGGCCCATCAGCTTCCCCTAGAGGAACTACAAGGCCCATCAGCTTCCCCTAGAGGAACTACAAGGCCCATCAGCTTCCCCTAGAGGAACTACAAGGCCCATCAGCTTCCCCTAGAGGAACTACAAGGCCCATCAGCTTCCCCTAGAGGATCTACAAGGCCCATCACCTTCCCCTAGAGGATCTACAAGGCCCATCAGCTTCCCCTAGAGGAACTACAAGGCCCATCAGCTTCCCCTAGAGGATCTACAAGGCCCATCAGCTTCCCCTAGAGGATCTACAAGGCCCACCAGCTTCCCCTAGAGGATCTACAAGGTCCATCAGCTTCCCCTAGAGGAACTACAAGGCCAATCACCTTCCCCTAGAGGAACTACAAGGCCAATCACCTTCCCCTAGAGGATCTACAAGGCCCATCACCTTCCCCTAGAGGAACAACAAGGCCCATCAGCTTCCCCTAGAGGAACAACAAGGCCCATCAGCTTCCCCTAGAGGAACAACAAGGCCCATCAGCTTCCCCTAGAGGAACTACAAGGCCCATCACCTTCCCCTAGAGGAACTACAAGGCCAATCACCTTCCCCTAGAGGAACTACAAGGCCAATCACCTTCCCCTAGAGGATCTACAAGGCCCATCACCTTCCCCTAGAGGAACTACAAGGCCCATCAGCTTCCCCTAGAGGAACTACAAGGCCAATCACCTTCCCCTAGAGGAACTACAAGGCCCATCACCTTCCCCTAGAGGAACTACAAGGCCCATCACCTTCCCCTAGAGGAACAACAAGGCCCATCAGCTTCCCCTAGAGGAACTACAAGGCCCATCAGCTTCCCCTAGAGGATCTACAAGGCCCATCACCTTCCCCTAGAGGAACAACAAGGCCCATCAGCTTCCCCTAGAGGAACAACAAGGCCCATCAGCTTCCCCTAGAGGATCTACAAGGCCCATCAGCTTCCCCTAGAGGAACAACAAGGCCCATCAGCTTCCCCTAGAGGAACAACAAGGCCCATCAGCTTCTCCTAGAGGAACTATAAGGCCAATCAGCTTCCCCTAGAGGAACTACAAGGCCCATCAGCTTTCCCTATGTAGCATTCTGGATGACCACCCTCCCTCTTGTCATTTTAGCCGCGGCCACAGCGGCAACCAACACCCTAGCCGTGGGTGTTGGTCCACTTTAAGGGGGAAGTACGGGTTTTGAAGAATAGGAAGGGCATGTCTCTTCCAGTCTGCAGACTGGAGGTCCACATTAAAGTAGAACAAAACCTGGGATTTTGACTTTTGTTCTGCTCCCTGGAGGCATCCTGATTTGGGATGCCCATCTGTGTGAACTCCCCAGATCAGCAGTAACAGCTTACCTTTCCCTGGTCCAATGACGCATGCATGGCCTCTCTGTTATTCAGCAAACAGCTCTGATAGTCTGCGAGAGGCCCGTCCAGTTAAAGAAGCCCAGGTAGCCCAAAATCTGGAATGGAGCTCTGTAAGGAGGGGATCAGGAAACAGCTGCACACTGCATGCGCTTCATTGAAGGAGGTGTGCCTACCACCTGTTTGTTTCCTGAAAGGAACTCCACTAGGTTAGTATGCCCCGTAATGTGTGGCTCACTGGTGTAGGTTTACAAAGGAAGGTTTAGGTCTTCTTTAATTTTATTTAGGCTCTACATGCTTTACCCTTAAGTGGACCAAAACCCCTGCTGGGTGGGAGCTCACAAAACGGGATGCCCCGCAGTTAGAACCCCTGAACGCCAGTTCCATCGATTGTGCAATGCATGTGTGACATTCACCCAGCATACCTTGCTCTACTCTCTTGCAGCGCCTGGTAAGCCACAATGGCTGATGGCGGGTGCGTGCAGCAAAGTGAACGGCGCTTGACTGCGCTCAGCAGGCGGCATCCCCGCGTCTTGCATGCGCCTATCAGCCGCTATTGAGGTCTGCCCGGCAAGGTGGGCTGAACAAGGCAAGTGAAAGTGGACCAAAACCCACAGTGATCTTATAGATTCCCCGGCTGATTGATTCCCCCCCCCCCCCCCCGGGGCATCCAAAACCCCCCAGGTCGCCCCATACACTTACCTTCTTTCCCGGTCCAACAACGCATGTGCGAGCCGCGGCTGCATCCCCGCTATCCCTTTAGGCAGGCATTTTTGAATGGCCAGCGCAGGCACACTCCCTGTTAGAGGGAAGCGGGGGATGCGGCCGCGGCCTTAGACAGCGTGACGTCAGCAGATCCTAACGTGCTGATTGGACAAGGAGCCGCGCATGCGCGGTAGGATCGGGAAGAGGTGAGTTGGTTTCAGTGACCTGGGGGGGGGTTTCACGTACCAATCAGGGTGCCACCGGGTCAAGGACCAAACCCGGGGTTCCGGTCCACTTTAAAGCGGAACAAAACCCAGCAGCGGCAGCTTCTCTGCAGGGCTGTGGCAGCGCGTGCTCCCCAATGAGGAGAGACGAATGGCATGGTCACCACAGACAGCTCTCATTGGTCAAGGGCCCGCACATGCGCCATTGGAGTGGGGAAAGGTGAATGTTTACGGGCGCCCCGGGGGGTGTTTCACAGCGGGACATCCCGTTTCGGCTGGCCCCCGATAGGGGGAGAAAGGACCAAAGCCGAGGATAGTCAAAATCCTGGGTTTTGGTCCACTATAAGGAATCACAGGGACGTTTTATCGAACCTAACTTACCTACCAAAAAAACTCACCTTCATAGCGCAGCTCCATCCTATGGGGGACCAGGAAACGGCTGCATCCTGTGCCACGGAGGATTCTGGTCAACATGGGACACAAAATTACCCTAAACTACCCCCTCATGCCATCATTAAAGTGGTCCTTCACTCTGAATGAGAGCCTATCTTATATGTTTCCCCCCTGTACATACAGATTGCTCACATTAATCCAGACCTTCACCCTGAATAAGAGTCTATCGTATATATTTCCCCCCCCTGTACATACAGATTGCCCACATTAATCCGGACCTTCACCCTGAATAAGAGTCTATCGTATATATTCCCCCCCCCCTGTACATACAGATTGCTCACATTAATCCGGACCTTCACCCTGATAATAAGAGTCTATCTTATATATTTCCCCCCCCTGTACATACAGGTTGCTCACATTAATCCAGACCCTCACCCTGAATAAGAGCCTATCTTATATGTTTCCCCCACCCTGTACATACAGATTGCCCACATTAATCCGGACCTTCACCCTGAATAAGAGCCTATCTTATATATTTCCCACCCTGTACATACAGATTGCCCACATTAATACAGACCCTCACCCTGAATAAGAGCCTATCTTATATGTTTCCCCCACCCTGTACATACAGATTGCCCACATTAATCCGGACCTTCACCCTGAATAAGAGCCTATCTTATATATTTCCCACCCTGTACATACAGATTGCCCACATTAATACAGACCCTCACCCTGAATAAGAGCCTATCTTATATGTTTCCCACACCCTGTACATACAGATTGCTCACATTAATCCGGACCTTCACACTGAAAAAGAGCCTATCTTATGTTTCCCCCCCCCTGTACATACAGATTGCTAACATTAATCCGGACCTTCACCCTGATAAAGAGCCTATCTTATATGTTTCCCCCCTGTACATACAGATTGCGCACATTAATCCGGACCTTTACCCTGAATAAGAGCCTATCTTATATGTTTCCCCCTGTACATACAGATTGCCCACATTAATCCAGACCCTCACCCTGAATAAGAGCCTATCTTATGTTTCCCACACCCTGTACATACACATTGCTCACATTAAAAATCATCCTACCTGCATCTACAGCATGTTATGAGCCTTTAAACATCCAAGATGACGGCTCATGGTGCATCAGGCAACCTGCAAACAGGAAGTGTCTTCTGTGTTGCTCTGCATTCTGGGATTGCTGTCTTTTCCCTGACCCCAGCTCTGCTCTGTCTGAGCAAAGCACAGATATAACCCCGCCCCCTGCACTTTATCCCACTCCTCCTCTCCTCAGTATGTGATACTTCTGAGGCAAGATGGCGGCGCCCGTATCCTAGAGTCCTGAACAGAGTTGCAGTCCAGTGGGGGGAAATAAGCGACTAAAAACTTAAAATATATTAATGTTAGATGCTGGGGAATCGTTTTTTAAGGGTTTGGGCTTTTCATTATATGGTGCTGAAGGTCCGGTTGAATCACAGGGACAATTTATTGAACCTAACTTACCTCCCTCACAGCAGTGAGCCCTGCATCAGAAAAATACTCACCTTCATAGTGCAGCTACATGCTATGGGGGACCAGGAAATGGCTGCATCCTGTACCCCGGAGGATCCTGGTCAGCATGGGACACAAAATTAACTTTAACTACCCCCTCATGCCATCACTAAGCCCCGTATTAGGGACATACTCACCTTTCCCTAGTGAAGCTTTATCCCAACAGGAGAGAGGAAACAGCTGCACTAAGCTACCCTCTCATTTGTAAACCCTTCATAAAAGAGATACTAAACTTCTACCATGACGCTCAATATGACAGGGGACAGGAAACAGTTGCACACGTCTAGCAACTGCACGTTCTCTAATAGGAGACATGCATGCACTGCGGTAGCGATATCTATGCACTGGACACCCATCACCAAAAAATAAAAAAACAGACACACCCCGGATGTTGTCTCTTTTAGGGGAAAAAACCCTTCCCTCAGGTCGGCCGCATACTAACCGGTGCCTCCGGGTTTCCCGCTCATTTACCTCAGCTGCAGCTCGCGCTTTGCTTCACCTTTAGCGCTGCGCTCTCTTTTAGCCACCAGATGGCGCTGTGCTCAATGAACACGGTATTGCTTATTTCCAATGGGGCTGTATTAGTGCAATGTCCCAGTACAGCATTTGCAATACTGTTCTATATGGCCCTTATTTAACAAGGGATAGCGCCAGGTAGCGAATGGTGAGCGAACGGCAGGGGCGGACTGGGACCAAAAAAGGCCCTGGACTTTTTGGTCAGACTGGCCCTTCTGTACTGTGCTCGGCCCGGTAAAGTGAGTCAACGCCACATTAATATATATATATATATATATATATATATATATATATATATATATATATATCTCTGAGCGGGATCGGCCCGGGACCTCCACCCGGGCATCCAAAATCGGGATGCCCCACTGTGTGAAACTCCCCAGGTTACCTGCTACACTTACCTTACTTCCCGGTCCAACAACACATGCGCGGGCCACGGCCGCATCCCGGCTATCCCTCTAGCAGGGTGCATGCCCACGCCAGGCATTTGTGAATGGCCGGTGCGGGCACGTTCCCCGTTTGAGGGTAGCTGGGGATGCGGCTGCGGCTCACGCATGCGCCACTGCACTTAGGACGCTGGCTTAGGATAGTCAAAATCCTGGGTTTTGGTCCACTTCAAAGAGTTTTGGTCCTTTTCTGTGGGGCGCCCTGATTTGGGATGCCCCATTTTGTGCAACCCCCTCAGATCACCAGTAAAACTTACCTGACCAGCGATCCACTGGCTCATGCATGGGTTCTCCTCGCTAAGGGCTGGGTGGAGCTGAGCTGGCTGCCAGCCACATCCCGCCAGCCTCTAGCTGGTGCAGACACATGTTTGAACCACACATGTGTTGTTTGATTAGCGGCCAGGTATTTTTACTGGGAATTTGACACAATGGGGCATCCCAAATCAGGATGTCAGGGAGGGGCCATGTAAAGAAGCTTTCATCTGTCTATACAATACATTGCTACACCACAGTCCAGCTCCCCTGGCGCTGTGCGTCCTCAATAGATACTGGGTCATACCATGTGCGGGCAGGGGGGGGGTACTCAAGGAAAAGAAAATCAACAACCACAAACTGTAAAAATTGTACAAAAACCCCCCCCATAAAACAGCATTGTCCATGCTGCTGGGGCCCCATAACAATACTGGTGCAATGCAAATGCTGAAAGCAAACTTTTTTAATGCCCCTGCTGCCGCCCTATTCTATTACACTCTATTAGGGTATAAGGGAGGATACAGGAGGAGAAGAGCTTACACTCTATTAGGGTATAAGGGAGGACACAGGAGGAGAAGAGCTTACACTCTATTAGGGTATAAGGGAGGATACAGGAGGAGAAGAGCTTACACTCTATTAGGGTATAAGGGAGGATACAGGAGGAGAAGAGCTTACACTCTATTAGGGTATAAGGGAGGACACAGGAGGAGAAGAGCTTACACTCTATTAGGGTATAAGGGAGGATACAGGAGGAGAAGAGCTTACACTCTATTAGGGTATAAGGGAGGATACAGGAGGAGAAGAGCTTACACTCTATTAGGGTATAAGGGAGGATACAGGAGGAGAAGAGCTTACACTCTATTAGGGTATAAGGCAGGATACAGGAGGAGAAGAGCTTACACTCTATTAGGGTATAAGGGAGGATACAGGAGGAGAAGAGCTTACACTCTATTAGGGTATAAGGGAGGATACAGGAGGAGAAGAGCTTACACTCTATTAGGGTATAAGGGAGGATACAGGAGAAGAGCTTACAATCTATTAGGGTATAAGGGAGGATACAGAAGGAGAAGAGCTTACACTCTATTAGGGTATAAAGGGGGCGGGTTGACAGGAGGGTTGGTTGGTGGGTATTTACATGTGCGAGTGGGCAGGTGGTCAGGCAGGTAGGTGGGTGGGTGACTGCCACCTCCACGTCAGAATCCGCTGATCCCCCCTGCACACCACTCCAGTCTGCTGATGGTCCAGGGTCTGGGTAGGTAGGTGAGTGGCAGGTATATAGATAGGTGGGTGGATTAGGCAGTTGGAATAATAGGTGGGTGAGTGAGCAGGTGGGTAGATGGGCAGGGCAGGGGGGGTTAAGAGAAACACATTGCACCATTAATTAGTATTTAGCATTTAGCATTAGTATTTAGTTTGAGGTTTATTGGAACACAGTACAGCAACAGCATGGACTCACCTGGAGCCACTGCACTGCCAAGTTGGAGAATCCTTTCTGTTGTTGATTCTCCTTCATGGTGTCTGCAGGCTGCTAACTTGTCCTCGTGGGTGAGACACACACACATCTCTCTCTCCCTCCCCGCTTCCTCTCCTCGGGCTATGGCTGCAACACACACACACACACTCACACTCTCTCTCTCCCCCCTCCCCACTCTTCCCCCTCACCGACTTCTGCTCCAGCCATCAATCACAGTTTCTCTCGTTTGATCAGTCACGTCATCCTCTCCCCGCGCTGGCCGGCCGGCATGACAGGAAACGGAAGTGCTGGCCTCTGCTGTGCTGTGCTCTGGGCTGGCCTCCGCAGTGGGGGGAACAAGAGAGGATTTTTTGGTTCCACTGAGCCACCAATGTAAAAAAAAAAAATGACAGCTGCACAACGTGCGCGGCCGCGCTCCCGCGCATATTACAGGGTACACTGCGACTTGTGGCCCTCCCTGGCACCGGCCTACCGGGATTTTGCCCGGTATGCCCTATGGCCAGCCCGCCCCTGGCGAACGGTAATGACGGTCACCGCCACGAGAACGCCGGCTCCCCTCCGCAATCACACATTTATCAAGCCGATCCTGCTTAGCGACTGACAGAGCGCCAGATAGCGAATCATTCATCATTATTCCAGCCTCACCCCACAGCGCCAGCGAGCGACCTTGAACAGCGACAGGTATGACCTCTCGCTACCTGGCGCTCTCCAATGCATTTCAATGGAGCAATCTTTAAATATTCATAATTAATTGCTATTAATGTATTTTTTTTTTTTTAATGTCAAAAATTCTGTGACCACTTCTGCCATGTTAGATATTTTTTTAAGGTAAAAAAAAAAAAAAAAAAATTTGTGCAGAATTGATATTACAGGTCTGATATTAATGTATTCATATTACAATATGTTTTGAAAAACTTGTTTTTTTTTTTTTTTTCAAAAATATGGTTGTTTGGGGGTTAAAAAACTACTTTTAACCCATCGCCGCCAGCGCTCTGGGGTTTAAACAAGCATTTCACAGCACGAGAATTTTTTGAGCGTGATTTGTTAATGAATATGCTGGGAGCCATTCGCTATGGCCATTCGCTATCATGCGCTCCCATACAGCGCGGAACCTGTCAAATAGCGACTCCTCACCCAATATTCAACATTACTACACACCGACTGAGTGGCTATCAACTACCGAACAACGGCCAAGCACAGCGACTACTAGCGGGCGCTCTGAAAATACTGCTACAGTCGCTCATCTGTCGCTACCTGGCGCTATTAATGAATCGGCCTCTATATGTGTCCCCTTGACATTCGGCTGTCCCTGTGACTTTGGTGTCTGTTATATTGCGTAGCTAATATGGTATAATATATCTGTCTTCATACAGTATATATATATATATATATATATATATATATATATACCCTGTTCCTGTATAATAACCTTTTATATCCTGTTTTCATGTAATAACATGTTTCCTATGTGAATTTATGTAGTTTGCACTCAAAGAGTTAATGTATTCACATTGTGCAGTCCCAGAAACTTCATAACTCCCTATTGCTGTAACTAACTTGCTAGGGAAGGGTCATGTGACAAGTGGTGAGCCTATCAGGACTGCTGAGCACCTAAGCCTTCCCTCTCCTCCATTTTCTAGTCAGAATAGCTGTGATCTCTGAAGGAAGAAGTTCTGTGCTTGTGCTGCTGGCTTGTCTCATGTGGCTAGTGTGGAGAAAGGGGCCAGACTAATGCTTACCAAGTCTGCTGATAAATCTACAGCATCATCTTTCATATTCCAGGTCGCAGAGCCTGTCTTCAATTCAGCTCTAATCTCCAAGGTCGCAGAACCCATCTTCAATCTTGCAAGTAAGCTATTCAGCCTAAATAGCACTATAAGTCTCAGCAAGTCCTCTAGTCTCCCACACCACAGGATCGCTCCTGAGCTCCTGATCTGTACTGTCACTGTACCATCTAGACTGCCAGTAAAAGTTCCGTTGATCCTAACCTGGCCTCTGCCTGTTATTGCTACCCAACACCTAGCAAGGGATCTCCTGGGACCCCCGGTTGGTAGGGTAACCGGTGCCACCAAACCCTCCTGGCGTTACGACACAGGGCCCTCATACCATCTGGGCCTACGGACTTTAACATCTGTCCGGAACCTAGGCTTCGGCCTGCCACCCCAAAAGCCGGTGACCCACAGCTGCCTCCCAGCTTCCCTAACCTGGTCACCACATTAGATGATCATAGTGACAGACAATGGGCCACGATACTGAAGTTTCTTTCTTATTCTGGCTGAAGTTGGTTTCTTATTGGTGTTTATGCTTATTTCCCATGTCCCTGAATGATGCCAGTTATTCTATAGACAGCTCAGACCAATATTGCATTAAAACTGGCACAAATCCTGAATTATTTAAACCGTACCTTCACCATGATTTATTGAAAAGCCCAAACCCTTATAAAACGATTCCCCAGCATCTAAAATTAATATATTTTAAGTTTTTAGTCACTTACTTATTATTCTTTCCCCCACTGGGCTGCAACTCTGTTCAGGACTTTAGGATATGAGCGCCGCCATCTTGACTCAGAAGCATCACACATACTGAGGATAGGAGAGCGGGATAAAGTGCAGGGGGGCGGGTTATAGCTGTGCTTTGCTCAGACAGAGCAGAGCTGGGGTCAGGGAAAGGACAGCACTCCCAGAATGCAGAGCAGCACAGTCAGAAGGCACTTCCTGTTTACAGGTTGCCTGATGTCCCATGAGCTGCCATCTTGGATGTTTAAAGGCTCATAACATGCAGTAGATGCAGGTAGGATGATTTTTAATGTGAGCAATCTGTATGTACAGGGGGGGAAATATATAAGATAGGCTCTATTTCAAGGTGAGGTCCACTTTAAAGTGGACCAACACCCAGGGGGGATCGGCCCGGGAATCTATAAGGCCCTTATTTAACAAGGGATAGCGCCAGGTAGCGAATGGTGAGCGAACGGTAATGACGGTCACCGCCACGAGAACGCCGGCTCCCCTCCGCAATCACACATTTATCAAGCCGATCCTGCTTAGCGACTGAGATAGCGCCAAATAGCGAATCATTCATCATTATTCCAGCCTCACCCCACAGCGCCAGCGAGCGTCCTTGAACAGCGACCTCTCGCTACCTGGCGCTCTGCAATGCATTTCAATGGCACAATCTTTAAATATTCTTAATTAATTGCTATTAATGTTTTATTTTTTTTTTAAATGGCAAAAATTCTGTGACCACTTCTGCAATGTTAGATATTTTTTTTAAGGTAAAAAAAAAAAAAAAAAAAAAAAATTTGTACAGAATTGATATTACAGGTCTGATATTAATGTATTCATATTACTAAATGTTTTTAATAACTTGTTTTTTTTTTTTTTCAAAAATATGGTTGTTTGGGGGTTAAAAAAATACTTTTAACCCATCGCCGCCAGCGCTCTCACAGCGCATTTCACAGCGCGAGCATTTTTTGAGCGTGATTTGTTAATGAATATTCTGGGAGCCGTTCGCTATGGCCATTCGCTATCATGCGCTCCCATACAGCGCGGAACCTGTCAAACAGCGACTCCTCACCCAATATTCAACATTACTGCACACCGACTGAGTCGCTGTCAACAACCGAACGGCCAAGCACAGCGAATACTAGCGGGCGCTGTGAAAATACCGCTACTGTCGCTCATCTGTCGCTACCTGACGCTATTAATGAATCGGCCTCCCCGATTCCTGGGCCGATCAGATCCCTCCCCGCGGGGCATCCCGATTTCGTGAAACCCCCCAGGAAGCCAACAATCCTACCTTTTCCACATTCCAGTGGCGCATGGTGCGCTCCCTGTAAGAGGGACGCGCAGGAGGCGGTGGTGGGCGCGCTCTGCTTGTCCGGCGCTGCCTCTGGCTTGTCCGCCGGCGGGGATTGGCTGCAGCGGTCACGTGGGAGCGGGGAGAGGTGAGTTTTCGGGGCTTTCTGGGGGGTTTCACACAGCGATCGGGGTGCCCCCCGAAGTGGACCAAAACCCAGGATAGTCAAAATCCTGGGTGTTGGTCCACTTTAAGGGGTTAAATGGCTTTGGGCCACCGATGTCATGGCACCAACTGACAGAGGGGGGACCCCCTGCATGGCATACAGTTTGAGTTCAGCCTGGCCCACAAAACTGGCATTAAAGTGGGCACAGTGCAGGGGGTCCCCCTCTGTCGGTTGGCACCGTGACATTAGTGGCCCAAAGCCATTAAACCCCTTGAAAAAAATTATTTGCATTGAGAAGAGCCATTGTGCCCCCTTTAATGGCAGTTTTATAGCCAGAACAGCTGTGGGCCAGGCTGAACTCCAACTGTATGCCATGCAGGGGGTCCCCTCCTCTGTCAGTTGGCATCGTGACATCAATGGCTTAAAGCCATTTAACCCCTTAAAATCACATTCCTTATTGCCCATTTTTTAATTCAGGATTTGTGCCAGTTTTAAAGTGAACCAACACCCAGGATTTTGACTATCCTGGGTTTTGGTCCACTTCGATGGGGCACTCCGATCGGGATGTGTGAAACCCCCCAGAAAGCCCCGAAAACTCACCTGACCCCACTCCCACGTGACCGCTGCAGCCAATCCCCGCCGGCGGACAAGCGAGAGGCAGCGCCGGACAAGCAGAGTGCGTCCGCCGCCGCCGCCTCCCGCGCGTCCCTCTTACAGGGAGCGCACCCGCGCCGGTCGATGGTGAATGGAAGCGCGCCCTGCTAGAGGGGACGCACGGTAGGCGGCGGACGCGCATGCACCGCTGGAACATGGAAAAGGTAGGATTGTGGGCTTCCTGGGGGGTTTCACCCCGCGGGACATCCCGATTTCGGATCTGATTCCTGGGCCGATCCCTCCTGGGTGTTGGTCCACTTAAATGCAATATTGGTCAGAGCTGTCTATAGAATAACTGGCATCATTCAGGGACATGGGAAATAAGCATAAACACCAATAAGAGACTGTCCGACATGCTGTTGCTATTGTCCCTGATTTGGAGGGACTGCCCCCTCCTTTGAGAGGGGGTCCGTTTGGAGAGTGGAATGCGGTTACGGTGGGGATGGTTTGACACAGACCTCAGGCTGCTGCAACACGTGGACCTTCAAAGCATGCCTACCAACTTTTCAGGGTGGAAAAGAGGGACATTTGCTAAATTAGGCCACGCCCCCTAATGGAGGGATGGATAGGAGCTAAGTTATAACAGTTACAACAATAGAAACGATTTAAATAGGCAAATGAATCGTGTGTTGATTCAGATCTGCACGATAAATCTCAAAGGGGGGCAAAGGAGAACAACAAGGGGCAGGGAGGGGGACATGGACTCAAAAGAGGGACAGCCCCTCCAAATCAGGGACACTTGCTGTAAAGGCAGGGCAGGCGCCGGCACTAGGCGTACCCGGGCAGGTGCCGGGGCCCCTGCGCATTGGGAGGGCCCCACCTCATTCCATCTACCCTGAGCAGCCCCTATGCAGGACACAGGGCCGCGCAGTAACCAGGACCAAGGACTGTCAGTCAGGGGCAGATTGGACATAGGGAGAGCTTTTCTTTCTTTTTGTCAGTCCTTCTGTTCTTTCTTTCCATATAGTCTTTGTTTCTTTCTTTCATCTATTCTTTCTTTCCATACATTCTTTGTTTCTTTCTTTCATCTATTCTTTCTTTCCATATATTCTTTGTTTCTTTCTTTCATCTATTTTTTCTTTCCATATATTTGTTGTTTCTTTCTTTCATCTATTCTTTCTTTCCATATATTCGTTGTTTCTTTCATCTACTCTTTCTTTCCATATATTCATTGTTTCCTTCTTTCATCTATTCTTTCTTTCCATATATTCTTTGTTTCTTTCTTTCATCTATTTTTTCTTTCCATATATTCGTTGTTTCTTTCTTTCATCTATTCTTTCTTTCCATATATTCGTTGTTTCTTTCTTTCATCTATTCTTTCTTTCTATATATTCGTTGTTTCTTTCTTTCATCTATTCTTTCTTTCTATATATTCGTTGTTTCTTTCTTTCATCTATTCTTTCTTTCCATATATTCTTTGTTTCCTTCTTTCATCTATTCTTTCTTTCCATATAGTCTTTGTTTGCTTCTTTCATCTATTCTTTCTTTCCATATATTCTTTGTTTGCTTCTTTCATCTATTCTTTCTTTCCATATATTCTTTGTTTCCTTCTTTCATCTATTCTTTCTTTCCATATATTCTTTGTTTGCTTCTTTCATCTATTCTTTCTTTCCATATATTCTTTGTTTCTTTCATCTATTCTTTCTTTCCATACATTCTTTGTTTCTTTCTTTCATCTATTCTTTCTTTCCATATATTCTTTGTTTGCTTCTTTCATCTATTCTTTCTTTCCATATATTCTTTGTTTCTTTCATCTACTTTCCATACATTCTTTGTTTCTTTCTTTCATCTATTCTTTCTTTCCATATATTCTTTGTTTCTTTCTTTCATCTATTCTTTCTTTCCATATATTCGTTGTTTCTTTCTTTCATCTATTCTTTCTTTCCATACATTCTTTGTTTCTTTCTTTTATCTATTCTTTCTGCCATTCCTTCTTTGTCTGTTTCTTTCTTTCATTCTTTCTTTCATGCGTTCTTTCTTTCTCTCTATATTTTCTTATCTTCTTTCTCTTCTATTATTCCTGTCAGTCCTTCTATTGTATGTTTGTTTCCTTCTATTCTTTTGTTTCCTTCTAGTATTTTTTCTTCTTTCTTTCCGTCTATCTTTCTTTCATCTATTCTTTCTTTCCATACAGTCTTTGTTTCTTTCTTTCATCTATTCTTTCTGCCATTCCTTCTTTGTCTGTTTCTTTCTTTCATTCTTTCTTTCATGCGTTCTTTCTTTCTCTCTATCTTTTCTTATCTTCTTTCTCTTCTATTATTCCTGTCAGTCCTTCTATTTTATGTTTGTTTCCTTCTATTCTTTTGTTTCCTTCTAGTATTTTTTCTTCTTTCTTTCCATCTATCCCTGTTTCTTTCATCTGTTATTTCTGCCAATCCTTTCTTTCGTCTTTCCTTCTATTCTTATTTTCTGTCATTTCTTCTATTGTCTCTGTCATTCCTTCTCTTTCTTGTTTTATACCATTCTATTCTTTCTTTTTTTACTTCCATCTCTTCTGTTTTTTTTTTCTCCCATTCCTTCTCTCTTTTCACTGCTTTCTCTTTTTTTCTGCCATTACTTTTATTTTCTTTCATTGTTTTTGTTATTCATCCTATGCTTTTGTTCTTTCTGTTGTTTCTTTCCTTTTATTTTTTATATTTGATAATTTCTTTACATCTATTTATTTTTTTTTTATTACATTCCCTTTCTCTCTTTATTTTTCTGTCATTCCTTCAGTTATTTTTTATCTTTCTATTCTTTGGCAATATTCACCATACACTCACCGTTATCGCCGCATATAGAGTGTATATCACAGCGCAAGGGGCTTACTGAGACGGGGAGGCCGATTCATTAATAGCGCCAGGTAGCGACAGATGAGCGACAGTAGCGTTATTTTCACAGCGCCCGCTAGTAGTTGCTGTGCTTGGCCGTTGTTCGGTTGTTGACAGCGACTCAGTCGGTTTGCCGTAATGTTGAATGTTGGGTGAGGAGTCGCTATTTGACAGGTTCCGCGCTGTATGGGAGCGCATGATAGCGACTGGCCCTAGCGACCGGCTCCCACCATATTCATTAAAAAATCACGCTCAAAAAATTCTTGCGCTGTGAAATGCTTGTTTAAACTCCAGAGCGCTGGCGGCGATGTGTTAAAAGTAGTTTTTTAACCCCCAAACCACCATATTTTTGAAAAAAAAAAAAACAAGTTTATAAAAACATTTAGTAATATGAATACATTAATATCAGACCTGTAATATCAATTCTGCACAAATTATTATTTTTTTTTAACCTTAAAAAAATTATCTAAAATGGCAGAAGTGGTCACAGAATTTTTGACATTTAAAAAAAAAAAAAAAAATTCATAACAATTAATTATTAATATTTAAAGATTGCTCCATTGAAATGCATTGGAGAGCGCCAGGTAGCGAGAGGTCATACCTGTCGCTGTTCAAGGTCGCTCGCTGGCGCTGTGGGGTGAGGCTGGAATAATGATGAATGAGTCGCTATCTGGCGCTCTGTCAGTCGCTAAGCAGGATCGGCTTGATAAATGTGTGATTGCGGAGGGGAGCCGGCGTTCTTGTGGCGGTGAGCGTCATTACCGTTTGCTCACCATTCGCTACCTGGCGCTATCCCTTGTTAAATAAGGGCCTCAGAGCCTCATTCATGAAGGGATAGCGTCAGGTAGCGCCTTGTAAACGACAGGTAGCGACAGGTGAACGCCGGACACGGCACGCAATTACACATTTATGAAGCGGATTCTGTGACTGGTATAGCGCCATGTAGCGTCCGATTCATCATTATCCCAGCCTCAGCGTACAGCGCCGGCGTTCGGCCTCGCAGAGCGCCACGTCTTACCTCTCGCAACCTGTCGCTCTCCCATACATTTCAATGGGCGTTCTTTTATTTCTCTTTAAACAGGCTGTTTTTATTTTTATTATTTTTTTTTTTTTATTCTCAAATAATGTTGGGATCTCTCCTGGACTTGAAAAAGGCATTTTTTTTTTTTTTCAATTTATATATATTTCTGCAGAATTGACATTACATGTCTGGCATTGTGTTAATGTCATTCCATATGTTTTCGCTTTGATACATGTTAAAAAAACAGCCTTTAATCACACAGCCTCCGGCGCTCTGGCCTACAGCGAAGCGCTGTGTGAGGCTGTTTTGTTGATAAATATTGTGTGAGTTGGTTGCAATAACCAGTCGCTACCATTCGCTCCCATACAGCGCTGTACTGGTCATATAGCGACTCCCTACAATGTATTCATCAATGCTGCACAGCGACTGAGAAGCTCTGAACAAGCGAACCACGGCCGAGCACAGCGACTACTAGCGGGCGCTCTAAAATCCGCTCTGCAGACGCTCTTATGTCGCTACCTGGCGCTAGTAATGAATCAGCCTGCCCGTCACCAAAGGGCGCGCATAGACCTGGAGCCAGTCCTGGGTAAAGGCGACATTTCCTTCATTCCTCCCTACCCGCAGCACAGCACATTAGTGTGCCCCCCCCCCCAGTGCCAGCATCGCCCCTATGCTTCCTGATCAAGCTGGCGCCCCCCTGTGATGGTCGCTGGTATCGCATGCTCCTGACCCTCATTTATTATATCTGTGTTCACTTGGGGGGGTTATTCATCAAGGGATAGCGGCAGGTAGCGCCTCGTAGCGACAGGTAGCGAACAGTGAACGTCGGGCGCTGTACGCAATACCACATTTATCAAAGCGATTCCGGTGGGCGACTCTAACAGCGCCATGTAGCGACTGATTCATCATCACAGACGGCTCAGAGGCCGATTTATTAATAGCGCCAGGTAGCGACAGATGAGCGACAGTAGCGTGATTTTCACAGAGCACGCTAGTAGTCGCTGTGTTGGCCGTTGTTCGGCTGTTGACAGCGACTCAGTCGTTGAATACAGGGTGAGGAGTCGCTGTTTGACAGGTTCCGCGCTGTATGGGAGCGCATGACAGCGAACGGCCAGAGCGAACGGCTCCCAGCATATTCATTAACAAATCAAGCTCAAAAAATTCTCGCGCTGTGAAATGCTTGTTTAAACCCCAGAGCGCTGGAGGCGATGGGTTAAAAGTAGTTTTTTAACCCCCAAACAACCATATTTTTGTTAAAAAAAAATAAACATGTTTTTATAAACATTTTGTAATATGAATACATTAATATCAGACCTGTAATATCAATTCTGCACAAATTTTTTTTTTTTTTATTTTATTACCTTAAAAAAAAAAAACTAACATTGCAGAAGTGGTCACAGAATTTTTGACATTAAAAAAAAAAAACATTAATATTAATTAATTATGAATATTTAAAGATTGTTCCATTGAAATGCATTGGAGAGCGCCAGGTAGCGAGAGGTCATACCTGGCGCTGTGATGGGATTAGCAGCGGCGCTGTTCGTTGAAGTCTGCTACATGATAAATCCAGCGCTAGCCGACGCTCTCGCCGGCGCTAGCCTCATTTAGCGTGATAAATGCGTGATTGTGTTCGCAGCCTGGCGTTCTGGAGTCGGTAGCCGCCGATAGCTGGCGATACCTGGCGCTAGTGAGACACTACCTGGCGCTATCCCTTGATAAATAAGGCCCATAGCGTATACTGCCGGTATTACCTGTTACTACCTGTCTCTCTCCCATAGATTTCAATGGACGTTACCTTTCTTCTCTTTAAAGTGGACCAACACCCAGGATTTTTATTATCCTGGGTTTTGGTCCACTTCCACAGGGCACCCCCGCCGCTGCGTGAAACCCCCCCGATCGCCCTAAAAAACTCACCTCACCCCGCTCCTACGCGAGCGCTCGTCCAATCAGAGCGCGCAGAGCCGCTGTGGTATGCACGGACAAGTGACGGACAACAGCGGCTCTGAACGCTGGAGGCCGCATCTCGCGCTTCCCTCTAACAGGGAGCGCGCCCGCGCCGGCCATTCACAAGCGGCCGCCCTGCTAGAGAAAAGCGCAAGATGCGGCTGCGGCTCGCTCATGCGCCGTTGGAACGGGGATAAGGTAAGGTTTCTGGGTGTCCTCGGGGGTTTCACACAGCGGGACATCCCGATTTCAGATGCCCCGCAGGGAGGGATCTAATCTATAAGATTCCCGGGCCGATCCCCCCTGGGTGTTGGTCCACTTTAAACAGGGTTTTCTTTTTTCTTTTCTTTTTTTTTTTTTTTTTAACAAATCATTGTGTCACCTCTCCTGGACTATTTAAAGTCATTTTTTGAAACTTTTTAATTTTTTACATTTTTATGCAGAATTGTCCTTACATGTCTGGTATTAAAGTGTAGTAAAGGTATTGAAGTTGCATGTATGAATATAAAATATTAAGAGAACAGAAATGCCACAAGCATAGAATCAATGACAGAAACAAAGAAACATAAAAGAAATGACAGAAAAAAGCAAGAAAGACAGGGAGAAGCACTGAGAGGAAAAAACAGAAGAGATAAGAGGAAAGAATAAAAGGACTGAAAGAAAAAAAATAGAAGAAAGAGAGAAAGAAAGAAAGAAAGAGAGAAAAAAAGAAAGAAAAAAAGAAAGAAAGTGAGAGAAAGAAACAAAAAATAAAAGGACTGACAGAAAGGAAGACTCTCCCAATGGCAAATCTGCCCCTGGCTGACAGCTCTTAGAGGCTGATTCATTACTAACGCCAGGTATTGGCAGATGAGCATCTGTATAGCAGCGCCTAGAGCGACCGCTAGTGGATGCTGTAAGCGGGTATCGGGCGCTGTAACAGAGCACCTCAGTCGCTGTAGTAACCTGGCCGGCATTGATGAATGTGATGTTGGGCGCTCTAACACCAGTACAGCGATGCAGGGAGCGAGAGGTAACGTCAGCTCAGTGCGACCGACTCTCAGCGCTCCACACCATACTTATCCAAAAAGGACACACGCACAGCGTCGGCGCTCTAAATCTTGTCGCTATAGCATAGAGGGCCAGACGCTGCTTTTGAACACATATCCACCTGTAAAAAAGCGAAAACACATGGAAATGACATTTTTTAACACTGGGGCATTAACACTTTAGTGCCAGACCTAAGATAAAAAAAATATAAAAAGTCAAAAATGTTTCTAAAAGTGTTTGTTTGCAGCCAGGAGAGGTCACACAATGATTGGAGCAAAAAAAATGTCAAACACGCTGTTTAAACACAAGCAAATGAACGGCCATTGAAATGTATGGGAGAGCGACACTGAGCGAAAGGTAATACCTGGCGTTCTGGAAGCTAGAGCGCCGGCGCTATACACTGAGCCGCCTGTAATAATACATGTGACGCTACATGGCGCTGTTAAAGGCGTTCACAAGAATCACCTTTTATAAATGTGGTTTTGCGTACAGCGCCCGGCGCTCACCAGACGCTGCCTGCCGCTACGAGGCGCTACCTGGCGCTATCCCTTCTTAAATAACCCCCCTAGTCCTGGAAACCAATAGTTTAATTGTCCCTGCACCACCCTACAAATAAAAATAAATTTCAAAAGACCAGTGTGCACATATATGGTGTCCAAGAAAAAGGCAATATAAATTTGCAAGCAAATATAATATGGGGCCCAGTACCACCCAAAAAGGACACCAATAAATTGCACCACCAATCTATATATTCAAAGAACAAGGCATGTACCAATACTATAGAATCTTAAATTGTAAATTTATTTACATCATAATTAAAATTCAGAGCTCATACAACACATAATTAAAACCATAATTGCTCAACAGGAGACTACCAAGCCAGAGGAAAAAAGTGCCATTGTGCATATAATAGTATAAGTGTATATAAACAAATGATCCAAAAACAATAGAGGGGATCAACAACCCCTGATTAGAAACAAATCACAAAGCCTATATAGTGTTAGTAAGACAATATATGTGCATCAACAATTAACACATAAAAATTACACACCTAAAACAATCCAAACTAACCCCAAAAACAATCCTCAAATATTAAAAATATATGAATTTCTATCACCAAGTGTCTGGCTGGAACTCCTGCTGTATCCTGGTGCCCCTTTACCCACGCACTCCGTGGAGACCACCACTTTTACAAGGTGCCAGGAAGAGAACCAGTCCTAGTTACTGCACAGCCCTGAGTCCTGCATAGGGGCTGCCCAGAGTAGAGGTATTAAGGTGGGCCCTCTCAAGGTGCAGGGGCCCCAGCATCTGCCCGGGTATGTCTATTGCTGACGCCTGCCGTGCAGGGCCCCATCACATTTAGGCCCTTATTTAACAAGGGATAGCGACAGGTAGCGACTGGTGAGCGGCCGGTAATGACGGGCACCGCCACGAGAACGCCGGCTCCCCACCACAATCACACATTTATCAAGCCAATCCTGCTTAGCGACTGAGATAGCGCCATATAGCCACTCATTCATCATTATTCCAGCCTCAGCCCACAGCGCCAGTGTCCGACCTTGAACAGCGACAGGTATGACCTCTCGCTACCTGGCGCTCTCCAATGCATTTCAATGGAACAATCTTTAAATATTCATAATTAATTGTTATTAATGTTTTTTTTTTTTTTTTTTTTAAATGTGAAAAATTCTGTGACCACTTCTGCCATGTTAGATATTTTTTTAAGGTAAAAAAAAAAAAAAAAAAAAAAATTGTACAGAATTGATATTACAGGTCTGATATTAATGTATTCATATTACTAAATTATTTTAAAAAACTTGTTTTTTTTTGGTTTCCAAAAATATGGTTGTTTGGGGGTTAAAAAACTACTTTTAACCCATCGCCGCCAGCGCTCTGGGGTTTAAACATGCATTTTACAGCGCGAGAATTTTTTGAGCGTGATTTTTTAATGAATATGGTGGGAGCCAGTCGGTGGGAGCCAGTCGCTAGGGCCAGTCGCTATCATGCGCTCCCATACAGCGCGGAACCTGTCAAATAGCGACTCCTCACCCAATATTCAACATTACGGCAAACCGACTGAACAACGGCCAAGCACAGCGACTACTAGCGGGCGCTCTGAAAATGCCGCTACAGTCGCTCAACTGTCGCTACCTGCCGCTATTAATGAATCGGCCTCCCCGCTTCGTCACTGTCCGTGTGACCCCCTTACACACCTTGGCATTGACGAAGTTTACCAATTACAAATGGCGAGGCTGATATTTCTCACCCAGACGCCATGACGGGAGACAAACAATAAACTTCAACAGAACAATAAAAAAAGAGCTAAAACTCTAAATATCTTAAACACAAACTTAGAAATAAGGAGACAAAAAGCTGCGCCCGCAGCCGCTCATTCTTGGTGCCGATCCAGCAGCTTTTTAAGCATTCTTTACAATGGCGGCTGTGGCATTGCAGCCTCCATAAATATACATGCATTCATATGTGCGCCGCTAAAAATACCGCCGGAGCAAACAAGATGTTCCATCTGCACCTTCCCCTCTATAAACGTGTCGCATTAAATCCTCCACCTCTCCAGGAGAAGATTCCCCTCCAATTCCTCACACTGCTGCTAGTGTAAATATTTGGCGATAAAAAAAAAGTCATAAAAAGCGCTCTTCAATCTATCGGAAGCCAGGCTGCGCCTTGCAGCGCGTGACGGCAGATATCTGTTCCTTTTTATTTCCGCCGTATTTATATTGAAATAGATTGTGCCTTTCTTTTGTCATCTTGCTATAATTTGAATTAATATACAAAGCACTAAAACATTATTAAAGCCTAACTGTGGGCATTTTTTTTTTTTGTAGTTTTTGATAAGAGTAAATAAGGCTGTGTTTTGTATACTGTGCTGTGGATCTATCTGCAGCATTGTCAGTGGGTCCCCCTGGAGGCCATCAGCTGCACCAGGGCCGGCGTCAGCACCCGGCAAGGTGGGGCAGCTCATGGCCTCCAGGGGGACCCACTGACAGGGCCGGCTTTTAGGGTGTGCGACGGCGCTTGACCGGCGATGAACTGGGAGAGCACCACCACAGCTGGTGCCCATATCTCCTTGCGGTGCGCCAGCGATTACCGTGGTGGTGGTGCAACTTCTTTTCCCCGCTGGGCGGGGACAACACTATGGAGCAATAAGGTTCCGCTGCTGCCCATGCTGTCCCCCCCTGGACCCCCCTGGTTTGGCCGTTAACTCAAATTGGTGATCCCACAGTGCATTTGCCAGTTTGAGGAAAGTAATGAACGAACGGCGGGGGGTTCACACACAGGGGCATCCAAAATCAGGAGAATCTAGATTTGTTTAGACTCCAGGGTCAGGATTAAAGGGGTTTGGTGCGCTTCAAAGTAGACCAAAACTAGAGTTTTGGTCTAAATAGCATGATTCTTAGGGGGCGTCCGGATTTGGGACGTTCCTCAGTGATGTGATGTGACTCTTCACCACAAAGGGGCCCACTCAGATCATGCCACCTAAAGGCCCACATAAACCTGGAGCCGGCCCTGGATGGCCCTATAGCTGCCTCATCCGACCGCATGGAGGTGCAGATTCCAGGATGATGGCAGCAGGAGATGGCGGGAAGACCTGGCAAAGCATATGGTGTAAGGAGCCTACCACAGAAGAAGGGGACTGTAGCGGATTCCCACAATGGAGACCAGGAGGTTGGAGGAACCAACGGAGGCTATGCCAGTAAAGACCACTGGGGCCAAAAATCAGCCCTGGATTTTACCAAGCCATCCCCGCTGAGGCCCCCCACAACCATGGTGCCAGGGCTGGTGTTCCTTTGCTTGTGGGTACAGTGGGGCTATATCATTAGGGGCTGGGGTTCCTAGGCTTGTGGGTACAGTGCCAGGGCTATAGCATTAGGGGCTGGGGTTCCTAGGCTTGTGGGTACAGTGCCAGGGCTATATCATTAGGGGCTGGGGTTCCTAGGCTTGTGGGTACAGTGGGGCTATAGCATTAGGGGCAGGGGTTCCTTGGCTTGTGGGTACAGTGCCAGGGCTATAGCATTAGGGGCTGGGGTTCCTAGGCTTGTGGGTACAGTGGGGCTGGGTAGAGGGGGCTGAGAGGGAGAATAAGGGGGCAGGGATTGAATGTGGGTCTTATAAGCAGTAGCCAAACTGGCCCCAAAACAGTCCCCATTTTAAGCAGTCAGAGCCGTTTGGCGGATGACATAGGCTCAGCAAACAGCTCTGATTGGACAAGAGCATGCACATGCGCCGCTGGACTGGGAAGAGGTGAGTTTTACAAGGTCGACTATGGACTATCCTGGTTTTGCTCTGTGCCCTGCGGATATCCCTAATTAGGATGACCCGCTGTGTGAAGCCCCCCCCCCAGGACTCCCTGTAAAACTCACCTCTTCCTGATCCAATGGTAAATGCATGGGCTCTCGTCCAATCAGAGCTGTTTGCCATGTTCTACAATGAGCAGCAGCATCCTCAGTGGTGCCCGCACTTCCACCCCAGTGGCAATGGGAGCGTGTGAACAGCCCGATGATGGAGACGAATTGTAAGGAACTTACCTGTCCAGGGGAACCCGCGGCGAGCGCCTCCCGGCCGGCGCGGCGTTCCCCGGCTGTCTGGAGCAGGGCGCCATAAGCCGGAGAGCTGGGCCGAGCCGCCCTGTCTGCCTCCCTCACTTCCCTGCAGTGTAAGTCTATAAGTTGCACCAATCACGTCACACGCCCCCGTCCCTGGTGGTCGTCGGTCAGTAACTCCATAAATAGGGAGCTAGCCCTATCCGCAGTGCTCGTTATAGCCGATATTGCTAAGGGTGTGCTTATTTTGTGATTACCAGTCTTTCGTCTGACCATCCCAGTTTGCTGCCCAAACCGAAACTTTGCCTGCCCGACCTCGAACTCCGTCTGACCCTTTGGAAACCGCGTACCTCTGACCACCCGGCTTGACCCTTGGCTAGATTCTGACCATTCTTCTGCCTTACTATTGTGATTAGATGCACCTTCGGACTGACTATCTGTGTATGACCTTGGCTTTGGGATGCTCTTGTGTTCCTTCCATCTTCACCGTGAGCTGGCATCCTTTGCACCATTTAAGACCTGGGGGCAACCATGTCCGGCGATGCATATCGTGCGTCCCGGCGTGCAAGTGTCTATAGGCAGAAGCGGCGGTGGAGATTGGGGGTTGCCAGCTCACAGAAGGTGGGAGACTCACAGGGCATTACAGGAATGTTAAAAGCCAAAGGTGTGTCAATACCATTGAATTCATCCTACTTCAAGTTAGAAGAAGAAGAAAATCTGCTACACAACAATGAGAGTTATCGTCAAGCCATAGGGGCAGTTTTGTACACTGCAACCACTACTCGCACAAATATCACAAACTCAGATGGAATTCTTTGTAGACAAGTAAGCAAGTCTTGCCAAAGAGACAGGAATGCAATTAAGAGACTGCTACAATATCTTAAAGAAATTCAAAGGCAAAACCTTAAGATATCTGCAGCAGGAGATTTGACTTTCAGAGGTTATGCAGACGCAGATTGGGCTGGAGATTTAAAGTGGACCAACACCCAGGATTTTCACTATCCTGGGTGTTGGTCCACTGCAGCGGGGCATCTGAGATCAGGATGCCCCGCTGTGTGAAACCCCCCCAAAAGCCCCCCAAAAAACCTTACCTTATCGGCGATGGATAAGCGCCGCCGCCACCTCCCGCGCGTTCCTCTTACAAGGCGCGCGCCCGCGCCGGCCACTCACAAACTGCTAGAGGGGCGCGCAGGAGGCGGCGGCGGCTGATCCGTCGCCGATAAGGTAAGGTTTTTTGGGGGTTTTTGGGGGGGTTTCATCCCGATCTCGGATGCCCCGGGGTGAGGGAGGTGATCGGCCCGGGAATCTTATAGATTGCCGAGCCGATCACCCCTGGGTGTTGGTCCACTTTAAGTGTTCGGAAATCAACTAGTGCATACTTGCTCATGTTAGGAGAAACTTCAGTTACTTGGTTCAGCAGAAAACAGGTTGCGTCAGTTGCGTTGTCTTCAACAGAGGCAGAAAACATGTCTGCTGCTCATGTAAGTAAAGAAGTGATTTGGTTGAAACAACTTATGGAATATTTCAGTAAACCACTAACTCAGCCAACCTTTATCTATGAGGATAACCAAGGATGTATTAAACTTGCCAGCAGTGAAATCAATGCAAGGGCTAAGTACATTGATGTGAAACATCACCACCTGTGTTAGTTAGTGGCATACTTGAGTTTTTCTATTGTGAGCCTAACAAGATGATAGCCGATAGCATGTCAAAGACACTATCAGGAGCCAGTGTGTTTAACAGACGGGGAGGCCGATTCATTAACAGCGGCAGGTAGCGACAGTTGAGCGACTGTAGCGGCATTTTCGGAGCGCCCGCTAGTAGTCGCTGTGCTTGGCCGTTGTTCGGTAGTTGATAGCGACTAATGTTGAATATTGGGTGAGGAGTCGCTATTTGACAGGTTCCGTGCTGTATGGGAGCGCATGATAGCGACTGGTCAGAGCGACCGGCTTCCACCATATTCATTAACAAATCACGCTCAAAAAATTCTCGCGCTGTAAAATGTATGTTTAAACCCCAGAGCGCTGGCGGCGATGGGTTAAAAGTAGTTTTTTAACCCCCAAACAACCATATTTTTGGAAACCCAAAAAAACAAGTTTTTAAAATAATTTAGTAATATGAATACATTAATATCAGACCTGTAATATCAATTCTGTACATTTTTTTAAAAAAAATTTTTACCTTAAAAAAATTATTTAAAATGGCAGAAGTGGTCACAGAATTTTTGACATTTAAAAAAAAAAAATTAACAATTAATTATGAATATTTAAAGATTGTTCCATTGAAATGCATTGGAGAGCGCCAGGTAGCGAGAGGTCATACCTGTTGCTGTTCAAGGTCGGACGCTGGCGCTGTGGGCTGAGGTTGGAATAATGATGAATGAGTGGCTATCTGGCGCTATCTGAGTCGCTAAGAAGGATTGGCTTGATAAATGTGTGATCGTGGTGGGGATCACACATAAATAAGGGCCTAACTATCTCCCATCTGTTAAACACACTAGACAGGAGCGGCCAGCAGGAGGCGTCTGGCGATTGTTCCATTCAGGACTTTACACAGAGAGGCATTCCTAATCAGGATTGTAGCGGTCGCGTGCCTGGCCGGGGGCACGCGCTCTGGGGAGCGAGGGGGGTTCTTGGACCTAGGGTAGGGCATCCCATGTCTGTGTGGCATGTGTGGGTGGAGGTGCACTTACTGGCTTCAAACGTCGCTTGGATCCAGAGATGACACTCTTTGGTGAACTCAACACGGTCTTTATTGGTTGGCTTCATTCCATGGTAAAACACAGCAAACAGTTCAGTACAGCATGATCCACAGGTTACAGCAACAGTCAAGTCCAATAGTCACCTCCATGGCTGTCTCTCAGCTCCTCCACACTACATTGACTTGCATCCCCTCATGACAGAGTCTAGGCTTAGAGCTTAGTAGAACACACTAGAAGGGATGGTCTCTCCCTTATATAACCTGGGTATTGTTGCTATCCCAACTATTATTGCGAGTCCCAACCAATGGCAGGGCAGTTAATGTTGCCAATGCCACCTGGCTGAATCTCTATTTACCAACCTAAAAGGGAACACCAGACCAATAATGTACTGTTCGGTCCATTCCTTAGGCAATACTGCCATCATGTGGTTTCATGATGCACTGGTCCTAAGAAATGCATCCAACAGGTTTTAACTACTCTATTTAATGGTTCCTATTCACTATCAGGGCCTACTCCACTGACAGGGCTCTAATGGTTTCTACTTTTAGTGTTGCTTATTGTTTCCACCCGTCACAGGCATACATACCATAGAAGCAGGGGAGGCAGCTGCTACCGGCCCTGTGGCAGAAGGGGCCCTGTGCAAGCTATCTCACTATGCCTTGCAGCAGCTATGGGCCGTCAATTAAAGCTTGTTTCTTGCCTGGGGTCCCACCACACTATGCAGTGTTAGCACGCTGAGGACTAAAATGGCAGTACATTTCTACCCTCCAGGGCTTTTGTAAGGAGTGCCTCCTGAGCAACCTAAGACAATGATCGCTGGCAATTCCTGCAGGCAGCATGCCAACAATGCATACTACACCAGGCAAGAAAGGTACCACACTGACCACTGCCCTCTGACCTGAGTCCCTTAGCAGTCTGCTAAGTACAGTATATCTGCTCCTTTCTAGTGGGGCCACTATGATTTATGCAATGGGCCCTGTGAAATGTATGCATACCCAATGTGGTAAATTGTATCAAAATGTCTATTCCTTCCCTGCTTGGCTGTATAAAGCACAATCCGGGCCGGGTTTTCAGGACCCGGGTCACTTCCCCAATTCCCTAACGGGTTGTTACATGTTCTAAGGCCCTCCACAAGTGTGCACGCTGATTACAGGGGAAGCCTGTATAAGAAGAGAGCACACGGCCTTTCCTTTGTCTATGACCAGCCTGTGAACCCAGGCTGAGCTGCACCGTGGGGAAGGATAGCACTGGACATTGAGCAGAGGGTTGATACGCCCTGTAAAGTGCACTGGAATTGATCCGCTTGCTGGAGTACCCAGCCCAGGACTATTTGGTTGGTGAAGTAACCCTTATTTGCTTACTGCATTTATGCTGCAATCTTTGGACTATCTACTGATCTTTGCTGAATAAAAGCCGTTTTGCCGTTCAAATCCGTTGTCCGTCACTGCTGATTGTTTGCCCGCTTACACCAGGTATGTGAAATTCCAGGGCCGACCAATCCCAAATGGAGATGCCCCTCTGTGTGAAACCTCAGGTGCCCGTGAACACTCTGCTTTCCCAGCTCCAATGGCGCATGTGCGAGGTCTCATCCAATGAGAGCCGTCTGCTGTGTCTACATCATTCAACAAACAGCTCTCATTGTTAATAATGGGGAGTGCTTCTGCCACACCCCCACTGCATCCACGGCGCGACATTCAGATAGGCTCCCCAATCTAGTCAATGAGAGCCATTGGCTGAATGACCTAGTCATGGCGGGCGGCTCTCATTGGACAAGAGCTTATGCATGCACTGTTGGAACCAGGAAGAGGTGAGTAAATAGCGGCGTTCTGGGGCGTTTCACACAGCGGGGCATCCTGGGTCGGGATCAGGGACCGGAATAAAACCTATTGAAGTCAAATTTCCTGGTTTTGTCCCACTTCTTATTTCTTCAATTTTAATATGGAAAACATTAGGCCAGATGTAGCCCCAGTCAATGCCCCAGGGCCATGTGCAGTTTACTTTCTTCAGGATGAAAACTACAAGACAAAAATCTTATCAAAAAGTGTTTATTATATTATTATTATAATGAGTACAAACAAAAGTTTAGCTTTAAACAGAAAGCCCTGAATAATAATAATAATTTTGTATAAATAATAGTGATTGAGCTGCTCCCACCCCCCTTTATTCATTTGAATTGCCATGGACACACACAGGGAGGGATTCAGTCAATATGGATTTCTCCCTGTGAAGTGTTCTAAAGGGAGGCTGGCAGCTTCCTAGGTGAGTAGCTCTCAGATATTTGTCTGCATTGCATGTCCCAACTTTGGGGACTCAGAATTAAGAGTAGGGACCACACTAAACACAGAGTGCCTTGCCAGGGCAGTGTGGCTTCCACATGTATCTGCAGATATGTGCAACCAAATCTCTGTCTTTCCACATAGCTAGACATGTTTGTTGCTTGATATTTAGTTGATGAGAGGGTTAAACTGGGCGGTAAATTAGTTCCCAGGCCCTGAATAATAATAATTTTGTATAAATAATAGTGATTGAGCTGCTCCCACCCCCCTTTATTCATTAGCTTTAAACAGACAAAAACTTTCCAGTTTAGCTTTAAACAGACATCTTTTTATATTACTTTTCCATGAAATGTTATACTGTATCTAGTTAAACCCGAAGGTCGGGGGGGGGGGGGGGGGGGATTGCCGAATACTCGATCAACCTCCTGCAAACCTTTTAAACCTTACCTCTTACCTTGCTTCATCTGTAACATGCAGCCACGTGATTGTCTGGTGGCAGTCACATGTCTTGTTCTTGGACTTCTGCTTTGCCGGTGGCCAGACAAGAACTGGACATGTGTCCGCCAGTCACGTGGCTGCATTTCACCGAGGTAGCCAACCGCACTTTCGGGATCAGTGCGCGGTATCACTCGGCTCCCTTCAGCTGTGTACGGCCACGCACAGCCATTCAGTTGCAGCGGACGGGGCCGCAGACAGCCAAGAAGGGAGGCGATTGATTCTGGCGCCAGTTGCGCATGGGAAAAGGTAAGATTTTCTGTCAACACAGAGTGGGGTATCCCAGTTTGGATTGCATTGGTGGGATGGGGGGGTAAGCCCGATCGGGGTGCCCCGCTGTGTGAAACCCTCCCCAAACACCCGAAAAACTCACCTCTCCCCGCTCCCAGCGCCGACAGACAAGCATTCTGACAGTCGCAGACAAGCGGCTCCACCGCCGCCGCCTCCCGCGCGTCCCTCTTGCCGCGCGCGCGCCATTCACAGACGGCCGGCGCGGGCGAGCGCACGCCTAGAGGGGCGCGAGGGAGGCGGCGGCGGAGATAAGGTAAGGGGGTTTGGGGTGTTTGGGGGGGTTTCGTCCCGATCTCGGATGTCCCGCGGGGAGGGCGTCCCTCTTGACGCGCGCCCGCGCCGGCCATTCACAGACGGCCGGCGCGGGCGAGCGCACGCCTAGAGGGGCGCGAGGGAGGCGGCGGCGGAGATAAGGTAAGGAGGTTTGGGGTGTTTGGGGGGGTTTCGTCCCGATCTCGGATGTCCCGGTCTCGGATGTCCCTCGGATGATGGTCCACTTTAACACGGGGTGGGAGGGGTGGGATTGGTGTGGTTTTACAAGATGCTTTGCCTCTTTACTGAAGTCATGATAAAATGATTGGCAACATCCCAGGATACATATAGAACAAAGAAACAGGATTATCCGTGATTCTTACCATTAACATAGATGGATATGGCACACCTCTCCCAGTAAACCACTTCAATTGAAGTCTGTGTAGATTCGGGTGCAATTACCAGATCTGAAAGCCCAGTCAGATCATAAAGACAAACTTCTTGCAATTTCAGTGATGCACATCACACAATATAACTTTGATGAAAAAGTATTTGTATTAACATTAAAGTGGACCAAAAGCCAGGATTTTGACTATCCTGGGTTTTGGTCCTTTCCCCTGGGGCACCCTGATTGGGGGTGGCCCTCTGCGTGAAACCCCCCAGATCGCCCATGCCAACTCACCTCTTACTGGTCCTACGGTGCATGCGTCCAACCAGCCCGCTGGGAGCCGCTGACGTCACTTCGTCTAAGCCTTTGTCTAAGGCCAGTGGCTCCAAACACACTGGTGGCCGCATTCCCTGTTTCCCTCTAACAGGGAGCATGCCCACTCTGGACATTAACAAATGCTTGGCGCAGGCACGCTCCCTGCTAGAGGGATAGTGGGGATGCGGCTCGGGCATGCGCCATTGGACCGGTGTGTAAGTGTATGGGGTCCCCTGGGGGGTTTACACAGTGGGGCATCCCGATTTTGGATGCCCTGGGGGGGGTCCATCAATTCACTTTAAACAAGTATACATGAGTACAGGGTTGTCTTTTTCTCTGAATACACACACACATATTAATCACCATATGTATGTTTGTCACCTCTTAAGCCGGACCTTCAGCATGATTTAATCAAAATCCCAAACCCTTAAACTATTCCCCAGCATCTAAAATTGATATATTTTAAGTTTTTAGTCACTTTATTAGTCAATTATTCTTTCCCCCACTGGGCTGCAACTCTGTTCAGGACTCTAGGATATGGGCGCCGCCATCTTGCCTCAGAAGCATCACACATATTGAGGAGAGGAGAGGAGTGAAAAGCACAGGGGGGCAGGTTATAGCTGTATACAGAGAGAGCAGATTTGGGGTCAGGAAAAGGACAGCAATCCCAGAATACAGAGCGGCACAGTCAGAAGACACATCCTTTCTGCAGGCAGACTGAGACTCCACGGGCCGCCATCTTGGATGTTTAAAGGCTCAGAAAATGCAATAGGTGCAGGTAGGATGATTTTTAATGTGGGCAAACTGTGTGTACGGGGCGGGGAAAACATACAACATAGGCTCTTATTCAGGGTGACAGTCCGGTTTAAAGTAGACCAAAACCTACGATTCCCGGGCCAATCAATTCTCACCCCATGGGGCATCTAAAACCGGGATGTCCTGCTGTGTAAAACCCCCCAGGTCGCCCATTCACTTACCTCCTTTTCCGGTCCAACGGCGCATGCGTGAGCCGTGGCCGCATCCCCGCTATCCCTCTAGCAGGGTGTGTGTCCGCACCAGGCATTTGTGAATGGCCGGGGCGGGCATGCTCCCTGTTAGAGGGTAGCGAGGATGCGTCAGTCAGCGCACTCCAAGCCGCTGACAAGAGCAGATCCGAGCATGCCGATTGGACGAGCAGCTGCACATGCGCCATAGGACCAGGAAGAGGTGAGTTTGTTTCACGACCTGCGAGGTTTCACACAGCGGGGAACCCCTGATCGGGATGCCCTGGGGTCAAGGACCAAAACCCAGGATAGTCATAATCCCGGGTTTTGGTCCACTTTAAAGTGGACCAACTCCCAGGATTTTCACTATCCTGGGTTTTGGTCCACTTCTGCGGGGCACCCCGATCGGGGGGTCAGGGCTTGTCCAATCGGAGCGCTCAGAGCCGCTGTGGTATGTACGGACAAGCGACGGACAGCTCTCTGAGCGCGCTGGAGGCCGCCTCTCGCACTTCCTTCTAACAGGGAGCGCACCGGCACCGGGTGCGCGCCCTGCTAGAGGGAAGCGCGAGAGGCGGCCGTGGCCCGCGCATGCGCCTTTGGAGCGGTGAGAACGTAAAGTTTGTGGGTGTCCTGGGGGGTTTCACACAGCGGGGCATCCCGATTTCAGATGCCCCGCGGGGAGGGAGCTGATCGGCCCAGGAATCTTATAGATTCCTGGGCCAATCAGCCATGGGTGTTGGTCCACTTTAAGTGCTTGTTCACACCAAGGCATTGCTCTAGGATTTTCACACAATCAGAAGTACAGTAAATTGCAGCCCATTTCAATGGCGATCCCCAGTACTAAGGATTGCAGAGCAATGCATTTGCGTGACCCCGAATCTGATGGTTCAAGAAATAAATAAAGAGATTACAAGATTACAAAGAATGAAGCAGTTAGTGACTTAGCTTTTCTCATCTCTACTAATATGAAGATGAGGTCAGCCGGACAGAAACAAGATTACAGGACGTCTGTGATCGATCTGTAGGAAAAAAATAAAGGCAACTGGACTTTCTGGAAAGATTTTTATTGCTAGTCATCTGACTTGCTTTCTCCTTGCAGAGTAAATGAATGGAGAAAGCAAGTCAGATGCCTAGAGAAATGTCTTAAAAATCAGCAAGCCCCGGTTTATTTCTACAGATAAGATTACAGAGATTAGATGGTCATTCCCCCTCTATAATCTAACTCCTTTCATTATCCAAGCATAGCGCAGCATGGAGGGGCTCGGTGAACTTGGCGGTAATGGTGTGTAGGTGCTGAATGTGGTCGCCCAGCTCATAAAAGGACAGCTTCCCGGCCTCATATTCCAGAGACACCCTGACTCTGTTACAAGTGACATTTCGGGGTAACAGAATCTCTTTACAATTATGTTTGACGTAATATTTAAAATTGTTTCCCCTCAGCAAATACGGGGAGGCCGATTCATTAATAGCGCCAGGTAGCGACAGATGAGCGACTGTAGCAGTATTTTCACAGCGCCCGCTAGTAGTCGCTGTGCTTGGCCGTTGTTCGGTTGTGTTGAATATTGGGTGAGGAGTCGCTATTTGACAGGTTCCACGCTGTATGGGAGCGCATGATAGCGAATGGCCATAGCGAACGGCTCCCACCATATTCATTAACAAATCACGCTCAAAAAATTCTCGCGCTGTGAAATGCATGTTTAAACCCCAGAGCGCTGGCTGCGATGGGTTAAAAGTAGTTTTTTAACCCCCAAACAACCATATTTTTTGAAACCAAAAAAAACAAGTTTATAAAAACATTTTGGAATATGAATACATTAATATCAGACCTGTAATATCAATTCTGCACAAATTTTTTATTAATTTTTTTTTTACCTTAAAAAAATATCTAACATGGCAGAAGTGGTAACAGAAATGTTCACATAAAAAAAAAAAAAAATATTAACAATTAATTATGAATATTTAAAGATTTTTCCATTGAAATGCATTGGAGAGCGCCAGGTAGCGAGAGGTCATACCTGTCGTTGTTCAAGGTCGCTCGCTGGCGCTGTGGGGTGAGGCTGGAATAATGATGAATGATTCGCTATCTGGCGCTCTCTCAGTCGCTAAGCAGGATCGGCTTGATAAATGTGTGATTGTGGTGGGGAGCCGGCGTTCTCGTGGCGGTGACCGTCATTACCGTTCGCTCACCAGTCGCTACCTGGCGCTATCCCTTGTTAAATAAGGGCCCAAGACTATTTCTACAGATAAGATTACAGAGAGATTAGATGGCCATTCCTCCTCTATAATCTAAAATTTTCAACCAACTCTCCTCAAAATCCAAGCATAGCGCAGCATGGAGGGGCTCGGTGAACTTGGCGGTAATGGTGTGTAGGTGCTTAATGTCGTCGCCCAGCTCATAAAAGGACAGCTCCCCGGCCTCATAATCCAGAGACACCCTGACTCTGTTACAAGTGACATTTGGGGGTAACAGGATCTCTTTACAATTATGCTTGACGTAATATTTAGAATTATTATCCCTCAGCAAACACCAAGACTTGTCGCTACATCCCAAAGATGACTTCTTCCCTTTCCTCGGTGTGCTGGGGTAACACATCCCTATCTCCCACCATGCTCCACTACTACACTCAATGTCCCAGGAATGGTTCCCTGAGGAGAAACTGACACTGCTTAATACAATTGGAAAGTTTAGAAATCTCTCCCGAGTTCTGGGGCGATCCTGCTTATTTTTTGTGAAAGTTGCAGTTTTCCGATCATCTGATATAAGGAGGCAATTATTAGCCGAGTTCACATCCAATAACATTTCTGCAGATCCCTGTGCATTATTCCCTCTATTTACTTCAGTTATAATATTAGCTAATGTCTGGAGGGTGACACTCACTGTCAGGTCACCAGGATTTGTTTCACACCTCTCACTATCTGTGTTATCTCCTATCGCATTGTCACAAGGGTTGTCCATCTCAGGTGGCTTTAGAAGAATCGCTGGGTCAGTCGCGTTGCACAGATTCTCAACATGACGCATCTTCCTAGATAGATCGTCCTTCTTTTTTTCCAGCTGATCGATTGAATTCGAAATCTGCTCTTTCTGCCTGGAGATGTCACACAGGACCTTCTGCTCCAGGTCCATTAGCTGTCTCTTGAGGTCTCCAACCACAGTAGCGAGTCTCTCCTCTAATCCAGCTGATTTTATTAGAGCTTCTCTCATTTGTAGAATTTGGATTTCTTCTTCGTTTTTTTTCTTTTCTGCAGTCATTTCCTTAAGAGTGTTCCTTAGTTGCTCCTTCTTCTTCCTAGATGCCTCCTCCAGTATCTCAACCTTGTGTCCTCGGTGGTTACCAGCCAAAAAGCAGGAAACACAGATACAGGCAGCATCCTGAATGCAAAAATATTTCAGGAGTTCTTTATGGATGGAGCATCTTTTGTTTTGCATGGAAGCAGTGGGGTCAGTTAAGACATGTTCGGGGGACTTGCTGTGGACTCTCAGGTGTTTATCACACAGAGAAGCTTCACACATCAGACAGTATTTATCAGCAGGTAAAGGAGAACCATCAAGACAGTAAGTGCAGAAGATTCTGTTCTCTGGAGCTGGATTAGCAGACTCTACAGTGTTACACAGAATTGTGTTCCTTACCAGTTCAGGCCGTTCCACAAATCCCACCAAGCATTTAGGACAGCAATAAACACCATGCGCCTCCTGTACATCAAGCACGGAATCGATACACTCCCAGCAGAAGACATCTCCGCATGGCAGGGTCACAGGGTCCGTGTAAATGTTCTCGCAGATAGAGCAATGCAGGAGTTCTATCTTCACATCGGCAGTCGCCATGGCTGACGAGTAAGAAAAATGAGAAATGAAACTGAAAGTCTTGCACATTCCACACTGATGATTTACAGGGAAGGAGGGGGCGTGGATTTACACAAAGTCTTCAAAAGGGCAACATTATATGGAATACTTCCTGTTATGTAGGTTAAAGTTGTAAGATATCCATACCATGTAAGCAAAACATATCAATGATTGTCAAAATTCTACACTAAAGAGATCCATATGCTGGATCCCAAATAGGGTGACCCCTCTTTAGATTGTTATTCTGATTGATCCAAAAGTTGGGCGAGAAAGATACCAGAACCTTTGTTGGGGGGCTTATTAGGCTTTATCCCCACCTATTGTAATGCCCAATCAATTGACCACATCCTTATAGTGTTTTAATGGTTAATTATTATATTAATCTTTATATTATCTTCTCAAATCAATTCAATACATGGTTCTATTATACATGATTTCAATATTTTCGACTTAGCTTTCCATCATTATATGGTTAAATTCTGATTGCTTCCTCCTTTAGAGGGACTGGGTAAACATGTTTCGCCTTCCGGCTTTCTCAATACACTCTGTTTAAATGAGAAGACAAGATTTCATATACAAGCCACCATCATAACCATCTGTACATATTTCTTTATATCACAAATGGCTGTTTTAGGTACCTTTTTGTATTCTCATTTGCTTAATATGGATGGTACATTCCTTGATATGCATATCATGCATTTCAATACAGTTTAGTACCCCTTTAGGAAAATGCAGGTTGGCCTAAATTTCCCTTTTCTTTTTTTTCCTTTTTTCTTGAAGATACAGGTGCAACATCTGGAGACTAGGAAAAAGCTGCCCTTTGTAGTCTTGTAGAGGAGCCTTTCCGGAGGGTTGCTATGGATTTGATTGGACTGCTGTCCATTCCCATCAGCTCCAGGAAATGCTTATATTGACCTTAGTAGACTATGCCACCCGGTACCCAGAAGCTGGGGCCTTTTTGTCCATCCGGACTGACAAGGTGGCCACTGCCTTACTGGAGATCTTCTCCTGAATTGACTTTCCCCAGGAAATGTGCACTGACCAGGGGACCCAGTTCATGTCGCAGTTGATAGAGTTCCTCTGTAAGCAGATACAGGTGCAACATCTGGTGACTAGTGTAACCCACACACCACACCAGGGCCGGCTGACATGCGGGGCGAGCTGTCACGAGTTCTTGGAATCTTGAAGGATGATTGGGATATGGCCTGGTAGAGTGACCACACTTCCAACTTCAGCAAAGTACTTCAGCATAAATAGCAAACAGGCTCACAGGATCCTGGGGTCACTCTAGGGGCTTGGGACTATGCTACTGGTACCTTTGTATGTGTTGGTGCTCAGTACACTCCACTCTGCTCCTCCTAGGCCCACACGGATGTCTCTCTGTGGTATCTCTCTGTGTTGCTCTGCACAATGTAGCTCTTTCTCCTGTGTGTAGCTCCTTCTCAAAAGGGTTAGCAAGCTCCATTCTGCTCGGCACACTACAGACTCCTCTGCATGGCTATCTCCATGGTTCTCAACAATCCATGTTATCTCAGCTCAATACAAGTGACAACTCTGATAAGACTAGACTCAAACTGACTCTTCTAGAACGTGTTTGTTTCTTATATAACCTCTGTTGATGATGTCACTCTCCCACAGCAGCCTCTAGAGGTTAACTCCGACACTGCTGTAGTGTATTACGCAGCTAGGCTGTGTTATGCAGGGTTTTCTATGAGAGATTAGGTAACCCCAGTTTTTACCTGGGCCACACTCTCCCCCCTGAAAATAATCTCGTCCCCGACATCAGTGGGTTAACTGGTGTAGACAGGTTGGTTGGTTTTGACCAAAGTTATTTCTGGTATGGGCTGTTATCCCATTTGAACTATGACCATCTGAGTGGTTACCGGTATACCCTCAGAGGTCCCAGTTAAACTGGTTTAGTTTGTTTTCCCAGATTTACTTAAGTAAGTGTTTTTGCACCTGTCTCTTTTTAGGTGAAAGGGAAGTGGTTGCCTAACACATGAACAGTTGTAAACATTGTTAAATGATTGGTAATAACAGTAAGAATAATAACATCCTATTCTATAAATGCTAACTACATTCTCGAAGATTTTCCTGTAAGAGAATGAAATTGGTTAGTAATGCATGAGTCCTTAAACAGTTTCTTGAGTCTTGAAACTAACTAAGACTATTCTAAGTGATAGAACATTTGAATGTCCTTAGTCCATCAAAAAATATGGGAAAAAGGGTTTAAAGATTCAAAAGTCTTCTGAAAAACAGGTGGTTGGTATGTACCACACAGGTTGGTTTTCCCGGTGTACAGGAAATGAAACGCGTTTCAGATTCACAGTTCTGGGTACGCCACTTGGTGTACCTAAAGTATCATAGGTTATGGTCATAGGTCTTCTTCTCTCTCTAGTAGAGGTGTTTCTACTTGGTAGTCTTTCTGATGTCTCAAGTTCCTCATTTTCTGTAACTTCAGGCTCAATGTTAGGCACTTACCTCGTCGCCGTCCCTGGTCCCGCGACGCGCTGTCGGGTGGTCCCTGGTTGGCTGCTGCCCGACGCTCCCCGGGTGTGCTAGCTCCTCAGCGCTGTTGTGGGGGTCGGGGGTCGGCGGCGCGGGATGGTGTCGGTGGCCGCGCCGCAGCCCGCGCTGCGCGGTCCCGCCGAGCTCCCTCGCGATGCGGCGCTTCCCCCTCCCGGCGGGGGCGCGCCCGATCCACAACGCGCTCGCGCGCGCGAGCACGTCTCCTTTATGCCTCCCGGCGGCGCTTTCCCCAGCGTGCCCGCCGGGGGCGAGTTTAAAGCACCCAATCCGTGACCTGATCCTAGAGTGAGCCCAGGGACTGGTCGGCCTGTCTGGCCTGGGCCGTCCAGCTCCTGGGACCACTCCCGTTTTAGTGTATGCACCAAACACAATTGTTCCCTCCGTTTTCCCTGTTCCCCACTGGCCAGTTCTCCCTATAAAGCTGCACTGCTCCAGTATCCCCTTGCCCGTTATAGCTTCTGGGTTCTGGATGTGCGTTGCTGTGACTTTGTGTACTTTTGGATTTTTGGACTTTGACTACTCTTGCTTGCTGCCTGCCCTGACCTCCTGCTTTGCCCGACTACGTCCTTGCCTGACCCTTCTGTACCGCGCTCTGTGACCTCCTGGATTTGACCTCGGCTAGCCTCGACCATCCCTTCGTTACCTCCTCTGGATACCACGCCCCGTGACCTCCTGGATTTGACCTCGGCTAGCCTCGACCATCCCTTCGTCACCTCCTCTGGATACCACGCCCCGTGACCTCCTGGTTTGACCTCGGCCTGTAATTCGGACTCTGCCTTCCGGCATCCTCGTTCGGGATTCCCTGCCAAACATCTATCTGCACCTTAAGCTGGTATCCTTTGCGCCTTATAAGTCCTGGGGGCAACCGACTGGGAGAGGCATTACCCGCGTCTCCTACAAGCGGGGGCTTGTCTATAGGCGGAAGTGGCGGTGGAGATTGGGGGATACCAGTTCAAGACAGACGGGTGTTTGGTACAGTCCTGACATTATAACGGGCCAGAAGAATGGACCAAATCCTGGAGCAGGTGCAGGCCTTGACAGCGGCAGTGGAGCACCTGGCTCACCGGGTTGCGGCTCAGGAGAACCGTCCTGCTCCTAACGTCCCCAGTCCTCAGGGGACTCCGGCCGCAATGTTTGTGGAACCTAAAATCCCACTTCCCGAAAAATTCCACGGCGACAGGGCAAAATTTGCCAACTTCCGGGACTCTTGTAAATTATACTTTCAGCTCCGTCCTGTCTCCTCAGGGTCACAAGAGCAGAGGGTCGGCTTGATTGTTTCCCTACTCCAAGGAGATCCTCAGTCCTGGGCCTTCAGCTTATCAGCTCAGGATCCTACTCGCCTCTCTGTGGACAGCTTTTTCTCTGCGATGGAGGTTCTCTATGATGATCCCGACAAGGGGGCCACAGCTGACGCCAAGTTACGTACTCTTCGCCAGGGACGCCGTCCAGCCGAAGACTATTGCTCTGAATTCCGGCGCTGGGCGGTAGATTCCCGTTGGAACAATCCTGCTCTTTGCGGCCAATTCCGGCTAGGATTGGCCGATGCCATCAAGGACACCTTGGTGAACCACCCGGAACCTCAGACCCTAGACGAATTAATGCACCTTGCCATCCGCATTGATCGTCGGCTTCGGGAGAGGCGCCTAGAAAAAGGGTCGCATACCGAGTCTGCCTCAAGGTCTGAGGTCCCAGTCGTACAACCTTCGGATGAGCCCATGCAACTTGGTGCCACAAGGCTCACTGAAGGCGAGAGGCGGCGACGTCTATCCGAGGGGCTTTGTCTGTATTGTGGGGGAACCGGCCACATGGTCAGACTTTGCCCAAAGAAGCCGGCGGGAAACTCCAGAGCCTAGGGGGTTTCGAGGGGGCCCTCCTAGGCTGTAAGGTATCTCCTCAAGTATCGTCTCCAGTTCTGATTCCAGTTCAGATTATGATTAACCTTAAGTGTATGAATCTAAAGGCTCTTCTAGATTCAGGAGCTGCTGGGAACTTCCTAGACTCCGAACTAGCACTGACTTTAGGAATTGTGGTCCAGCCCTTGCCGACTCCCATCCGGGTTTCAGCCATTGATGGCACTCCTGTGGCCGGGGGTTTAGTTCAGTTCCAAACCCCTCCTATGCAAATCAAAGTGGGAGCCAATCATTCTGAGGTTATCAGTTTTTTGGTATTAAGTATGCCTAGCACCCCTTTAATTTTAGGATTGCCATGGCTACAGGAGCACAATCCCCAAATTGATTGGGTCTCAGGGCAAATCACTAAGTGGGGTCGCCAGTGTTTTCAGAGCTGCTTAGAATTTCCACTTAGGGTCGCGCACCTAGCACCGGTTGGGGTCCCCACTCCTTATTTAGAGTTTGCTGACGTCTTTTCGGAAAGGGCGGCAGACAAACTTCCTCCCCATAGACCATGGGATTGCCCTATTGAACTTCTCCCAGGTACCATGCCTCCCAGAGGGAGAATATTTAATTTGACCCGAACGGAAACCCTTGCCATGCGGGAATATATTGCCGAGAACTTAAAGAAGGGGTTTATTCGGCCTTCATCTTCCCCAGCAGGGGCAGGGTTTTTTTTCGTGGAGAAGAAAGATAGGGGACTTCGCCCATGTATTGATTATCGGGGCTTGAATAACATCACGATAAAGAATAAGCAGTGGCGTTGCTAGGGCTGGTGTCACCCGGGGCGGTAGGAAATGGTGTCACCCCCCCCCCCCCCAATGGTGTCACCCCCACCCCCCCCAATGGTGTCAACCCCACCCCCCCCAATGGTGTCAACCCCCCCCCCCCCAAAGAAAACAAACAAAAAAAAAAGCATTTTTGCCGGCATGGTGGGAACCGGCCGGCCCGCTCTGCTGTCAGCGGAACCGGCCGGCCCGCTCCCACCATGCCGGCATTTTTAAAAAAAGCAAACACTTACCTGCAGGTCCGGAGCGTGGAGGCCGGCGCCGCTCTCAGCTGTCATCTGATGACGCGCCCTCAGATGACAGCTGAGAGCGGCGCCGGCCTCCACGCTCCGGACCTGCAGGTAAGTGTCTCTATACCGAGGGCATGGCTGTATTTTGGACTTGTGCTGCCCTAGGCACTTTTTGGACTCCCCCCCCCCCCCCCCCCTCTATTATTGTCCAGCACGACATTAAAAAACATTACACATGGTACACACAGTAGTACATGGGATAATGACAATTAGAGGCTTCTGTGTATGTGGTAGGAGGTAGGGCACTATTGGAATTAATAAGCCAGTTTGTTTTTTTCATGAGAACCTCTAAACATTTTTGAGAATTGAATTTGAAATATGAATAAAAGCCATAGCAGCACTTTCTCCAGTGCTACTACTTGCCTCTTTCAGGATGCCATGCTGCATTAGGGGTCCATTTTAAAGCAGAACAAAAGCCATCAGTGCAGATTCCAGGCCCGGCCACTGGCTTTTTACCAGGGCAGTCTGAATCGGGATGCCCCGCTGTGTTAAGCCCCCAGGGAGGGGATGTTAATGCACAGACTCTCATAGATAGATAGATAGATAGATAGATAGATAGCTATGAGATAGATAGATAAATAGATAGACTGGTAGATAGATAGATAGATAGATAGATAGATAGATAGATAGATAGATAGATAGATATGGGATAGCTAGATAGATATGAAATAGATAGATAGATATGGGATAGCTAGATAGATATGAGATAGATAGATAGATATGGGATAGCTAGATAGATAGATAGATAGATAGATAGATAGATAGATAGATAGATAGATAGATAGATATGGGATAGATAGATAGATAGATAGATAGAGACAGGTAGATGTGTAGATAGATAGACTGGCAGAGGGGTGGATGGATGGATGGATACAGGGGTGGGTGGATAGATAGACAGGCAGAGGGAGAGGTTGATGAATAAATTGACAGAGGGATAAACAAACTTGTGGAGTGAAGTAGCCAGAAATAAAGAACAGACATGACCTTTACACACAGTGCAGCCATCCTCTCTCTGTCCCTCCCCCGTGGTTACTCTACAATGGCCTCTAGTTACATTACACAGCTTAGCATTGGTGGCTCAGTAGATATCTTTGCTGCCCCCTCCCTGTCTCCCCTGTTTCTCAGCTCCTCCAGTTATTGCACTTCCTACCTTGTGGCTTCGCCTGCAGCACTCGGCTTCTTCAGTAAATAGCGCGCTGTGACAGACATCATTCTTTCCCAGCTGCCCCTGCAGAGTCAGTGGGTGGGGCTGATGCCTCTGATTGGTCCATTGCCAGGCAGCCTGTAGAGAAGCCAGGGGCGGGGCTGAGGCCTCTGATTGGTCCATTGCCAGGCAGCCTGTAGAGGAGCCAGGGGCGGGGCTGAGGCCTCTCATTCATCCATTGCCAGGCAGCCCGTAGAGGGGAGGGGCGGGGCGGCAGCCCGACATGTAAGTAGACACACATTTCCTTTGTTCTGTATTGCAGTTGGGGGGTGAGGAGTCTCATTGGTGCTGGGGGCGGATACGCTGAGGCAAGGTGACCGGCCGAGAGGTGTCACCCTCTAGGTCTGGTGTCACCCGGGGCGGTCCGCCCCCCCCGCCCCCGGGTCGCTACGCCACTGAGAATAAGTACCCTTTACCACTTATTGAGGGTCTGTTTACACAGGTGGTTGGGGCACAAGTCTTCTCTAAACTCGATCTCCGGGGGGCCTATAATCTCATTAGAATTAGGCAGGGGGACGAGTGGAAGACGGCCTTCAATACCCTTGAAGGGCATTATGAGTATCTAGTAATGCCTTTCGGCCTGTGCAACGCCCCCGCGGTCTTTCAAAGTTTTGTTAATGAAATTTTTAGGGACTATCTTGGCCGTTTTGTGGTCGTTTACTTAGACGACATCTTAATTTTTTCTTCGTCCATTGAGGAACATCGCAAACACGTGTGTTTGGTCCTGCAAAAACTTAGGGAAAACTGTTTATATGCTAAGTTAAAGAAATGTCAATTTGAAGTGTCAGAGGTTCCGTTTCTTGGTTATATTATCTCTAAGTCCGGTCTATCCATGGATTCTTCTAAGGTGAAGGCCGTCTTAGAATGGGAACAGCCCAGGGATCTAAAGGGCCTGCAAAGGTTTCTGGGCTTTAATAATTTCTATAGGAGGTTCATTAAAAATTTTTCTGCCCTTGTTACACCTCTTACCAATCTGACCAAGAAAAGCGGGTACCCTTCAGTATGGCCTGTTCATGCTGTCCAGGCCTTCGAGAATCTTAAAAGGGTGTTTAGTGCCGCACCCGTCCTAGTCCACCCTGATGAGCAACGGCCCTTCCTTGTGGAGGTGGATGCTTCCGAAGTCGCAGTTGGGGCAGTCTTGTCACAGTATTACGGCTCACCTGAACGCCTCCATCCATGTGCCTTCTTTTCCAAAAAATTCTCAGCGGCCGAAAGAAATTACGATATCGGCAATAGAGAATTATTGGCTATCAAGTTAGCCTTTCAGGAGTGGAGGCACTGGCTGGAGGGCGCTCAGTATCCAGTCACGGTCTTTACGGATCATAAAAATCTGGAATACATCCAATCTGCCAAGAGATTAACTCCTAGACAGGCTCGCTGGTCCTTATTCTTTTCTCGGTTTAACTTTTCTATAACCTATAAGCCTGGATCCAAAAACACTAAAGCTGATGCCCTGTCTCGGAGTTTCTCTCCTTCCGACTCACCTGAAAGGTTGGTTTCTCCCATTTTACCCCGCTCCCTGGTGGTAGCCGCCATCCAACCCCAACTTCCTGACCTAGCTCAATTTCAGGCCGAAGCGCCACCTGAAAAACCGGAGTCGGTCCAGTTTGTGCCCTCTCCTTTCCGCACTGCCTTTTTGTCTCATTTTCACGAAACTAAAACAGCGGGTCATCCGGGAGTTAAGAAAACTATTGCTCTATTGTCCCGCCAAGTCTGGTGGCCATCCATTAGGAGCGATGCACAGAAATTTGTCCTAGCCTGTAAGGTCTGTGCTCGAAGTAAGGCTTTAAGACACTCCCCTGAAGGTCCTCTACTACCTTTGCCCATTCCTGCCTCTCCATGGACCCATTTGGCCATGGATTTCGTTACGGATCTTCCCCCTTCCCAGGGATATACCGTCATTTGGGTAGTAGTGGACCGCTTTAGCAAAATGGCGCATTTCATCCCTTTAAAAAAGCTTCCCACAGCTCAAATTTTAGCTCAACTCTTTATCACTCACATTTTTAGAATCCACGGTATCCCGGTAGACATTGTTTCGGATAGGGGGGTCCAATTTGTCTCCCGGTTTTGGAGGGCTTTCTGTACTAGGCTGGGCTTCACCGTCTCTCTTTCCTCGGCATTCCACCCGCAGTCGAATGGGCAAACCGAGAGAACAAACCAATCTTTAGAGCAGTATCTGCGTTGTTTCACGGCTGATACTCAGACGGATTGGGCTTTCTTCCTGCCGTTTGCTGAATTCGCATTAAACAACGCTTCACATTCTTCCACAGGGGTTTCTCCCTTCCATTGTGTTTATGGCAAAGATCTGAAATTCTCAGCCCTTTCAGACCAACCCTCTAGTGTCCCCTCCTTGGATGACTGGGTGTCCAAATGGCCGGGGTTATGGAATAAAATCCAGCAACATCTGACTAAGGCTGTTCTTCAACAAAAAAAATTTTCAGATCGTAAACGTTCTTCCAATTCTGGTTATGAGGTGGGGGACTGGGTTTGGCTTTCAACCAAGAATCTGGCCTTACGCCAGCCCTCCGCTAAGTTAGGCCCTAAATTTATCGGCCCCTTCCCCATAACACGAAAAATTAATCAGGTTACGTATCAGTTGGCCCTCCCTCCTTCCATGAAAATCTGTAAATCCTTTCATGTTTCACTTCTTAAGCCTGCAAAAAACCATGAATCTAATAGTCCTCCTAGTCCTGTGTTAGTTGATGGGCATCAGGAGTTTGAGGTTGCCCGGGTTCTTGATTCTCGCTTTTTTCGAAACTCTCTTCAATATCTTATTGACTGGAAGGGATACGGTCCGGAAGAAAGATCTTGGGTTCCGGCCAGAGAGGTTCATGCGCAGAATTTGGTAAAGAGATTTCACAGAGAGAATCCTTTGAAACCCAGCTTGGAGGGTCCAGTGGCCCCTCCTCAGGGGGGGGGTAATGTTAGGCACTTACCTCGTCGCCGTCCCTGGTCCCGTGACGCGCTGTCGGGTGGTCCCCGGTTGGCTGCTGCCCGACGCTCCCCGGGTGTGCTAGCTCCTCAGCGCTGTTGTGGGGGTCGGGGGTCGGCGGCGCGGGATGGTGTCGGTGGCCGCGCCGCAGCCCGCTCTGCGCGGCTGCGCGGTCCCGCCGAGCTCCCTCGCGATGCGGCGCTTCCCCCTCCCGGCGGGGGCGCGCCCGATCCACAACGTGCTCGCGCGCGCGCGCGAGCACGTCTCCTTTATGCCTCCCGGCGGCGCTTTCCCCAGCGCGCCCGCCGGGGGCGAGTTTAAAGCACCCAATCCGTGACCTGATCCTAGAGTGAGCCCAGGGACTGGTCGGCCTGTCTGGCCTGGGCCGTCCAGCTCCTGGGACCACTCCCGTTTTAGTGTATGCACCAAACACAATTGTTCCCTCCGTTTTCCCTGTTCCCCACTGGCCAGTTCTCCCTATAAAGCTGCACTGCTCCAGTATCCCCTTGCCCGTTATAGCTTCTGGGTTCTGGATGTGCGTTGCTGTGACTTTGTGTACTTTTGGATTTTTGGACTTTGACTACTCTTGCTTGCTGCCTGCCCTGACCTCCTGCTTTGCCCGACTACGTCCTTGCCTGACCCTTCTGTACCGCGCTCTGTGACCTCCTGGATTTGACCTCGGCTAGCCTCGACCATCCCTTCGTTACCTCCTCTGGATACCACGCCCCGTGACCTCCTGGATTTGACCTCGGCTAGCCTCGACCATCCCTTCGTCACCTCCTCTGGATACCACGCCCCGTGACCTCCTGGTTTGACCTCGGCCTGTAATTCGGACTCTGCCTTCCGGCATCCTCGTTCGGGATTCCCTGCCAAACATCTATCTGCACCTTAAGCTGGTATCCTTTGCGCCTTATAAGTCCTGGGGGCAACCGACTGGGAGAGGCATTACCCGCGTCTCCTACAAGCGGGGGCTTGTCTATAGGCGGAAGTGGCGGTGGAGATTGGGGGATACCAGTTCAAGACAGACGGGTGTTTGGTACAGTCCTGACACTCAACTTCTTGGGTTGGTTCAAGTTCAACTTGGTTCTGGTTCAGCTGTTACTGGATCAACAAGTTCTGAGTCCATGGTTGGTTCAGCTGTTTCATGATCTTCTTTTGGTTCTTCCACAGGTAACTCTGGAATTACTTCAGGACTTTGTTGAATTACACAAATTGAACGTTGGTTTCTGGATGTTTGGGGTATGAACTCTGTAGCTTTAGGATCTAATCGGCTCCTAGTTCTTTGATAACGACCTCTTCATGTTGGTATTCTCACAACATAGGTAGCATCTTCTTCTTAACTATTAGAGTTCTTTGTTAGAACAGGTGGTTCTTCAAGTTGTAGTTTCCTTCTTGGAGCTCTGGGTTGAGTTCTTACTACAGGTGAAGGTTTATCTGGTGGTAGGTAGTCACAAGGTAATAACAAGTTTCGGTGTAGGATTCTTGTTTTGTTGTTTCCTGTTTCTGGTTTAACTTCATAAACTGGGCTGTCTTCACTTTTTCTTCTAACAACTACATAGATTTTATCTTCCCAATATGATCTGAGTTTTCCAGGTCCACCTTTTTCATGTAGGTTCCTGACTAATACACGACTTCCAGGTGTCAATTCTGCTCCATGACATTTTCTATCATAGTGTTCTTTATTTTTGTGCTGTCCTTCAGTTACAACTTTAGAAGCTATGTTGTAGGCTTCAGTCATGCGTTTTTTCCAGGCACGAACATATTCAGGATAACTTCTGTAAGTGTCTGAAACTGGAGTATCAAACATGATATCAATTGGTAGTCTTGGTGATCTTCCAAATGGGGAGTAACCTGTTGCGTCACTCTTGGTACAGTTGTAGGCATGCACCAACTTTGGTAAAGAGTTTTTCCAATCTCTCTTTTCTTCAGAGGTCAAAGTCCTGTGGTGCTGGCACCAGGGATATATCACATTAATAAACTGCTCAGTTGCGGTGGCTCTCGGGTTAGTCTCCAGATGCGCCCTGATAAATTGTGCCGCTCACGCCATAGGTATAAATCAATCAGTATTCATTAAATAAAAAAGCTAATCAGACAAACAGGACATATTTAAAAAACATATAGAACAAAGACAATGAACTGGACAACTATTATATGCTACATTGCAGATTCTTTCTAGCACCACCTACTGAGACTCTACAAGGTAACTTAAAGCGGACCTTCAGCATCATTTAATGAAAAGCCCAAACCCTTAAAAAACTATTCCCCAGCATTTAAAAAGAATATCTTTAACGTTTTTAATCACTTTTTTTCTTTCCCCCACTGGCCTGCAACTCTGTTCAGGACTCTAGGATATGGGCATCGCCGTCTTGGCTCAGTAGCATCACATACTGAGGAGAGGGGGTCAAAAGTACAGGGGGTGAATTATAGCTGTGCTTTGCACAGACAGAGCAGAACTGGGGTCAGGAAAAGGACAGCAATCCCAGAATGCAGAGCGGCACAGTCAGAAGACACTTCCAGTATGCAGGCTGACGTATGCTCCATGAGCCACCATCTTGGATGTTTAAAGGCTCATAACATGCAGTAGATGCAGGTAGGATGATGTATGTACAGGGTGTGGGAAACATATAAGATAGGCTCTTATTCAGGGTGAAGGTTCGCTTTAATTCATAATACAAAAATGTTCCCTTATGCTCTCATTAGTGATATAAGATATCATAATAAAAGATCTGCGCAAAAATACAATTGAAAATATGAATTCAATCATATAAAGTGCAAGTGCTCTGAGGAATCCAAATAAAAAAAGGCAATAATGTAAAGTGCAGATGTGCTATTGCAACAAACCAACCAATGTATCAAAACAGATAGTGCTGAGTGAACAGAGAGCAAGGTATTCAATACAAAATGACATTACCGATTTATCATGCCCAGGTCCAGGCAAAGTGTAGCCACACCGACGCGCTGCGTGGATCACATCCACTTCTATGGGGTGAGTGTGGCCACCAACATTTATAAAGGCCAGGCGCACACTGCTAGAGGTGTGCAAGGATGCGGCCGGAGGTCCCGGGGGGGGGGGGTTCACACAGCAGGGCATCCCAATTCAAGATGCCCCAAGGAGTGGAACTCGGAGTCTGAAAGACTCCATGGCCTCCGATGTTCCTCTTTAAAGTGGACCAAAACCCAGGATTTTGACTATCCTGGATTTTGGTCCTTGCTCCTGGGGCACCTCGTTCGGGGATGCCGCACTGTGTGAAACCCCCATGTCGCCCGAACAAACTTACCTCTCCCCGAACCTACGGCGCATAAGTGACCTCTCGTCCTATCGGCGCGCTTGGATTCGCTCTCGCCCCTTCGTCTAAGCCTCCTTTTAAGACGAGCGGATCTAAGGCCCTTATTTAACAAGGGATAGCGACAGGTAGCGACTGGTGAGCGGCCGGTAATGACGGGCCCCGCCACGAGAACGCTGGCTCCCCACCACAATCACACATTTATCAAGGCAATCCCGCTTAGCGACTGAGAGAGCGCCATATAGCCACTCATTCATCATTATTCCAGCCTCAGCCCACAGCGCCAGCGTCCGACCTTGAACAGCGACAGGTATGACCTCTCGCTACCTGGCGCTCTCCAATGCATTTCAATGGAACAATCTTTAAATATTAATAATTAATTGTTATTAATTTTTTTTTTTTTTTTAATGTGAAAAATTCTGTGACCACTTCTGCCATTTTAAATAATTTTAAGGTAAAAAAAAAAAATGTACAGAATTGATATTACAGGTCTGATATTAATGTATTCATATTACAAAATAATTTAAAAAACTTGTTTTTTTGGGTTTCCAAAAATATGGTTGTTTGGGGGTTAAAAAACTACTTTTAGCCCATCGCCGCCAGCGCTCTGGGGTTTAAACATGCATTTTACAGCGCAAGAATTTTTTGAGCGTGATTTGTTAATGAATATGGTGGAAGCCGGTCGCTCTGACCAGTCGCTATCATGCGCTCCCATACAGCGCGGAACCTGTCAAATAGCGACTCCTCACCCAATATTCAACATTACGGCAAACCGACTGAGTCGCTATCAACTACCGAACAACGGCCAAGCGCAGCGACTACTAGCGGGCGCTCTGAAAATGCCGCTACAGTCGCTCAACTGTCGCTACCTGCCGCTGTTAATGAATCGCCCTCCCCGCGCGCTGGCGGCTGCATCCCTGCATCCCTAAATTGTCCTTTTAGGGATGTTCTTCACCCAAGTGGGGTAGTGACAGCTTCCAATTGGGATGTAGCTGTTACGGTCTGTGTCTTTGAAGTATGTACGTGTTTTTATTCTGTTGTCTTCTTTGTAAATGAGGATATCCAAGAAGTGAATCTCTGTGCCGCTGATCTCGTGTGTGAAGCTGATGTTCCAATCGGTGATGTTGAGTTGATCTAAAAAGTTTTTTCAGGATTCTTCAGTGCCATTCCAGAGTAAGATGCAGTCATCTATGTAGCGCTTATTGTATTTCAATTCTGTTGGTTTGGATTCATACCCATAATGTTAGTTTCCCACAAGGCCATAAACAGGTTAGCAACACTTGGAGCGAAATTACCTCCCATAGCAACTCCTATTTTTTGTAGGTAGTATTCGCCTTCAATCCAGAAGTAGTTGTGATTGAGAGAATTGGGTACTGTGCAAATACTTTCCATTCTAGGAAAGCCACTCTTTTCCTTTACCTAAGTAGAGTTTTTTTTCGTCTCTTTATCCCCCCCCCCCTATATTAAGCCTAACATGGGTCTCTCCACATACTGGCTTGCGACTATGTTTTGGTACTGACCAAGTCTCCCCCCCCCCACCCCCATACAGCAAGAGGCATCCGCTCTAGTGCTGATGAGAGCCTAAAGCTCGAAACACGTGTCCACTAGTTGGATGTGTCTGGCTGTATAAAATTTAAAGCTAATCCTTGGCATTGCGCCCTTAGCGGTTCTAAGGGCCTTGGATGGCACAGAGACGTAACTAGATGATTTGCATAGCTCCGCCTACTGCAAGGGTAGATGGGTAATGCTATCTGTCCTTGGACTGGGTACTGTGCAAACACTTTCCGTTCTAGGAAAGCCACTCTTTTCCTTTACCTAAGTAGAGGGTTTTTTGGTCTCTTTAGCCCCCCTATATAAAGCCTAACATGGGTCTCTCCACATACTGGCTTGTGACTATGAGAGAGAAGTCTAGACATTCTAAAATACATTTTATTTGGTTGGTGGGTAATGTGTTCTCTTTTCCTAGAAAGAAATTGACTGCCTCCCTTATGGTGTAGGATAATGGTGTACAGTGAGCTCACGTCTGCAGTTGCCAAAAATTAATTTTCCTTTTTCTAACTCCTGCTGTGGTCAATTTTAAAAACAAAATGGCGTCTCCTGGAGCTACTGGCCGTCTGCAAACAGAAAGTTCTGCTGGGCTTCCTGTTACTGTGCATTGTCAGTTGAATCCAGGCAGCAGCATGGCTGAGATGATGGAAAAGGAAGCTCCAATATGGCCTCTCCCACTAGAAAGAAAAGGAAAAAATGGGGACTTGCACTATAACCTATTTAATCTGTAGAGGTGCCGCTCTCAAAGCTGCAAAAGAGCTCAAACCAGGAACAAAAAAAGCGTGTAGGGAGGCAACTCTCTCTCAACTCATAAAGTGATCAAAAAATACATTTTTATTAATAACATATTTATAATCACTACATACAATACACTCAACATATTAAACTCCCTTAAAAAACCAACATAGAGGTGTGTAGGCGATGGGGAGAGTCTCACCACACTAATTTATATCAAATGCCTAGATATATATGTGCTAAATCATTCAACATAGTGTTCCAACAGTGCAACTGAGCATGTGCAAATCCTGCCTATGATCCGGAACACTATAAAATCTATTTATTTATAAAGTGCAAGTGCTACTAAGTCAAACAATCTATTAAAAATTAATATTCCCAACCATAACAACTCATAAACATATCAATCTACTCTATTCACCAATGAAAATTTAATCACCTGAATATATTATTAGGCATCCCAAAGGGGAACCACTGATGTATATCACAATACCAATCAAAAAATAAAATCACAAATCTGTCACAAAAAAAACCATTACCAGAAATAAAGCCAAGGTATCATGAAAATAACATGTGTGAAGACTCCCCACCGCCTACCACACCAGGAGCCACGCGTTCCGTGGGCACATCGCCCACTTCATCACTAGAAAGGGCTCTGTTTTAGCTTTGAGTGGATGCAGGAGCAAACGTAAGTGCTGACAATGATTCAGTATCATGCATGCAGATGGGGCTAGGGGAGTGCTGTGCCAGGCTGTTGGTCCTGTTTAAGTTACTCACAAACCTCACTCCCCCCCCCCCCCCTCCTTCAGCCATCACTCCCAGCCTGGTGCTGATGAAGGCCACTAGCCCTACCTACCAACTTTTCAGGGTGGGAAAGAGGGACAATCGTTAAATTAAGCCACGTCCTCTCATTAATTGATCAATAGGGGATAGGATGTAACAGTTACAACAATATAAACACATTGAATAGGCAAATGAATCATTTACTGCTGCAGATCTGTATGTTACAACTCAAAGAGGGACAAATGAGAACAACGGGGGACATGTACTCAAAAGAGGGACAGTCCCTCCAAATCAGGGACAGTCGGGAGGTATGCCACTAGCCCGAAACGTGTGTCCACAAGTAATAAAGAATAGCTGTATAAATATTAAAAGACATACTAAAGCAGTTCACAGAAGCGAAATAGCCTGGAATCGGGAGTAAATCCTGTTTTTCTTGCTCTGTAAGTGTCATGTGTCATAGGGATAAGCTATGAAGCCCAGAGCCCCTAAGAAGTAAATAAGGCTCACTTAAAGCAGACCTTCACCCTGAATAAGAGCCTATCTTATATGTTTCCCCCCTGTACATACAGAGTGCCCACATTAATCCGGACCTTCACCCTGAATAAGAGCCTATCTTATACGTTTCCCACACCCTGTACATACAGATTGCCCACATTAATCTGGACCTTCACCCTGAATAAGAGCCTATCTTATATGTTTCCCCCTTGTACATACAGATTGCCCGCATTAATCTGGACCTTCACCCTGAATAAGAGCCTATCTTATATGTTTCCCACACCCTGTACATACAGATTGCCCACATTAATCTGGACCTTCACCCTGAATAAGAGCCTATCTTATATGTTTCCCCCTTGTACATACAGATTGCCCGCATTAATCTGGACCTTCACCCTGAATAAGAGCCTATCTTATATGTTTCCCCCACCCTGTACATACAGATTGCTCACATTAATCCGGACCTTCACCCTGAATAAGAGCCTATCTTATATGTTTCCCCCACCCTGTACATACAGATTGCCCACATTAATCTGGACCTTCACCCTAAATAAGAGCCTATCTTATATGTTTCCCACACCCTGTACATACAGATTGCTCACATTAAAAATCATCCTACCTGCATCTATTGCATGTTATGAGCCTTTAAACATCCAAGATGGCGGCTCATGGAACATCAGGCAGCCTGCAAACAGGAAGTGCCTTCTGACTGTGCTGCTCTGCATTCTGGGATTGCTGACCTTTTCCTGACAGCACAGCTATAGCCCCACCCTCCTGTACTTTATCCCACTTTCCTCTCCTCAGTATGTGATGTTTCTGCATCAAGATGGTGGCGCCCGTATCCTAGAGTCCTGAACAGAGTTGCAGCCCAGTGGGGGGAAGAATAATCAGAAAGTGACTAAAAACTTAAAATATATTAATTTTAGATGCTGGGGAATAGTTTTTTAAGGGTTTGGGCTTTTCAGTAAATCATGGTGAAGGTCCGGTTTAAAGCAGACCAAACCCCACTGAAATACATTTGGCTGATACTCTCTTCTTAGGGTGTAGAACTAATCACTTTTCTAATTGTCCTGTGGGACACTGATTGTTTTGCTGTCCCTCGGGGTGAGATGGCCGGCAATCAGTCATTGTATAGGTGCGGCAATGACATCACTGCCCCACACATCAGTGGCAATGAATGGAGGGGGCGGAGCTTTACAGCTAAAACAGGCGCCATTATCTGGGATTAGAGTGAAGAAGGAGCACTGAAAACTGCCAAAACGTAATCTTCACGGGAGGAACGATTCAGGGCATGCTTGTTAAAAATGTTGGTATTGGTCCGCTTTAAAGCTTAAAATAACTTTAGGTCATGGCACCTTGGAAAAGTGAGCTAGTCTCACGGAACGCGTGGGGAAAGGATACCAGGAGCTTCTCAGCAGGGGCATCATGCACTAAAATGCTGATTTCATTCCACGCTTTTCTCTTTTTTGTGCACTTTAAAGAATTTAGGATTAGCACTTTATATTGGCACTTCAGATATGCACTAGCGCTTTTTCTGTATATACTCTGGATGAATTGTATTAATTGTGCAATATTGGTATGTTTTGGCAGCTTTACTCTTGTATATGCTTCACTTACAGGCTGATTCATCACTAACGCCAGGTAGCGACAGATGAGCGTCTGTAGCGGCATTTTCAGAGCGCCCGCTGGTAGTCGCAGTGCTCGGCCGTGGGTCGCTACTTTATAGCTGTCGCTGTGCAGTAATGATGAATACATTGTGAGGAGTCGCTATTTGACCAGTACAGCGCTGTATGGGAGCGCATGTTACCGACTGCTCATAGCGACCGACTCACGCCATATTCAGCAAAAAAAACACCTCTCTGGCGCAGAAAAATGCTCATCTTCCACGGTAGTGTGCGGTCAGGGGCGGACTGGCCGTAGGGCATACCGGGACGAATCCCGGTAGGCCGCTGCTTCCCATCTGCCAGCCCGGGCCGCTACACCAAAGTGACTGTGGCTCCCCGACCACTGCTGCGAAGTCCCCGCAGCCACTCGCCTACCTCTTTGTTCCTACAGCCCCTCACCCGCCGGCCGCTTCTTTCGCCTGACTCGGCCAGCGATGTGTGTGGCCTGCGTGCAACTTTTTTTCCCCGCCAGGCGGGGACAGAGCTGCACCAACGGGGAGGCTGATTTATTAATAGCGCCAGGTAGCGACAGTTGAGCGACTGTAGCGGTATTTTCACAGTGCCCGCTAGTAGTCGCTGTGCTTGGCCGTTGTTCGGTTGTTGATAATGTGCAGTAATGTTGAATACAAGGTGATGAGTCGCTATTTGACAGGTTCCGCGCTGTATGGGAGCGCATGATAGCGAATGGCCATAGCGACCGGCTCCCACCATATTCATTAACAAATCACGCTCAAAAAATTCTCGCGCTGTGAAATGCATGTTTAAACCCCAGAGCGCTGGCGGCGATGGGTTAAAAGTAGTTTTTTAACCCCCAAACAACCATATTTTTGGAAACCAAAAAAAACAAGTTTATAAAAACATTTTGTAATATGAATACATTAATATCAGACCTGTAATATCAATTCTGCACACATTTCACATTAAAAAAAAATTAACAATTATTAATATTTAAAGATTGTTCCATTGAAATGCATTGGAGAGCGCCAGGTAGCGAGAGGTCATACCTGTCGCTGTTCAAGGTCGGACGCTGGCGCTGTGGGCTGAGGCTGGAATAATGATGAATGAGTCGCTATATGGCGCTATCTCAGTCGCTAAGCAGGATCGGCTTGATAAATGTGTGATTGTGGTGGGGAGCCGGCGTTCTCGTGGCGGGGCCCGTCATTACCGGTCGCTCACCAGTCGCTACCTGGCGCTATTCCCTTGTTAAATAAGGGCCATAGTATTTTTTTTTTCGTTAAAGGGGAGCAACCTCAGACCTACAATCTATAAGCTTCTATGGCCGGTGATCCCCCTCCTTGCGGTGCAAACCCTCAGAATCGCTTAGGGGGTTATTCATGAAGGTTTAGCGCCAGGTAGCGCCTCGTAGCGGCAGGTGAACGCCCGGCACTGTAAGCAAAACCACATTTATGAAGGCGGTTCTGGTGAGCGCCTCTAACAGCGCCATGTAGCGTCACATGTATTATTACAGGCGGCTCAGTGTATAGCGCCGGAACTCTAGCTTCCAGAACGTCAGGTATTACCTTTCGCTACCTGTCGTTCTCCCATACGTTACTTTTCTTCTCTTTAAACAGGGTTTTATTTTATTTATTTTTTGATATCATATATTTGTGTCACCTCTCCTGGCCTATAAAAAGTCATTTTTGAAAACTTTTTAGATTTTTAATATTTTTCTGCAGAACTGTCATTACAGGTCTGGCATTAAAGTGTTAATGTCACAATGTAATAACAATGTCATTCCATAAGTTTTTGCTTTGTTACTGGTGGATATGTGTTCAAAAACGGACACAGCTTCTGGCGCTCTGGGCTACAACGACCCGATTTTGAGCACCGGCTGGCTGTTTTTTCGATGAATATGGTGTGAGTCGGTCGCAATGAGCTGGCGCTACTGTTCGCTCCTATACAGCGCTGTACTGGTGTTAGAGCGACTCACATACAACATATTCATCAATGCCGGGCAGCGACTGGGGCGCTCTGTAACAGCGACCCATAGCCCATCACAGCGACTACTAGCGTGTGTGATTAGAAGCTACAGCCCGAGGATCTGTCTGTCAGTGGAAGCAGATTGCAGTTAGTTCATCCTGCTAGACAGGTGCGGACTGGCCATAGGGAGACCCGGGACAATCGCCGGTGGGCCACACTGCTTTGGGGCCAGTTGGGCTGCTGCTTTTAACACCCACATTCAATCCCTGCCCCCTTAATTTTCCTTTTCAACCCCTGTACCCAGCCCCACTGTACTTATGTGCCAATAGCCCCACTGTACCCACAAGCCAAGGAACCCCAGCCCCTAATGTTATAGCCCCACTGTACCCACAAGCCAAGGAACCCCTGCCCCCAATGCTATAGCCCCACTGTACCCACAAGCCAAGAACCCCTGCCCCCAATGCTATAGCCCCACTGTACCCACAAGCCAAGGAACCCCTGCCCCTAATGCTATAGCCCCACTGTACCCACAAGCCAAGGAACCCCAGCCCCTAATGTTATAGCCCCACTGTACCCACAAGCCAAGGAACCCCTGCCCCCAATGCTATAGCCCCACTGTACCCACAAGCCAAGAACCCCTGCCCCCAATGCTATAGCCCCACTGTACCCACAAGCCAAGGAACCCCTGCCCCTAATGCTATAGCCCCACTGTACCCACAAGACAAGGAACCCCAGCCCCTAATGCTATAGCCCCACTGTACCCACAAGCCAAGAAACCCCAGCCCCTAATGCTATAGCCCCACTGTACCCACAAGCCAAGGAACCCCTGCCCCCAATGCTATAGCCCCACTGTACCCACAAGCCAAGGAACCCCTGCCCCCAATGCTATAGCCCCACTGTACCCACAAGCCAAGGAACCCCAGCCCCTAATGCTATAGCCCCACTGTACCCACAAGCCAAGGAACCCCTGCCCCTAATGCTATAGCCCCACTGTACCCACAAGCCAAGGAACCCCAGCCCCTAATGTTATAGCCCCACTGTACCCACAAGCCAAGGAACCCCTGCCCCCAATGCTATAGCCCCACTGTACCCACAAGCCAAGAACCCCTGCCCCCAATGCTATAGCCCCACTGTACCCACAAGCCAAGGAACCCCTGCCCCTAATGCTATAGCCCCACTGTACCCACAAGACAAGGAACCCCAGCCCCTAATGCTATAGCCCCACTGTACCCACAAGCCAAGAAACCCCAGCCCCTAATGCTATAGCCCCACTGTACCCACAAGCCAAGGAACCCCTGCCCCCAATGCTATAGCCCCACTGTACCCACAAGCCAAGGAACCCCTGCCCCCAATGCTATAGCCCCACTGTACCCACAAGCCAAGGAACCCCAGCCCCTAATGTTATAGCCCCACTGTACCCACAAGCCAAGGAACCCCTGCCCCCAATGCTATAGCCCCACTGTACCCACAAGCCAAGAACCCCTGCCCCCAATGCTATAGCCCCACTGTACCCACAAGCCAAGGAACCCCTGCCCCTAATGCTATAGCCCCACTGTACCCACAAGACAAGGAACCCCAGCCCCTAATGCTATAGCCCCACTGTACCCACAAGCCAAGAAACCCCAGCCCCTAATGCTATAGCCCCACTGTACCCACAAGCCAAGGAACCCCTGCCCCCAATGCTATAGCCCCACTGTACCCACAAGCCAAGGAACCCCTGCCCCCAATGCTATAGCCCCACTGTACCCACAAGCCAAGGAACCCCAGCCCCTAATGCTATAGCCCCACTGTACCCACAAGCCAAGGAACCCCTGCCCCCAATGCTATAGCCCCACTTTACCCACAAGCCCAGGAACCCGAGCCCCTAATGCTATAGCCCCACTGTACCCACAAGCCAAGGAACCCCAGCCCCTAATGCTATAGCCCCGACATCATGGTTGGGGGGCCTTAGCAAGCAAGTCACAGGCCAACCAGGGACTGGTAAAATCCAAGGATGATTTTAGGCCCCAGCCCGCCACAGCTGCTAGAGGTGACCATAGAAAATAAACTAATAAACGCACTGCAGTCAATGCAGTGATATCTCAATATGAATGCTGTTTAAAGGGTAATTCCACTTTCCATGACATATTTTTTTGTTTTTCAACATAGCTACAATGTACATAATACAAAATTGTTACATAGTTATTTTGGTATATCACAGAAAAATATATTTACGATGTCATATGAAACCATGGCTATGTTTTCCTTTTCAATATCAAACAGTGGATTAGCATTTATCATCATAAGTTACCCATGTGATTGCTGCGTGCATTCTTGTCTACCCCACGGATTCACTTTGTCAAGGTGAGGGCTGCGACACCCCAGCGACGTTTCTCCCAGTATGACCCACCGGGTTATCTCCTACCATCGTTCTAGTCGGATACCATGGGGTGTTTGATATCATTTCTGCTTGACTTCTATATGTAAGTTGTCAATAAAGCTTTCCCACGTTTTGAAAAAATTGGGCGTCTTTTTCTTCTTGTCCAATGTTGCATCTGTCCAATCAAATTTAAAAACCTGTTGTAACTTTTCCATGAAGTGTCGGAAGGAGGGGAGGTTGGCACCAATCCAATTCTGGAGAATGACTTTTTTTTGCAACCGCTGATACTATCAGTATTAACCTCTTAGTACCGCTATCCACTCTCAGGGTGGCTGAATCTATTGAGCCAAATATCGCCCATTTTGGGGTTAAAGGTAAGTAATTTATCAATTTCGTGGTCAAGTATATATGTATTGTTCTCCAAAATTGGTAGATGACGGGGCATTCCCACAGACAGTGGTAGAGAGTTGCCCCCTCCTCCCCAAACTTTTTACATTAGTCTGAATCCGATAGGGTGACACATTTTAACGTTGACATATTTTAACGTTTCCATTATTAGCCTCGATTCAGAGAGACACAAAAAAAACTCCATTTTCGTGCCGATCTGTTTTTTTGTGAAATGTTTCCGTTCTCGTATGAGCGTACGAGCGATTCAATGCATGGATTGAAAACCTTCTGTAAAGTTTCCGTCCGTTCGTACGGCAGATTACGAATTACGAGGATGACATTTTCCATCCAGACTTTTCCGTTTCATTTCCACATGTTACAACGTAGGCTTTCGTTTTTGCCCTTTTCCCATCGTATCCTCCAATGAATCCTTTACGTTTCCCGTTCGATTCTGTTTCCATTTTACAAAAAATAATCGTCCAGACTGAAATCCTTACGATGTTGCGCCTGCGCACTACAAACTTAACTTATTAAAGTGCTCGCCTACATATTTGCCACCCTCACTTCTACTACAATGTTTAGCTAAATCACTTAGCACTATCCTCCATCTTCCCTTTTGGACCCTTAAAGCTCACCCAAACCACTTCTCGGTCATGTGAATAGTCATCTTTAAATATTTCTGGGCCCATTAGTTTTGTGTTAATGTATTTTGTAAATGAAATGACACTGTAACATTTTTTTGGGATGCCATCATAAAATATAAAATGTCTAAAAATTTTGTAAATTTTACATTTTTACAACTATAAAAAACAAAATACATAGCAATGGCAGGCCACTGAACATTATTCTTCATCTGTGGTCCCCAACAAGTTGCGCAGCTCCTGCATCTCACCCACCAACTGAAGAACCCTGACACTCAGTTGTGCCACTCTGGCACGTGTGGTCCCTGTTAAAAAACGTAAATTAAAATATTGGTATAACCTTGTTGGGGGGTCATACTGCAGTGCCCCCCCCCCCCCCCGTATGGTCCAAACACCTAAATCTGGACTTCTAAAGCCAGAGGGCCGCCACCACGGCCCAGGTTTTGCATAGTGCCCGATTACAGAACCCCTGGCCCGCATTCTGCAGGCAAAGAACGGGCATCAGGAGCAAGGGCGAGTGGCACATCTTGCAGTTCCTGCAACCAAATATAAAATAATTACACAAAGCAAAGGTAACCAACTAAAACAGTAACTCCTACAACACATTAAGATTCAAGTTCAACAATCCAAATATAATTCACAAAGGACATAAGTCTAAAAAAATATAGCAATTATATGGATGTGTGGAAAAATAAAGGTTTACATGCTAAGGACTAATTTAGGTCAGCATTAAAATGCTTCTATAAGGCATACATGAAATGTATTGATTCAGGTATGCATTGCTATACAATTTATGGTCTCGGCCATGCTGATACATGCAATGCCTTGGTGCTAAAGGCGCGCAGACTCCTCCACATAGCCGCAAAACATGTTCAACAATAGCAATCCGAGCCCTCAAAGGTCCCGTAAGTGGATCGCAAATGAAACGGATTTATAGGGTGGTGGTCCGTTGGAAATCATCTCTCTGAATCAGACAGAAACTCATCAACGGAAGTTATCTGAACGAACGGAAAATTTCCGATTTTGTTTGGAAATGTTCCGATTTGCTTCCGTTCATCGAAAGAGCATATACACATTTCTCCCGAACGTTCGTGTGAGTAGAAAATGGACGAAAAAAAGCAAAAAAAAAGACTAACACCCACCAAAACTTTCACAGACAGCTACGGAAGTCCGGACGAATGTGTCTCTGAATCGAGGCTATTGTGTGCCAAAGTGATGTCTTCAATGTGCTAAGCTTATTTGTTATTTTTTTTCTTTTCTGTTTGTTTGCAAATCTGTGTTATAAAAGAAAACCGTTTTCCCTTGCCACAATGTGTTTACAATGTAATTTTACAATGTTTGCAATGTATATCATCATGCTGCATTTGATGTACAGATCAGAGACTTCCGCAATCTGGCTTGCTAATTATCTGATTGGCTAATGCAGAGATGACATGTTTAACCCATTCTGCTGAAATCCAACTTCTTCAGATAGGAGGAAACACAGTCCTGTGGCTAAAGGGTTACTGGCCGTGTTCTCACCTGGAGAGGTAATGACTTCTGCATAGACTTAGCCAAAGCTTCTGGTTAGCTCGCTTGTTAAATTGGAGGAATTTTGAGACTTGTAGTCAGTCATTTTTACTCAAGGCCATGAAAGCCACTCCCACTGTAGCAAAACAGAGCCTCAAGAATATGAGAAGTTAGGAAACAGTGTGCTCATAAGTAAATCTAAGGTCTGCGGGCACAATACTCACACAAATGATTATTTTACATTTGAATAAGGTAGAACACCAAATCCTGACAAAAAGGTTTTTTTTCCTTTAAAGTGGACTAAAACCTAAGATTTTGACTATCCTGGGTTTTGGTCCTTGCCCCGGGCACCTTGATCGGGGTGTGCCCCACTGTGTGAAACCCTGCAGGTCACCTGAACAGCCCAGAGACAACCTGCCTCTCAACGCCATTACCACCTGGGGGCAAATAATAACTGCAGGACAATGCTGACCATGGACACCATCAAATACCCTTCCTTAAGTTGCTTGCAGAATCATGTTGAGAAAAGGGGGTAGAGGGTCCACACTCCATAAAAGTCCATAATTTTATTTGATATGCATTTAAAAACATCTCCATATAATGATCATAAAGCAGACGTAAAAACAAAGACGCGTTTCGGACGCTATAGTTATCCTATGATTAAGGACCTATAGCGTTGCATATCAAATAAAATTATGGTCTTTTAAAGTGGACCAACACCCAGGATTTTGACTATCCTGGGTTTTGGTCCACTTCGGCTCGCTGTGTGAAACCCCCCAGAAACCCCAAAAAACTCACCTCTCAACGCTCCCACGTGAACGCCGCAGCCAATCCCCGCCAATCCCCGCCAACGTCCAGGCGGGGATCAGGATCGTCCAAGCCGCTTCCGCCGCCGCCGCCTCCCGCGCGTCACTCTCCCATTCACAGAGGGCCGGCGCGGGCGCGCGCACGTCTGGAGGGGCGCGCGGGAGGCGGAGGAAGCGGCGGCGGATCAGGTAAGATGTTTTTGGGGTTTCTGGGGGGTTTCACCCCGCGGGACATCCCGATCTCGGATGTCCCGCGGGGTGGGAGGTGATCGGCCCGGGAATCTTATAGATTTCCGGGCCGATCACCCCTGGGTGTTGGTCCACTTTAAGGAGTGCTGACCCTTTACCCCTTTTTCTGGATTTGGTGAAGGGCTAGGAGATTGCCCTGGGTCGAACACTTGTGGTTACTTACCATTTTCCAGTGTGCATTAACCCTCCTATCTGCTTGCAGAATCATGTCTGAATGAATGAAGAGCGCCGGTGCCACAAACTGCAACGAATGAAGGATGAGGAGCGATGAGGCAGTTGGCAATTAATAAGATAACTCCTAACAATGCTCCTCATTGATGCAGCTGTCTCCCCATACTTAAACCGGACCAACAGCCTGGCACAGTTGGAAAAGAAAAGTAGTGGCCATTTCGGAGCTTCCTCTCCCAACTGACATAACTGAAGTGCACAGTAACAGGAAGCCCAGCCCGATTTCCTGTTTGCAGGTGGCCTGCAAGCCCATGAGCAGCCATCTTGTTTTTAAAATATATCCCAGTAGGCATTAGAAAAATGAAAATTATTTTTTATGTGCAGCAATCTAAATGACCCTGGGAGGGATGCATATGAGGACTGTTTGTTGTGTTGGTCTGATTTAATTCATTTTGGACTGTTGGTCCACTTTAAAGCTCCCCTAGCTAAAAGGCATATTTATAAGAGGGGTCAGGGAGCAGCAGGGAAATTGTCAACATGGGTGCACTTTACCTTTAAACCTACCCTCCTGGAAAGGAGCAACTAGGTCAGGGAACTAAAGTGTGTGTATGAAGGGACTGACAGGTACTGTAAGGTGGAAATAAAAAACCAGGCCCAAATTGGTGGGGAGCCCTGTTGAAGAGTGTGAGTGCTGGGTGCAGCGGAGTCAAATCCAGATAGACATTTGTGGTGTAACAGATGCTGGATTTACTGGAACACGAGTGCAGTAACAGAAGGTCACCTAACATTGTGAATAACAGATAGAAAGGATAGAGATCACCTTAATTCACAGAAAATGTACAAGAGAGACTACACATAGATATATGTAACAGCGCCATCTACTGTTATAAATATAGACAAGCTGTAAGCTGTTACACAGTATCTCCAGCACCCCTTCTCAACAGCTGAGGCTTTGTCTCTAAAACCCATCTACTTTTTAAACATGTGTCTTTCAGCGGGCAGGGGCTTGGTATGGATATCTGCTGTGATATCCTCAGTAGGGCAATAAAGCAATTCAAGAAGTCCCTGCTCTTGAATATTCTTCGGAAAGTAGAACTTCACATCAATTTGCTTGGTTTTCAAGCTAACGCTTTCCATCAGTGATCAGTGCAGTATATGTGGCGGGTAAGCTACACAACTGTCTGTTATAGTCTCACGAACTGATCTTAACTGTGTAATCACTTCCAGCATGGCATTTATATGCACCTGCATGTCTTGCTCTTTGCATGGATCTCTCATGCAGTCTTTTAAGTACATCCCACATGCCTTTTGCTGTATTTTCACTGCGTATGTGAATAAGCTGATCGTGTTTTACTAGTAAGCTTATATTGGCCTGTGCCTGTCTGCTTTTCCTGTCCCAGTCCTGATTATTGTCCTGTGACCTCTCTGTAGTGATAACCTCCCACAAGTCATCTCTGGATAATAGCATTTCCACTTTAAAGTGGACCAACACCCAGGGGTGATCGGCCCGGGAATCTATAAGACTCCCAGGCTGATCACCTCCCTCACCGCGGGGCATCCGAGATCGGGATGTCCCACGGGGTTAAACCCCCCAAAAACCCCAAAAAACCTTACCTTATCGGCGACGGATCGGCCGCCGCCGCCTCCCGCGCGCCCCTCTGGCAGTGCCCGCGCCGGCCGTTTGTGAATGGCCGTCATGGGCGCGTGCCCTGTAAGAGGAACGCGCGGGAGGCGGCGGCTTGTCCATCGCCGAAAGGTAAATTTTATGGGGCTTTTGGGGGGGGGGGGTTCACACAGTGGGGCATCCTGATCTCGGATACCCCGCTGAAGTGGACCAACACCCAGGATAGTGAAAATCCTGGGTGTTGGTCCACTTTAAACTTCCATAGCCGATAATTGTCATTGATCAGCTTGTTCACTGAGAGTTTAAGCTATGAGCTGCTGGTCATTCTCCCTCCTTTATATATAAGAACAGTCTTGTATACAGGAGATGTCTCTGTGGAAGCTTCCTTATGTCGATCTCTGCATCGGCCACACTATGCCCCTTTCTGGGCTTTGTTCTGCCTGGGCCGCGACTGGTCACTGGGCTAAAGCCTCCAGCCTTTGGGGCTTCATTGGGTCACTGGGCCCATAACCTGTTGCAGAGTGTGAGTTCTGGGCGCAGATAGGCATTTGTGGTGTAACAGGAACTGGCTTTACTGGAACACGAGGGCAGTAAGAGAAGGTCACCTTATATGGTGGATAACATAGACAGGAAAAATAAGTCTTAGATATCATCTTAATGTACAGGAAACAGAACATGCAGCGGAGAATGTACAACAGAGACTATACATAAATATATGTAACAGCGCCATATGCTGTCATAAATGTACACAAGCTGTAAGCTTTTGCACAGTATCTCCAACAGGCCCAACAGTGTTGGATTGATCCAGATTGGGTTTTACAGGGTGGGATGTTCATGATGGGGTCCCATAAAAGAAATGCTCCAAACCACATATACCCTCAATCTGGCCTTGTGAAGCTTTATTTTTAATAAAGTTTTACAAACTCTAACTTCCTTTCTTTGGTGATCATACTTTAAATAAAAAGAAGTAAAAATAATTACAATCGCAAATATTAATACATCACACCACACTAAAAAATGTACAACTTTCAAAGATAAAAAAATGTTTTTTCCAATAAAGAATTTTTCGTGGTGCTCAACGTAAAAGCGTCCTTATTCCAACAATTCCGCTCTGCCGGGGCGGGCGCCCTCTGTCTTTCTGTCCGCCCTCTGTCTTTCCGTCAGCGGACGGAAAGACAGAGGGCGCCGCCCCGGCAGAGCGGGAAAAAATACAGCTTGTAATGGTGCACGAAGGTGTCCTGCTGAGATTTGAACCTGCATATCCTGTGGAGAGATAGTACCTGAAAGGGAACTGATATTATATGGATTGCAGCAATTGTCGACATACATTGAAGCTATATCTGATTGTGTAGTCGGTAAGCATTTGCACTTTTGGTGGAGGATGGGATTTTATCACGCTTCACTGTGAAGTGCATGAGATGTGGGATTCTGGCCACGTTTGTTCTGGTGCTCTGTATATTCATAACTTTATACTTTAACTAAAGTTAGCAGTAGGGTCCCTAAACAGAAGTAGGAAGGAGAAAAGGTTTCCACAATCCCTACCTTCCAGTTCTTAGTAGGCATCTGGTTATCCCTAAAATCTGGTTCTCTCTAAAAATGAGCTTTAGCGTTATAACTTCAGTAGCCTTCAGCCACGAGTTCCCAAGATCCAGGCCAAAACTGAATTTAAACTTTATGATATTTCTTCTTCTCAACCACCATCAATAAATTCACAGGCAATGACTTCTTTACATTATGACATCATGCCAGTTCTAACCTGAGCATATTTTATATAGAAAAGAAAGGATTTGTATTATTAAAATGCACAAAGGCCCAATACCCCAATGTGTCTTAAATTTAAGCAATATTCAAATCTCCCGGCCTCGGTGGGATTGCGAGTTCCTGTTCCGTACTCCCCAGGCTTGCTGTGTTTGTATGTGTGCATCTAATTGTTTCCCTTTCACTGATCCGATTACACGGCCTCTTGTGTTTTGGTTCTTCTAACCAAACTTGCAGCTTTAAATCTGTTATCGAACCTGCCAGGCTTTGTTTCGGGCTTAATAGTAATAATTTATGCTCTGCGTAATATTGCAGATGATCATATTTCTCCCTTATAATTGTGTTTTATGGTATCTGGTAAGCGCAGTGTTTGGGGCTAACGCTGACATTTATCATGAGAGTTTCAGTTTTTTTTATTCTGCATAGAGACTACTATATTTATAAAGTGCCAACATATGCAGCAAGGTTATGAATAGTTATCCATACATAAAAATAAGATGATACGATACAAGAGAAATTGCTGCGAATAGATGGCTTCTGGTCCTGATCCTTTATTGTGCCGGTACACAGACTAGCTTTTGGGGCAGTTCCCCTTCGTTAGTAATTGACCCAATGAAAGGGAACTTCCCTGAAAGCTAGTCCGTGTAAGTGTATATTTGCAGCAATTTCTCTGGTATCATATCCATTTATTTTTAGGACTATGTATGGCTGGTCTAGAGTGGAAACCAGAGGATACCTGAAAATGCTCCACATTAAAAAATAAACCATAAAAACATAATCACAAGACAATTATAAATAGATCTATCCCCTCTATATTGCATACTAGTGCATTAAAGTAGACCAAAACCCAGGATTTTGACTATCCTGGGTTTTGGTCCTTTCCCCCGGGGGCACCCCGATCGGAGGTGCCCTGCTGTGTGAAACCCCCCAGATCGCCCGAACCCAAGCAGTGGCTCTGACGGGCACATCCTCCGCCTCCCTCTAATCGGGAGCTTGCCCATGCCAGCCATATGTTAATTTCCTTGCCCTGTACCTACTATGAATGCAGTAGATATGGATACAATAAAATTAATAAATATGGATACAATACAGATACTCTGCTGGGTGGTCCCGGCACCCTTCCCAAATATACTTCAGCCCCCAGATCCCCCCTTGCCACTTCTGTTCTCTATGCTCTAAGCCTAACTCTCTCATATCCAAGCCTCTCCTCATTTCTCCACCACAAACACCCCCTCCCACGCACACATATCCCACTCACCTACTATATCCCTACTTGAACTGGGCCCTCTCCATGTGGTGCCTTGGAAAAAATGGCTCCGGGTAGGGAGTACTTAGTTCAAGCATATATTGACCTCTTCATTCTCTCTCACCTCTGTCTCTGTACCCCTACCTACTTTCTTTTCCTGTACTGAGACCCCCTCCATGTAGTTCCTGAAGAGAATGGTTGCCTTGGCTGGGAGGCTCCTAACATAGGGTGATCTTCTTTTTACTGTATGAATTATCCCGATCTACTCTTTCTTTTTCCTTCGTGGGGCCGGGACCCTGTCCATGGGGAACCTTGGAATTGGCTGCCTAGATAGTGACTCCTGGGACTGGAATGGTCCTCAACTTACTCAATCACTTCTGTGTTCCTCTATTCCTTATTCTGCCAATGCTGGGCTGTGTTGTGTTGACTTGCCCAATGTTTGCCCCCCCTATTTACTATTTTAATTTTATTTACTGACCCTCCCTGCCACAACAAATTTCTAGTATGTATGGGCCTGGCAAAATACACCTGATTTAGGTTCTGATGGGTTTGGGGTCTGCACAGAATCAAGAATTTAAACCAGATCTGGGTCAAATAATCCAGCCCTTTGGCCTCGACACAGCCCCATCTCAGCCTGCATCCTCCAATGCAATAAATGGCGTAGGCAGTTCCGGATTAAGTGTGGTGGAGGCCCCTGGGTACAAAATCTGGTGGAGCCCCAGATACAGTATTTTTTACCTTTAAAGTAATATTCCAGCCAAATAACTGATTGGTGGTTGTCTCGCACCTGTCTATTTACTGGAACGTCAGATGGAGCCCCTTGTGCCCCCCTTGTGCGGGTGCGTGCTGCTTGGGAACTCCTGCTTTGCCATTCTGGGTGGGGGGTAGTGTAGTCGCCCGGCTGGTTCCCTGCATTGAGCTGCCAGCGGCTGTGCTTGGTGGCTTATGTGCAGTGACAGCTCTGCACCCATCACTGTAGCGTTGCTGGAGGTGGCTTTGCTGCTCTAGACTCTCTGTCCTGTCCTGTGGTGGCTTTGGTAAAAAAAGGCTTGTCCAGGCGCGCCCCCCACTGCCAACCAATATCTTTGTTGCTGGCCCCGCGGCCCGTCAGACCAAAGGACGAAAAAGCCTCCTGGACCAGACCATAACCCAAAGGTTGGAGGAGGCCCCCATTTGCAGAGCAAGTGGTGGAGGCCCTGGGGCATGCACCCCTTGGCGCCCCCGTCATAAGCCCTGGGTGTAGGCGCGCAGAAGTGGCAGGAGGAATTTCAAGGAAAAGTCAATTTTGTCAGGTTTTTAGTGTTCTGTCTTATTGTTTTCCTCTTCTGCAATGTAAAATAAACAGATCAGAAGTCTTCAACTGTAACAGGGGAGCAGTCAGCAGCTTTCAGGCTGATTCATTACTAGCGCCAGGTAGCGACAGATGACCATCTGTAGCGCGGATTTTAGAGCGACCGCTAGTAGTCGCTGTGCTCGTCTATGGTTCTTTGTTTCAGAGCTCCTCAGTCGCTGGCCGGCATTGATGAATATGTTGTGTGAGTAGCAGTACTAAGCTGTATGGGAGCGAACGGTAGCGCCAGATCAGTTCGACTGACTCACACCACATTCATCAAAAAAATAGCCTCAAACAGCGCCAGCGTTCAAAATCTGGTAGTTGAAGCCCATAGCGCCAGAGGCTGTGTGATTAAAGGCTGTTTATGAACATGTATCCACTAGTAACAAAGCGAAAACACATGGAATTACATTGTTATAACATTGTAACATGAACACTTTAATACCAGACATGTAAAGACAATTCTGCATAAAAAATACAATTCTGTGACTACTCACCTGTAGAATTGATTTTACTGTGTACAGCACGGTCTGTTTCATTCAATCATTACTTCTGGGTATTCCGCCACAAGGTGGCGCAGTTGACTGCAGAAGACTTGTGGCTCCTCCCAGGAATTACAAATAGACCCCCAGTGTTGAAAAGCAGTTATGCAAGAAGCCGGGAGATAAATCCTAATCAAAGGAATACACAGCCTAAAAAAGGCTAACTAGAACCAATCACCATAAAGAGGCAACCAAAGGCAACAATAACAAGGGAGGGATGAAACAAGCCGTGCTGTACACAGTAAAATCAATTCTACAGGTGAGTAATCACAGAATTTTATTTTTCCAAGTGTACAGCACGGCCTGTTTCATTCAATCATTACTTCTGGGACATCCAATATCAGTGTCCTTAAAGTAGGGTGGGATCCCCAAAGAGCAACGGCAGGCAGTTCAAGCCACTACCGCCTGAAGCACCTTGCGGCCAAAAGCAGCATCAGCTGAGGCCCTAACATCAACCTTATAAAACTTAGAAAAAGTATGAACAGAAGACCAAGTAGCGGCCTTACAAACCTGTTCAACAGAAGCCTCGTGCTGAAAAGCCCAAGAGGCACCAATAGCCCTAGTAGAATGAGCAGTATGTCACGCTCTGGTAACTCCAGCCCTCTAGGTAAGCCCTCAACCCCCAATCTCTGCAGCCAGCTTCACCTGTAGGAGCCCCCGCTTGCCGGGGCGCAAAATACGCCTGCCCGGGATCGGTTGCCCCCAGGACTTCAATGGCTCAAAGGATGAGAGCTTACTGGTTTAGAGGTCTGAAGAACCAATGGCTAAGAGCGAGTGTAGCGGAAGTCCAGAGACAGGCCAGAGGTTGACACGGGGAAGTCAGAGATCGCAGCGGTACAGAGGGAAGAGGCAGCTCGAGGTCAAGGTACAAAGCAGAGGTCGACAACGGAAATCAGATTGAGAATGGTCGGTTCAGGCAGGGGTCGGCAACGGAGATCAGATCGAGAATAGTCGGTTCAGGCAGGGGTCGGCAACGGAGATCAAACAAGGTTTATCACAAGACTATGCAGGGTACAAGGCGCTATCACAGGCACTGAGCAAGTGATGGAGGGAAACCTTTATAGGGACCAGATAAGTAAGGGGATGGAGGAGCTGATTGGTGGTGACTAGGATTCTACAGACAATTGGAAGATAGGGCGTACAGCCCAGCAACTCCTTTGGGCTCATTGGCCCTGTCCCAGCACGGGAACACCCCCCCACCCACCTGGGCTCATTGGCCCTTTAACTTAACTTCCTCCGGCGGCCGCGCTGACAGCAGCGCCGCCGGAGGGAATATGAAGGACTGCAGGAGACGCCAGCAGAGGAGGAAGTAGCAGAGGGAGGCGCGCTCACAGCCGCGCTCGCAGCCGCCCGGCGCGGCCGGGCACGAGAGGCGGAGGCGGCGCTGGAACGGGGTGCAGGTAGGTGCATCGTGACACAGTAACACGGAAGGGAGGTTCCTTCCCTTTAGCAGAATAAGCACGCACCACCGCTTGTCTAATCCACTTGCTGATAGTAGATTTAGCCGAAGGTAAGCCCTTCCTAGGACCGGAAGGAAATACAAAAAGAGAATGAGACTTCCTAAAAGGCTCAATGGCGACCAAATACTACTTGAGCGCCCTGACCACATCCAGAGAATGAAGGTTCCGTTCCTTGGAATTAGCAGGGGCAGGACAATAGGAAGGTAAGACAATGTCCTCATTGAGATGAAAAGCAGAGACAACCTTGGGCAAAAATTCCGGGTTAAGACGGAACACCACCTTATCCTGATGCCTCTCAAAAAAAGGAGGTTTAATGGAAAGCGCCGCCAGCTCAGAGACTCGACGCACCGAAGTAATAGCGACTAAAAAGGCCACTTTAAGAGTCAATATGGACAGCGCAGCATTGCACAAGGGCTCAAAGGGAGGACCCTGTAGAGCAGACAACACCAAGTTTAAATCCCAGACCAGTGGCAGAGGCTTACACGGCCGACGCACATGAGTAACACCCTGAAAGAAGGTCTTAACAAGCCTGTGGGTAGCAAAGGATCTTTGGAAAAAAATTGCCAGAGCCGAAACCTGTCCCTTGAGGGTACTAAGTTGAAGGCCCGAATCTAGACAATGCTGTAAAAACTCCAGAATCCTGGGGATGGAAAATTCCTGACAAAAAAGAGACTTGCACCAAACAATGTAAGCATGCCAGACCCTGTAGTAGATAAAAGGCGAGGATTTCTTCCGAGCCTGAATCAAGGTATCAACCACAGAGGCCGGCAAACCCTTGCCCATCAGGATAGAGGTTTCAGCAGCCAAGCTGTTAAAGCTTGCGTTTGTAAATTGGGATGGTGCAGCTGTCCCTGCTTGAGAAGCTTCGATCTACTGTCATCTGCACGACGTCCGCGAACCATACCCTTCTCGCCCAGCAGGGGGCCGCCAGAATGGCCGGTACCCCCTCCTGGGCTATCTTGCCCAGCACCCGACCCAGCAGAGGAAAGGGAGGAAATACATAGAGGAGCCGAAACTCCATCCAAGGAATTGCCAATGTGTCCGTGGCGAAGGCCAGAGGGTCCCTTGACAGGGAGACAAATTTCGGAAGCTTGTGATTGTGACGGGACACAAACAAGTCCATGTCCGGCTGACCCCAGCGGTGACACAGGGCGTGAAAGATTTTGATGCTGAGGGACCATTCCACCAGGCGAGACGTCCCCCTGCTCAGAGAGTCAGCCTCCTGATTCTCCATCCCTGGAATGTAAACTGCCGAGATGCAGGGAACAGTCTCCTCCGCCCAAGACAAGATCAGAGACACTTCCTTGAGGGCCCGCTTGCTCCGGGTCCCTCCCTGATGATTGATGTAGGCAACCGCTGTCTGATTGTCCGAGGGGACCTGTACAACACGACCCTGAAGGTGGGGAGTCAACTGGGAGAGAACCAGCCTGATCGCCCGCAGCTCTAGAATATTGATGGGCGCGTGGGCCTCCTGGGGACCCCACTGACCCTGGAACTTCAGAGACTGCCAAACTCTCCCCCAGCCGGTCAGACTGGCATCCGTGGGGACAATCTTCCAGCGTGGAGGCAGAAAGGACCTGCCCACTAGAAGATTCCTCGAGTCCAGCCACCAGGAGAGAGGCTGCCAGATCGGAGGGGACAGAGCAAACTCCTGATCCAGGGACTCCTGATTCCAATCCCAAACTGACAAGAGATGCAACTGAAGAGGTCTCATGTGGAACTGAGCAAAGGGAACCGCCTCGAAGCAGGACACCATGAGGACCACCAACTGCATCCCCTGCCGAATGGAGGGGTGAGGACACGACAGCAGAACCCGTGCCTGCATCTGAATGCTCTCCACCTTCTGCTGAGGGAGAAAAACCTTGACCTGAGAAGTATCCAGCGGCATGCCTAGGAAGGACCTCGCCAAAGAAGGAGCTAGTGACTTGGGATAGTTGATCACCCAGCCGAAGGACTCGAGAGTGGACGTCACCACCTGAGTATCCCTCTCAGCCTGATGAATAGACTAAGCAGCAATCAGATTGTCGTCCAGGTAAGGAAGGATGCGAATGCCCTGATTCCTCAGGAGAGCCATGACGCCGGCCAACACCTTGGTGAAAACCCGAGGAGCCGAAGTGATACCGAACGGCAAGGCCACAAACTGGTAGTGTTGATCCCCCAGAGTGAACCTCAGGAACCTCTGGTGACCTGGGAAGATTGGCACGTGAAGATAGGCATCCTTGATGTCCACCGTGGTCAGAAAGTCGCCTGGCAGAAGAGAACTTACAGCTGAGCGTAAAGTCTCCATGTGAAAGTGCTTGAACCTGACAAACTTGTTGAGACCCTTTAAGTCCAGGATGGGCCTCAAGGAGCTGTCCTTCTTGGGCACCGTCAACAGTTTGAATTAGTACTCCCGACCCTGTTCTTGAAGAGGTACCTGACATATGACACCTGACGCCAGAAGACATTGGACGGCCAGACGCAGTCCCTGAGCCGACACAGGGTTTTGGGATATCCGGGATCGGAGGAATCTTGGGTGTGGCCAGGCTGCAAACTCTATCTTGTAACCAGAGGACACGACCTCCTGAATCCACCGGTCTGAGATGCGAAGCCTCCAGACGTGAGCAAAAGGCCGAAGCTGTCCCCCCACCCGGTCGGGTTAGGGGGGCCCCTCATGCCTGAGGGGCCTTGGGAGGGGGTTTGGGTTTGGTCCCCCAAGAGAGACCCGGACGACCGCGGGATCTGCCTCGGCCCCAAGATTCTCTGCGGCTACCTGAGAAAGGGGTGCCACGACCTCCCCTTGAAGGGCGAGAGGAGGAGGAGCCCCGAAAGGGCCGAGCCTGCTTTCTACGCTTGGGAAGCCTACCATCCTTGGCTAGAGCATCCAGACGCTCACCAAAAAGACGGAGACCCGTGAAGGGAAGCCCAGTAAGAGCCTTCTTAGCGGCAGTGTCAGCAGCCCACTGACGCAACCAAACTGACCGACGCATAGCCACCAACAGGGCCGAAGCCCTATCGCCAAGCCGAACAGCATCTTTCATGGCAGCCAGCACAAAAGCAATAAAATAAGAGCAAGGCAAGAGGTCCTTATAGTCCTCCCTATTCTTACCAGACTGGGCGGCCTCAGCAAGACGTCTGACCTTCTTTTTAATGGCGATAGCCAAAATGGCCGCAGCGCAGACCCGGCGCAAACCGGCCCCCACAAAGGTAAAGGCATGACAAGCCAATTGATCCATACGCAGGTCTGCACTATCACGCAGCGTGGTAGTGTCAGGGGATGGCATGACCGAAGTGTTAGATAGCCCCAGGACCGGAGCGTCCACCTCAGGAGGGCACGACCAGCGCTTAACCAAATCTGCTGAAAAACGGATACCTCCTATCCAACCCCTTGGGCACGGAGGGAAATCTATTAGGACGTTCCCACTCCTTCAGAACCTTATCTGAGAAATGGCCCTGGTCCAAGAACTCCAAGCGTTGCTTGCCAGGGCGGAAGAGCTCGCCCTGCTTCTTCTTCGCCGCCTTGGGGGGGCGATGTTTAATGTATCGAAAACCGCCGACAAGAGGCTATCGGTATCATCCGGGAGCCAAGTATCCTCATCAGAGTAGGACCCTAGGTCACTATCGTAACCATCCTGGCGATCCCCAGAGGAGTCCGAGTCACAGAAAAGCTCCCCCTCCTCCGGGGAGTCACGGCCGCCATACACATCGAGGTCCCCATCCTCCTCAGCAAAAAGGGACAATGCAGCGTTAAAGTGTCGCTTCTTGCTAGAGACCTTGCCCGCCGCCGGTCGGGCCAATTGCCGCTCAATGCTGGTCATGCGCAGCGCCAGATCTGATTGCGACCCCCTGCTAGTGCCCCCCTCACTTGGGGCTAAATGCAGGCACGGAGGGCCAGGAGATGCCATAGGGAAAGCAGGACTGGAAAGAGAAGCACTCGGCCCAGCCTAATCCGCAATGATACTTTGGGCGCACGGCAAAAGTGTAGAAACAAAACGGCCAGTAAGAGTATAGGTGGGGAGGGGGGGAAACGGAGCCCCCAATGACATAAACAGCCCCCAATAAGGCACTCACCCCAAGAAATACACAACACCAAGGGCAGCAGTGGTTCCTCCATCCCCATAGGCTCACCATAGGCCTATGGACCGGCTACCCTTTAGCAATAGGGTCTGTGGCCTGGAGCAAGGCACCCCAGGCACTCCCCTACCGTCACCCGATCCAACAGCCAAAGGCTGGGAGGCCTGCTATTCCTCTAGCAGGGTGCCCTGGGGAAGTGGACCAAAACCCAGGATAGTCAAAATCCTGGGTTTTGGTCCACTTTAAAGCGGCTAAAAATCCAAAAATGGGTCCACCCCTCAGTCCATGCTCCCCCAGGCACTGCTGTTGGCCAGCAGCTTCTCCACCGCCGTAGCCACACCTTAAGGGATTTTGCACACTTCTTGTTATTGGGAGGGGGTATTTTTCATGCTACTTGTCATAGGGGTATGTGGGGATCTGCCACACTGCCTGTTAATGGGGTTGGGGTTATTCTGCATGCTGCTTGTTATAGGGGGCTTGGGGATATTTTGCACTCTGCCTGTCGTGGAGTGATTGGGGGGATTTTACACACAGCTTGTTTTTGGAGATTGGAGAGATTCTGTCCTGTTATTAGGTTCTTGTGGGGAGGAGGTATTTTAGCAACCATTTGGTATAAAATATTTTTTTCCTTATTTTCCTTCACCAAACCCTAGGTACATCTTATGGTGCGTCTTATAGTTGGAAAAATATGGTAACTGCCCACGTTGTCTCATGATTCATAGCATAAGACTTATGGTAAAATACAACCTAGCAAGTATTTGCAGGATTTTAAATATACAATCTGGGCCAGACCATTGCTACACGTGTGCAGTTTGGCAATAAGGGTGGGCTTTCAATATATATCGAGGTTTCGGTAAAATTTGAATCCTGACTCTCTTAAGTTGCTGCAGCTGTCTAGTTGTTACATGTGTTGATTTATCAAGCTGTCATTGCTGTTGTACAAATGTTTGCAAGCCATAAATTATTAAAGGTCTTTGCTGGATGCTGGCTGTGTTTACACTCAGGTTTATCGAAAATTGTGGCTTCAGTTGTAATATTTTCAAGGAGCATGAATGAATAAAATATAACCCTTGTGGAGTTGTTACAAAACAGCTGTTAAACTGTTGGCTTCAAGCATGCAGGAGTCTTTCTACATAAGATGAAAAGCCCACTAGTGAGTGAAAATATGAAATGATATCATGAAAGGCGTCAGTGTGCAATGTGTATTAAAAAGACAAATTTCAACTTAAACCGGACCTTCAGCATGAAAAGCCCAAAGCCTTAAAAAACTATTCCCCAGCATCTAAAATTATTATATTTAACGTTTTTAGTCACTTACTTATTATTCTTTCCCCCACTGGGCTGCAACTCTGTTCAGGACTCTTGGATACAGGTGCCGCCATCTTGACTCACACATACTGAGGAGAGGAGAGAGGGAAAAAGTACAGGGGGCGGGTTATAGCTGTGCTTTGCTCAGACAGAGCAGAGCTGGGGTCAGGAAAAGGACAGCAATCCCAGAATGCAGAGCGGCACAGTCAGAAGACACTTCCTGTTTCCAGGCTGCCTGATGTTCCATGAGCCACCATCTTGGATGTTTAAAGACTCGTAACACGCAGTAGATGCAGGTAGGATGATTTTTAATGTGGGCAATCTGTATGTACAGGGTGGAGGAGACATATAACATATGCTCTTATTCAGGGTGAAGGTCCACTTTAACACAATGCAGGACTCTCCATTTGAACATGATGTAATTGTATGTCATATGTCAGGAGGGGGTTAAAAAAAACTAAAGATGTCTCTGCTGATTTTGGAACTGTCATCAATTCTTCTCCCAGATATGTGTGTTTCTAGTAGCGGAGTGGAGCCAAAAATCAGCCCGGGATTTTACCAGCGCCTGGCCTGCTCATGACCAGCCAGTGGCATCTCTGCTCCAATATATCATTATATATCAATATATTGGCTATATCATTAGGGTAAGGACATGGGCTGGGGTTGCTTGGGTGAGGGAATGGAGTGGGGAAGAGGATGGGAGGCTGGGATTGGATGGGAGTGTTAGTAAATGTAGCAGCCCAAACTGCCCCAAAACATTGTATACCTGGGTCTCCCTATGGCCAGTCCACCCCTGTGTGTTTCCACCTAGGCAGGTAGTGGAAAAACTTAGAAGTAGATGTACAGCACACAGATATAATGTAGCAATCATTAAACACAGTGTGATAGTATCAAAAACCATGCTCACATATTTGTGAGCTCAAAAAGTGGATTTATATGGGAATTGTCCAGTAAAATATAAAATGTGTTGCTATTCCCACTTTGGTCACTAAATGGGAGTATAAGACCACACATGAGAGAAGCACACCCCCTATAGTTATGCACCTGCTCCCTGGGTTGGTCATGGTTAGTGCCATGCAGGGTTAATGCAACAGTTGGTGCAATATGCCAATATTACCTATAGTGGCAGCATCCAGGGCCATACACTGTTCACCACCTTCCTGGTAAGTGAAGAGGAGGAAAACTGGAAATTAGAGTGCAGTAAAGCCAGCATGCCTTTCCAATGATATTGCCATGTCCCAAGACGTGTTTTTAAATTTACCTGGGGTAACAGTTTAATATAATGTTTATTTGCATAGGCTGAGCAGTGTTCCTTTAATCCCCCTTGTCCCTTCCTGGCTCCCTTGCTTTGATGCAAGTAACTTCTCCCTGTCAGGTCCCGTGGGACGCCCACCTTCCAATAAGTCAGCAACCCCCAATCTCCACTGCTTTCTTCGCCTATAGCCAAGCCCCCGTTTGCCGGGACGCTGGACTCGCCTCACCGGACACGGTTGCCCCCAGGACTTGTTAGCACAAAGGATGCTGACTTATGCAGGGGAAGGCAAACGAACCAGGAACAAGACTGGGTAGAGACAAACGGGCAGAGGTCATACACGGGTGGTCAATCCAAGGAAGCACGGTACAGGAGGGTTAAGATGAAAGAATAGTCAGGGCTAGCCAAGGTCACAACGGGAGGTCAGAGATACGCGGTACAGAGGAGCAGGCAGGAATCGTGGTCAAAAAACAGGCAAGGTCGGTCCAGGCGGCAATCAGGGATGGTCATACACGGCAAGATTCACAGGGAAAACAGAGATCACAATCACACCCAGCAGCACGCTATCACGGGCAAGGATCAACTGCAGAGGGAACACCTTTATAGGAATGATGGAACAAGGAAAGGGACGTGATTGGTGCAAACAGGAACCCTAAGGTGATTGCCCCATTCAAATAATAATCTTGGCCTCATTGGCCCAGAACTGACTACCTCCGGCGGGCGCGCTGTGCATAGCGCCGCCGGAGAGCATAAATAGAAGATAGTCGCGCGCGCGCGCGTGCACGATACTGCGCGCCGGGAGCGCGCCGAGATGGCAGTGGCGCGGCTGCTCCCGACGCCGCCGAAGAGGAGGCCGCCCGAGCAGCCGCTCGCGACGGACAGAGCCGAGCGGCTGCTCGCGGCGGAAATAGCCGAGCGGCGGCCGGGGACAACAGACGCCGGACCGCCGCCTGCTGCAGACGCCGCCCAGCCCGCGCTCTGGTCGAGCGAGAGCAGCCAACGTGGGACCGGAGGACAGGTGAGTGCGAGGAGGTGGTTCCCGTGACACTACCCCCCCCTTCACGAGGGGCCTCTGGACCCTTACCTGGCTTATCCGGATTCTCACGATGGAATCTATTAATTAGGGTTTTGGCATGGACATCCTTGGCCGGTACCCAACACCTCTCCTCAGGACCAAAACCCTTCCAATCTATTAAATACTGTAATGAGTTTTGAAGTACCCGAGCGTCGAGTATTCTATTAATTTCATATTCAGGCTCATCTCCTACTATGACCGGGGGAGGAGATGACACCTGAATATTTTTGGCAGATTTTAACAAAGAAACATGAAAGGTCGACGGAATTTTCATGGATAAAGGTAACTTGACCTTAAAGGTAACATTGCTCAGTTTGTTAACAATAGGAAAAGGACCGATGTACTTAGGGCCTAGCTTAGACGAGGGTTGTCTAAGGGCAATATTTCTTGTAGATACCCAGACCCAATCTCCCACCTGAAATGGTGGTTCTCGCGACCTATGTCGGTCCGCAAAAACTTTATAAGTTCTGGAGGCTTTCCTTAAGTTCGTCTGTATCTCAGACCACACCTTAGTTCTCTCCCGTAGCCATTCCTCCAAGGCCGGCAAGTTGGAGGAAGGACCAGAGAAGGAGGATGCCTTAGGATTTCTACCATAGTTACAGAAAAATGGTGAAAACTTCGCTAGGCGCATTGTTAAAGGCGAATTCCGCAAATTCGATAAATTCCGCCCATTGTTCTTGGCGGTCGGACACGAAACAGCGTAAATATTGTTCTAAACTCTGATTCACCCGTTCGGTCTGTCCGTTAGACTGGGGGTGATAGGCTGTAGAGAGAGAAACTTTAATACCTAAGCGATTACAGAAAGCTTTCCAGAAACGGGACACAAACTGGACTCCCCGATCTGAAACAATATTCTGCGGTAGACCATGGAGGCGAAAAACATGTTTAATGAATAGTTGTACTAAGTCTGGCGCCGATGGAAGTTTTATCAGTGGAATAAAGTGTGCCATTTTACTAAAGCGGTCCACTACTACCCAAATTACAGTATTTCCCTGCGACGGAGGTAGATCCACAACAAAATCCATGGATATGTGAGACCATGGCTCACTGGGGATTTCTAAAGGAACTAATAATCCCGCTGGGGACCCATGGGTAGTTTTACTCTGGGCACATACAGGACATGCTTCGACAAAGGCGGAAGTATCACGTCTGATGGTGGGCCACCAGACATGGCGTTTGGCGATGGCCAAGGTCTTCCGAATACCTAAGTGACCGGCGGACTTGGCATCATGAAGTTCCTGTAAAACGGCAAGACGTAAGTGAGGTGGAACAAACTAACATTCGGAGGGTTTGCCAGGAGGAGAATCAACCTGGAATGGCATCAACGAGCTAGACAAGTCAGGGAGAAGAGCGGCCACAACACAACCTAAAGGCAGAATCGATTCAGCAGGACCAACCTGGTCCTTACAATCACCGAAGTTCCGAGATAGGGCATCTGCTTTGGTATTCTTCTTCCCTGGTTTATAGGTAATAATGAAATTGAATCGAGAGAAGAAGAGTGCCCAGCGAGCCTGACGGGAGTTGAGCCTTTTAGCGGACTCTAAATATTCTAGATTTTTGTGATCAGTATATACAGTGATGGGGTGTAGGGAGCCTTCTAGCCAGTGACGCCATTCTTCAAAGGCCAGTTTAATACCCAATAGTTCCCTATTCCCAACATCGTAATTGCGTTCGGCGGACGAAAATTTACGGGAGAAGAACGCACAAGGATGCAGTCTCTCAGGACTGCCTGAATACTGGGAGAGAACCGCTCCTACCCCCAGTTCTGAGGCATCAACCTCCAACAGGAATGGATGCTTAGTATCGGGATGTATCAAAACTGGAGCAGAGGTAAAGGTTTTTTTCAGTAATTGAAAGGCGTTTTTTGCTGAGGGAGGCCACTCCTCAACAAAAGCGCCCTTTCGAGTAAGATCAGTTAAAGGACTCACAATGGACGAGAATCCCCTTATAAATTGTCTGTAAAAATTCGCAAATCCTAAAAATCTCTGAAGCGCCTTAAGGGTTCTAGGTTGCTCCCATTCCATTATAGCGGAAACCTTGGAGGGATCCATAACCAACCCACGCTTGGAGATTATATATCCTAGGAACGGAATTTCAGACACTTCAAATACACATTTGGAGATCTTAGCATACAGACGATTCTCCCGTAACCTCTGTAACACCGCTTTGACATGCTGACGGTGCTCCAACAGGGAACGGGAAAAAATCAGTATGTCATCCAAATAGACCACCAGAAACCGACCTAGAAAATCACGAAATATGTCGTTAACAAAATCTTGAAACACTGCAGGAGCATTGCATAAACCGAAAGGCATCATCAAATATTCATAGTGCCCATCTTTTACATTGAAGGCTGTCTTCCATTCATCCCCCTGGCGTATGCGAATTAGGTTATATGCCCCTCGAAGATCTAATTTGGAGAAGACCTGAGCTCCTGTAACCTGGTTAAAAAGGTCATTGATTAAAGGTAGCGGATACCTATTCTTCACCGTAACCTTGTTTAACCCTCGATAGTCTATACAGGGGCGTAACCCGCCGTCCTTCTTCTCGACGAAGAAGAACCCTGCACCAGCAGGTGAGGTAGATGGACGGATAAATCCCTTCTGGAGGTTCTCTGCAATGTAATCTTTCATAGCCTGTTCTTCTGACCGTGTGAGATTATATATCTTCCCTCTAGGGGGCATAGTCCCTGGGAGTAAATCGATAGGACAGTCGTAGGCCCTATGAGGGGGAAGAATATCAGCGGACTTTTCTGAGAACACATCTGCCCAATCTGCGTAGGCTGGTGGTAAACCATCAAGGATGATAGGTGAGGATCTAAGGGATATGGAGAAGCAATGATCATGACAGGAAGGACTCCATTTTACAAGGTCCCCAGACCTCCAATCTATCACTGGGTTATGGGTCTTTAACCAAGGAAATCCCAACACAATAGGGGAAACGGGACTTTCAATAACAAGAAATTCTAATTCTTCCGAGTGAGCTGAACCCACAGTTAAATTTACCAAGGGAGTCTTGTAGGAGACCAACCCTCCCTCAATGGGCTTATTATTGACCGCCAGGACCCGAAGGGAATTTTCTTATGGAATTAAAGGTATCCCAAGTGTGGTGGCAAGTGATCTATCCAGGAAATTGCCAGCCGCTCCACTGTCAATGAAGGCGGAGGCAATGGTCCTGGAAGGACCCCTAGAGAGCATAACGGGTAGAAGTACTCGATTAACAAGAGGGAATGATACCTGACCGCCTAGATGAAGTCCCTCAGCAGGATCTAGACGCTGTAGTTTCCCGCCACCGGAGCTTTGTTTGGGCAGCTCTTGGCGAAGTGACCAGGATTTCCGCAATAAAGGCAGAGGCCTTGGGTTCTACGCCGAACCTTCTCTGCCTGGGAGAGATGGGTCACTCCAAGCTGCATAGGTTCTTCAGGCGACGAAGGAGAAGAGGAAGCGACTGCACCCCTAAGGCTTGACTCTTGGCGTGAGGGTCCCCAAGGTTGGTCCTTGCCTTTTTCCTGGCGTCTTTCCCTGAGACGTCGATCCACTCTAATGGCCAGCTGCATATACTCATCCAGGCTCTTGGGTAGTGGATAATTAACTAGGATGTCTTTTATATTTTCAGAGAGTCCAATTCTGAATTGGCTACACAAAGCTGGGTCATTCCACTTGGAATCAACGGCCCATCGCCGGAATTCTGCGCAATACTCCTCTGCAGAGCGTTTTGCCTGTTTAAGATTCCGTAGCTTAGAATCAGCTGTTGAAGCCCGATCAGGGTCAGCATATAAGAGTTCCATAGCAGAAAAGAAGGCGGTGACCGATTGTAGGGCTTCATCAGTAGGAGCTAGTCCAAATGCCCAGGTCTGAGGATCACCCTGGAGAAGTGATATGACAAGGCCAACACGTTGAGACTCTGATCCAGTTGCGTGGGGTCGAAGACGGAAGTAAAGCTCGCAAGAGTTCTTAAAGTTAGAAAACTTCGTCCGATCCCCGAAGAATTTCTCAGGAAGAGGAATTTTGGGCTCAACGGCTGGGCCAAGGTCCACTGGCGCAGGAATTTGGCGACTTTCCTGAGTAGCCACTCGCTGGGCCAGCTGGTTGATGGCGGTGGCCATAGCTTGTACCTGCTGCATAAATTCTTCCATCTAGGATAGTTTTAGGCCCATGATAATGTCAGGTCCCGTGGGACGCCCACCTTCCAATAAGTCAGCAACCCCCAATCTCCGCTGCTTTCTTCGCCTATAGCCAAGCCCCCGTTTGCCGGGACGCTGGACTCGCCTCACCGGACACGGTTGCCCCCAGGACTTGTTAGCACAAAGGATGCTGACTTATGCAGGGGAAGGCAAACGAACCAGGAACAAGACTGGGTAGAGACAAACGGGCAGAGGTCATACACGGGTGGTCAATCCAAGGAAGCACGGTACAGGAGGGTTAAGATGAAAGAATAGTCAGGGCTAGCCAAGGTCACAACGGGAGGTCAGAGATACGCGGTACAGAGGAGCAGGCAGGAATCGTGGTAAAAAAACAGGCAAGGTCGGTCCAGGCGGCAATCAGGGATGGTCATACACGGCAAGATTCACAGGGAAAACAGAGATCACAATCACACCCAGCAGCACGCTATCACGGGCAAGGATCAACTGCAGAGGGAACACCTTTATAGGAATGATGGAACAAGGAAAGGGACGTGATTGGTGCAAACAGGAACTCTAAGGTGATTGCCCCATTCAAATAATAATCTTGGGCTCATTGGCCCAGAACTGACTACCTCCGGCGGGCGCGCTGTGCATAGCGCCGCCGGAGAGCATAAATAGAAGATAGTCGCGCGCGCGCGCGTGCACGATGCTGCGCGCCGGGAGCGCGCCGAGATGGCAGTGGCGCGGCCGCTCCCGACGCCGCCGAAGAGGAGGCCGCCCGAGCAGCCGCTCGTGACGGACAGAGCCGAGCGGCTGCTCGCGGCGGAAATAGCCGAGCGGCGGCCGGGGACAACAGACTCCGGACCGCCGCCTGCTGCAGACGCCGCCCAGCCCGCGCTCTGGTCGAGCGAGAGCAGCCGACGTGGGACCGGAGGACAGGTGAGTGCGAGGAGGTGGTTCCCGTGACACTCCCTTTTTTCCCTCTCCCTCAGCTATTTTCAGATTGGCTTCCAAGCAGTGCACACCCGCTGCTCCCTTCTGCAGCTACAGTTTTTTTACCTACTGCTGTGTATGGTTTACATCAGAAGTTTTCCAGCTGCATTGAACGTACATGTCTGCTGCAGTTTTGCTGCAAGATTCTGTACTGAAATAAAGCTTTTAAAATGTATACATGTGATCCTCGAACAGTTGAGTAAGCTATCTGCCAAGCCTTATGGAGTAAAGAAAACATCCATCACAGACACACACAGGGAACGTGGAGCTGTTTACAGGATTCACATTACTGCCATCTGGTCAGTCAGAATACATATTGTTAGCAAGCCAATGGTTACACCATTGCTTTGGGCTACGTTTGGCAGTGTCCATTTTTAAATTGAAGAAGAAATGGATATTTAGGTTTACAGTTTAACCTTATGATTTATCTTCATGGTCCTTGGAGCTGGGACATTGTGAGGAGTCAGTCACTGTACAAGGCGATGGACTGGATTATATGTACTTTGGCAAGGGGAGGGGGAGAGTTAGCAAATGAAAAATAAAATGTTTCAGGAAAGGAAGCAAATGTAAAAACCCAGCAGTCATAGCTGTCTATATGTCTCCTACACACACTTTATTTTTTCAATTTTGGGTAAACAGTGGGGTGGATACAGAGCTGTTGCCTAAAATCTCATTGCACAACTCAGAGATTTATTCATTGGGGCAGATTGAAGCTAGAGTTCATGTTGAGAATTGATGCTTCCTTACGTGATTTTTCAACTCGCAGTTGAATCAATCACTGTCAACGAGTAAATTGATAAAAGTAAAGCCACTCCATGCCGCCCCTCCTATGATGTAATTAGTGACGTGGGGGAGATTCCATGGAGGCTCTCACCTCTTAATATATAAGTGGCTCCCCCAGCCCTGAGCTCAGTCCCTTAGAAGATGGTGGAAGAGGCACAGAGTAGCCACTTAGAGACAGCGATGAGTGGCTTGGGACCAAAGAAGCACCGTTGGAGCTGGAGTAGGACGCCATCCAACGCTAGAAAGAAGAAAGAAGGGACATTAAATATCTTTTTGTAGTGTCTTTTTTTTTCTACACTCAGAGTGAACTGGACTTCTATACAAGTTCAACAGGGTAGGGAGCAAGCATAGCACTTGCCGGCAGCGGTGGGAAACATGCCAGTAACCCACCATATTACCCACTTAGCCATTTGGGGCATCGTAGTGCGAAAGATCCCAGTGCCCATCTGTATGTGCACAGGGTTCCTCCAGGGGACCCCTTGGCAGATTATGGTTTCGTGCAGCAGGGTCTCTATACCCGCTCAATAGTTTATACTAGAGATGAGCGAACCGGTTCGGACGAACCGGAATTCGCTCCGAATTTCAGGAAATATTCGATTCGGCATGAACCCGAATATTTTGTGGTTCGTGCTGATCGAATTTTTCCTGAAATTAAAAAAAAAAAAAAATGCCGGCATGGTGGGAGCGGGCCGGCCGGTTCCGCTGTCAGCGGGCCGGCCGGCGGGCCGGTAAAGCCGGCCGGCCAGCTCCCACCATGCCGGCATTTAAAAAACAAAGAAAAAAAAAAAAGCATTTTTGCCGGCATGGTGGGAGCGGGCCGGCCGGCTCCGCTGTCAGCGGAACCGGCCGGCCCGCTCCCACCATGCCGGCATTTTAAAAAAAAGGCAAACACTTACCTGCAGGTCCGGAGCATGGAGGCCGGCGACGCTCTCAGCTGTCATCTGAGGGCGCGTCATGATGGCGCGTCATGATGACGCGCCCTCAGATGACAGCTGAGAGCTGGCCGGCCGGCCCGCTCCCACCATGCCGGCAAAAATGCTTTTTTTTTTTTGTTTTTTGTTTTTTAAATGCCGGCATGGTGGGAGCGGGCCGGCCCGCTTTACCGGCCCGCTGACAGCGGAACCGGCCGGCCCGCTCCCACCATGCCGGCATTTTTGATGGGGAACTTCGTAAAAGTTCGATTCGGCCGAACCCAAATTTCTTTGTGAAATTCGGCGAATCGGCCGAATCGAACTTTTCAAAAGTTCGCTCATCTCTAGTTTATACCTAAAAAAATGTATTTACTCAATTTCTACATTAATGGACTGGAAATGGAAAACAGAACAAACAAAGACTGGTGCTCTAGGCCACTGTTTCTCAACTTGCAGTACATTTACCCCAGGAGGTGCACAGCAGTGTTCCCAACCAAAACTTCAGGGGGCGTCTGACTAGTCTGGTATATTATTTTACAAGCAAAAACAAATACTTTTTTTGCTTTAAAAATGCCATGAGGCCTATGGCCTATGTATTTTGGTACTATTTATAATTAATCACCCTCTTTGGGGCCCTTGTTTGGAACTTATTGTCGCTACGGGGTACTTGGAGTAAAAAGGTTGAGAACTACTTGATCTAGGCTATTGTATAGACAAATGAAAGAAAAATGGCAAGCTGCTCTGTGAATTAAACCGGACCTTCACCCTGATTTAATGAAAAGCCCAAACTCTTAAAAAACAATTCCTCAGCATCTAAAATTAATATATTTTACATGTTTAGTCACTAATTTATTATACTTTCCCCCACTGGGCTGCAACTCTGTTCGGGAATTTAGGATACGGGCGCCGCCATCTTGACTCAGAAGCATCACACTTACTGAGGAGAGGAGAGTGGGATAAGGTACAGGGGGGCGGGTTATAGCTGTGCTTTGATCAGACAGAGCAGAGCTGGGGTCAGGGAAAGGTCAGCAGTCCCAGAATGCAGAGCAGCACAGTCACTTCCTGTTTGCAGGCACTTCCTGTTTGCAGGCTGCCTGCAAAAATGGCAGCTTCCATAAGCCGCCATCTTGGATGTTTAAAGGCTTATAAAATGCAGTAGATGCAGGTAGGATGATTTTTAATGTGAGCAATCTGTATGTACAGGGTGTGGGAAACATATAAGATAGACTCTTATTTAGAGTGAAGGTCCGCTTTAAATAGGTAGTGTGGGAAGCCCCTATGTGGGGCTCGTAGTATTAGGAGAAGGAATCGGCAGCTCCCGGTAAGTAGCTCTGTATTTTACTAGCTGCAGTACATGTCCCTATTATGGGGCTCATATATATAGAGTAGGGACCACACTAAACACAGAGTGCCTTGTCGGGGAGGTGTGGCTTCCACATGTGTCTGCAGATATATGCAACCAAACCTCTGTCTTTCCACATAGCTAGACATGTTGGTGCTTAATACTTAGATGAGACTGATTGGTGGGCCCACTTGGGGCACTACCTATTTAATTCTCAGAGCAGCTTTCTATTTTTCTTTGTATTGTATAGATGCACTGCAAATTACAAATGCACAGGTATGGGCATTTAATAGATATAGCCGCCATTCTGCTACCCTGTTACCTCTTTGGGGCTTATGACATTGAGTTGCATTGGTTGCATTGGTTATGGGGAGAGCTTTATTCCAAGTATACAGCACGTCCTGCTCCAGAAGATTCCTTACACATGGGTAATACATCCACAAGATGGCGCTGGACTGCAGAAAACAGCTTGTGGCGCCTCCCGGCCCCATATAAGCCAGGGACCTCCCACAAATTCCCCAGTTCTTAGCTGCAGTATGGGCTGCGAAGAAAAGAAGATGGCTCTTTATGCTGCGCAGGTGAGCGGGGCTATTAGCCTGCGGCCCTGTAGGACTATTCCCACCCGTTCCGAACCCACTGCCTCCCAGCTTAGGCTGCACTGGTTCGGGTGAAGGTAGGCAGCACCGGGGTCTGGTGCTAAGGAGCGCTGCTCCAACCGCAGTCCCTGTCTTAAAGAGTAGGCGGTATAGGCCCATGGTGAGCCTTATGGGATGTCCCTCCCGCTTTCTGGGGTCCCCTTATTCCCTGTCCTTAGTTGGGCCCCGTCCTTTAGGTCGGCTGCTGTTCTCCCTCCTCACTCTCCCTGGGGACATCTCGGTGGGGGGGGGGGGTTGGGGTGCTGTGGCAGGTAATGCTGAGTTGTAGATTGCTTCTCTTCTATCCGTTGCATGTGTTTTTACTTAATGCCGCCGCGCGCTTGTACTGCGCTCCGCGGACGGCGGCGCCATCGCCCCAGATGCTGTCGCGCCATCATTGGCTGGCTCTATTACGTGGGCGCGTTTCACGCTCTTCGGGGGGTCACTTCATCCGCGGCCCGCCCCTCGAGGTATATGCGGGCGCCATTTTGACTTCTGTGCTGGGTGACTGCTCTCTATCTACCGCGGTCCGTAAGTGCCCCTGTGGGGTGGCCTTTTTTGTGTTGCTTTATTTGAATTGTTATGCTTATGGGGATGTCTGTTATGTCTTTCAGGCGGGTCAAACTTTTTGTGAATTCTCACGGTCCTCTCCCCTTGATTTAGCGCTAATCCTTTATTGGCGGGCTATTGTACTTGTATATCTCCCACTTCCCTAGTGGCTCTTGGGGCATCCCGGGTTGCTATATTAGCGTTAATCCCATATTGGCCTGCGGTGCCACATTAATCACCATATGGAGGCTTCTCAGGATAATGTGCTTGAGGTTCCTTCGGGACAAGCCCGGCTGTGTGTGGTGTGTGGGGTATCCCCTATAAGTTATGATGTCAGGGTGTGTGTACCCTGCGCCCAGCAGACGCTTGTGCTGCAGTCTGGGTTGCCTGTGGCTGGGCCTGCGCCCCCTCTGGCTTCGACTACCCCCCACGCTTACATCTGACTCCTAGTGAGGTGCATACCAGTGGGGAGTCTCAACCTGATTTGGCTGCATGGGTGGCCAGCGTTGAAAGGCATATTGCTGTATCTGTCCCTCGTAAGGCTTCTGGTAAGAAGCTGCTTTTATCACCCGCTGTTTCTCTCTTTCCAGTGGAGGCGGAGGAAATATTTGACTTTCCTGGTTATACTCCCCTGGAGGAGGAGGAATTATTTTCTGATTTAGAATCATCTGAGGAACAGCCTAAGGTTTATGGTGATACCGGTTCTGGGGCTGACCTATGGTCCTCAGATGACACTGACAGGCTTTTGGCTCATATTTTTGAGGTGCTCTGTATTTTCCCTCCTGCCGTGGCTCAGCAGCAGCAGGGTGAGCTTTTTCATACGGCTAGACCACGCTTGGAGTTTCCTGAACAAACTCGCTTTAATAATCTGGTGCTCAAAGAATGGGAACAGCCTAGCAAGCTTCCTGGGGTGCCAAAGAGTTGGGATAAGAGGTATCCCTTTCCTGCTGATGTGGTTAAGCATTGGTCATGTCCTCCCGAAGTGGATGCACCTGTTCTGGGGCTGTCCTATACTTCCGTCATGCATTCCCCTGACACTACTACTCTGAAGGATGGTGAGGACCGGCGCATGGACCAATTGGCTTGCCATGCTTTTGCCTGTGTGGGGACCGCGCTGTGCCCAGGTTTGTGCTTCTGCTATTACAGCTGTTGCTATTAAAGGCCTGCTCAAGAGTCTCTTAGATGGGGCCTCTGATGACGCGGGAGGAGAAGCGTACGGTTCTCTCCTGCTTTGCTATGAATTTGTTACATATGTTCTGTCTGCTATGGATGATACCATCAGAATGTGTGAGAGGACATCTGCTCTGCTGGTGGCTATACGCCGCTCTGTCTGGCTGCGTCAGTGGGTAGCTGCTAAGAAGGCTCTCACTGGCTTCCCCTTTAAGGGGCCTTGCCTCTTTGGTGAACGCTTGGACTTGTTTGCTAAGGGCGGCAGGTTGCCTCAACGTAGGAGGCAGTCTCGGTCCTTTCGGGGTACAGGTGCCTTTCTCCCTTCCTTCCGTGGTTCCAGAATTGGGCGAGGAGCCTCCTTTGCTGGGGCCCGCGGAGATTTTTGGGGAAGGGGCAGAGGATGTGGCCACCCTGGCCCCTCCTTTTACAGGTCTTCATATGTTTTAGCTCTATTCTTCCAGATATGTGTGTGGTCACCATGCCTATATATCAATTTTTATTATTTAAGGTTATTTGCCTTTTTCAGTAAGAACGGTAACCAAGACAATATTTATTTCCTCTAACTCCAGCTGCCGCTGCTTAGCAGTCGAGCAGAACAATTTAAATTGATTTTTTATATTCTCCTTAGTGTGAATGAAGTTTCCTCTGAGGTGTTTACATCGACACCTTCTTCTGAATGTGTTTTCTTCATTATTTAAGTGCCGGCACGTTGTTGGGATCCAATTTAGTAAGCTTTAGTTAAAGTTTCTTTTCGCCAAGTGGAAGAGGAGGTCTTTTTACAGCCAGGAATGGGAGCCATATTTGGTGACAACATGGGGGCCAGGGGGAATGCCACAGAAGGTGACAGGGAAATGCTTAATGGAAGAATGAAAGTGAAGTAAAGAAACACTAGTGGGGAAGCTATTAATTTTTACGTCAAAAAGTAAAGGTACAGCTGGAAGCCCTAATAGCTGGAGCATGTAGCTTCCACTGAAAAATCTCTGGATAAAAAAATATATTCATACATCACAACCCCAGAACTATATCAATGTACAAACACTACATTATTTTATGTGGACATTATTGGTATTGATGTGAAATTGATATCCCCCCACTAGTGCTATCTGGACAGTTCTAGGAAGGAGTTCCACTACATTTTGGAACATGGCTTGTTTCTAGTTAGAACAATTAGATCAGGCAATGAAGTAGGGCAAGAGGGATAGGCTTATATTTGGGTATTGGGTTCAGGTCTTTAGTTCTTCCACACCAGAGCCAAGAAACCAATTTTAAAGAGGAACACTGTGCGCCCAATGAGATACAAGATGGTGTCGCCTGTCGGGAGGTTGCCCCAATCCGAGTTACCCAGAAATGGATGCCCCGGCGAGATGAGTACAAACTCCCCAAAGCTGAAACCGGAGGGTGGAGGGGCAGCGGTCCGGGCACCATAATTAGGGAAGCCTGCAGCATGTGCACACTCTATGGGTTAAACCCAAAGGAAAAATTCATATGTAAGCAAGCACTCAATGGCCATTTATGTCCCAAAAGAAAGCTCTTGTCCTCAGCAGCATCAAGGCTTCCCATAATGGTTAGAAAAAATAGGCAGAGTAGACCACCTGCACCATTGGACATTCCCACCATATGTGTCTAGGACTTGGCACTAGGGCCCTTATTTAACAAGGGATAGCGCCAGGTAGCGACTGGCGAGCGAACGGTAATGACGGTCACCGCCACGAGAACGCCGGCTCCCCACCACAATCACACATTTATCAAGCCGATCCTGCTTAGCGACTGAGAGAGCGCCAGATAGCGAATCATTCATCATTATTCCAGCCTCACCCCCACAGCGCCAGCGTCCGACCTTGAACAGCGACAGGTATGACCTCTCGCTACCTGGCGCTCTCCAATGCATTTCAATGGAACAATCTTTAAATATTCATAATTAATTGTTAATATTTTTTTTTGTAATGTGAACATTTCTGTTACCACTTCTGCAATGTTAGATATTTTTTTTAAGGTAAAAAAAAAAAATTTGTGCAGAATTGATATTACAGGTCTGATATTAATGTATTCATATTACAAAATGTTTTTATAAACTTGTTTTTTTTTGTTTCCAAAAATATGGTTGTTTGGGGGTTAAAAAACTACTTTTAACCCATCGCCGCCAACGCTCTGGGGTTTAAACATGCATTTCACAGCGCGAGAATTTTTTGAACGTGATTTGTTAATGAATATGGTGGGAGCCGTTCGCTATGGCCATTCGCTATCATGCGCTCCCATACAGCGCGGAACCTGTCAAATAGCGACTCCTCACCCAATATTCAACATTACCGCACACCGACTGAGTCGCTGTCAACAACCGAACAACGGGCAAGCACAGCGACTACTAGCGGGCGCTGTGAAAATACTGCTACAGTCGCTCATCTGTCGCTGCCTGGCGCTATTAATGAATCGGCCTCCCCATGTAGTCAGATGTGGCGAGGGTTGGCAACAGGGCTTAGTACTGGATGCGGTCAGTCATGGCACAGGTCAGTAACAGAGCTTGACACTGGATGCATTGAGATCCTTTAGATTGTAAGCTTAAAAGGGCAAGGCCCTCTTTTCTAACATACTTCTGTAGTAATGTGTTTTGTTGTATCATAATACTGTATATCTTAGATAAACAACAAATGCATATATGTTATCTACGACTCCAGTGGCGTAACTAAATGTGCGAATATTAAATTGGGTCCTTTTACGGCTCATAAGTAAACTATTTTATGTATTTTAACTCAGTTGGATACATCTAGACAACTACAGACTGAAGCAGCCGAGACAGATGTTGCTTTCTTTTTCTAAATAATGCTAAGTGAGTACAAATATGATAAATTAGGTGGTGGAGCTACAATTATGGGGCTTCCCTGACCTTCTGGGCCCCACTGTGATTGCACCCCCTCAAGTTACGCACTGTACTACTCATAATGCCCTGTGTGTTACTAGTATGTTGCTCATCCCACCCATGTGTAACGGAATACGATGGCAATTTAGAAATAAATAATAATAATGAGGGGGAGATCGGTAACAGGGCTGCAGAGAGGAAGCAGGTAAACCTTGGAGGTCAGTGGTGTTCTAGTTTCATAGGTGGCTTTTAAGTAAGTGGCCTCCGCTGGGTCTCAAAAAAGGCATCCTGGCAGAGGCTTATGGGATTATTGATGAAGGGATAGAGCCAGGTAGTGCCTTGTAGCGGCAGGCAGCATCTGGTGAATTGCAGGCACTGTACACAAAACCACATTTATGAAAGCGAATCTGGTGAGCGACTCTAACAGCGCCATGTAGCGTTTGATTCATCATCACAGGTGGCTCAGCGTATAGCACCGGAGCTCTAGCTTCCAGAGCGCCAGGTATTACCTGTCACTACCTGTCGCTCTCCCATACATTTCAATGGACGTTCTTTTTCTTCTGTTTAAACAGGCTTTTTTTAATTTATTTTTCTTTCCCTAATAATTGTGTGATCTGGCCTAGAAAAAAGCCATTTTTGAAAACTTTAGATTTTTTTGTTTTTTATGCAGAATTGTCATTACAGTTCTGGCAATAAAGTGTTAATGTCACAATGTTACAACAATGTCATTCCACGTGTTTTCGCTTTGTTACTGGTAGATATGTGTTCAAAAACAAACACCAGCGTCTGGCGCTCTATGCTATAGCAACCAGATTTAGAGCGTCGACGCTGTGTGTGTTCTTTTTTGATAAGTATGGTGTGGAGCGCCGAGAGCCGGTCGCACAGAGCTGGCGCTACCTCTCACTCCCTGCAGCGCTGTACTGGTGTTAGAACGCCCAACACACATCACATTCATCAATGCAGGCCAGGTTACTACAGTGACGGGGAGGCCGATTCATCAATAGCGCCAGGTAGCGACAGATGAGCGACTGTAGCGTGATTTTTTCAGCGCCAGCCAGTATTCGCTGTGCTTGGCCGGCGTTAGCTTGATGACAGCGACTCAGTCGGTGTGCGGTAATGTTGAATACTGGCTGGGGGGTCGCTGTTTCACAGGTCCAGCGTTGTATGTGAGCGCCTGACAACGAATGGCCAGAGCGAACGGCTAGCTTCATATTCATCAAAAAATCATGCTCCGAATGTGCTGTCGCTGTCCATTCCTTGTTTAAACCCCAGAGCGCTGGCGCCGATCTGTATTAACTAGTTTTTAACCCCTAAACAACCATATTTTTTGAATGTAACATTATACATGTTTTTAGAATCATTTTGTTATATGAATACATTAATCTCAGACCTGTTAGATCAATTCTGCACATATTTTTTTTTTTTTTTTTTTTGACTTAAAAATAAATCCTAACATTGCAGAAGTGTTCTCCGATTTTTTGACATTAAAAAAATTTAAAAAAAAATTATTACCAATTAATCATGAATTATTATAGATTGCTCCATTGAAATGCATTGGACATCGCCAGGGAGCGACAGCTCATACCTGGCGCTGTGAGGGAATTTGCAGCGGCGCTGTTCGGTCCAGGCGGCTTCATGATGAATGCCGCGCTAGCCGTCGCTCTCGCCGGCGCTAGCCTCATTTTGCTTGATAAATGCGTCATTGTGACCGCCGCGGGCGTACTTGAGTCGGTAGTCGCCGTTAGCTGCCGCTACCTGGCGCTCGTCAGACACTACCTGGCGCTATCGCTTGATGAATAAGGGCATGAGTCGCTCTGTTACAGCGCCTGATACCCACTTACAGCGTCTACTAGCGGTCGCTCTAAGCGCCGCTATACAGACGCTCATCTGCCGATACCTGGTGCTAGTAATGAATCAGCCTCTTTGTGCAAGAGCGGCGGCCAGGTAAGTACCACATGCCTGGGGGGGTGGTGAGGTCTGCTGTAGGACGTCCGCTTTATGTACATTAGGAGTTCCAAAAGTAGGTTTATTGTTGCCTAGATTTTGCTTTTAATAAGAATCTGATGTCAGAATGTGTTTGTTTCCTGGCAATGCTTTTCTTGTTTTTAATGCCCATCAACATAATCAGATGCATATGCTTCCTCCAGGATTCTTCCTGCTTACAGTCGCTGTTTTTATTTAAAATGTAACAACATCTGAGCTGTCTGTTTCACGATCCAATCACCTGTGAAAGCTCCTTAGCTCTGCCGTCTGCCGGGTAATTTTATCGTCTGTGCCGGAGCAGATGGGGGAAGATTTGGTTGGAGCGTTTGGAGAGTCTCATGTCACTATACAACACTAACAACCCCCAGCTGCTCATGTCATAATTGTGTTTTCCTCAACTGCATTGTCTCAAGATTTCCCCAATATCTTGCTTTTGCTTATTAAAGGGACTGTCCAGGCTAAAGCAGAACTAACTCAATATTTACCTTTTTTCCCAGATGGTCGTCCATACTCCAACATGAATGAATTTCATGAATTAATTTTACCTGTAAGGATGTCAAAATTTTAGCTGTCAGGGCAATCAAAATGCCCCCTTGTGCATGAACCAACACCTATTTGGTGTACAATCGGTGTTGGTCCAGTCCTTTCCTACTTCTAACTAAGCAGTCCCTATGTGTCACAAGCCCCATACAAAGGCACATCCCAAATCAGGTTGCCGTAAGGATGAGGGGTGTGAGAAGACCTTCAGTAACTTTTGCTTGAAAGTCCACTGCCCAGGCAGAGACAGAGGACAGAGCAGTGCTACTGATAAGAGATTTTATGAAGCATAAAAGGACTGTCCAGGCAAAAACTATAAATGATACATACTCAAATATAGTCCCGTGTAGCTGACTGGCTCTATTTGAATTTGAAACTTACCTTTGCCAGAGATCCAGACCACGCCATCCCTGCTCACAGCCACAGCCCGTCTTCACGTTTCAGCTACCTTGTCTCATGGCATTGACAAAGGGCACGGCACTCATGGTTGCACCCAAGTCTTACCACTGGTGGGCACATGCTGCTGATCGGAGTCGAAGCTCCTCAACACGCCCTGATATGTGTTGGGGTGCAGCGACCCTGCCACACGCTCCTGGGCTCCTAGGCCCATGTGAACTTCAGCATTTTTGGTAGTCCATCTCCAGTTTGCAGCATGAACAAAAATTGAAAAATTTTGAGTTTGAGAGTGGCCCTATGTGTAAGACACAAACATCCCTCAGGTCCATCACCACTTACCCCTCAGCCCACCTGGAGTTGATTTTCCATTGGACCACCACTTTTTTTTTAGCCTGTGCCCCATCGAATCTGCTCCCATATCTCCTTCCACAATGTTTTGGGGGCCGAGCACGACCGGGACCCAGACAGCCGGTCATAATGTTACGCAATACCATCCAGCAGGCCCTCCAGCTGGGCGTCATTAAATCGACCACTCAGCTTGTCCCTGGGATGAGCAGCCCTGGCCACACTAGGGCATGCACCAGGGCTCCGGTGTACCGACCCTTGGGTGGGCCGTGGTGGGTTGTGGTGGGAGCCCTGGTTGTGTCTCCTGGTGCTGATACCTCACACTGGTGTGGGTGACCCACTCAGAGCGGGTAGTGCGGGTGTCAGCAGGGCAGTGCCTGCGGGATGAATGGCAGGGCCTGGGGCTGCTGTATCTTGGCCGGGTGCTGTGGCTCCCTTGGCCATACCTGTACCTGACACCTATGTTTGGGCATCTTTAGCTCCAAATTAAGTACTGCCATGAAAGTCTGAGGGACAACTGTGTTCTTTTATATATAAGTGCCAGGGTAATTGGACATCAGTTTTGTTTATTTAACAGGCCAGCACAGTTGCCTTTAACCTATAGGTTAAGTGGGTGTATGGATGCAAGCACACTCACCCTTCCGGCGTCCGCCGAGGCGCGTCACAGCGACGACAAGCAGATGCCAAGGACCGACGTGGCACCAACTGTGTACACCCGGGAGTAGCAGCAGTACATCATGATGGTAAGTCATCATGTAATGCTGTGCCATTCGCCTACCCATGTGTGCCACTTTACAATCCAGCCAAGGTGCATACAGGTGACTGAGTGTCCATCTGCATACAGGTGACGGAGCGGTGACATATTAGCGAAGGCACATGGCCGGCCACACAGTAATGACGGAGGCCTTGTATTCAAAGACGTTAAACAGGCCCACATTAGTGTGCAATCCCACAGGCATATGCTGCCAGTGTCACATGTACCACTCATGTTTGGATGTGTTTGCCATTTTTGGATGCGATGCTTGACGGCAATCCGCCAGTACTGTTGGATGGCAGAGCTAGATGCGCCATGTTGCTGAGTGGTGTCAGCAAGCACTAGCCAGCAGTAGTAGCAGAGGGGTGAGTTCGGAGCGCCGCTTAGCGACTGCAAACCACCAGTATTATGGCTGCGTTAGTATCTATGCAGACACTGGCACTAGACATGCCTTTACTGATTGCAATGTAACAGACCAGTTTATAAAGGGGCAGGAGCGTGCATATGTACCTAAAGTAGACCAAAACAGGGAAGGGCAGAAACTAACTGTGCAATTGTGTTTTGTATTTGCAGACTTTCATCCAAGAACACTACAAGTTTAAAGTGGACCAACACCCTCCTGGATCGGCCCGGGAATCTATAAGGTTCCCAGGCTGATCCGATCCCTCCCCGCGGGCATCTAAAATCGGGATGCCCCGCTGTGTGACTATCCTGACTATCCATGTTCTAAAACCAGAACTTTCCAGGTAAGTGGATGTGCAAGAGAGAAGGTAAGCAATGAGGCCGAACTTTGTAAGCGACATTTATTTTTCCTTTTTTTCTCTTTTGTAGCAAGGGAGTTCTGGCTGCACATAAAGGCCAACTGGAGGCGAGGGGTCCGACCAGTGGGACCAAGAAGAGTGCCTTGGGGTCTGGGGAACGGGACGGCTGCTCCCTTTGTGAGATATTTTAATTCATATTAGAGAAAGTTGTGCTTCAATCATTACTGGCCTGAAGTTCCTGTGCTAAAAGCTTCCTTGGATTACACTTGTTCCTGTATGGGCTCAGCAGCAGCCCTTTTTTCGTGCATCCTTTCCGTTGCTAGGTTTATTGGAGCTGCATTTTCCTTCTGGAATTATATTGTGCCATTGGCTATAACAATGTAATTCTCATTGAGGGGCTGGCGGGCTTTTCAGAATGACTCATCTTGTTGCCACTGCAGGAGGGAGAGTTAATGCATCCCGATATTTCAAACTCGCAATGCAATGTATGGCACTTGGAGATCTGTTGTCTCTGTAGTTCAGGTCTTAGTGATCAAAGACCTTAAATGGGGCCCTTAATCTAAGGGCCCACAGGGTATTCCCCTTGTAACCCAGTGGGCCAGACCAAACCTGTACAGTAAGCCTGCAAAATGTGAATTGACCCTAGACCCTGTAGCCACTACTCTAACTGTAAGGATTCATAGATGAGTATGGCTATAAAGAGAGCATTGTTGCAGAAGCCAACGGGAAGCAAGTTGGGCTTTAATCTTCTGCCTATAGTCCCTGAAGGGTAAAACTGTAAATGTAAAACAAGGCCTAAAAAATAAACAGAAATGTCAGGCTGAATGTTCAGCTGCCGTTCCCCCTCATGCATAGCCGTCTTTATGAGTTCTTCAATGGGGACTCATTTCCATGTTTGCAGGAAGCGTTGAAGCAATCACGGCGTATTATTTTTGTTAGTGAAACGCGCTAATTAAAATGGCTGGATGATGATTTGCTGATTATTCCGGAGCGGCTGTATGCGAGGAGAATACATCCCCCTTATACTGTGTTTGTGTTTATGGTGGAAACATCTGAACATATTGAAAGCATCAAAGCTGATTGTATTGTGCGCAAAACAAATAGCAGCGACTTGTCTAATTAACATGACGACTCTTCGTTTTTGAAAATTGAAGTGTCTGTGGGTAAGTCCGTAATTATTGTTTACTGAGCTGATGCGAGGGGAGAGCTCTACTGTAGCTTCTTATAAACACAAAATCATTTTCTGATGTATTCTTTTTGATTTCTGTATTTGAATCGAACCTGTGGGCAGAGTACTAACTCCTGACCTCCCTCCAGTCCTTATTGCCTTCCCTATAGCCACCAATCGTCCTCCAGTCCTTATTGCCTTCCCTATAGTCACCAATCATCCTCCAGTCCTTATTGCCTTCCCTATAGCCACCAATCGTCCTCCAGTCCTTATTGCCTTCCCTATAGTCACCAATCATCCTCCTGTCCTTATTGCCTTCACTATAGCCACTAATCACCCTCCAGTCCTTATTGCCTTCCCTATAGCCACAATAGTCCTCCAGTCCTTATTGCCTTCCCTATAGCCACCAATCATCCGCCAGTCCTTATTGCCTTCCCTATATCCACCAATCATCCTCCAATCCTTATTACCTTCACTATAGCCACCAATCATCCTCCTGTCCTTATTGCCTTCACTATAGCCACCAATAGTCCTCCAGTCCTTATTGCCTTCCCTATAGTCACCAATCATCCTCCTGTCCTTATTGCCTTCACTATAGCCACTAATCACCCTCCAGTCCTTATTGCCTTCCCTATAGCCACAATAGTCCTCCAGTCCTTATTGCCTTCCCTATAGCCACCAATCATCCGCCAGTCCTTATTGCCTTCCCTATATCCACCAATCATCCTCCAATCCTTATTACCTTCCCTATAGCCACCAATCATCCTCCAGTCCTTATTGCCTTCCCTATAGCCACCAATCATCCTCCAGTCCTTATTGCCTTCCCTATATCCACCAATCATCCTCCAATCCTTATTACCTTCCCTGTAGCCACCAATCACCCTCCAGTCCTTATTGCCTTCCCTATAGCCACCAATCATCCTCCAGTCCATATTGCCTTCCCTATAGCCACCAATCACCCTCCAGTCCTTATTGCCTTCCCTATAGCCACAATCGTCCTCCAGTCCTTATTGCCTTCCCTATAACCACCAATCACCCTCCAGTCCTTATTGCCTTCCCTATAGCCACCAATCATCCTCCAGTCCTTATTGCCTTCCCTATAGCCACCAATCATCCTCCAGTCCTTATTGCCTTCCCTATAGCCACCAATCATCCTCCAGTCCTTATTGCCTTCCCTATAGCCACCAATCACCCTCCAGTCCTTATTGCCTTCCCTATAGCCACCAATCGTCCTCCAGTCCTTATTGCCTTCCCTATAGCCACCAATCGCCCTCCAGTCCTTATTGCCTTCCCTATAGCCACCAATCGCCCTCCAGTCCTTATTGCCTTCCCTATAGCCACCAATCGTCCTCCAGTCCTTATTGCCTTCCCTATAGCCACCAATCACCCTCCAGTCCTTATTGCCTTCCCTATAGCCACCAATCGCCCTCCAGCCCTTACTGCTTGCTTCACTGCCACTAAAGACTCCATCATTGCTGTCAGGTGTCACCTGGTTCTCTCCACCTTTTGAGCTTCCATCAAATGCCCTCCATTCCATCTCCATCGTTGCTTATCATCCCCTGTTGCTGAGGCCAGCCATGAGCAGGTCTGCACACAGCACCCGGCATTTGGTGGTTTGGGTCCACTGTGAAATAATGCCATGGCTATGTGTGAGCTTGAGTGGGCCCCTGAAGATGCCAGGGGCCCTGGCAATTGCCCAGGTTTTCTCTGTGTTGGAGCCGGCCCTGACCTACATACAGTACATTGAGAGTTTTTAGGCCGTATTCACAAGTGAGTGCTGTAGTATGTAGTGTTTGGCAAAGCCCTAGAAGTTCGGGTTTGGCAAGTTTGGATGAACTTTGAACAAAAATTCTGTTCAGGTACCCAAACTTGACCTGAACCTAAACCCGAACCGCATTGAAATCAATGGGGACCTGAACTGTGAAATAATGCCATGGCTATGTGTGAGCTTGAGTGGGCCCCTGAAGATGCCAGGGGCCCTGGCAATTGCCCAGGTTTTCTCTGTGCTGGAGGCAATTCTACCTCTGGGGATACCCTGGGCCGCCTATCAAGGTGCCCCTAGTGGCAAAATCAGACTTGGACTGAAAAAAAAATTGCGGTGACGAGCAGGTGGTGGTGTGCGTGAGGGGTTTACTTTAAAGTAATGCAGAGTGTGCAGCACATAGCAAGCGGCTGTACACACCTGTTTCCCACACCCTGTACATACAGATTGCTCACATTAAAGATCATCCTGCCTGCATCTACTGCATGTTATGAGCCTTTAAACATCCAAGATGGCGAATCATGGAGCATCAAGCAGCCTGCAAACAAGAAGTGTCTTCTGACTGTGTCGCTCTGCATTCTGGGATTGCTGTCCTTTCCCTGACCCCAGCTCTGCTCCGTCTGTGCAAAGCACAGCTATAACCCCGCCCCTGTGGTTTATCCCACTCTCCTCGGTATGTGAGGCTTCTGATTCAAGATGGCGGCGCCCGTATCTTAGAGTCCTGAACAGAGTTTCAGCCCAGTGGGGGAAAGAAAAATAAGTAAGTGACTAAAAACCTAAAATATCTTAATTTTAGATGCTGGGGAATAGTTTTTTAAGGGTTTGGACTTTTCATTAAATCATGATGAAGGTCCGGTTTAAAGTGGACCAAAACCCACATTTCTAACTCGCATCCCCTGAATTGCTCCCTCCATGAAAAGCACCGCTTGACAATTTTTATTGTATCTGCTTTACTTTAATCCCAGATAATGCCGTAGTTTTTAACTGTAAACCCCCGCCTCCTCCATTTATTGCCCCTGTTTTGTGTGGCAATGATGTCATTGCCACACCTATGCCATGACTAATTGCCTACCATCTTACAGAGAGGGACAGCAAAAAAAACAGCCTTCCAGGAAAATTTAAACAGCAACAATTTCCAATTCTAGTTCTACACTCTAATAAGGGAGTATCAGCAGGGACTGGGGGCAAATGTATTTCACAAGTTTAGTGGATTTCCGTCCGTTTTAATTTTTCAGTGATCAGTCAGCGTTCTTTTGCATTCTTTCTTGGCTCCTGGGCAACTGGCTGGCTGGCCGCCTTACTGAAGCCCCTGCCGTGGACATTTTAGTGGCGAGGGAGCCACAAAAGAACGGAAAGAACCTGCAAACCGGATCGCTGGCAGGTAAGTGTATGTTCGCTTCCTACATGCTGCACACTCTGCTTTAGTTCAGCTATGGACCAAAAGCTGCTTGATGGGATATTCAGCAGCCAATCAAACAGCTTTTCCGGATTTGGCCAGACACCAGTTTGGGAACCCGAACTCGCAAAGTTTACTGCAATCCCGAACTTTGCGGTTCGGGTTCGCCTAACACTAGCGCTATGCCAAAATGTTCACTTTCAAATACATTCTCTCCAGCTGTGAGATTGTGACCGTGGTTACACTGTGTTGGATTTGCTAGTGCTTGCCTGCTTGTATTGGCGTGCATTGCCACCATGGCAGTCCCAAGATGTTGCGTGCCAAGGATTGGTCTAACAGTTAAAGAAGAAGTTCAAGCTTTTTGTAACCCCCCAGCCACCCCTCCCTCCTGCTGGCTAAGCCTGGTTTGGTCATAAAATATGATAACATTTATACATACTTAAAGTGGACCAACACCCTCCCAAGATCCGCCTGGGAATCTATAAGATTCCCGGACCGATCAGACCCCTGACTGCGGGGCACCCCCCCAGATCCCCGAAATCCCTACCTTATTCTCGATCCAGCGGCGCCCGCCGCCGCCTCCCGCCGCCGCCTCCCGCGCGTCCCTCTAGCAGGACGCGCACCCACGCCGTCCGTCTGTGAATGGCCGGCGCGGGCGCGCGCCCTGTAAGAGTGACGCGCGGGAGGCGGCGGTGGGCGTGCTCTCTTGTCCGTCACTGCCTCTCGCTTGTCCCGCCGGTGTGGCAGCGATTGGCAGCGGCGGTCACGTGGGAGCGAGGAGAGGTTAGTTCGATCGGGGTGCCCCGCCGAAGTGGACCAAAACCCAGGATAGTCAAAATCCTGGGTGTTGGTCCACTTTAAAGCGGAACAAAACCTAGGATTTTGACTTTCCCGGGTTTTGTGCCATGCCCCCGGGCATCCTGAATTGAGCTGTGTAAAATCCCCCAAATCACCCAGTAAAACTCACCTCTTCTGGGTCTTACGGCGCATGCGTGGGTTCTTGTCCAGTCACAGTTTTTTTCCAGGCATAAGTCATTCGGCAAACAGTTCTGCCCTTCTGCCATCGGGTGCACAAGTGGGTACATCCCCGAACATTGAACAAAAATTTGGTTTGGGTTCCCGACCTTGACCCGAACTCCATTGAGGTCAACTTGGGGGTCCAAAATGGCTGTAAAATGGTAGTGAGGGGTAGCTGCAAATTGGGGATAAAAGCAGGACGATTGCCCTGCACAAATGAGACATTACTAATATGTATACTTAAAAAAAAAATAATAAGAACCCCCCCATAACTCTATAACAGACTGTGTGACAGAGCCCCCCATCACTTCAACAGCAAGCTGCGGGACAGAGCCCCCCATCACCCCCATAGCAGGCTGCAGGACAGAGCCCCCCATCCCCCCCATAGGAGACTGTGCGACAGAACCCCCCATCACTCCAAAGCAGACTTTGTGAAAGAGCCCCCATCATCCCCCAATAGCAGACTGTGTGGCAGAACACTCCCCCCATAACAGGCTGTGTAACAGGTTATATGCTCTCTGGACGCTTTTAGCCATCCCCAGTCGCTGCCTATGCCACGCCTGTTCCCTTTCCTGTTTGGACGGGGTGTGGGTAGTGTTGAGGCCCCGAACGCAGAACACTAGCAGGACTTCTGGCTCGCAAAGTAAAGTTTGGTACGAACCTGAACTTTGTAATTCATTTTCTCCCAACACTAGTCGCCACCTTCTATCCCCAGCCCAGTGCCCCAAAACAGCCCGTGTTTCTTTCTTTTTCTAAAGCCTTTGCTGAATATTCATAAAACACTAATAGAAAGGTGTATGGAACAGGGAATAATATGTCCGACTACATCCAGTTCGTGTTGTTATGAATATTAGGCAAAGGGTTTAGTTAAAAAAGAAACACAGGCTGTTTTGGGGCACTGGGCTGGGGATAGAAGATGACGACATGATCTACCTTTCTAGGGATAGGATCCCTTAAAGGGGTTAATGAAATTGCAGTGTGGAATGAGGTTATGCGGCTGATGTGTGCAGAATGGAGGATTAATTGTGAAGGTGGTTACGTTTGTTTAGGTTGAATCAACACAAATCCCAGCAAGTGTCTGATAGGGGACAGCAGCACAGTGGAATGAAGGTAAAGTTTAACTTCTTGTTGCATTTGTGGTTTGACACATGATGACATCATGGGTGTGACATAAAACGCAAAATAAGAATATTATGAATTAGCATATTAAAGTGCCTCTGCTATTAAGACCCAATCTGAGATGCCCCACTGTGGGTATGACATCGGGGTGCCCCGGGGGAAAGGACCAAAACCCAGGATAGTCAAAATCCTGGGTTTTGGTCCAGTTTAAGTATTAATAGTAACCTTGCCGTCGCGTTACCCCTCAAAGCTGCCCATCTTGTGGGATCAAATGTGCAACCATGGCCCTTATTTAACAAGGGATAGCGGCAGGTAGCGAATGGTGAGCGAACGGTAATGACGCTCACCGCCACGAGAACGCCGGCTCCCCTCCGCAATCACACATTTATGAAGCCGATCCTGCTTAGCGGCTGACAGAGCGCCAGATAGCGAATCATTCATCATTATTCCAGCCTCACCCCACAGCGCCAGCGAGCGACCTTGAACAGCGACAGGTATGACCTCTCGCTACCTGGCGCTCTCCAATGCATTTCAATGGAGCTAACTTTAAATATTCATAATTAATTGCTATTTTTTTTTTTTAATGTCAAAAATTCTGTGACCACTTCTGCAATGTTAGATTTTTTTTTTAAGCTAAAATAAAAAAAAAAAAAAAAAAAATTTGTGCAGAATTGATATTACAGGTCTGATATTAATGTATTCATATTACAAAATGTTTTGAAAAACATGTTTTTTTTTTTCTCAAAATATGGTTGTTTGGGGGTTAAAAAACTACATTTAACCCATCGCCGCCAGCGCTCTGGGGTTTAAACAAGCATTTCACAGAGCGAGAATTTTTGGAGCGTAATTTGTCAATGAATATGCTGGGAGCCGTTCGCTATGGCCATTCGCTGTCATGCGCTCCCATACAGCGCGGAACCTGTCAAACAGCGACTCATAACCCCGTATTCAACATTACCACACACCGACTGAGTCGCTGTCAACAGCCGAACAACGGCCAAGCAAAGCGAATACTAGCGGGCGCTGTGAAAATAACGCTACTGGCGCTCATCTGTCGCTACCTGGCGCTATTAATGAATCAGCCTGCATGTGTTCCAAGTCACTGGTTCCAGGTAAGTAGCTTTTCTTAGTAGTCTGAAGTCAGCCATAGCAGCCGTAGCCGCAGTTTTATCTCATGTCACATTCCCTATATATAATTAACCCCGCGTTGCTGGTCGTAGTAAATATCTCTCTAAGAAAACATTTCAGACTTTTATATGGAGCAGTTGACTTTTTCCTCACGGAAAACACATATATGAAAGCTTTGAGACAAGTGATGGAAAAGATTGCTATGATGTTGGGTGGGTGAAGTTTATTTAACGCGCGGCTCTGAGAACAGATCACACATCAGTTGCAGGTGGAGCGCGAACAAAAAGATTTCCCAGAAACACGCAAGGGATGAATCAGGCAGAAATGCTCCAGTGAGTCTGTACAGCTACAGAAGTGTGTAGATACAAACACGCACATCGCACTGTCATAGAGCACAGAAGCACCAGCGAAAATAAAAAGACCAGCTTCTTATTCAGCTTTACGAACGACTGCCAGACTGAAAAGCGTAAAAGTAAAATATAATTGTTCTGGTCATTATGAGGGATCTGAAAATTACATGCCTTACTCTACCATACCTACCAAGTGTCCCGGATTTGAAGGGACTGTCCCTCTTTTGAGTCCATGTCCCCCCTGTCTCTCGTTGTCCTCATTTGTCCCTCTTTGAGGTGTAACATGCAGATCTGCAGCAATAAATGATTCATTTGCCTATTCAGAGTGTTTATATTGTTGTAACACTTGCATCCTATCACCTATCCATCAATCAATGAGGGGGCGTGGCCTAATTTAACATTTGTCCTTCTTTCTCACTCTGAAAAGTTGGAAGATATGCTATCCATGGACCAACTGTTTGGTGAAACTAGGGACAATAAATATAAAGTTTATTGTCCCTTTACTAGGAATTAATATAAAATTAGTACTGTATTTACTGTATTTTTCTCCCTATAAGATGCACCTGCCCATAAGATGCAGCTAGGATTTGGAGGAGGAAAAGAAAAATATTCTAAACCAAATGTTGTTCTAAAACACCCCATTACAGACAGTGTGGCACCCCCTATCCCATTCCCCATAGGCACCGTGGCATCCACCCATTCCATTGCCATAGACAGTGTGGCACTCCCCCCATTTTATTCCCATAGGCAGTGTGGCATTCCCCCCTCCCATTCCCATAGGCATTGTGGCATCCCCCAATCTTATTCCCATAGACAGTTTGGCATTGACCCCTCCCATTCCCATAGGCAGTGTGGCATTCCCCCATATTATTCCCATAGGCAGTTTGGCACCCCCATCCCATTCCCCATAGGCACCGTGGCATCCCCCCTATTCTATTCCCATATACAGTGTGGCTGAATCCAAAAAGATATAATTACAGCATCGCCTGGAGCCCCTTGCTGCCGCCACTGGGACGCCAGCCGATGAAAGAGCGGCGGGCAGGGAGAGGGCAGGGTAACTGAACCTTACCCACTGTCCCTTCTCTGGCCGCTGCCGGTACTGCCGCTAATTCTCGGGCTGGTATGCACACACATCTGGTCTATGCAGCAAGGATGCGGACGCAGGCCACGCCCACCGGCTGCCTGGACCGGGTGTGTGCACACGCTACCCCGATAATTAGCGGCGGTACCGGCAGCGGCCAGAGTGGGGACAGTGGATAAGGTTCAGTTACCCTGCCCTTTTCCTGCCTGCCACTGCCAGTACCACCACTACCTCTCGGGCCGGTGCACGCACACACCCCGTCTCTGCAGCCACTGGGCATGGCCTGTGTCCGCAATCCGGCTGCATGAACTGGTGTGTGTTCACACCAGCCAGAGAATTAGCGGCGGTACCGGCTGAGGCCAGAGAGGGGACAGTGGCCAGGGGCCCTGTCCCTGCCCGCCACTCTTTCAGAGGCTGGCGTCTTGGTGGCCGTAGCTCGAGGCTCATGTTAGTATATATTTTCTTTTACTTTTTGTTGTGTGTTTTTTTTACATTCGCCCAAAAAGACACACTGACATCTTCCCCCCCACACTTTTGGGGAAAAATGAGTGTGTCTTATATGGTGAAAAGTACAGTATATGTGCCAAGCTTCAGCAGACACAGAACGATCTCTTCAACATATTGAAACTTTTTGCTCCATCCCAGAGACTCCATAAAGACGGCAACTGTAACAGAAGTATTTGGGTTAACCAGTAGTAATAATGGTCAACTTTAATTGCACTTGTAAAGTCAAGGGGTCAACTTATCTCAAGTAATGGCACAGCACACGGGTATGGCAGCCGAGGGTAAGGGTTATTGGGACCGCTGCAAGATGGTTTCTCAGCAAACAGACACTCAACGGCAAGCAGGATAAATGAAAGAATCAGCTTCTTTTATTTTAGCAGGTTCATGAAAGAGAGATTTAATGCTTTACTCCACCTCATGATCAACTACACAGTTCACAATTCACAGGCCAATTAACGTGCATAGCTTGTAGACAGCAAACACAGGCACAATTGCTTCATAAGGACATTTCATTGTAATATTTAAATAGCCTTGTGTCTTTCAGGCAGAACAAAGGTATACTTGATGGTCAGAACACCTTAGCATAAGGGCTAGGCAGTGCTGTATTTAAATAATTAAATAGGCCTTTTCCCAGGGGGAGATTTGAGCAGCCCCCATCCCATTTTGAGCTGAGCACCTCCTCATAGTGGAGACCGTCTATGGGTATCCCAAACTTGGACGCGGAATTAGTCAACATCAACAAGGGGGGTGTCGGGCTGCCAGCAGGTAAAACACAGGGAACCTCTCCTCATCAGGTGTCCAAGCCCTATTGTCACCCAACACAAGGGCTTCTTCCTCACACCACAGTCACTACAGGGCAGGGGCCTCAGACAGGGGCAGCCACACCTTAGCGATGCATGTGTGATAGACCAGGAAGGAAGCAAAACTTCTAGGCTGATACATCATTAGCGCCAGGTAGCGACAGATGAGCGTCTGTAGAGGCATTTTCAGAGCGCCCGCTAGTAGTCATTGTGCTCAGCCGTGGGTCGCTACTTTATAGCGACTCAGTCGCTGTGCAGTAATGTTGAAAACATTGTGAGGAGTCGCTATGTGACCAGTACAGCGCTGTATGGGAGCGCATGTTAGCGACTGCTCATAGCGATCGACTCACACCATATTCAGCAAAAAAACAGCTTCCCAAATCTCAGGCGCTGAAAAATGTTTGTTTGAAGACCAGAGCGCAGGAGGCGGTGTGTTTAAAGTCTGTTTTCAAGCATCTATCAACTAGTAACAAAGCGAAAACATATGGAATTACATTGTAACAACATTGTAACATGAACACTTTAACGCCAGACCTATAATGTCATTTCTGAGGAAATATACAAAAAATGAAAATATTATGAAAAAACGGCTTTTTCAATGCCAGCAGAGGTCAAAGAATTATTTGTGATTTTTTTGAAAAAAAAAAAAAAAAATACCCCGTTTAAAGAGAAGAAAAGGTTCATCCATTGAAATGTATAGGAGAGCGAAAGGTAGCGAGAGGTCATACCTGGCGCTGTGCAAGGCTGAACGCTGGCGCTGTTCACTGAGGCTGTGAAAATGATGAATCATACGCTACATGGCGTTATCCCAATCGCTAAACAGATTCTGCTTGATAAACGTGTAATTGCGTGCCGTGTCCGGCGTTCACCTGTCGCTACCTGTCGCTACCTCTCATTAACCAGCCACTACCTGGCGCTATCCCTTCCTAAATAAGGGCCTTACTTTCGCAATGCATTTTGCTGTGTTTGTGCCGCAATTTGCTGGCGAAAGTCACAGGTATTTACATAGAAAGTAGTTTGGAGAATGGTGGTGATATTCGGGCGAACTGCTGTGGCAGAATTCTTTAGCACAAAACATGAAATCTTGTTGAAAACACACTTTCATAGCATATTGCCATTGGAGGGGTCTCAGAATATATGTGGGGTCTCTTGGGAGTGTCTGGGTGGTTTGAAAAGCTTAAGAAAAAAAAGTTTTATTTGCAAATATCAAAGTCATGTAAAAACATTATTATTAGTTGTTTGTCACATACTGGGGAACTTTCTAATGTTCACACTCGAAAAAGTTAAAGATGCTAAAAAAAAACTAAAGTGACAATCTCTCCCTAAATAACATTGATTCCTATGGGGTTTTTAGTGGTGAATGCAAAAGTGTTCCAGAATTCACTGAGCCAGACTTAAACCGGACCTTCAGCGTGATTTAATGAAAAGCCCAAACTCTTAAAAAACGATTCCCCAGCATCTAAAATTAATATATTTTATGTTTTTAGCCACTAACTTATTATTCTTTCCCCCACTGGGCTGCAACTCTGTTCAGGAATTTAGGATACGGGCGCCGCCATCTTGACTCAGAAGCATCACACTTACTGAGGAGAGGAGAGTGGGATAAGGTACAGGGGGGCGGGTTATAGCTGTGCTTTGCTCAGACAGAGCAGAGCTGGGGTCAGGTAAAGGTCAGCAGTCCCAGAATGCAGAGCAGCACAGTCAGGAGGCACTTCCTGTTTGCAGGCTGCCTGATAAGATGGCGGCTTCCATAAGCCGCCATCTTGGATGTTTAAAGACTCCTAACATGCAGTAGATGTAGGTAGGAAGATTTTTAATGTGGACAATCTGTATGTACAGGGTGTGGGAAACATATAAGATAGACTCGTATTCAGAGTGAAGGTCCGCTTTAAGTAGAAGTAAAGTAAAGTAAGTTCATTTGGTAAATGCGTAAACCGGGCGGATGCGTGTGGGATTCCGCCAAATTTGTAAATTACCCTTTGCTCAAGACTAGGATAGTTACTCCCACTTTAGCAACACAAACACACAAAAATGTGTGGCCCCAGCTGCCACCGGAGAAAAACCTCAGGCACCACCAAATCAATAAACTTAAATCAAAAAGGTATCATAAATAAGTCAATGTTTATTAATGGTTTACAAATACACCATCACATATATATTAAAGTGGACCGACACCCAGGGGGGATCGGCCCGGGAATCTATAAGATTCCCGGGCCGATCAGATCCCTCTCCGCGGGGCATCCGAAATCGGGATGTCCCGCGGGGTGAAACCCCCCAGGAACCCCAGAGACCTTACCTTAACCCTGTTCCAACGGTCCATGCGCAGGCCGCGTCTCGCGCTTCCCTCTAGCAGGCGTTTGTGAATGGCCGGCGCGGGCGCGCTCCCTGTAAGAGGGACGCGTGAGACGTGGCCTCCAGCGCTCAGAGCCGCTGTGGTTGGACGCCGCTTGTACGTGCATACCACAGCGGCTCTGAGCTCTCTGATTGGACGAGCGCCCGCGTAGGAGCGTGGTGAGGTAAGTGTTTCCGGGCGTTCTGGGGGGTTTCACACCCCCGGTCGGGGTGCCCCACCGAAGTGGACCAAAATCCCAGGATAGTCAAAATCCTGGGTGTTGGTCCACTTTAAAAGCAAAATCTAATAGAAGGGACAAAAAACCCATCCCTCCTCCCCTTTTGAATAAATCCCTATCACACAGTATATAGTATATGAGTTTAAGTAACTAGTGCAATATTAAAGTGCTGACCTAAAAAGTGCTACAGTACAACAATCGAGAAATATTGTCCCATATAAAAAGAGAAAACAAACAGCCAACCAGATTGCCCCAAAGAAAGTTATTTGTGGATAGTTAAAGTACATAAATTGAAGGGTTGGAGGGGTCCCTGCTAGACCCTGGCGTCCTAATCCCCCACGTGTTTCTTGAGACAAGCCCACTTTAGCAACACAGAGTCACAAAAATGTAAGAAATATGTAAACAGCATGCTAATCACAGGTCTGGGGGCACAATCCTAGAACTAATGTTTCTTTTACAATCCAAAAGAATGGCGGTACACCAAAACCTGACAAAAGGGGAATTTTCTTTGAAGCATGGTGGTGATTTAATCATGCATTGGGGATGTGCTGAAGCCAGTGGCACAGGTAGAGGGAAGTATAGACTCAATAAAATGTCAGCAAATTCTGTAAGAAAACTCCAACTCCACCAACTGTACAAAAGCTAAAGAGAGGATGGTTTCTTTCTTTTTGGCCTTTGGGGTGTGCCAGCTGTGTGGTTACTTATGGCGCCTATCAGAACGAACGCACCTGCGTCTCGGTCCCACGCTGTCTCTGGGCGGCCGGCCGCAGCTCTACCTGTTCAGCGGCCGCAGCGGCTCGTGCGGCGCCGAGCACGGCTGCTCTCCTTCCTCCCTTCCGCGTCCCCGGCTCCCGTGCTCGCGCGCGCAAGCACATGACTTATATGCCCTCCGGCGGCGCTGCACACAACGCGCCCGCCGGAGGCTGAATTAAAGGCCCAAATGTGGCCAAGGTGTGTGGGGGCGGAAATGCCCTAGTACTGGGTCTGGGGCCAATGAGCCCAAAAGAGGGTTTTGGGCTATACGCCCTTGTTGTATTGTGAGCCAATGATTGTGAGAGTTGAAGTAAGCACCAATCATGCACTAATTTCCCCCATCGCTAATCAGATCTGGTTCCTATAAAGACTTCACCTTGTCACTTACTCAGTGCCTGTGATAGAGCCTTGTCGTTCCTTGTTTGTCTACTGAATTATTCTCTGTTTGATCTCCGTTGCCGACCCCTGCCTGAACCGACTACTCTCTGATTGACCTCTGTTGCCGACCCCTGCCTGAACCGACTACTCTCTCTGATTGATCTCTGTTGCCGACCTTTGCTATCCACGACCATCATGTCCGCTGCCAGCCTTGACCCCTGCTTCGTTTCGAGCTGCCTCATCCAACTGTACCGTTGCGATCTCTGCTTACCCGGTGTTGACCTCTGGCCTGTCTTTGGACTTCCTATTAATTCCAGCTTCATCAATTGGACTCACTCTAGTCCCGCTCTTCGTTATTGGTTCTTCAGACCTCCTACCAGTAAGCTCTCATCCTTTGAGCCATTAAAGTCCTGGGGGCAACCGATCCCGGGCAGGCGTGTACTGCGTCCCGGCAAGCGGGGGCTCCTACAGGGGAAGCTGGCTGCGGAGATTGGGGGTTGAGGGCTTACCTGGAGGGCTGGAGTTACCTGAGCGTGACATTGGAGTTAACTGAGCGTGACAGCGCCATCCTGATCTCTCTGTAAAGGGGCATCAAGAGACACCATGCAGACACTTCATTCCCTTCTGTTTTTCTCTTACCATCTTATCTGTGATTCTCTGTCTTTCTAACTGTCCTTTCCCCCTCTTTTCTCATCTCATTTCACCTACACTTTCCCTCCTCAATTTCCTTTCTATGTTTGTTCCTTCTTTTCTTCTTCAACCCGCTTCTTCTCCTTTTACATTTCCATCTCTCCTCCACATACCATTCATCTCTTTCTTTGGTCACCTTCCTTCAATTCCCCCCTTCTTTCCCTGTGCCTGTATCCTCTCTTTTTCCACATTCTCTTCTTCTTTCTCTTCTTTTCACATTCACTCTTCTCCTTCTTCTTTTACACTTTTCCCTCCATCTCTTCTTTCCACATTCCTTCCATCTCTTTATATTATCACCTCCCCTCCACCTCACTTTCTTTTCACCTTCTATTCCTTACTTTTTCCTCATTCCCCCTCCCTTTCTCTTTTTTCCAAATGCAATCCTTCAACTTTTTAATTCTTCCCTTTATCTCTCTTTTCCACATTTTGTCCTTCTCTTGTTTCAACTTCATTAAGTCTTACAGGCTGATTCATTACTAGCGCCAGGTAGCGACAGATGAGCGTCTGTAGAGCGGATTTCAGAGCGACCGCTAGTAGTCACTGTGCTCGGCCGTGGTTCGTTGTTTCAGAGCGCCTCAGTTGCTGGCCGGCATTGTTGAATACGTTATGTGATTCGCAGTACTACGCTGTATGGGAGCGAATGGTAGCGCCAGCTCAGTGCGACTGACTCACAACACATTCATCAAAAAATCAGCCTCAAACTGTTGCGGCGCTCAAAATCGGGGCGATGTAGTCCACAGCGCCAGAGGCTGTGTGATTAAAGTTTTTGAACATGTATCCACTAGTAACAAAGCGAAACCATATGGAATTACATTGTTATTACATTGTAACATGAACACTTTATTACCAGACATGTAAGGACAAATCTGCATAAAAATATTAATCAAAAAATTTTTCAAAAATGGCACTTTCTTGCCGAGAATAGGGAAAAAAATGGGATCAGGAAAGGGATTTAAGGATCGTCCATTGAAATGTATGGGAGAGCGCCAGGTAGCGAGAGGTAATACACGGGGCTCTGCAAGGCTGAACGCCGGTGCTGTACACTGTACGCTGATAATGATGAATCGAACGCTACATGGCGTTGTTCTAGTCGCTCACCAGATTTCGCTTCATAAATGTGTAATTGCTGCCGTGTCCGGCGTTCACCTGCCGCTACCTGCCGCTGTACAGGCACTACCTGGCGCTATCCCTTCATGAATAAGGCCCTTACTGTCTTTTTTCCCATCTTTTTTTCCTCCCTCATTACCATATTTCCTAATCTCTCTCTCTTTTCTGCTGTTTTCCATGCACCATCTCCCTCTGGTCCCTTTTTTTGAGTTCCGTAAATGTGATTTTAAAGTGTGCTTTGGGGGAGCATCATCCTTAACTCCTGCACAGGGCAGGCTGCCCCTGTTTGTATGCTTGAAAAATCTACTGCGGACCGAAGAGAGTCTTAGGCCCTTATTTATGAAGGGATAACGACAGGTAGCGACTGGTGAGCGGCCGGTAATGACGGCACCGCCACGAGAACGCCGGCTCCCCACCACAATCACACATTTATCAAGCCAATCCTGCTTAGCGACTGAGATAGCGCCATATAGCCACTCATTCATCATTATTCCAGCCTCAGCCCACAGCGCCAGCGTCCGACCTTGAACAGCAACAGGTATGACCTCTCGCTACCTGGCGCTCTCCAATGCATTTCAATGGAAAAATCTTTAAATATTAATAATTAATTGTTATTAATTTTTTTTTTTTTTTTTTTAAATGTGAAAAATTCTGTGACCACTTCTGCCATTTTAGATAATTTTTTAAGGGAAAAAAAATGTACAGAATTGATATTACAGGTCTGATATTAATGTATTCATATTACCAAATTATTTAAAAAACTTTTTTTTTTGGTTTCCAAAAATATGGTTGTTTGGGGGTTAAAAACTACTTTTAACCCATCGCCGCCAGCGCTCTGGGGTTTAAACATGCATTTTACAGCGCGAAAATTTTTTGAGCGTGATTTTTTAATGAATATGGTGGGAGCCGGTCGCTAGGGCCAGTAGCTATCATGCGCTCCCATACAGCGCGGAACCTGTCAAATAGCGAATCCTCACCCAACATTCAACATTACGGCAAACCGACTGAGTCGCTATCAACAACCGAACAACGGCCAAGCACAGCGACTACTAGCGGGCGCTCTGAAAATGCCGCTACAGTCGCTCAACTGTCGCTACCTGCCGCTATTAATGAATCGGCCTCCCCGGGAGGCACAATACACTAATAAATTACATATTTATTTTAAATATTCCAAATGATGAGTCAATCAATGACAAAAAAAGACATTAAAACCATCTAAAATGTATGCATGGCGTACATAACACAAGACTTACAAAGATGAGGCGGAGGGTGGGTTGAGAGTCACTCCGATAAATAATTTAAATAAATATGCATGCATGTATTTTAGATGGTTTTAACATGTCTTTTTGTCACTGATTAATTAATTATTTGGAATATTTAAAATAAAGATGTAATTCATTAGTGTAATGTGCCTCCATAAGACTCTCTTTGGTCTGCAGTAGATTTTTCATGACAGGTGTGGGATTGGCACCCGGGCATTAGATTATTGCACATATATTGGTCTGGGGTTTGTGCTGGCTGGGGGCTAATTTATATCTGATTGTATGCTTGCACACACATAGAAATTCTTCCTCCGCATTTAACCCATTTATGCAGTGACTGCCCTAATTACAGCACCCGGGGAGCAGTTGGTGGGTTAGGTGCTTTGCTCATGAGCACCTCAGTCATGACTGGACTAGAGCTCCATGTAATCTCCCGCTGTTCTCCCTTCAATAAAACACCGCACAACATATATATCTTTGGAATGATTTAATCGGCCACAGCTGAACAAATAAATACAAGACAACACAAAATCTCCGAACCCCTTAACCGAGTCTGAGTGGCAACCAACCAAACGGGGAGGCCGATTCATTAATAGCGCCAGATGAGCGACTGTAGCGTGATTTTTTCAGCGCCAGCCAGTATTCGCTGGGCTTGGCCGGCGTTAGCTTGATGACAGCGACTCAGTCGGTGTGCGGTAATGTTGAATACGGGCTGGGGGGTCGCTGTTTCACAGGTTCAGCGTTGTATGTGAGCGCCTGACAACGAATGGCCAAAGCGAACGGCTAGCTTCATATTCATTAACAAATCACGCTTCGAATGTGCTGTCGCTGTCCATTCCTTGTTTAAACCCCAGAGCGCTGGCTGCGATGGGTATTAACTAGTTTTTAACCCCTAAACAACCATATTTTTTGAATGTAACATTATACATGTTTTTAGATTCATTTTGTAATATGAATACATTAATATCAGACCTGTTAGATCAATTCTGCACAAATTTTTTTTTTAATTTTTTTTTACTTAAAAATAAATCCTAACATTGCAGAAGTGGTCTCCGAATTTTTGACATTAAAAAAAAAAAATTAATACCAATTAATTATGATTAATTATAGATTGCTCCATTGAAATGCATTGGACATCGCCAGGGAGCGACAGCTCATACCTGGCGCTGTGAGGGAATTTGCAGCGGCGCTGTTCGGTCCAGGCGGCTTCATGATGAATGCTGCGCTAGCCGTCGCTCTCGCCGGCGCTAGCCTCATTTTGCTTGATAAATGCGTCATTGTGACCGCCGCCGGGCGTACTTGAGTCGGTAGTCGCCGTTAGCTGCCGCTACCTGGCGCTCGTCAGACACTACCTGGCGCTAGCCCATGATAAATAAGGGCCTAAGCCTGCGTGATTGACGAGGAGGAAATCCTTGATGCACCTGATTCAGCGGAAGCCATTTTTCTCAAGCTCAGCCACAATCTCCATTCTCAGAGCTCAGGCTTTCAGGCTCAGAGCTCAACCGATCGGGGGTGCCCCGCTGTGTGAAACCCCCCAGAAAGCCCAGAAAACTCACCTCTCCCCGCTCCCACGTGACTGCTGCAGCCAATCCCCACCGGCGGACAAGCGAGAGGCAGCGCCGGACAAGCAGAGCGCGTCCGCCGCCGCCTCCCGCGCGTCCCTCTTACAGGGAGCGCACCCGCGCCGGCCATTCACAAACGTCCGGCGCGGGAGCGGGCCATGCTAGAGGGATGCGCGGCGGACGCGGACGCGCATGCGCCGCTGGAACGTGGAAAAGGTAGGATTGTGGGCTTCCTGGGGGGTTTCACCACGCGGGACATCCCGATTTCGGATGCCCCGCAGGGAGGGATCTGATCGGCCTGGGAATCTTATAGATTCCCGGGCCGATCCTCCCTGGGTGTTGGTCCACTTTAACCAGCCCACTCAGACCCGAAAGTGAGCAGACCGCCCACCGGATGTGACAAAATTAATCCTAAACAGTAAATATCAATACATACAAAGTCACATACAACTCACCCAGGCATTTAATATAATACAATACAATCCTTGTCACATTTTATCCTTTCTTATATCTTTTTTTTTTTTTTTTTTTAACAGAATGACTAAAAGAACTATATTGCCAAAGCCTAAACCTTCAAGCTTATTTTTATTATTTATTTATTTATCTTAATATACAACTATTACACCCCGCACAGAACCGTAGGTAACCCTGCTGTCAAAACAAATCACTAAATGAACCCAATACAGGGGAGGGCGGGTGGGACTGCTCAGTCCAGCGCTGGGAGGATGATGGGTCAAAGAGGGAGAGGGCGGGACTTCCGGGCCTCTTATAGTGCCTCCCCACAATCCTCCCTGGCTGACTGGTCCAGCTCCCGATAGGAGCTCAGCCAGTCATGTGAGCGCCTCTCTTAAAGTGGACCAACACCCAGGATTTTGACTATCCTGGGTTTTGGTCCACTTCGGTGGGGCACCCCGATCGGGGGTGCCCCGCTGTTTGAAACCCCCCCCCGAAAACGCCCTGAAACACTCACCTCACCCCGCTCCTACGCGGGCGCTCGTCCAATCAGAGCGCTCAGAGCCGCTGTGGTATGCACGTACAAGCGGCGTCCAACCACAGCGGCTCTGAGCACGCTGGAGGCCGCGTCTCGCGCTTCCTTCTAACAGGGAGCACGCCCGCGCTGGCCATTCACAAACGGCCGTCGCGGGTGCGCGCCCTGCTAGAGGGAAGCGCGAGACACGGCCCGCGCATGCGCCGTTGGAACGGGGTTAAGGTAAGGTTTCTGGGCTTCCTGGGGGGTTTCACCCCATGGGACATCCCGATTTCGGATGCCCCGCGGGGAGGTCTGATCGGCCCGGGAATCTTATAGATTCCCGGGCCGATCCCCCCTGGGTGTTGGTCCACTTTAAGGGGCCGGCGCCTTCTTGTCCCATGGGCAGGAATCGAACCTGCCACTCGGGCGCTTTCTTACCTTTAGGCTACGACTGCCCCTACAAATGGATAGGCTACCTTATCATAAATAATAAGAATCAGGCACCAGCCGGCTGAGCTTCTCTCTCTTTCAAGTCAAACTAACAAAAATAAAAGTTAGTGTTGCAGTCCCAGGCAACAGGGGCCTTTATAGGCCACACACTTTGTGACCCCCCCCCCCCCCCCCCCAACTCTGGCTCCTCTTACAATGACAAGGAAACCCCTCCATACACACATACACACCCGGGAAATGATGATTCGTGCTTCATGTATTATTTCATTGGTCTTAGAATGAAACACATGAGGCCTTGCTGTGATCCGCACACATAATACAGGGAGATTTTACGGCGTGTTTGGGTGGCATTGTTATGTATCCAGATGCAGTGTGGTCTGATATTCCCACCATGATACTCGGTAAACACAGATATGGAAGCGCAACTGCATTTTAATGTTTTATATTTTAGAAAAGTAGACCACTGGATGCAGAAATAGAATGGGGGGGGGGGGGGCATTCACATTTTATTTAGAAGGATTTAAGCCCCTTTCAATTCTTTCTGCTTGCATTGCATTGGAGTAGAGATTCTCCAACATGGTGTAATGTAAGCGAATAGAATATGCTGCCCATTAAACCAGACCTTCAGCATGATTTAAAGTGGACTAACACCCAGGATTTTCACTATCCTGGGTGTTGGTCCACTTCCGCGGGGCACCCCGATAGGTGGCGCGGGAGCACGCCCTGCTAAAGGGATGCGTGGGAGGCGGCAGCGGCTGATCCGTTGCCTAAAAGGTAAGATTTTAGGGGCTTTCTGGGGGGTTTCACCCCGCGGGACATCCCGATTTCGGATGCCCCGCGGGGAGGGAGCTGATCGGCCTGGGAATCTTATAGATTCCCGGGCCGATCAGGGGTGGGTGTTGGTCCACTTTAATGAAAAGCCCAAACCCTTAAAAAATTATTTATAAATTAAGGGCCTTATTCATGAAGGGATAGCATCAGGTAGCGGCTGGTTAATGAGAGGTAGCGACAGGTAGCGACTGGTGAACGCCGGACACGGCTCACAATTACACATTTATCAAGCAGAATCTGTTTAGCGACTGGGATAGCGCCATGTAGCGTCTGATTCATCATTTTCCCAGCCTCAGTGAACAGCACCGGCGTTCAGCCTTGCACAGCGCCAGGTATGACCTCTCGCTAGCTGACGCTCTGCCATACATTTCAATAGACGATACTTTCCTTCTCTTTAAACTGTGTTTTAGTTTTTTTTTTTTTTTTTTTTTTAATCTCAGATAATTCTGTGACCTCTCCTGACATTGAATAAGCAGTTTTTCACATTTTGTTTTTTTTATTTTTTATATATTACTTCAGAAATGACATTACAGGTCTGCCATTAAAGTGTTCATGTTACAATGTTGTTACAATGTAATTCCATATGTTTTCGCTTTGTTACTAGTGGATAGATGCTGAAAAACAGACTTTAAACACACCGCCTCCTGCGCTCTGGGCTTCAAACAAGTATTTTTCAGCGCCAGAGATTTGTGAGGCTGTTTTTTTGCTGAATATGGTGTGAGTCGGTCGCTATGACCAGTCGCTAACATGCGCTCCCATACAGCGCTGTACTGGTCAAATAGCGACTCCTCACAATGTATTCAACATTACTGGACAGCGACTGAGTTGCTATGAAGTAGCGACCCACGACTGAGCACAGTGACTACTAGCGGGGGCTCTGATAATGCCTGCTACAGACGCTCATCTGTCGCTACCTGGCGTTAGTGATGAATCAGCCTGCCAGTTTTTAGTCACTAACTTATTATTCTTTTCCCCACCATGCTGCAACTCTGTTCAGGACTCTAGGATACGGGCGCCGCCATCTTGACTCAGTAGCATCACAGATACAGAGGAGAGGAGAGTTTGATAAAGTGCAGGGGGGCGGGTTATAGCTGTGCTTTCCACAGACAGAGCAGAGCTGGGGTCAGGGAAAGGACAACAATCCCACAATGCAGAGCAACACTGTCAGAAGACACTTCCTGTTTGCAGGCTGCCTGATGTTCCATGAGCCACCATCTTGGATGTTTAAAGGCTCATAACATGCAGTAGATGCAGGTAGGATGATTTTTAATGTGGGCAATCTGTATGTACGGGGGGGGGGGGGATATATAAGATAGGCTCTTATTCAGGGTGAAGGTCTGGATTAATGTGAGCAATCTGTATGTACAGGGTGTGGGAAGCATATAAGATAGGCTCTTATTCAGGGTGAAGGTCTGGATTAATGTGAGCAATCTGTATGTACAGGGTGTGGGAAGCATATAAGATAGGCTCTTATTCAGTGTGAAGGTCTGCTTTAGTAAAATGGGCCCTCTTACATCTCTGAGGCAGGAACTTCTGCCCTAGGCATTTCAAGTGCTGGCTCTGCCCCCTTTTGTTATATAAGGTTGAGCAGGGCCAGTTCCAGGTTTTTGTGGGCCCTTGGGCAATATTGTACAAGTGGGCCCCTTGCATAGTGGTATTACGCCATACATGGTGATAAATTGTATGTATGGTGTATACAGAAAAATGACAGGTAAAGAAGGAATGACAAATGAAAAATATAGAAGGAATGACAGAAAGAAAGAGAAATAAGAAACACAAAAACTGAATAAATGGGAGAAAATTGTAAGCAGAAAAAAAGAAAGAATGAATCAATTCAATTCAATTTATTGCTCGCCAAGTACATCGTACAAGGAATTATTTTAGCATATACACAGTGCAAGATATAACTACAGTTACATAGAAATTGAACAGAGATACAAACTACATTGGGTATAGTCATGAACAAGATGCACAGGGGTTCTTACATAGTGAAAGCGATACCATCTAATACAAGCCCTTTGATCTCAGGCTTATGACGCCTGGCCCTTGTTAAGACTCACTAAAGAAGAAAAAAATAAATGGAATGAAAAAAAAATTAAATGCAAAGAAACAAAGAACGAAAGCACAAAATGAATGAGAAAAAACAAAAAAAGAGAATGAATGCATGACAGAAACGAAAAAAGGAATAAACAGAAAGACAGGGAAAATGCAGGTAAGACAGAGAGAAGGAATGGAAGAAAAAAAGAGCTGAAAAGAAAGAATATATGGACTGAAGAGAAGGAAAGGAATGGCATAACAGATGAATGAAAGAAACAACAAATAGATAGAAAGAAAGAGACTAGAAGGAAAAAATAGAATAGAACAAAATAAACAAAGAATAGAAGAACTGGCAAAGAAAGAGGCTCTCCCAATGGCCAATTTGCCCCTAGCTGACTGTCCTTAGTCCTGGTTAGTGCACGGCCCTGCATAGGGGATGCCCAGGGAAGAGGGAATGAGGTGGGTCCTCCCAATGTGCAGCAGCCATGGCATCTGCCCGGGTACGCCCAGTGGTGTGTGTGTAAGTATAAAGAGGGCGGAGAGGGCGCAATGGGTTAAAGGCAGTCTGCAGCCTGATCCTCTCCCCTTTATTGCTGTGATCATGTGACTCCTGTGTGTCAGTAATCTATAATACAAGTGCATGCTCCTCTGCATTTTGCCCTTTGAAACCTCTCCTCTTTACACATTTATTTTTTATATTGGCGTCAGCACTGGGCAGGTGCCGGGGGCCACTGCACATTGGGAGGACCCACCTCATTTTCTCTTCCCTGGGCATCCCCTATGCAGGCCCGTGCAGTAACCAGGACTAAGGACTGTCAGCCAGGGGCAAATTGGCCATTGGGAGAGCCTCTTCTTTGTCAGTTCTTCTATTCTTTGTTTCTTTTGTTTCCTTCTAGTATCTATCTATCTATCTATCTATCTATCTATCTATCTATCTATCTATCCATATCTATCTATCTATCTATCTATCTATCTATCTATCTATCTATCTATCTATTTATCTATCCCATATCTATCTATATCTATCTATCTATCTATCTCATATCTATCTATCTATCTATCTATCTATCTATCTATCTATCTATCTCCTATCTGTCTATCTATCTATCTATCTATCTATCCCATATCTATCTATCTATCTATCTATCTATCTATCTATCTATCTCATATCTATCTATCTATCTATCTATCTCATATCTATCTATCTATCTATCTATCTATCTATCTATCTATCTATCTAATATCTATCTATCTATCTCCTATCTGTCTATCTATCTATCTATCTATCCCATATCTATCTATCTATCTATCTATCTATCTATCTATCTATCTCATATCTATCTATCTATCTATCTATCTATCTATCTCATATCTATCTATCTATCTATCTATCTATCTATCTATCTATCTATCTATCCCATATCTATCTATCTATCTATCTATCTATCTATCTATCTATCTATCTATCACATATCTCTCTCTCTATCTATCTATCTATCTATCTATCTCATATCTATCTCATATCTATCTATCTATCTATCTATCTATCTATCTATCTATCTATCTCATATCTATCTATCTATCTATCTATCTATCTATCTATCTATCTATCCCATATCTATCTATCCCATATCTATCTATCTATCTATCTATCTATCTATCTATCTATCTATCTATCCCATATCTATCTATCCCATATCTATCTATCTATCTATCTATCTATCTATCTATCTATCTATCTATCCCATATCTATCTATCCCATATCTATCTATCTATCTATCTATCTATCTATCTATCTATCTATCCCATATCTATCTATCTATCTATCTATCTATCTATCTATCACATATCTATCTATCTATCTATCTATCTATCTATCTATCTATCTACCCCATATCTATCTATCTATCTATCTATCTATCTATCTATCTATCTATCTATCTATCCTTTGTTTGTTTCTTCCATTCATTATGCCATTCCTTTTCTTCTCTCCAGTCGTTATATTATTTCTTTCTTTCCAGTTTCTTTTCTTCCATTCCTTCTCTCTGTCTTACCTGCTTCTTTTCCTGTCTTTTGTTTTTCTTTTCTTTGTTTCCGTCATTCATTTTGTTCTTTTATACTTTCAGGCTGATTCATTACTAGCGCCTCAGTCGCTGTGCAGCATTGATGAATACAGTGTGGGGGGTCGCTATATGACCAGTACAGCGCTATATGGGAGCGAATGGTAGCGACTGGTTAGTGCGACCGACTCACACCATAGTCATCAAAAAAACAGCCTTACACACCACCGGCGCTCAAAAATGCTTCTCTGTAGCCCAGAGTGCCGGAGGCTGTGTGATTAAAGGCTGTTTTTTAACATGTATCCACCAGTAACTAAGCGGAAAAAAAATGGAATTACATTGTAATAACATTGTGACATGAACACATTAATGCCAGACCTGTAATGTCAATTCTGCATAAATATTAAAAAATTGAAAAAAATGGCTTTTTCAAGGCCAGGAGAGATCCCATCATTATGTGAGAATAAAAAAAAAATAATAATAAAAACCCTCGTTTAAAGAGAAGTAAAAGAACGTCCATTGAAATATATTGGAGAGCGTCAGGTAGCGAGAGGTAAGACGTGGCGCTCTGCAAGGCTGAACGCCGGCGCTGTACGCTGAGGTTGGGATAATGATGAATCGGACGCTACATGGCGCTATCCCAGTCGCTCAACAGATTCCGCTTGATAAATGTGTAATTGCGTGCCGTGTCCGGCGTTCACCTGTCGCTACCTGTCGTTTACAAGGCACTGCCTGTCGCTATCCCTTCATGAATAAGGCCCTTTGTTTCTTTGCATTTATTTTTTATTTCGTTCCATTTATTTACCGTATTTGCCGGTGTAAAAGACGACTGGGCATATAAGACGACCCCTCAACATTTCCACTCAAAATCTAGAGTTTGTTATAAACTCGCCGTATAAGACTACTCCCTCTTCCGCAAACCAAATAAAATGTAAAAGCACATCAGATTTTATTTCATCATGTTAATTTATATTCAAATGCTTATGACATGCAGGAAAACTGTCACAAGGCTATATGTTATCAAACCCTTGTGTACACCTGCCAGGGCTGGCTCTGGGATTTGATGGGCCCTTGGGCGACAGTGTCACAGTGGGCCCCTTGCAGTGATCATGTCTGTGATTTTCTGCTGTTCTTTTCTAGTGCTCAGACACCAAATGTTCTTTTCTGGATGTTTAATAGTGATGTAGCAGGACCAGCACCTAGGCAATAGTGGGTGTTGATAATTAGGCATCCCAATTTGGGATTAAACACTTTACCTGTCTTCGGAATCTAAAGCTGCCATGGGAGCTGTGGCCAGTGAACGTGCAGAGCAGGCAACAACACGCTGGCTAAAGTTCAAATGGAGCCATCCCGCTCGCGCATGCACCATTGGATCACTGGATAGGTACGTTTATGCACTGATCCAGGGGGGTTGACACAGTTGGGTATCCCAAATCGGGATTTGATCCACTTCAAAACACACCAAAACTCTGGTAAAACAGCTCTACAGCACTCAAAGGCTGGGTTAAAGCTTGTTCCTAGGGCATCCCAATACAAGTTGCCTGGCTGTGTGAATCCCTGTTACTCCTGCAGCTCATGTGGCATCCACTGCCAGCATGTTTGAATGGCAGGCAGTGGCTGTGCATAGCACCGAGGAGCAGTCAGCAGAGGTTGCTGCATTCAGAATAGATTGCGGTCAATAATATGCACCACAATCTTTTCTGATTAAATGTTAGCCTGTGCATGCGCCTTGGGTGGGTGGTTGGAGTTGAGTAAAAACCAATGTGGTTGGTTATCTAAAATTCAGATGCCCCTGTAATGTAGACCAAAAACCAGGTGAGGGAAACTCCTGGGATTGGGTCTGCTTTGAGGTATGACAGTTTGCCTTCTGACCTGCTCTGATGCTTCATGTTTCTTCTGTAGCCATCTTCTTATCATCTTCTTATCAGCAAGTCAGTCCCGGCAGCTCATCACTTCACACACGGCCCGGGAAGGGGAACACATACTGGCGCACGCTGACACAGAAAACAGGAGGGAGGAGGGGGAGAGGAGGAAGAGAGAGGGGAGAGGGGCAGCGCGGGGGAGCTCCATGGAGAGGAGACCGTGGAGAGACGGCGCTGCACTATCATCACACACAGCCAGGGGAAGGGAAAGATATAATGGCGCGCTGACACAGGAAACAGGAGGGAGGGGGGAGTGGAGGAAGAGAGGGGGGAGAGGGGCAGCGCGGGGGAGCTGCACACACACACACACACTGACAGTTCCCGGCTACCTTCTGCAGCTTCGGACCAGGCTGTGGGGGGGGCACCACTGCTTCCAGCCCAGCAGAACAGGCTGCTGATGTTCGCCACTGTATGTGGCCCAGGTGCACCCGGCGTATAAGACAACCCCCCCACTTGTAACATTGTAACATGAACACTTTAATACCAGACATGTAAGGACAATTCTGCATAAAATACTATTAATAAAAAAAGTTTTCAATAAAAAGTTTAGGGAAAAAAAAATTGGGATCAGGAAAGGGATTTAAGGATCGTCCATAGAAATGTATGGGAGTGCGCCAGGTAACGACAGGTAAGACATGGCGCTCTGCAAGGCTGAACACCGGCGCTGTACACTGAGCCTGGGATAATGATGAATCGGAAGCTACATGGCGTTGTTCCTGTCGCTCACCACATTCGGCTTCAAAAATGTGTAATTGCGTGCCGTGTCCGGCGTTCACCTGCCGCTACCTGCCGCTATTTAGGCACTACCTGGAGCTAGCCCTTCATGAATAAGGCCCTAAGACATTTGTACCACATGTTTATATGGTCACTGTTGCTCCCCCAATGAATCCCAGGGGAGGTTAAAACGTAGGGCATCCCAAATCAGAAATCAATTAGAACGAGTTACAACCAACCTTTGCATGTGTTTTATGTGCTGTAGACATGTGAAGCATGTGCCTAAGCAGGGTTGTATGAATTCCTGGGATGAGACAGAGACTATAGGGTCGATTCAAAGAAACATGTAACAGCTTGGATTTTGGTGCCGATCATCCTATTTTTCCCGTACGCTCGTGCGTTCGTATGAACTTGTGAGTGATTCTATAAGCAAATACGTTTCTATCCTAAAATGTACGTCCGTTCGTATGGCAGTTCGGGAATCAGACCTATGTCAGTTTCCATCCTGAATTTTCAGTTTCATTTCTCAGGTTGCAACATTGGTTTTGCCCTTTTTCCTTTTTTGTCTGGACGTAAATCCTTCTGATCTTGCGGCTGCGCACTACAAACTTACCTCATTAAAGTGCATTCTAAATATTTGGTCTTTTATTTTTCTTTATTTCATTCATTTTGTAGTAACCAACCATTAATGAATGTATTTGCATAAGTAAATCTTACTTTGTTTAATTTTTAGTTAACTTGCATTTTTTACTTGTGGATTTAATTTTAATATTTTGGCTTCAAATGGTACAACTTAAAATTTTGTGTGTGGTTTCCCACACCCTCTCCATACAGATTGCTCTCAAAAATTAAAAAACACCCAGCAACTTCGGCATGTTATGAGTCTAGAAACAGCCAAGATGGCGGGTCAGGTATTATCGGGCAGCCTGCAAACAGAAAGGGCCTTGTGACTGTGTTGCTCTGCATTCTTTGATTTCTGACCTTTCCGTGCCCCCAGCTCTGCTGTGTCTGTGCAAAATACAGCAGTAACCCACATCCTGCACTTTATCCCGCTCTCCTCTCCTCAGTAAGTGTGATGCATCTGACCAAAGATGAGCTAAAATAATTAAACAAAGCAAAGGTAAACAACTACACCAATAAATTCAATCTAAAAATATTATTCTAGTACATCAATTTAAAAATAAATAACAAAGGACATAAGTTTCTTTAATTAACGCAAATATATGGATGTATTGCAAAATAAAGGTTTACATGCTAAGGACTAATTAAGGTCCACATTAAAATGCTTTTATAAGGCATACATGAATCAGGTATGCATTGCTATACAATTTATGGCCTCGGCCATGCTGATACATGCAGTTCATTGGAGCTCAAGACGCGCAGACTCCTCCACATAGCCAAAAAACCTGTTCAAGAACAGCAATCCGGCTGCTAAAAGGTGTCGGCAGTGGCTTTCTTTTAAAACGTATTTAGAGGTTGGAAAACTGTTCTCTGAATCACACCTAAACACATCCGATTATCCTAAGTTTTACGTTTTGATCCTAAGTTTTAGGATTTGATCCTAAGTTTTACGGTTGGATCCTAAAATTTAGGAACGAACTTTCGATGATCGTAAGAGCATATACGAATTCGCACGTAGGCTCGTGCGAGTCGGAAATGGCCAAAAAAACAGGAAAAAATGACTAACAACCACCCAAACTTACGATTCTCGATCCGAAATCAATTAACTTTTGCTCTTTGAATCGAGGGGTATGTGCTGATTCAGAGCCAGGTGAGAATTCTCACTCCTTTATTAGTAGACAAAACTGCCATTGACTTTCATTGTCTACCGGGTGTACATTTTCACCAGATTCTAAATCAGCCCCAAGGTAGACAATGAAAGTCAAAGGCAATTTTCTCTCCTAAAAAAGGAGTGAGTTCACGGAAACTGGGCACTGGCCCCGATCATGACTACCATTGGTGGCCATATACGTAGGTTGGGGAGTAGAGCAGTCTAAACTGGTGTGTGAAATAACTACAAAAGTTTTCCTTCTTTGGTTACACCATGATGTGTGTGTGGGTTTGAATGTTGTCAGGCAGTTGATATTGAAAGTGATTTATAATATACTCTAAAAGTAACTACAAAATATTTATGGCTCGGCCTCCTACTTGTCCCAAACTTTTGTGTGTTTTTCTTGTGCTACTATAGAAAGAAAATTACGAGCCTCCTGTTCTGGTGACATTCAGCGTATTGTAGGAAAATAATGATGGCAGCTAACAATCAAGTGTTAAAGTAATTTACTGCCCTTTACCTTTCTCTGGGTGAAAGTTTCACACTGGATATAGAAAAGTCAACTATAAAATAAAAGTAATTTGTGTGGAACAAAATAATGACTCTAAAATGAAAAAAAAAAAAACTCAGCTTCTCGACACATGGAAAATGACTTATTAAAAGAACACGGTTACTTAGGCTTGTAAATGTTTTACGATACCGCGCAAGTGTATTTAAGTATTAAGTCTCAGTGGGATGCTTTTCTTTACCTGGCCATTTAATGGGTCCCCAGAGGAAGGCGAGGCATGATGCCAGGCGCTGTGTCCAGATTGGTTGGTTTAATGTCCCATTCTGATGTCATTCTAATGAAAAGCCAGTAAATAAAATAGCAAAATACAGTGTTAAAAGAAATGAACTAAAACACCCCCTTAAAACAGAACTGATAAAAGATGGTGCAATAAACAGGCTGGGGAACCATGCATAATTAAATAGTTACATAGTTTCATAGTTAATACGGTTTAAAAAGATATATGTCCATCAAGTTTAATCAAGGGTTTTGGGGTAAGAGAAGTTATTTTTTATTTTATTTATTTATTTTTTTACTGATAACAGCTAATAGTAACTGTTAATATTATTTTCTTCTAAATTAGCATCTAGTCCTTTTTTGAAGCTCTCAGCTGTTGATGCCGTAGCAAGCTTCTGTGGGAGGCTATTCCCCAAATGTATAGTTCTTATGGTAAAAAATGATTGTCTGGTCCGGAGATTGAATTTCTTTCTTTTTTTTCAGTCAAAGAGAGCGCCCCTTGTCTTTAGAGAGGATTTTACCTGAAATCGTTTTTCCTATATTTTTTGTACTGCTCATTTATATATTTATACAAGTTAATCATGCCCCCCCTCAGTCATCTCCTCTGAAGACTAAACAGATTTAATTCTCATATTCTTTCCTCTTAACTAAGATCCTTCGTTCCTCTTATTAGTTTGGTGGCTCTCCTCAGCACCCTTTCCATAGTCAGAGCGTCCTTTCTATGAATGGGTGCCCAGAACTGGACGGGACCACCCACCTTCATATGCCGTCCCCGATGTAATCTTCTCCTTTGTTTTCTTTCTTGCCCTTCCCCTTCATCTCTAGTTTAAATACCCCTCCACCCCCTTACCCAGCACAGCAGCCCCCCTTCCATTCAGGTGCAAATTATCTGTAGAATACAATTTGTACCGCAATGAAAAGTCAGCCCAGTGCTCTAGGAACCTAAATCCTTTTCTCCTGCACCAGGATTTGAGCCATGCCTTTAACTCTCTAAGCTCCCGCTTTGGTTCATGTGTAGCGCATGGCACAGGCAGTATTCCAGAGAATACAACCTTGGAGGTCCTTCTCTTCAACTTGGTGCCTAATTCCTTAAATGTATTCTTAAGGAGCCTCCATCTCCCATTAATTCTGTCATTGGTCCCCGCATGGACCATGACAGCTGGGTCATCCCCAGCCCCTCCCAGTAATTTATCCACCCTTTCCACCACATGTTGAACTCTGACACCAGGGAGACAGCAAACCATTCGGTTGAGGCGGTCTTGGTGACAAATTATTCTATGAGTCCACCTGATAATAGAATCCCCTATTAGCACTTATTGTCTAGTCCTACCTGCAGTCCCAACCACCTGCTCACTAGCTGTGCTGCCCTCCCAGCTGTTAGGGAGAGCAGTATCCGCTAGGGCTGCCATTTCTGAGAATCTTGCATCATTGCCCAGCTTGGCAATTTTGCTAGGTATGGCCTTCCTTTTTTGTGCTCCCTTACTACTTCCTGTATCTACATTTACCCAGCTACTTATCTGCTCCTCCTGATCCATTACTCCACCTTCTGTTGCTACCCCACTTAAACCGGACCTTCAGCATTATGTAATAAAAAAGCCCAAACCCTTAAAAAACTATTCCCCAGCATTTAACATTTAGCTACTTACTTTTTATTCTTTCCCCCACTGGGCTGCAACTCTGTTCAGGACTCAAGGATACGGGCACTGTCAACTTTGCCTCAGAAGCATCACATACTGAGGAGAGGAGTGGAGTGCAGTGGGTGGAGTATAGCTGTGCTTTGCACAGACAGAGCAGAGCTGGGGTCAGGAAAAGGACAGCAATCCCAGAATGCAGAGCGGCATAGTCAGAAGACACTGCCTGTTTGCAGGCAGCCTGAGACACCGTCTTGGATGTTTAAAGACTCATAAAATGCAGTAGATGCGAGTAGGGTGATTTTGATTTTTAATGTGAGCAATCTGTATGTACAGGGTGGGGGAAACATATAAGATATGCTCTTATTTAGGGTGAAGGCACCTCTAATTCTCTAACCTGAGCTTCCAAGGTTGCAATATGCTCACATTTAACGAAGCAGCATTCACCCTGGAACTACTGTGCCTGAAGTGTATACATATGATAAATTGTGCACTGAAGTAGACCTCCAATGGTGCAAGCCATAATCCCAGTTACATGAATAGCAGTGAATCTACAAATTTAGTGCTTACAGTTGCGCCTGCATCACCCAGAAGAGCCATATCACATACATTTCATCTGTGCTCACTAAAGCGATCCAAGGTGTGCGTGCATGTGCACATAAATGAAGAAGAACACGCACTGATGTGTGAAATGTGCTCTTTAAAAATTGCATTGCTGTTATAATAGCCTGGATTGCCTCTGTCTTGATCCGAGGTTGTGCCCGTCTGTGTTTGTGCTCACTTAAAGTGGACCAACACCCAAGGCTGATCGGCCGGGGAATCTAAAAGATTCCCGGGCCGATCAGCTCCCTCCCCTCGGGTCATCCGAAATCGGGATGCCCCGCTGTGTGAAACCCACCAGGACACCCACAAACCTTACCTTCTCCCCGTTCCAACGGTGCATGCGTTGATTGAACGAGCGCTCGCGTAGGAGCGGGGTGAGGTGAGTTTTTTTGGGCGTTCGGGGCACCCGGATGGGATAGTGGGATAGTGAAAATCCTGGGTGTTGGTTCAATTTAAAGGAGCACTATCGCAAAAAAAATAAGCCAATAATAAAAATCCATATAAATAAGCAGGATGGCAGGAGGAGGGCTCACTTATACACCTGCATCAAGAAATATCCAGCCAGGCTTTTTTATTTTTATTAATGGAAGGAAGAGGAACTTGGGTGGCAGGTTCTGTCACCCCCTGATACACTAAACCTGTCACTTCTGGATTTTATTCCTACCAGGAGAAGAAAACCACAAGCTTGGAGGGAGTTTTATTCAGTTCAAGTGTACAAGTGACCCCTCCTCAAATTAGCCAATGTGTTTATATGGGTTTTTAATATTACACAATTTCGTGATAGCTACTTTACCTATTTGCTTGGCTTCTCATTTGGGCTCTTTGGTTTGACCTTGACTTCCTCACTGAAACCTACACATTCGCTGCCCGCTACTAATCCCGACAGGTGGCTTTTTGCATATCAGTCAGTGCTTCTTGGCTGTGACAGGTAATCATCCATGAACCAGTGCGGCCTGCCAATGACTTATATTATGCTATTGCCCTGGGCCTGACAGCAGTCCGGCTTGTCAGGGGCATAATTATAGAGGCTGTAACAGCATCAGGGACCAGGACATTGTTGTTGTTGCTGCTCCTCCTCCTTTTTTTTTAAATAATTTTAGTGCTCCTTTGGCATCATTTATAGAAATGAAGCACAATTTGTCTCTGCTGTTTCAGTCTATAGTTTTCTAGACAGTAAAATATTTACTGTAGGAGCCTTGAAAGGGTCCTATTTAATGTTCACATCAGGGCCCTGCCACATTTAGTTCTGCCACTGCTGCCTATGCCTAGTACCATCCAACTGCAATGTCCCTGACCTGAGATGTTCCTAAAAGTGAATCAGCCACAAGTAACAGTAGCTTAATGACCTTGTCTTGGCAAAAACAAAAATGAAGGAACTCACCTCTCTGCCCCCCCCCCCCCCCCCAAGGCTGCTTCTAGTGATGTTAAGTTCACCGGTTACTAAGGCATGCAAATACTAGGCAAATTGGTGGATATGGTCATGCCCTCTCCTCTTCTACAGTGACCGGAGGATACCCATCTATTCATTGTGACAGAGGAGGTGTGACAGGCTTGTTGTACAAAAGTAAGTGCCAACAAGTGCCCCTCACTTTAGCTATGGGAACCGCGAGACCTTATCTCTCAAAACCAAGCAGAAGGCCCCCATGCCAGCTCTAAAGTAGGCTAAAAGCCCTTTAGGGTGGTAAAAAGTTGGACCAGGCACTACAGCTTCTTCATGTCAGGAAAGTAGACCTTGGATTTCGGGGTCCCTGTTACACCATTGCATTTGGCTACACTGTCCTAAACTGTTTTCTGTTTTGAAATTGAAGAAGAAATGGGTGAAGTATTGAGGTTTACAGTTTCACCTTACAAGTTCTCTTTTGAAAAAGTGGGTGTGGCCCTTGGATTTGTGCTGCTGCATAATTATCTGTTCTTAGAACTGACAGCAATGTGATGAATTTGGAGGAGACGGAGGGACCAGCAATCCTGTCCCACTCTGCTGAGATTGTGGAACGTGATGAAAAAGAGAATGTCATTGGCTGAACCTGTAAACCCTAATATCTCAGCCATTTCTGCTTCAATTTAAAAACAGGAAACAGTTTAGGATGGTGCCAAGTGTAGCCCAATGCAATGCTGTAACAATGACCTTTGCCTGCTATAGCACTTTAGGTTAAGGGGCCTAATATCGGTTTCTGGGGTAGGCCTAATATCGGTTTCTGGGGCCTTAGAACCCCTGACCCCCCCCCCCAACAGAAACTTACCTGTAGCTGTAGAAGGAAAGACCAGAGTGCTGAGGTAGGAGACGCTCTCTTCTCTCTCTTCTGTTATCGTCACTCTTTTCCCTGGTTATGGCAGGCATACTTTACACCAAATGGGTGTTGATCCATGGAAGTCAGTCCTGCGACTGAGTGCTGGTAGTCATGTGGTCCGGGTTCCCTTCCCTAGAATTGTGGTGGAGAAACCCGGACCATGTAACCACCAGCTGCCCATCTTAGGGCTGTTTTTAATTGGGGGAATGTTTGACAGGTAAGAAAATCTTGAGCTGGTGGAAGTGTATGCAAAGGGAGGGGGGGGGGGTGGAGGCCATTGACAACTGAACCCCCCCCCCATTCTCTCTTTTCACTTCCATCTTCATTGTACTTTCCTTTCCATTTCCTTTTGCTTTACGCTCTACATTTGTTACATTTTTCTTCTATTTTCATGATATGTTTCTAGTAAGGTAAAAGTGAAAATGGCAAAAAAGTTTGGAAGTGTTACGTATAGTAACTAATTAAATTACTCCGCATTAGTCAGAAAAAAATTAAAATCCATGGATAAAAAATGTCCCTTTTCAAAATGACCTCTAGGCTTTAAAATATGTATAAAAGTGGAAGGTAGATTATTTTACCTCCATATACTCATAATACATGAATGATTGTAGCTTGTACAGCACAAAGAACTGGTACGTAATTGTTTCTTCAGCAAAAGGGATACAAGATCCATCACTTAAAATAATTGCATGTGGAAAAGATTATACGTAATTTCTCCATTGTGTCTCTCCTACGAACTCACATGGAGAAAAAAAAAGAATAATTGGTTGATATATTTAGTTGGGAGATGTGATGTCAACACATTCTGAAATCTAGAACACAATTAGGAACAATTTATCTTTATAAACTGACACAATCTGCACATTGAAAATTGCAGTTTGCTGAACCTGAGCCAGGAATGATTACAATATCTTACAACGTCCCTCCCATGCAAGTTAAACATTCTCTAGAGTAATAGCGGGGAACCTAATTCTCATAGACTGGTGGTGAAATACAATGCCAAAACAGCAGCTATTACCGCTCGCCGAAAGTTTTTAGACTTTCATAATAGCTGTTTTTATATTGAAGCTTAGATGATGAACAGTTTAAAGACAGTCTTGGTTGGGAGCCGGCATATCACCCATTGCAGTGCCTTGGAAATAGCAGAAGCATTTTGACAACGTGCTGCCATATTGATATGCTTTTATTATAGTAAAACTGAGATTGTTATGCAGAGGATAAACACACTTAGAAATACTACGATTTTAGTGTGAATTAGTCTGAAAAATGTGTAAGTAGAATAAAAGGCAATTTAGCGAGAGCAGAATTGGTTTCTAGGCCAGAAATGGGATCAAGCAAAACTGAACACGCTGATAAAAGTGCTTTCTGGTGGTTGAATCAAAGACTGAATAGAAATAAGGTCGATTCCCACCCTCTAGCCTAGATTTCGCTTTAGTGCGTAAGCCCGTTCGTCACATGCAATTGTATATGCGGTCACTTGACTCAGAACCTCCGTCAAGGCTGCTTTGTTACTTCTTCATTGTTATGTGCACATGCGAGAACGTTGCACGTACATCTCTCACAGGGTACGCAATGGACGACTCGTCTCGTCTACCAGCATTTTTTGGGCATTGCTTCCAAATGTGTCACTGTCCAGCAAGGTCCTACTAGTTAACATTGGAAATGAGCAGTTTTGTCCTACATTTTTGCGTGTGCAATCTGTAGGCATGCGCAGGCTTGTACACATATGCGAGCCTCTAATTTTTGTGTTTTCCAGTGTTTTACCCCTGGCCCTGGATTTCTAGTACTTCCTTATTGCTGTGCCAATTGTCTTCTGCTCCTAAGTGCTTACCTGTACCCATCCTTCTCTCTGGCATCACTCCTACGCCTTGCTTGGTGTTTGTTTGTGATGTCCCATCCAGTGTGTCTTCATCTCCTAAGTGCTTATCTGTAGAAATCCTTCTCTCCAGTGTTGCTCCTTCTCCTTGCTTGGTATTTGTTTGGGATGCCCCCATGTATATTTATTGCATATTACTCTTGCAATAATTCACAGTAAAAGAAAGACACTTATTATTTTATTTTTTTTCAATAGAAAATATATAGATTTTTTAAACTAGAGGTTAAAAACTATTTACAAGGGGAATATAAAACAATGTGGCAGGCTCCCAGTTTATTTCGGTGGGGGGCTCCCCATGCTGTACCTCATCTCTGTATCCTGTAAATGACAAAAACAAACAATTAGGGTCTAGCCTCTCCTTCTTGCAAACCCATGGAAGAAGGCATGTTATTGAAATAGTCACTTGTCTTAGAACTTACTAGGCTGGTGGGGTTGTCGGGGTTGGGGAGCCACCATTCTGATTGGGACCTGCAACTGCTCGGGCTCTGAGTCTGTAGGTAAAAAAAAAATACCTATTAGTAAATGTGGTTGAGGTGTGAATTGGATTGTGTTGTGTGTGGCACATCACCCACCTACTTCTTAGGCCTGCTGTAGTGGTGCTGGTGCTTCCCCTGGCTGCTCACCCACTGGCCCTTACTCAGGGCAGTGTGAGTATGTGTTTAGTGTGTCTCTTCCTATGTGTGGTTGTGTGTGATGCTTGTACCTGAGTTAGTTGCCACAGAATATTTTTCCTCCCTGCCCAACATCTGTGCCTCCTCCTCTGCAGGCTGGTCCAGGTCAGCTTGGGCCTCACCTGCAGATGGATGTGAGGAAGCTGGCACCCTCTACACGTCCACCAGGTGTTTCCAGCATTGGCCAGACTCGTTGCTTCCAGGCAGGCCTGATTCTCCATCTTACTTGGGAAGTGCAGGCATAAAAATCTCCTCACCCGGGCTTTTTTTTCTTTTTCTGGTTTGACCAATGCTGCATCACCTGGGTGAACGTGCAGGTAGTTTCGGTATTCTCCTCCAGCTTGTCTACCACTTGGAGTGGCAATGTCCTCTTCTCATAGATTTTGGACAGGAAGTCGTATCTGTGTGTCATCATCATCCAAAGTGTAAAGAAAAGCCATAGAAATGTCACGCTAAGCAGGTTGTCACTTCCCCAACCACTTTAGCTCAGCATGAAGTTATCTGTGCTGCCTTGTTTGGAGATTTTGGGGCCTGTGTTAGTTCCACCTGGCCTGCCCCCTGGTGTCTGGCTGCCACACCCAGCTATGCCCCAATTGAGCCACCCATGTTGCCCATGTGCACATATAGAACTGGCCTCGCTAGCTTTTGCATGTGTGAGCCTGCGGATGGAGGCGTTCCGTCCACCCTGCCTTCCTATCCAATTACACACTGACTGCCTAGCCACTTGCACCCCTGAATTCCTATTGGCATGCAAGCACAGGCATGTTTACCCACCAGTATGATGGTGTCACACCATCAGCACACACTCCAGCACCAAAACCAGCACTGCCTCAGCCAAACTCAGACCAGTGCTAGGCCAAGCTAGAGAAGTTCCAGGCAAAGTGCTAGGCCAAGCCACACCAGTTCCAGGCAAAGTGCTAGGACAAGCCAGAGCAGTTCCAGGCAAAGTGCTAGGCCAAGCCACACCAGTTTCAGGCAAAGTGCTAGGTCAAGCCAAAGCAGTGACAGGTTTAATGATGCTCAATGTCTGGCTGTAGTGACTGGGGTGTCTGACTATTTTGATCAGCTCTATGGACGCAGGTCCTGAGCCACACTCAAAGCTAATCAGGTCTGACCTGTGGGATGCCATCACCAGGCAGGTTAATAGGTCCATAAAGGATGCAGATCAAGTCCAAAAGAAGTTTGCAGATCTGAAATATGCAGTGAGGAAAAAGATCAGCAAAAGAAGACAACAAGGGTAAGGGACTGTGTGCTATTAGTGTTGTTAATGTGGGCCCTGGTGGAACACCCCTCAATCTGGCATTTACAGTTCAGAGGAAATGGTGTATGGCCTGTTGAACCCAGCAACAGTCCAGGGCTTGCCGGGGACCATCGACTCTGACGTGCGTGCTGCTGCTGAAAGTGGTAAGTTGTGGCCTTGTTTGGGTTGTTGTGTCAAGTTTGATGTCAGCCTCATTTTAATGTCCAAGTTCAGCCAGCACGGCTTAAATGTTCTTTCTGGGCCATGACGCACAGGTTGGGTATTCAGGTGAATCTGGGAATAGTACCACATGCCACCTCAAAGCACTACTGACCTTGCATGTGTGGAACCAGATGGGGTAGCCATTGCTTAGCCACACAAGGTCTCATGCTTTACTAAGCTTATGCCCTATTCACATTGCAGGAAACACGCAGCAAACAAACACGTCCAAGAGCCAGTGGCAATGCTGGAGTCAGAGAGGGGACACAGCATCCCTGCTCTGGGTTCCGGCGCGCCACTGCCTTTTGTGTGTCAGCACACACTGACAAAAACACTCATGTGTCAGTGCGCTCAGGCCCGAGCAGCGGTGGTGGAGCTGGAAGCCAGAGCGGGGACGTTGTTTAACTCCACTCTGGCTTCCAGCTGTATCTCCGCTCTGACTTCCAGCACCGCCACTGCCTCTCAAGTGTAAGTGAGCACTGACACAAACCAGCGCACGCTGAGTCGTTCATGTAAGTACTTTTATTTTCTCGGGAGTTGGAGGGAATACCACACTGCATAAGGGGAAGGTTTGGACGGGGAAATGCCACACTGCCTATATGAGAAATGGGATGGGGGATGCCACACGGCCTATATGGGGAATGGGGGGGGGGTGTCACACTGCCTATATGGAGAATGGGAGGGAGGAAATGCCACACTGCCTATGGTAAATGGGAGTGGGTGTCACACTGCCTATGGGAGGGGGGATGCCACACTGCCTATATGGGGAATGGAATGGGGAGATGTCACACTACCTATGGGAAATGGGATGGGGGAATGTCACACTGCCTATATGGGAAATGGGATGGGGGGTGCCACACTGCTTATGGGAATGTGAGGGGGGAATGCCACACTGCCTAGGGGAATGGGAGGGGGGAATGCCATACTGCCTATGAGAATGGGAGGGGGAATGTAACATTGCCTCCGAGGAATGGGGGGGGATGCCACACTGCCTATTGGAATGGAAGGGGGAATGCCACACTGCCTCTGGGGAATGAGGGGGAATGCCACACTGCCTATGGGAATGGAAGGGGGAATGCCACACTGCTTATATGGAGAATGGGAGGGGGGGAATGCAACACTGCCTATGGGAATGGGAGAGGGGGAATGTCACACTGCTCATGGGAGGGGGGAAATGCTACACTGCCTTTGGGAATGGGGGGTGAATGCCACACTGCCTGTAATGGGGTGTTTTAGCACAACATTTAGTTTAGAATATTTTTTTCTTATTTTCCTCTTCCAAATCCTAGCTGCGTCTTATGGGCATGCGGGTCTTATAGGGCGAAGTATACAGTAAAACTTTGAATGTTATGAGTCCGTTAACCAAACTAGCCATTAATCACCTTCTCAAAATGGGTCTCTCTTAAAAGAAATACTAAGTTATGAAAAGAAAAAAAACCTCCCATTTCACAAAGAGAGTTAAGTGGTAAACAAGGCTCAGATTCCCCTAGTAAAAAGAATAAAAAAAACACAAGAAACTATCAAGAAACATTTTGACACAAAAATGAAACAACTAAAATTGTTATCAGAACCCCAAAATTACCCAATATGGGTATTACAAACACCTAAGTGTTCCAGGAAAGAGTCAAGTCACAAGCCCCTCGATTCAAAGAGCAAAAGTTAATTGATTTCGGATCGAGAATCGTAAGTTTGGGTGGGTGTTAGTCATTTTTTCCTGTTTTTTTGGCCATTTCCGACTCGCACGAGCCTACGTTCGAATGCGTATATGCTCTTACGATCATCGCAAGTTCGTTCGTAAATTTTAGGATCAAAACGTAAAACTTAGGATCAAATCCTAAAACTTAGGATCAAAACGTAAAACTTAGGATAATTGGATGTGTTTAGGTGTGATTCAGAGAACAGTTTTCAAACCTCTAAATACGTTTTAAAAGAAAGCCACTGCCGACACCTTTTAGCAGTCGTATTGCTGTTCTTGAACAGGTTTTTTGGCTATGTGGAGGAGTCTGCGCGTCTTGAGCTCCAATGAACTGCATGTATCAGCATGGCCGAGGCCATAAATGGTATAGCAATGCATACCTGATTCATGTATGCCTTATAAAAGCATTTTAATGTGGACCTTAATTAGTCCTTTGCATGTAAACCTTTATTTGGCAATATATTTGCGTTAATTAAAGAAACTTATGTCCTTTGGTATTTATTTTTAAATTGATGTACTAGAATAATATTTTTAGATTGCATTTATTGGTGTAGTTGTTTACCTTTGCTTTGTTTAATTATTTAAGCACATCTTTGGTCAGATGCATCACACTTGCTGAGGAGAGGAGAGCGGGATAAAGTGCAGGATGTGGGTTACTGCTGTATTTTGCACAGACACAGCAGAGCTGGGGGCACGGAAAGGTCAGAAATCAAAGAATCCAGAGCAACACAGTCACAAGGCCCTTTCTGTTTGCAGACTGCCCGATAATACCTGAGCCGCCATCTTGGCTGTTTCTAGGCTCATAACATGCAGAAGTTGCTGGGTGTTTTTTAATATTTGAGAGCAATCTGTATATAGAGGGTGTGGGTAACCACACACAAAATTTTAAGTTGTACCATTTGAAGCCAAAATATTAAAATTAAATCCACAAGTAAAAAATGCAAGTTAACTAAAAATTAAACAAAGTAAGATTTACTTATGCAAATGCATTCATTAATGGTTGGTTACTACAAAATGAATGAAATAAAGAAAAATAAAAGACCAAATATTTAGAATGCACTTTAATGAGGTAAGTTTGTAGTGCGCAGCCGCAAGATCAGAAGGATTTACGTCCAGACAAAAAAGGAAAAAGGGCAAAACCAATGTTGCAACCTGAGAAATGAAACGGAAAATTCAGGATGGAAACTGACATAGGTCTGATTCCCGAACTGCCATACGAACGGACGTATATTTTAGGATAGAAACGTATTTGCTTATAGAATCACTCGCAAGTTCATACGAACGCACGAGCGGACGTGAAAAATAGGATGATCGGCACCCAAATCCAAGCTGTTACATGTTTCTTTGAATCGACCCTAAGATTCCCCATCCCCCAAAAAAGGGGATTAACCTGTTAATCAAGCCTTCCCCTGAATGCATGCCTACACCACAGGCATATCTGAAAAAATATTAACCCTTAAGACAAATAAAGTCTATTTATTTAATGAAGTATTTCTTTAAATATATATAACACTATAATTTCTATAGTACTTAAACTATAAACTATAGGGCTCCGTTAACACCTCTCTGTTGCGTTAAGAGCAAGCATTTTGTAAATATGCCATAGGGACTAGTATCAAAACAAACGCTACACTTCGTGTTGTGTGTTGCAACGCACTCCTTTAAATTATTTTTTTGCATAATAAGTAAATGGTGAAGTCCATGGAAACACAAACACAACGCAGGTATATGTTCTGGTATATGCGCACCACCACAAACCCCCACAGGCGTTTGCAAAGTTTTCTTTTAATGCTTTGCGCAATGCAGCACAGATGTGTGAACTATCCCATCTAGAATGATGTGCAGGGGTGCGAACAGAGCCCAAAACAACAAAAACATTTTTAAACCGTATAAACATAGTAACAGCTATATTTTCAAAAGAGCTCCAACTTCAAATCCTGTTTTACATACGTTCTTAATATTAACATTAAGAATACCAAAACATTTTTAAATGTAACTTAGTTGTACTATGAGTATTTATTTTCTTCCCCTCATTATCCTCCTATTAGGAATAGAGTGTTAAAGGACATCGACCTAGATGTTGAAACTAAATGTTGAAAAAACAAGAAGAAAGTGACTCCACTCTGGAATGCTTAGGAGTTCTCCTAAATGCATTCATATTCCATAAAGGAGAATGAGGTTGAAGTTTAGCTTCACTTCTAGAGGATTCCTTCAGGCTAGATGATATTATACCAATATCAAGGAGTAAATTTTCTCCCTCACAAAATGTTACACAGAAATAAAACTTGCCTTTTAAAGTAAAGTTCAAACAAAAGGGGAAAGCTCATCTGTATTTGATGTTCTTCTGAACCAACTTAGTCAGGAGTGGTTTCATATCTCTTCTTTTTTTGGATTGTTAATGGAGCAAGATCAGCAAAACATTGGATCAGATTATCTCCTAACATTATATTAGCATACCTCCCAAGTGCCCCTGTTTTGGAGGGACTTTCCCTTTTTTTGAGTCCCACTGTTCTCATTGGTCCCTTTTTGAGGTGTAACGTGCAGATCTGCATCCATAAATGATTAATTTGCCTATTTAAAGTGTTTATGTTGTTTTAACTGTTAGAACCAAACTCCTATACATTGCTCAATGAGGGGTTGTGGCCTAATTTAACAAATCTCCCTTTTTCTCACCCTGAAAAGTTGGTAGCTCTGGAAGCTGCTGACATTGAATCTTCAGAAGATTTCCTTTTTGGAAAAATGTCTTGGCTTTTATTACTCAGCTGTAGGCTGTTGTCTTTGATGAGTAACCATACTGCTGCTTTCTCTCACAGGCAGTGCCTCCGCCATTACAGTTCTCACTGTGGGACCTGTCCCCACACACTTTCAGTGTTGTTGCTGAGGATTTTGTAACACGGGCACCTAGTTTACCTCAGGAAAGAAGGCTAAATGTCCGTATGCTATTGTACTAGGGGTTATTAATTTCTCTCGGGTCGCAGCATCCTCTGCACTTGTACTTTTCCTTTGAGCCACTTTAATGCTTATGTCAAGTCTGTTTATCTTGCCTTCCTTCCCTGGTGTTAATCCAGGAGGGATGGTGGTTTACAAAACAAATAACGCCTTACCTCTATCGTTATACAGCAGCGACCCCAGTGGTGGACACAGCCATCTTGGAGAGGCTACACAGAGTGGCATCCCCTGCTCTGTGCATGTCCCTGTTCATCTATTCACCTTAATGGGTGAGGGTGAGTGCGCACAGAGCAGATGAAGCTTTATAAATAAAGTGTACTTGGAGTTACTGTCTTAAAAAGTTTAGACCAAACAAGGTGCAATTGGAGTTGAGATATTTGTGCCTTTTATTTACCTTAAACATTTAAGGGGTGGCGAATATATTCATAGATTTAGAAAATGTTGCACCCTAGCATTACAATTGCCGAGGGAGCTGCTGGAAAATATGAGTTTTCAGCGACCCGGGGAAGGGATTTCACGCAGATCTGGGATGCCCAAAGGGAATGCCAGCGGCTGGTCTTGGAGTCTTTTAGACTCCAGTGTCGACCACTTACAGTTTTTTCCATATTAATGGGTAAAACAGGGGTTTATTAATGTATGAAAAATGATAGCAAAGAAACAATATGTCCTGAAACCTCTAAGGGTGCAATTAGAACGAAACACGTACAAAGCGGGACAATTACATATTATAAAAATGTAACATGATGTATTACAGTAATATTTCTTGCATTGTATGAAATAGGACTAGCTTGAGCAAATCTGTTATACCAACAATAACTTCTTAGACTGGTTTTAATGTCATGGAATAGTAATGTGATATAAAATGTTTTCAGAGTCACTGTATAATAATAGTTTGGATTGTTATGTTTCTTTTTTGTATCCATCTGTGAGAAACATGTGTAAAAGGGATCCTTTCAACCGGACCTTTACCGTGATTTAATGAAAAGCCCAAACTGTTAAAAAACGGTTCCCCAGCATCTAAAATTAATATATTTTACGTTTTTAGTCACTAACTTATTATTCTTTCCCCCACTGGGCTGCAACTCTGTTCAGGAATTTAGGATACGGGCGCCGCCATCTTGACTCAGAAGCATCACACTTACTGAGGAGAGGAGAGTGGGATAAGGTACAGGGGGGCGGGTTATAGCTGTGCTTTGCTCAGACAGAGCAGAGCTGGGGTCAGGTAAAGGTCAGCAGTCCCAGAATGCAGAGCAGCACAGTCAGGAGGCACTTCCTGTTTGCCGGCTGCCTGATAAAATGGCGGCTTCCATAAGCCGCCATCTTGGATGTTTAAAGGCTCATAACATGCATTAGATGCAGGTAGGAAGATTTTTAATATGAGCAATCTGTATGTACAGAGTGTGGGAAACATATAAGATAGACTCTCATTCAGAGTGAAGGACCGCTTTAAGACAATTTTGGTTAGTTAATAAAATGTTTGCCTGAAATGTAGATGAGAGGCAACACTAGGTCTTACTCCTTATGCATCTATTGTTGTAAATCAGAGCCAGGGCATCAGATCTGGGGAATGTCCTCCTCATGTCCAGAGGGACTGACACTCTTGTGCTACAGCCAGCAGAAGTAGCAGAGAGCATTTTTAAAATATATACCTAGAGATGAGCGAACTTTTGAAAAATTCGAATCGACTAATTCGCCGAATTTTCCGACAAAAATAGTTTCGACCCGAATTTATTTGTGACGAATCGCTATTAAAAACGGCTATTTCTGAGCGTCCTAGAGCCTCAATAGGGTTGTAAACCATTCTGCCTTGCTGTAACACGCATAGGATGCGTGCTGGGTTAGTTAAATAATACTGTAAATAAATATCACATGCAGATCAGAGGCATCGCTAATAGAATCGCAGAGCGGCACAATTGCAGAGAATTGAAGTGGCATCACTATGAGGGGCAGGAGCCCAAACATTGCTTTAAAGAGACACTGGAGTTGGCAGCAGCAGGAGCCCAAAAATTGGATGAATCACATCCTGGAGTTGCAAGCAGCAGCAGGAGCCCAAACATTGGCTGAAAGAGACACCGGAGTTGGCAGCAGCAGGAGCCCAAAAATTGACTGACACACCCTGGAGTTTCAAGCAGCAGCAGCAGCAGGAGCCCAAACATAGCTTGAAAGAGACACTGGAGTTGGCTGCAGGAGCCCAAAGATTTAATGAATCACACCCTGCAGTTGCAAGCAGCAGCAGCAGGAGCCCAACTATTACTTTAAAGAGACACTGGATTTGGCAGCAGGAGCCCAAAATTGGATGAATCACACCCTGGAGTTGGCAGCAGCAGCAGCAGCAGCAGTAGCAGGAGCCCAAACATTACTTTAAAGAGACACTGCAGTTGGCTTCAGGAGCCCAAAAATTGGATGAATCACACCCTGGAGTTGGCAGCAGCAGCAGCAGCAGGAGCCGAAACATTACTTTAAAGAGACACTGGAGTTGGCTTCAGGAGCCCAAAAATTGGATGAATCACACCCTGGAGTTGGCAGCAGCAGCAGGAGCCCAAACATTACTTTAAAGAGACACTGGAGTTGGCTTCAGGAGCCCAAAAATTGGATGATTCACACCCTGGAGTTGGCAGCAGCAGCAGCAGGAGCCAAAACATTACTTTAAAGAGACACTGGGGTTGGCTTCAGGAGCCCAAAAATGGATGAATCACACCCTGGAGTTGGCAGCAGCAGCAGCAGGAGCCCAAATATTACTTTAAAGAGACACTGCAGTTGGCTTCAGGAGCCCAAAAATTGGATGATTCACACCCTGGAGTTGGCAGCAGCAGCAGGAGCCCAAACATTACTTTAAAGAGACACTGGGGTTGGCTTCAGGAGCCCAAAAATTGGATGAATCACACCCTGGAGTTGGCAGCAGCAGCAGGAGCCCAAACATTACTTTAAAGAGACCCTGGGGTTGGCTTCAGGAGCCCAAAATTTGGATGATTCACACCCTGGAGTTGGCAGCAGCAGCAGCAGGAGCCAAAACATTACTTTAAAGAGACACTGGGGTTGGCTTCAGGAGCCCAGAAATTGGATGAATCACACCCCGGAGTTGGCAGCAGCAGCAGCAGGAGCCAAAACATTACTTTAAAGAGACACTGGGGTTGGCTTCAGGAGCCCAAAAATTGGATAAATCACACCCTGGAGTTGGCAGCAGCAGCAGCAGGAGCCCAAATATTACTTTAAAGAGACACTGGAGTTGGCTTCAGGAGCCCAAAAATTGGATGAATCACACCCTGGAGTTGGCAGCAGCAGCAGCAGCAGGAGCCGAAACATTACTTTAAAGAGACACTGGAGTTGGCTTCAGGAGCCCAAAAATTGGATGAATCACACCCTGGAGTTGGCAGCAGCAGCAGGAGCCCAAACATTACTTTAAAGAGACACTGGAGTTGGCTTCAGGAGCCCAAAAATTGGATGATTCACACCCTGGAGTTGGCAGCAGCAGCAGCAGCAGGAGCCAAAACATTACTTTAAAGAGACACTGGGGTTGGCTTCAGGAGCCCAAAAATGGATGAATCACACCCTGGAGTTGGCAGCAGCAGCAGCAGGAGCCCAAATATTACTTTAAAGAGACACTGCAGTTGGCTTCAGGAGCCCAAAAATTGGATGATTCACACCCTGGAGTTGGCAGCAGCAGCAGGAGCCCAAACATTACTTTAAAGAGACACTGGGGTTGGCTTCAGGAGCCCAAAAATTGGATGAATCACACCCTGGAGTTGGCAGCAGCAGCAGGAGCCCAAACATTACTTTAAAGAGACCCTGGGGTTGGCTTCAGGAGCCCAAAATTTGGATGATTCACACCCTGGAGTTGGCAGCAGCAACAGCAGGAGCCAAAACATTACTTTAAAGAGACACTGGGGTTGGCTTCAGGAGCCCAGAAATTGGATGAATCACACCCCGGAGTTGGCAGCAGCAGCAGCAGGAGCCCAAACATTACTTTAAAGAGACACTGGGGTTGGCAGCAGGAGCCCAAAGATTGGATGAATCACACCCTGGAGTTGGCAGCAGCAGCAGCAGGAGCCCAAACATTACTTTAAAGAGACACTGGGGTTGGCAGCAGGAGCCCAAAGATTGGATGAATCACACCCTGGAGTTGGCAGCAGCAGCAGCAGCAGCAGCAGCAGCAGGAGCCCAAACATTACTTTAAAGAGACACTGGGGTTGGCTTCAGGAGCCCAAAAATTGGATGAATCACACCCTGGAGTTGGCAGCAGCAGCAGCAGGAGCCCAAACATTACTTTAAAGAGACACTGGAGTTGGCTTCAGGAGCCCAAAAATTGGATGAATCACACCCTGGAGTTGGCAGCAGCAGCAGCAGGAGCCCAAACATTACTTTAAAGAGACACTGGGGTTGGCTTAAGGAGCCCAAAAATTGGATGAATCACACCCTGGAGTTGGCATCAGCAGGAGCCCAAAAATTGGCCTAAAGACATAAATATGTTTTGCACCATTTGGAAAGTGTAAAACGTGGCACCATGCTGAATCTAGTTGCATGCATCAGCCATTGGTGGGTGGAAATCCTGGCTGATCCATCCCTGATTCATTTTGACAAAGGTGAGTCTCTCCACATTTTTAGTTGACAGACGAGTTCTCCTCTCCGTAACTATGGCCCCCGCCGCACTAAACACCCGCTCAGATGGCACGCTACTTGCCGGGCAGGACAGCTTTTCCAGGGCAAACTCTGCTAGTTGCGGCCACAAATCAAGTTTGGCTGCCCAGAAGTCCAGCGGATCCTCAAGGTGTGTTGGCATGGTCATGTCAAAGTATGACATGACCTGCTGGTTCAGGTCCTGCTCCAGATCTTCCTGCTTCTCATGAGTAGCCTCACTATGCGGGTGTAGAAAGCTACTCATTAGCGACTGAAGACTGAGGCTGCTGCTGATGGAGCTGCTGCTGCTGCTCCTGCCAACCCCCCCCAGCAGCCATGACAGTGGAAGGTGAGCGCAGAGGTCCCCTTGAGTCAGACCTGCGAGAGTATGGACCATGGCGCAGAATGTCTTTGTAGTAGTTCAGTTTGTCCTCCCTCTCGGTGGGTTTAAAAAATGCCCCCATTTTGTGCCGGAAGCGAGGGTCCAATAAGGTGGACAGCCAGAAGTCATCCTGCCGACAGATGGAAACAATTCTGGGGTCACTACGCAAGCACGTGAGCATGCTTCCTGCCATTTGCGCAAGTGACTCGGATGGACTACATGTCTCCATCTCCAATGCATACTGCCACGGTGTGCCCGGGTCCTCTGTCTCGCCTTCCTCAAAAACCTCTAGCTCCTCTGGCTGCTCCTGCTCCTCCTCTCTTGTCCGCTGACTAGATAAGCCAGCCATTTCACCAAGCCTAAACTGTGTTTCGCTGGGCAACTCCTCCTCTTCCTCCTCCAGTTCAGCTCCAACGGGGTTCATGTGGCCGTAAGATGTAAACGTCATGTCTCCAGTGCCCTGACCAGCCATGGTTTCCAACATGTGCTGTAGTACATGAAGCAGTGGAATCACGTCGTTCATCCCGTAATCCTGCCGACTGACAAATAAAGTGGCTTCCTCAAAGGGCCTGAGCAAACGGCAGGTGTCACGTATGAGCTGCCACTGGTTGACATTGAAGTTACACAGGGGAGTCCCCCTATCTGCTTGGATCATCAGGAAATCCGTGATGGCTTTTCTCTGTTCATATAATCGGTCCAACATGTGAAGGGTGGAATTCCAACGGGTGGAAACATCGCAAATCAGACTATGTTGGGGGATACCGTTCTGACGCTGTAGCTCAAGAAGGGTGTGTTTGGCGGTGTATGAGTGGCTGAAGTGCATGCAAAGTTTCCTTGAAGTTGTTAGGATGTCTTGCAGATGGGGGGAACACTTCAGAAACCGCTTGACAACCAGATTGAAGACGTGAGCCATGCAGGGGGCATGGGTCAGGCTTCCTTGGCGCAGCGCAGACAAAATGTTCTTTCCATTGTCGGTAACCATGATTCCCATTTTAAGTTTTCTTGGAGTAAGCCATGTTTGGATTTCCTGATGAATAAATTTAAGCAGTTCCTCCCCTGTGTGACTCCGTTCGCCAAGACAAACCATGTGAAGCACTGCGTGACACCTCCGTGCCCTGCACACATGGTAGACTGGAGGGGCACTGAGACTTGAGCCTACAGTGGAGGGTGAGGAGATGGCGGAGGATGAGGAGGCCGAGTCGCACAGTGTCACAGGCCCAACGGGCAGGGAACGCGGAGGCCAAAGCGGTGTGACCTGTCCAAGTTGCTGCTGCAAAGGGACCACATTCACCCAGTGGGCCCATCACTATTTGTCTGCCTAGCTAAAGAAGCCACCTCCATTTCTTGGCTGGGCAGTAGCTGCTGACTGTCCTCTATCTGATCGTCCTCCTCACTAAAGAGTGGAGCTGAACCCAAAGCATAGGATACGTCGCTGGGGGAGGGAACGGCATAGGACAGAGGCAATGGGAGGACAGGGACTGCTCTCGGGGCATGCCAACTCAGGGTTGTGTCAGAGGAACCTACCGACCCTAGACTGGGGGTCTCAGACGTAAGTTGTGATGATGTTGTTGATGAGCGCGTTAACCAATCTACCACGGCAGATGCGTTACTGGTGGAGACCCGACCGCTAGCAGATACTGGCAGATTAGGTCTCTCAGCGTGACTCCTGCTGCTACTGGCCCCCAGTCTGCTGTGACCTCTGCCTGCGGAATCTTGGCCTCTGCCACTCCTCTTTTCCCTTCCAGGCACTTGTCTGCCCGACATAGTCTAACTGGCGTGGTAGTAGGTGATATTTTAAGAACCCCCAGGCAGCGGTGGGTCTATATGAAACAGAATATAATGCACACCAAAAGTGAGCAGTAACACTCAGCCTCCAACAGGCCTGCTTAGTGTAAATAAGAGAGCTGCTTAGTGTAAATAAAGAGGGGTATGGTATGTTACAGAATGGGATGCCCCAACAGCAGAGCACCTGGGAGCAGTAGTACTATGCACAGCAAAAGTGTCTTTATCAGGCCAAATTACTTTTAGAATAAGTGCAAAGGGTTATAGTAAATAGAGGCTGGTGTAGTCACAGAATGGGATGCCCCAACCGCAGTGCACCTGGCAGCAGTAGTACTATGCACAGCAAAAGTGTCTTTATCAGGCCAAATTACTTTTAGAATAAGTGCAAAGGGTTAAAGTAAATAGAGGCTGGTGTAGTCACAGAATGGGATGCCCCAACCGGAGTGCACCTGGCAGCAGTAGTACTATGCACAGCAAAAGTGTCTTTATCAGGCCAAATTACTTTTAGAATAAGTGCAAAGGGTTATAGTAAATAGAGGCTGGTGTAGTCACAGAATGGGATGCCCCAACCGGAGTGCACCTGGCAGCAGTAGTACTATGCACAGCAAAAGTGTCTTTATCAGGCCAAATTACTTTTAGAATAAGTGCAAAGGGTTATAGTAAATAGAGGCTGGTGTAGTCACAGAATGGGATGCCCCAACCATAGTGCACCTGGCAGCAGTAGTACTATGCACAGCAAAAGTGTCTTTATCAGGCCAAATTACTTTTAGAATAAGTGCAAAGGGTTATAGTAAATAGAGGCTGGTGTAGTCACAGAATGGGATGCCACAACCGGAGTGCACCTGGCAGCAGTAGTACTATGCACAGCAAAAGTGTCTTTATCAGGCCAAATTACTTTAGAATAAGTGCAAAGGGTTATAGTAAATAGAGGCTGGTTTAGTCACAGAATGGGATGCCCCAACCGCAGTGCACCTGGCAGCAGTAGTACTATGCACAGCAAAAGTGTCTTTATCAGGTTAAATTACTTTTAGAATAAGTGCAAAGGGTTATACTAAATAGAGGCTGGTGTAGTCACAGAATGGGATGCCTCACAGCAGACTTGAGATCAGTTCAGTATATATGCACAGTAAGTGTATAAGCAGCCTGAAAACGCTAACAAAGCCAGTCAGCCAGCCAGTAACACTCAGGCTGGATGAAAAAAAAAAAAATCTCCCTGTGACTGCCTCCGATTTTTCCTAACTTTCCCTGCTTCTCGCTGACTTCCTGCCTGTCCCCTGCCTGTCTCCTGCCTGTCCCTGTCTGTCCCTGTCTGTCTAACTGTCTCTCCCTGACTACATAAGCGTCCTGTCTCTCAGGAATGCAATAGAGAAATGAGGAAAAGCAAGATGTCCGCCGCCTTAAATAGCGCTGTGACGTCACCGGGCTTGCTGGCTGCTGATAGGCTGCATGTGACTGCCCCAGCTTGCACTGGTGCGGGGTAGATGTCTGGACATGTCCCGTCCGCCATCTTAGAATGCCTGTAATGTAAATGAATGGATGTTAAAGGAAAACTTCGAGCGATCGAAGCACGGGGAAATTCGGATTCGATCCGAATCGAATTTTTCATGAAATTCGAATCGAATCCGGGTTCGTCCGGATCGATTCGCTCATCCCTATATATACCCATTTGCTCTATTTTTTTCTCTCTATTTCACTATCTCATGTTTTGGTCCTTGCAAGAGATGAGAAAACTTCCTCTAAAGTTGATTCAGACAATTTCCAACCAAAATCGTGCTCATCCGTTTTTGGAATTGCCTCATATTCTCTACGCTATCCTCCAGCCATGTATGTGTCCCAAGCCATTCTGCAGCAGGGAGGAGGACACTTGAGATCATCAAGCGGGGAAAAAGTACAGAAGGAAAGATTTTTTTTTAAGTAAAGTATATTGGTGAAATGTTTCTTTTTCTAAAGTCTGTAATATAAGAACATCAGATTTTCAGATGTTTCCAATAAAAAAAATTCCTTTAACCCTTTCAGTGCCAAGAATCTACATGGCTGTTTCTCCTGTCATTAAGTGCTAAACCCGTAGGTCAGCTGTGCTCAACTTTTTGACGAGTGTGGGACACTTTCACAATTTGAAACCTGGTAGTGGGCCACAATGAATAGGTTCAGATTTTTTTTCACTTGGAATAGAATAAAAAAAGTTCAGGCATCAGGATACCCAATGTCTCCATAAATTTGAATCGTATGTCCTTCCACCACCACATTCTACATACCTGGCATTTTCCTCAGTTTAGAGACAAAAAAACTCTCTGTTCAAGTTATATTGGGCCTGTTTGGTCCACTTTAAAGGGTTACCACACTCATGGATTGGAAAATAGCAGCAATACGTCTACTTTGTGTAATTGGGGGTTACCGCTCCCGCCTGGGCTTCTTTTTTGAAAAATCCCACCTTTTCTGCCTTAGTGCCATGGAAGGGGGGGTAGGACGGGAAGTTACATGAATAATAGCCTTCCTCTTTAACCCATTGATCCCCTCATGCCCCCCACAGGGCATTAAAGAATAAGTATGCAGGTCATAAAGCACTGATTGGATGAGAGGCATTGTAGTTGCCTGAATGTAAATAGGAACATGTCGGGTAGTTAATTAGGATCCCCTTTAGATAGCTTTAATAAAAAAGTTTACACTTTTATGGTTCCTGGTAAATGAAGAAATTATAGTTGTAGTACCCTTAATTAGACAAACAAGATGACACAGGCCGTAGGAAATAATTAGGCCATAGACTTGAATAGAGTTAATGTTCAGAGCATGATGCAGATAGAAATAGTGTAACAACAGATATTATAGAGATCGACTGGCAGGTTTTGGAGGGAACTAATCTGCACATGTTTTACATGTTTGTGAACGTGTGATGGAAGGTTCTAGAAGGAAGCTAGAAGCTATATAAGGGAAAGAGACCCTGTAACCAGTGTTCTACACCACTTAAATTGTGGTAGAGCCACAGCACCCCACCCACACAGACACACTTGGAGCACCCTGGGTCCACTCTGCAGCATAAACAAAGTGCTATCAGGATCACCCAGCCATAGAAACAGAGACATATTCTGCCCCTTCCATGGAATGTCCTCCATCCCTCCTCCCTTTGGAATCCCAGGACAGATGGGGGATATCATATGGAACTTTCAGGTGCCCAAAGATGGAGAATCCCAGATGCACCAATCAAACAGTGGGTGACTCCAATCGCTCTGCCCATAGGAGGGGTCAGAAACTGACCCCTGGTTAGAGGGAATAAGGTGAGCTTCAGAATGGGCAGAGGGACACTCTAATCTTACCATCAAGGATGACACATGCTCCCTTTTAACATCTAAGGAGAAGACCAGAAGCGTGTGAGGACTGACAGGAACCACAGCCTAGACAGACCCTTTTATATTTGTATTTATTTATTTATATTTTTCCCATTTTTTATTTGTAATTGCTATCTAAATTATTTTTACCGTGTTTTATAGTTAATTCTGTTTTATCACCTTGCACCGTTTCTCTTGTTGTTTTTGGGTTTTTCGTTTTTTTTAAATAAATTCTGAAAATACAGCAGAGGGTCACTGATGCTCTGAATTAAGGATCTAAAAAGTCTTGCCTAGGACGCTCGATCAGCCCCGCTTGGAAGTGGTTGTGGGTCGATCGATCCATTCGATCTGATTGTGTTGTTTGTGGCTTATATAGAGGTGAACACTGTTTGTCTTTTGGTGGCAGCAGTTTTTAGCCACGTGTGTTGCCAATTGAACAATTGCAGTGACACACTTGGAGTACAATTGGCCAGTTTCATCAATAGGTCTGATCAACCTGTGCAATCGTCACAGCTCCCATCTGTGCTCAGGCCCTCCCTTGGCACCCCCCTGACCTGCTGAACCCGGGGCACATATCCCGGGCCCCCCTTGCTACACCCCTGAGCTAGGAGTTCAGGCCCCCGGGGGCAAAGATTCAAAATAGCACCTTATCTGTGCTCAGGTCCGCCTTTGGCACCCCCCTGACTTGCTGCACCCGGGGCACATGCCCCCCTGCTCCCCCCTAGCTACACCCCTGAGCTAGGCTTTCTGGCCCCAGGGGCAAAGAATCGATATGGCGCCCCCATCTGTGCTCAGGCCCGCCTATGGCGTCCCCCTGAGCTGCTGCACTCGGGGCACGTGCCCCCTGAAGCTGTGTCCCTGTATAAAGGTGCACCTTTCAATTAGCTTTCTATTGGTAAATACATAGATTAGTCACTAATGAGCGATTATTAAAGCTAACCAATGAAGGTTAACATCATCGGTCTAATTAGACCTGACAATTAAATGCGCCTGTGTCTTTAAGGCGCCCCCCTGCCCCACCCTTTACATGAAATCCTGTTTTTCCTCTAGTTTAATTGCTTGTTTCTGGATGACCCTGTTCCATCTCACACACAACAATTAATGTAAAATATTCTTTCTTCTCACCCGTCGCCGTGACACATCGGGGACATTTTGCTAATACGAGAGAGGCCGGATTCCTCCCATTAGGCTGAAAAATGTCATCATTTACATAAAGCAGGCTCGCGCTGTCCATACTCAGCGCTGTGATCTGCGCCAGCATTCTATGTCGCTTTGTAAAGTACACCTTGTAAATACCATATTAAATAGAAATGGAAGGTGTCGCTCCTTTTTTCTTTTTTTCAGACTGTTTGCTATCATTTGCACATGGACAATAGTGCCCTCTTGTGGCTCATTTTTGATGAGCAATTTTAATTTAGAAATATGTAGTTTATATATTATTCGACTGTTTCCTTCTTTTGACCTGATATTTTTTAGAGAGGAACATCGGAGGCCCTGGATGTGACAGAACATATCCGAGGTGTAGTTTATTCCTCTATGTTTGTATGTTAGCGTGTGTGTGTGTGTATATATATATATATATATATATATATATATGCACAAGCCCAAGTGACATATATGGAGAGTTTGTGTTTCTCAGCCCCACTGACCCCTCTCCTCATGTCTCCCTCCTCCCTGAATGCAGACAGGGTCGGCTGGCATGACTTCATAAAACTATGCAGCATAAACAGCGTAATGGGGTGAGGGTTATCAGAGTCACTCAAACACAGAAGCAGAGACAAAGTCCATATCCTGCCCCCCTTCCATGGAATGTTCCCCTCATCCCCCCTCCCTTTGGAATCCCAGGACAGATGAGGGCTATCATATGGACCAACCTTCAGATGGAGAATCCCAGAAGCACCAATCAGACAGTGGGTGACTCCAATCGCTCTGCCCATAGGAGGGGTCAGAAACTGACCCCTGGTTAGAGGGAATAAGGTGAGCTTCAGAATGGGCAGAGGGACACTCTAATCTTACCATCAAGAGTGATACACGCTCCCTTTTAACATCTAAGCAGAAGACCAGAAAGCGTGTGAGGACTGAGAGACAATTTATTTGAACCGCAGCCCAGACAGACACCTAAGTATTTTGACATTTTTTATATCTCTTGCTATTTATCGTGTTTTATAGTTAATTCGGTTTTTATCACCTTGCACCGTTTTCCTGTTGTTTTTGTTCTGTTTGTTTAAATAAATTCTAAAAATACAGCAGAGGGTCACTGATGCTCTGAATTAAGGATATAAAAAGCTCACGCTATTTCTGAAGAGCCTGGCTACATTACTTGCCTAGGATGCTCGATCATCGGGAAGTGGTTGTGGTTTGATTGATTTGTTCTATTTGATTGTGTTGTGTGTGGCTTATATAGAGGTGAACACTGTTTGTGTTCTGGTGGCAGCAGTTTATAGCCACATGTGTTGCCAATTGAAAAATTGCGGTGACACACGTGGGGTAGGATTGGCCGGGTTGATCAGATGAATGATCAAGAGGTCTGATCAACCCGTGTAATCGCCACACTGGAGTCCGTGTTCCACTCCTTGGGGCATCCTGAATTGGGATGCCCCGCAGTGTAAAACCCCCCAGAAGCCCCATTTCACTCACCTTGTACCGGAGCCCTTGACACGCCTCTGTGCTGCTGACGCATTCCTAGCTCACCTCTAGCTATTCGTGCACCCAAGCCCCGCCTTTCTGAATGGGCGAGGCAGGCACGCAACGACCAAGAGGTGAGCGGGGGATGTCGCCCTGAGGAAGTAGTGCAGGTGACACTACGACACGCGTTGGCGTTTCACTCCTGGGGGGGTTGCTCCGGTTGGTCTGTATACACATTTTTTGCTCTGTTACTCTTTTGTTCACCTTAGCTCGTTTTCCTGCTTTATGGTGTTAGTTATATGCATTAATTTGGTTGTTGGATACAGAATTAGGAATGCCTTGTGTTGTTTGTACTGGCCAGTATTTATTTTGCACTTTTATTGCATATTTTGCACAACTTGGTTAGTGTATTGGGAATTTATATATTGTTATTTAAACCAAGTGTCACGCTCCGGGTACTACAGCAACCACTTAGATAACTCCAGCCCTCTCAGTAAGACCTCAACCCCCAATCTCCGCAGCCAGCTTCACCTTTAGGAGCCCCCGCTTGCCGGGACGCAGAGCACGCCTGCCCGGGATCGGTTGCCCCCAGGACTTCAATGGCTCAAAGATTGGAGTCTTACTGTTCAGAGGCCTGGAGAACCCGCGGCTGGAAGTGGTGCCGAGCAGCCCGATCGCTGAGCGTATAACGGAAGTCCAACAGGCTAGGGGTCAGCAACAGAAGTTCCGAGATGGCAGCGGTACAAAGGATTGGACAAGATGTGGTCGAGGATCAAGCAGAGGTCGGCAACAGGAGATCAGATCGGGGGTGGTCAAAACACAGGCGAAGGTCGGCAACAGGAGATCAGATCGGGGGTGGTCAAAACACAGGCGAAGGTCGGCAACAGGAGATCAGATCGGGGGTAGTCAAGACGGGCGGTGGTCGGCAACGGGAGATCAAAAATAATCTTTAGAGACAAGCTACTAAACTGGGTACAAGGCACTATCACAGGCAATGGGCAAATGAAAGGGGAATCAGCTTTATAGGGACAGGCAAGACTGGGACAGGATGATGATTGGTGCAACTGTGAGAACAAAACTGGTTGGTGTTAACTTCAGAGGGCGTGAGTACCAATATCTCCAAGTGGGCTATTAGCCCACTCTGGGAACCCTGGGCTGATTGGCCCCTTTAATTTTTCCTCCGGCGGGCGTGCAGGAAGCAGCGCCGCCGGAGGGTATGAGAGACCTGTGCTCGCGCCCCCGCGCGAGCACGTACAGCAGAGCCGGGGTCGCGAGCAGGGGGTGTGGCCGAGCGGCGCGCCGCCCGAACAGACGCCGCCGGAGCCGCAAGCGGAGCCGCTGCCTGGCCGAGACGCAAGCCGGAAGCAGCGCGGCCAGCTGCCCGGGGACGGCGCGGGAGCAAGGACGAGGTGAGTGGATTCCTGACATTACCCCCCTCTTCACGAGGGGCCTCCGGACCCTCACCCGGCTTCTCCGGATTATCACGATGGAATTTCCGTACAAGAGCTTTGGCATGAACATCCCTCGCAGCCACCCAGCATCTTTCTTCTGGACCATAGCCAACCCAGTCCACCAAATATTGTAAAGAATTGCGAATCTTACGAGAATCCAAGATCTTATTTACTTCATACTCTGGCTCATTATCCACGAGAATAGGTGCAGGACCAGTAAGAGGAATATTCTTCGCCGGTTTTAGCAGTGAAACGTGAAAAGAGTTAGGTATTCTCATAGTAGGCGGGAGTTGAACCTTAAAAGACACATTATTTAACTTTTTGATTATAGGAAAAGGGCCAAATTCGGCGAAATCAATAAATTCTGCCCATTGTTCTTGGGCATCACAGACATAACACCTTAAATACTGTTCCAAAGTTTGATTAGTTCTTTCCGTCTGCCCATTGGACTGGGGATGGTAGGCAGACGAAAGAGAGATCTGTATACCCAGCCGTGAACAGAAATGTTTCCAAAAACGGGAAGTAAATTGGACGCCCCGATCAGAGACTATATTGGACGGAATACCATGAATACGAAAAATGTGTGAAGTAAATAATCGAGAAAGCTCTGGCGCAGAAGGAAGTTTAGCCAAAGGAATGAAGTGTGCCATTTTACTGAAACGATCTACGACCACCCAAATAACAGTATTCCCGAGTGATAAAGGCAAATCTACAATGAAATCCATAGAAATATGAGTCCAAGGTTCAGCAGGAATTTCAAGAGGAACCAAACCGCCACTGGGAGCCTTATGAACCCCCTTACTTCGAGCGCAAACAGCACAAGCATCGATAAAGGTGGTAATATCGCGTCTCATGGTTGGCCACCATACATGGCGACGGGCAAGCATAAGGGTTTTTCGGTTACCCACATGGCCAGCAGTTTTAGCATCGTGAAACTCGCGAATTACATCTGAACGCAAATGTGGCGGTACAAACTGGCATCCCAAGGGAATATCACTAGGAGACTGGTCTTGAAACGGCGCCAAGGTGTTAGAGAGATCAGGAAGTAATGCCCCGACCACACAACCCATAGGTAGAATCGGGTCACCAGTATCACCCCGATCCTTACATTCACCGAACATGCGAGATAGAGCATCCGCTTTAGTATTTTTTACACCTGGCTTGAACGTAATAATAAAATTAAAACGTGAGAAGAATAATGCCCAACGTGCTTGACGAGAGTTCAATCTCTTGGCAGACCCAATGTATTCAAGATTTTTGTGATCGGTATACACGGTTATAGGATGTAAAGAACCCTCCAGCCAGTGTCGCCATTCATCAAAAGCCAGTTTAATAGCTAATAGTTCCCTATTACCAACATCATAATTTTGCTCCGCGGTACTGAATTTACGTGAAAAATAAGCACATGGATGTAGACGCTCAGGGTCACCGGAATACTGCGACAAAACTGCACCCACTCCCAGCTCTGAAGCGTCTACTTCAACAATGAAGGCCTTACGAATATCTGGGTGAATTAACACTGGTGCCGAAGTGAAGGCCCGCTTCAAGGTCAGGAAGGCCTCACAGACAGAGGGAGACCAGTTAGCCGAAAAGGCTCCCTTGCGGGTAAGATTGGTAAGAGGTGCAACAACATGAGAGAAGCCTTTGATGAACCGCCGATAAAAATTGGCAAAACCTAGAAAACGCTGCAATTCTTTTAAGGTCTTGGGTTGAACCCAATCCTGAACCGCCGAAACTTTCCCCGCGTCCATCTCTAAACCCTGGTTGGTAATAATATACCCTAAGAAAGGAACTGTGGTGACTTCAAACACGCATTTAGAAAGTTTAGCAAATAAGTTGTTCTCTCTTAATTTGTGTAGTACCAACTTAACATGACGTCTGTGCTCCAACAAGGAATTAGAAAAAATGAGAATATCGTCTAAGTATATGACCACAAATCTACCGAGATACTCTCTGAAAATATCGTTAACAAAATCTTGAAAAACGGCTGGCGCGTTACAAAGACCAAAAGGCATGACCAGGTACTCGTAATGGCCGTCTTTCACATTAAATGCGGTTTTCCACTCATCCCCCTGTCGGATGCGAATAAGATTGTAAGCCCCTCTTAAATCCAACTTGGAAAAAATTTGGGACCCAGTGACTTGATTGAACAGATCCCCAATCAAGGGTAAGGGGTATCGGTTCTTTACAGTGATTTTATTCAAGGCTCGATAATCTATGCATGGTCTCAGGCCGCCATCTTTTTTCTCTACAAAAAAGAATCCAGCCCCGGCAGGCGAGGTAGAGGGGCGAATAAATCCCTTCCTTAAATTTTCGGTGATGTACTCCCTCATTGCTTGCTCTTCAGGCAGGGTAAGATTATAAATTTTTCCCCTCGGGGGAATCGTGCCAGGTAGCAAGTCAATAGGGCAGTCATAAGACCGATGTGGAGGAAGGGTATCCGCAGAACGTTCAGAGAAGACATCAACCCAGTCTGCGTATGGTTGAGGTAATCCCTGAGGTAAAACTTGCATACTTCTAAGGCCTGTAGTAAAGCAGTGACTTTTACAATGGTCACTCCACTTGATCAATTCTCCAACCCGCCAATCTAACACCGGGTTGTGGAGTTGTAACCAGGGGTATCCCAAAACCACCGGAGTTTCTGGACAGTCGAAGATGAAAAATTCTAAGAACTCAGAGTGGGAAGAGCCAACAATTAACCGAAGAGGTGGGGTCTTGGTGTTTATAGGTCCCCCCTGGATGGCCTTCCCATTGATGGCCAAAACTTGTAGGGACCTTTCAAGAGGAACTAACGGAATACCTAAAAGGGAGATCATGCTCCTATCCAGAAAGTTTCCCGCCGCTCCGCTGTCGATAAACGCGGAAACTGTTTGCTTGGAAGAACCCCAAGACAGATCAATGGGAACTAACATTTTATTTTGGCGAGAGTTGCACACTGACTCACCCAGATCAGAACTCTCTACCTGGTCTGGGTGCGGAAGTTTTCCGCCGGCCTCCCCTTGTTGGGACAGGACCCTGCGAAATGTCCTGAGTTCCCACAATATAGGCATAACCCATTGGACCGCCTACGCTGCTTTTCCTCTTGGGATAACCGGGTTCTCCCTAATTGCATGGGTTCTTCCTGGGAAGGAGATGAGGTATTTTCCCCACGGGTAGCCGGGGAACTAAGACTGTGGGAGGACCTGAAGGACGTGGGAGCCCTGACTCTCTCCCTAGCCCTCTCTCTAAGACGCCTGTCTATTTTAATGGAGACCTGCATTAATTGGTCTAGGTCTGCGGGTGGAGGAAAATTTACCAAAGCATCCTTGATGCTTTCCGACAGCCCCACCCTGAACTGACTACACAAAGCGGGATCATTCCACCTCGATTCGATGGCCCAGCGGCGGAATTCAGCACTATAATCTTCAGCCGAATTCCGTCCTTGTCTTAAGGCCCGAAGCCTATTTTCTGCCGTAGATTGTTGATCAGGGTCAGCATATAAGACGCCCATAGCATTAAAGAATGCTGTAACGGATTGTAGGGCAGAATCATGAGATGGTAAACTAAAGGCCCAGGACTGCGGGTCTCCTTGAAGCAAAGAAATGACTAGGCCTACTCGTTGGGACTCAGTGCCTGAGGAGATGGGTCTCAGCTTGAAATACAGTTCGCAGGCATTCTTAAAATTGGAGAATTTAGCTCGTTCTCCAAAAAACTTTTCAGGCAGTGGGATCTTCGGTTCTGAGATATGAGGTGGTACAGAGGATGCCGGTAACTGACGAGATTCCTGAGTGGCCACTCTTTGAGCGAGCTGGTTTATCGCCGTAGCCATAGCTTGTACCTGCTGTACCAGGTCATCCATCTTTCTGGCCTGTGATAATGTCACGCTCCGGGTACTACAGCAACCACTTAGATAACTCCAGCCCTCTCAGTAAGACCTCAACCCCCAATCTCCGCAGCCAGCTTCACCTTTAGGAGCCCCCGCTTGCCGGGACGCAGAGCACGCCTGCCCGGGATCGGTTGCCCCCAGGACTTCAATGGCTCAAAGATTGGAGTCTTACTGTTCAGAGGCCTGGAGAACCCGCGGCTGGAAGTGGTGCCGAGCAGCCCGATCGCTGAGCGTATAACGGAAGTCCAACAGGCTAGGGGTCAGCAACAGAAGTTCCGAGATGGCAGCGGTACAAAGGATTGGACAAGATGTGGTCGAGGATCAAGCAGAGGTCGGCAACAGGAGATCAGATCGGGGGTGGTCAAAACACAGGCGAAGGTCGGCAACAGGAGATCAGATTGGGGGTGGTCAAAACACAGGCGAAGGTCGGCAACAGGAGATCAGATCGGGGGTAGTCAAGACGGGCGGTGGTCGGCAACGGGAGATCAAAAATAATCTTTAGAGACAAGCTACTAAACTGGGTACAAGGCACTATCACAGGCAATGGGCAAATGAAGGGGAATCAGCTTTATAGGGACAGGCAAGACTGGGACAGGATGATGATTGGTGCAACTGTGAGAACAAAACTGGTTGGTGTTAACTTCAGAGGGCGTGAGTACCAATATCTCCAAGTGGGCTATTGGCCCACTCTGGGAACCCTGGGCTGATTGGCCCCTTTAATTTTTCCTCCGGCGGGCGTGCAGGAAGCAGCGCCGCCGGAGGGTATGAGAGACCTGTGCTCGCGCGCGAGCACGTACAGCAGAGCCGGGGTCGCGAGCAGGGGGCGTGGCCGAGCGGCGCGCCGCCCGAACAGACGCCGCCGGAGCCGCCGCCGGAGCCGCCGCCGGAGCCGCTGCCTGGCCAAGACGCAAGCCGGAAGCAGCGCGGCCAGCTGCCCGGGGACGGCGCGGGAGCAAGGACGAGGTGAGTGGATTCCTGACACCAATTGACACATTTTTATTATGACTTCTATTAGACCACCGGCGCCCCCCCCCCCCCCTGTGTTTTTATATGTCTATGTTGTCTATTTGTGTAAGTGTTATTATGTCTTTTTTATGATATGTAATTGCAAATAATAAAATTGTGATACTTTCTTATACTCTTGAGGGTGGTGCCACTTACTTTGTGTACCTTTGGCAACTTTTTCCCCTTTTGTTCTCTCTGCATTTGAATCTTTGTTGCTGGGGGTAGTGTGCACACCATTATATAGCTTGACTATTGTGGAATATTGTATGTGGCTAAAAATAGGTTAGAGCTGCCCATCTAGCTTGTCTAAATTTAATACATTGTGACATTAACACAATGCCAGACCTGTAATGACAATTCTGCATAAAAAAACAAAAAATCAAAAACCTTTTGAAAAATGACTCTTTCTGGGCCAGGAGAGGTCACAATTATGTGAGAGAGAAAAAAAAACCCTGTTTAAACAGAAGAAAAGGAACGTCCATTGAAATGTATGGGAGAGCGACAGGTAGCGACAGGTAATACCTTACGCTCTGGAAGATAGAGCGGCGGCGCTATACGCTGAGCCACCTATAATGATGAATCATATGCTACATGGCGCTGTTCACCAGATTCGCTTTCATAAATGTGGTTTTGCCTGCAGCGCCTGGCTTTTACCAGACACTTACTGCTGCTACGAGGCGCTACCTGCCGCTATCCCTTGATGAATAACCCCCTTAGTGTTGGGGTCATGGGACAGGATTCATTCAAGGTGGTAATTAGGAAGCCTGTGAAGTGGGTCCATGCCTTGCATCTGTAAACCTTTGTGCAAAATTAAAAGAAATGGGGGTGGTGAGGACAAGGCTACAGGAATCCCTATGGTTTCAATGCAGCTGCATGTCTGATACTCAAGCATTCTTTTAAATATAACAAAAATAAGGGGTCAAGGCCTTCCTGGTAGAATCCTGCTGCAAAATGATAGGATTGGGAGGTCAAAGTATTATTATTAATAATAATAATGTTAATTTATATAGCACCTCTTCTTCACCATCTTCAGCAGCGCTTTCCAAGGTGTAAAGTGACAGAAATCCTTGTGTGAAAAATAAGGGGTCACAGGCTTCCTTCCAGGACTGTACTACAGCACTGCGCCCGCCATTTATAGAAGGCTGTTAACATACAGTATGTTATGCCCATCCATATGGTATGGGATAATTATCTGTACATTAGCAATGAAAGTGTATAAAAAATATTAATTAGGGTTTTTCAACACATGGAAATACTGTAATAATCACTAAGGAGCATTGAAATGAATTTTCTCTTTCTATTTTACTACAACTATTGTACTGCCATCTGCAGGAGAATAAATTCACTGCGTTGGCTGCAACTGACGGATAACGCTGACGTCCCAAGTGTCCCTGATTTGGAGGGACTGTCCCTCTTTTGAGTCCATGTCCCCCTTTCCCTCCTTGTTCTCCTTTATTCCTCTTTGAGGTGTAACATGCAGATCTACAGCAATAAATGATTCATTTGTCTATTCAAAGTGTTTCTATTGTTGTAACTGTTACACCCTATGTCCTATCCATCCCTCAATGAGGGGGCGTGGCTTCATTTAACAAATGTCCCTCTTTCCCCCCCTGAAAAGTTGGTAGGTATGATATTAGGCCCCCTATATACTGCTCTATCTGTACTGGTTCTTTGTTAAAGTTCTTGTTAAAGTTCTCTTGTTAAAGTTCTTTGTTAAAGTGGACCGAAACCCAGGATTCTGACTATCCTGGGTGTTGGTCCTGTCCCCCCGGGGCACCCCCATTCTTATAGATTCCCGGGCCGATCGGCATGGGTTTTGGTCCACTTTAAGCAGAACTTCCTTGTATTGTATGGTTGTTTTATCCTGGACAGAGTAATACTGTCATATAAATGACACTACATTTATATGCATTCTATAAATCTCTTAGGGGAGTTGCTCTACCTCTTTATGGGGCACCCCGAATTTGGATGCCCTGCTGCGTGAAACCCCCTAGATTGCCCACTCAACTCACCACTCCACCGTGCCTGCACCACATCTAACAAAGGCCCTTATTTAACAAGGGATAGCGACAGGTAGCGACTGGTGAGCGGCCGGTAATGACGGGCTCCGCCACGAGAACGCCGGCTTCCCACCACAATAATTTATCATTTATTAAGCCAATCCTGCTTAGCGACTGAGATAGCGCCAGATAGCGACTCATTCATCATTATTCCAGCCTCAGCCCACAGCGTCAGGGTCCGACCTTGAACAGCGACAGGTATGACCTCTCGCTACCTGGCGCTCTCCAATGCATTTCAATGGAACAATCTTTAAATATTCATAATTGTTATGATTTTTTTTTTTTTTTTTTTTTAAATTTGAAAAATTCTGTGACCACTTCTGCCATTTTAGATAATTTTTTAGGGTAAAAAAAAAAAAATTGTACAGAATTGATATTAATGTATTCATATTACAAAATTATTTAAAAAACTTGTTTTTTTTGGTTTCCAAAAATATGGTTGTTTGGGGGTTAAAAAACTACTTGTAACCCATCGCCGCCAGCGCTCTGGGGTTTAAACATGCATTTCACAGCGCGAGAATTTTTTGAGCGTGATTTGTTAATGAATATGGTGGAACCTGTCAAATAGCGACTCCTCACCCAATATTCAACATTACGGCAAACCGACTGAGTCGCTATCAACAACCGAACAACGGCCAAGCACAGCGACTACTAGCGGGCGCTCTGAAAATGCCGCTACAGTCGCTCAACTGTCGCTACCTGCCGCTATTAATGAATCGGCCTCAAAGCATTCCCCTTCTCCTTTCAATAGATGCCAATGGGGCCACAGCCGCAGCAATCCCATCATGGCTGCTCTGCGTTCCTGCGCCCAGTCTATCTATTCCGATGGGGTTTTACCTTCTTTATGCACTTCAGTATACAAGCTTAAACAAAATGAAGACTCCGGAGAACAGAAGAAGTTTATACTGTATAGTAACTTTTATTATTACCTTTGGTAAATAGCTTCTACACGGTTAGCATGTTAGGCTGTGTCAGGCATTGACATACATATATATAAATACATTGACTTCTCCAGCAATGGAATTGTTTGCAGAAAGGTTTACAGTGTGTGATTTTCCACAAAGAACAGGTTTTGCCTGAGCTGAATATTGAATGAGAAAGTGTGGTTACAAGAGGTAACAGGAGTTATTGCACGCCCAGAAACAAAAAATTGATTAGAGCCCAACTCCAGGCATACTGGATCCCCTGTGATACGTAGAAAACTGTTTTTTTCCATAAAATCCTTAAAAAAAAGTACAAAAGCTCACCTGCTCCCTGTCTGTCCAGCACAGGATGATGGCTACGCTCCCTGCCGTGCCTCACAGATTGCTGATCCCAGTTTACTCTCTGCAGCCAGTCCATTCGCCAAGGCTTCTCACCGCAGGGAGGGACTATTTATACCAGCTCACTCCTCCGGTATAAATAGCGCCTCCCTGCAACGGGAGTAAGTGGTGGAAGCTGGGAGTGGGGCAGAAGATCTGTGTTCTCTGTCCTACTGAAGAAAGTAGAGAGCGGCGGTGGAAAGAGGGTAATTATTGGTGAAAAAAAATAAATGAAAGGACATTTTTTTTTGGGGGGGGGGGGGGGTGTGTTTTTTCCACTTAACCCTTTGTGAACTGGTAAGGGGTCCTTGGGACCCATATACAAATTTGAAGGAAATTAGGAGGGGGAATGTCACACTGCTTATAGGGAATAGGAGGGGAAAATCCAACACTGCCTATGGAGAATGGGTGGGGGGGGATGCTACACTGCCTATGGGGAATAGTAGGGAGAAAATACACACTGCCTATGGGAATGGGAGGGGGAATGCCACAATGCCTATGGGAATGGGAGGGGGGAATGCCACACTGCCTATGGGGAATGGGAGGGGGGAAGCCACACTGCCTATGGGGAATGGGAGGGGGGAATGCCACACTGCCTATGGGGAATGGGAGGGGGGAATGCCACACTGTCTATGGGGAATGGTAGGGGGGGATGCCACACTGCCTATGGGGAATGGGAGGGGGTAAAGCCACACTGCCTATGGGAATGGGAGGGGGGAAGCCACACTGCCTATTGGGAATGGGAGGGGGGAATGCCGCACTGCCTATGGGAATGGGAGGGGGAATGCCGCACTGCCTATGGGGAATGGGAGGGGGGAATGCCACACTGCCTATGGGGAATGGGAGGGGGGAATGCCACACTGCCTATGGGGAATGGGAGGGGGGAATGCCACACTGCCTATATGGAATGGAATGGGGGAATCCAACACTGCCTATGGGAATGGGAGGCGGGAATACTACACTGACTATGGGAATGGGAGGGGGGAATGCCACACTTCCTATGAGAATGGGAGGGGGAATACCACACTGCCTATGGGAATGGGAGGGGGGAATGCCACACTGCCTATGGGAATGGGAGGGGGAATCCAACACTGCCTATGGGGTATGGGAGGGGGGAGATGCCACACTGCCTATAGGAATGGGAGGGGGGGAATGCCACACTTCCTATGAGAATGGGAGGGGGGAATACCACACTGACTATGGGAAAGGGAGGGGGGAATGCCACACTTCCTATAGGAATGGGAGGGGGGGAATGCCACACTTCCTATGAGAATGGGAGGGGGGAATAATACACTGAACATTGGGAATGGGAGGGGGAATGCCACACTTCCTATGAGAATGGGAGGGGGGAATACCACACTGCCTATGGGAATGGGAGGGGGGAATGCCACACTGCCTATGGGAATGGGAGGGGAAATCCAACACTGCCTATGGGAGGGGGGAGATGCCACACTGCCTATAGGAATGGGAGGGGGGGAATGCCACACTGCCTATGGGGAATGGGAGGGGGGAATGCCACACTGCCTATGGGGAATGGGAGGGGGGAATGCCACACTGCCTATATGGAATGGAATGGGGGAATCCAACACTGCCTATGGGAATGGGAGGGGGGAATGCCACACTTCCTATGAGAATGGGAGGGGGGAATACTACACTGACTATGGGAATGGGAGGGGGGAATGCCACACTTCCTATGAGAATGGGAGGGGGAATACCACACTGCCTATGGGAATGGGAGGGGGGAATGCCACACTGCCTATGGGAATGGGAGGGGGAATCCAACACTGCCTATGGGGTATGGGAGGGGGGAGATGCCACACTGCCTATAGGAATGGGAGGGGGGGAATGCCACACTTCCTATGAGAATGGGAGGGGGGAATACTACACTGACTATGGGAATGGGAGGGGGGAATGCCACACTTCCTATGAGAATGGGAGGGGGGAATACCACACTGCCTATGGGAATGGGAGGGGGGAATGCCACACTGCCTATGGGAATGGGAGGGGAAATCCAACACTGCCTATGGGGTATGGGAGGGGGGAGATGCCACACTGCCTATAGGAATCGGAGGGGGGGAATGCCACACTTCCTATGAGAATGGGAGGGGGGAATACTACACTGACTATGGGAATGGGAGGGGGGAATGCCACACTTCCTATGAGAATGGGAGGGGGGAATACCACACTGCCTATGGGAATGGGAGGGGGGAATGCCACACTGCCTATGGGAATGGGAGGGGAAATCCAACACTGCCTATGGGGTATGGGAGGGGGGAGATGCCACACTGCCTATAGGAATGGGAGGGGGGGAATGCCACACTTCCTATGAGAATGGGAGGGGGGGTGGCACACTGCCTATGGGAATGGGAGGGGGGAATGGCACACTGCCTATAGGAATGGGAGGGGGGAATGGCACACTGCCTATGGGAATGGGAGGGGGGAATGGCACACTGCCTATGGGAATGGGAGGGGGGAATGCCTCACTGCCTATGGGGAATTGGAATGCCACACTGAAAAGCACAATTATCCCTAAAAAGGACAATGCAGGGAACTGTTTTCTGCTGGACCAGATGGGCTACTACACCCCCCCCCCCCCGCACAACCAGCATGCACCGGCAGCCACAGCCTGTCTCTGGAAGTGGCTGAAAAAACAGATGTACCATTAATAATCAATAATAAAAATCGGCTGCTCAGCCTATCATCCAGCTTTCCGGGTTTGGCCGAACGCCAAACATGAACACAGACTTCTGGCTTCAGGGACCAAAACTCGCAAAGTTCGGAACGGACCCAAACTTGCGGTTCGGGTTTGCTGAACACTAGTGGTAAGTTACGTCAACAAAACATTGTCATGCATATATTTCACATATAATAAACTTCTTCTTGCCCTGGCACTTATGCCATTACTAGGTATGCTCTCTCATCTACCCTATAAGCTCTGTACTGTGTATAGTGGGTTATTAAGCAAGTAGAGTTGCCACCTTCCCCAACAAAAAATAGCGGCCTTTTCGCATGTATATGGGCGTGGTCTTATAGGAGTGTGGTCGTAAAAGTTTAATCTTACTTTTTCATTTGAAATACATTATTTTTCATTTTCTAAAGTGTAATAGCCAACAAACACACACAGCACACTTCCCCAGAGCACTCTAAAGTAACAGACTGGCTGGGATTCGATCCCTGGCCCTGTTGCTTAACAGCAACAAAAATGCCGGCAATTACCAAAAACTTACCGACAGGTTACCAAAAATACCGGTAAGGTGGCAACCTTTTATGCCATTGGAAGTGTATTACATGTGAAATATATAGATGACATTGTTATGCTCTATTCGTTGACACTGTCTGGCTCTAAGCTGTGTGTTACTGCCACCTGGTGGCCAACTGTTGATATTATCAATTTACCTTTACAGGTATACTCTTTGTTGACATAACTTACTACGATTACTGGTGGAGTCTCTCTTTACTACTACGTACCCCCCATCTTTTAAAGACCAGAAAACGGTACAATCTGATAGGCACTCATAGCACGTCACAATTTTTTTGCAACCAAGCCACACTAATCTGATCTAAATCTAAGTGTCTGCTTACTTTTCATATTTTTGGAGTGCTTATATCTCCCCTCTTTCTGCATTTCACCATGGAAAGGAGGAGCAGCTAAGGATATATCGTAGTGGCAGCAGTGTATCTTCAATAGGCTCCTGCCCCAGGCAACACACCTTTCATAGAAATTAGTTGTTGGGTTGTTTTAAAGTGTCTAAACCATTTTCTGCTATATTCCAAAGTAAAAAAAAATTATTTTGTGGCATCAAAGGAATTAACAAGGCTTCATCGCCTGGTAGTTTGTGGGATGTTATTCATACCATCAGTAAGCGTTTATGTATCTTTCAGTCCATTATGCAAAATTACAATTATATCTAGTTGTTGCTAGAAGGCAATGTCCTACTATATGTAGAATACAATATTCAAGGCAAGGCGACATGTTGTGCCGTAGGTTATAGGTTAAGTAAAATGCCCCTAGTGCTGCTGTGGATAGTAATAACAAGTATCATCAATGATATTCAGGGGTTCTTAGCAGAACCGTTTTTACCCTGACGCGTTTCGCATAGAGGGCTTCATAAGAGGGTATTTGGTGATACATCGTACTGTATTGCTGAATTGCTGGATTTAACAGGTAGTCATCAGAAGGCACGAGTGTAACGGTGTCCCTGTATCACAATGGACTGGCAACAGTGTACGTGATGTGATGCTGGGGAGGGATGTGGTTACTTCAATGGCATACAAGTGGGCTGCTACTCTGGTCTGCAGGTAGGTGGTTCGATCCTGGCGGTCAGGTAGATGGTACAATCCTGTTGTTACTACCCACAACAGCACTAGGAGCATTTTACTTAACCTATAGCCTGCAGCACAGCATGCTACCTTGCCTTGAATATTTTGTATACTATATATAGTAGGACATTGCCTTGTAACTGAACTACCAGGTGTTGAGGCCTTGCTTTTATTCTCAATTCCTTTTGATGCCATTTATCTGGATGGTGCATAATCACATGTACACCAAATTGTAATCATAATCATAATCACATGTACACCAAAAGTAAATGCTGTAAAAAAATAGTTTTGCCTGGAGTTGGGCTAAAGACATATATTCTCTGTTAAGGCAATTTGTATGATTGCTGGCAACACTACCTGCACAGGGCTGCACACTAGACATTTCTAATAGCAATATAATAATCAAATCATATTGTACTGCTCTTCCCTTTCTTCTTTGTAGAGGATGCAGAGGAAGCAGGCGCTCATAGTTATACCGATCAGCTAGAAGACAAAAGGAAGCCGGTTCATATTAATAGTAGTGTAGGAATGTAGGACTTGTTTAATCAACTTTCCTGAATGCGGCCCGCAAGTGTGCTATGGGTTCACCAGCTATGTAAATATACCTAGGGCTTTATTCACCCTTAGGCAACCCTAGGCACGTGCCTAGGGTGGCAACCTGGAAGGGGGGGAAGGGCACTGCCCTTACTACTGTAGTAAAGAAAAGAAACTCCAATAGCCAGAACATTAAAGCCTCCTGACAAGCACTCCCCAGCCACAGAAGTGTATGTGAGTGAAGGCGTGGTGCAATGGGTTGAACACAGGCCAGAGTATCTCCCCTCCACTAGTGTGGTCATGTGACTCCTATATGTCAGAATGCAGTAAAAGATGGAACATGCTTGCCGCCTTCTCTGCATTTCCCCCTTTGTGCCCTCCTCCACACACATACTCTAGCTCATTGCACCCTTTCCCCCTACACACTGGACCGTGACCTAACTTAAAAAAAGGGGGAGCAGGCACTTAAAGTGCCTAGGGCACCATGAACACCAAATACGGCCCTGAGTATACCCGCAGATCCTGTGGGATTCACATAGCGAGGCATACTAAATAGGGATGCCCCAGGGATAGGGGCTCTAAAAGTCTCCAGAGCCAGCCAAGTTCCTCTTTAAAATTAGTAATGATTCAAAAAAGAGTGAAAATTAAAGGGGTTTATAAATGCATGAAAGTGATCATATGTTGGTTATATACACCTAATATCTGGGGAGGTCGATCACTATTATTTATACACAAAATTATCAGCATTATTATTCAGGGCCTGGGAACCAATTTACCGCCCAGTTTAACCCTCTAATCATCTAAGTATTAAGCACCAAACATGTCTAGCTGTGTGGAAAGACAGAGATTTGGTCGCATATATCTGCAGATACATGTGGAAGCCACACTGCCCCGGCAAGGCACTCTGTGTTTAGTGTGGTCCCTACTCTTATTTTTGAGTCCCCAAAGTTGGGACATGCAATGCAGCCAGAGCTACTCACCTGGGAAGCTGCCAGCCTCCCTTTAGAACACTTCACAGGGAGAGATCCATGGTGGCTGAATCCCTCCCTGTGTGTGCTCATGGCAATTCAAACTGAGCAAAGGGGGTGGGAGCAGCTCTGGCTGCATTGCATGGCCCAACTTTGGGGACTCAAAAATAAGAGTAGGGACCACACTAAACACAGAGTGCCTTGTCGGGGCGGTGTGGCTTCCACATGTATCTGCAGATATGTGCAACCAAATCTCTGTCTTTCCACATAGCTAGACATGTTTGGTGCGTAATACTTAGATGATGAGAGGGTTAAACTGGGCGGTAAATTGGTTCCCAGGCCCTGAATAATAATGTTGATAATATCTGGGGAGGCACATGTGTGGGCTCTCGTTCAATGAGAGCCTCCTGCAGTGTCTACATCATTCGGCAAACAGCTCTCATTGACTAAAATGGGGAGCGCATGCTGCCACATCCCCCCCATCCCTGACAGTGTTCGAGCTTCCGCCCAAGCCCATCTAAATGGCTGGGTCTGGAATGTGCGGATGTAGCAGTTTGCATCACAACAATGAGAGGCATTTGCCGAATGACATAGTGACGGAAGACGGCTCCCATTAGACGAGAGCCTGTGCATGTGAACCATTGGAGCGGCGGAAAGGTGAGTGTTAATGGTCATCCAGGGGGTTTCACACAACAGGGCTTCCCTAATCTGGAGGACAATGGGTTTTGTTTCGGTTTAAGGTAGACTGCAGCTATCGTGGTAAATATACCCAAAGCCATGTGTAGGACAATACAACTCCAACTCCATACACAGAATGGCCTCTCCCCGTATAAGCCATAAAAATAACTTCAACTTGGGGTCCAGTTCACCTCAAGTAAATAAAAAGAAAAACACAACTCACACATAAGTTTCAATATTTTAAACCTGACTACCTACTGGTTTCGAAACCTCTTCCAGTCTATGGCAGTGGCGGGGTCTTCTGAAGCTGGCGGCAGGGTCTAAACATGACGTTGTGGCTGACATCTGGATCACAGCTGGGAATAATGACAGTTAGGCCAGAGAGAAGGGTTTACCCCCATGTGACAAACTATGTCCCAAGAGGGGAGGGGTATGGACAAGGCCAGATTAAGTGTGGTGGAGGCCCTTGGGCACAAAATCTGGTGGAGGCCCCAGATACAGTATTTTTTTCCATTTTTTAAATAATAATCCAGCCAGGTAACTGATTGGTGGTTGTCTGGCACCCGCCTACTTACTGGAATGTCAGATGGAGTCCCTTGTGCCCCCCTTGTGCGGGTGCGTGCTGCTCGGGAACTCCTGCTTTGCCATTCTGGGTGGGGGGCAGTGCAGTCGCCCGGCTGGTTCCCCGCATTGAGCTGCCAGCGGCTGTGCTTGGCGGCTTATGTGCAGTGACAGCTCTGCACCCATCACTGTAGCGTTGCTGACGGCGGCTTTGCTGCTCTAGACTCTCTGTCCTGCCCTGTGGTGGCTTTGGCTGCAGGTTTGCAAAAACAAAAAGGTTTGCCCAGGCGCGCCCCCACTGCCACTAATAACTTTGTTGCTGGCCCGGCAGACCAAAGACTGAAGAGCCTCCTGCACCAGACCATAACTCAAAGGTTGGTGGAGGGCCCCCCTTAGGGGGTTTCACACAATGGGGCATTCCGATTCTGGATGCCCCGGGTGGGGCAATCGGTCCGGGAATATTATAGATTCCTGGCCTGATCTCCATGGGTTTTGGTCCACTTTAAGTGATGTTTTAATTTTTTTTTTCTACATTTAAACTGGTAAGGGGTCCAAAATACCCCTATACCAATTTAAAGGGCAGGAGGACTGCAAGCCTCCAGGCTGACCTCCTGGCAGGTGGCTTGCTGCCCCCCTGCCACAATACCCGCACCCCCAATAGGCGTGGGTTCTCAGCGCCGGACCTATGCTGTGGGCCGTAAGGGCTGGTAATCACTAGGACTGGGGGCCGGCCCTTGAGCCCTGGGATTACCAGCCCCTATGGTTGGTGTGCCAGGTTGGTAAGCTTTAGAGGAAAAGGAGGTCACACTTTCTTTTTTACTTGCTTTTTTAGAAGCAATGACAGTTAGGCTGGAGTCAATGGTTTTATATCTCAGCCTCTCTGGAATCTCCCCCATGTGACCAACATGTCACTGGAGGGGAGGGCTATAAAGGGGTATTTCCCAGAAAAACCTACCCCCCACCCCTCCCCTCCAGTGATGTAGTTGGTCATATGGGGGAAATCCTCAGAGGCTTCACCACTGAGTTATAAAAGATTTCTCCGCGGCCTAACTGTCATTATTTATCAGGAGAGACTTAAAGAACTTAATTTGTACAGTCTGGAGGAAAGAAGGGAGAGAGGGGACATGATGGAGACCATTATATATGTGAAAGGATTGAATAAAGTTTAGGAGGGAAGTGTTTTTAAGAAGAAGCTTAATGATAGAACAAGGGGCCCAACCTGAAGCTAGTCGGGGGGAAGATCAGGAGCAATGTTAGAAAATATTATTTTACAGAAAGAGTAGTAGATGCTTGGAACAAACTTCCAGCAGAGGTAGTTGAAAAATTAACAGTCACTGAATTTAAACATGCCTGGGATAAGCACACATCTATCCTAAGATAAAGAGAACATACAGTATACACATAAGATACAGGGAACATACACTATACACATAAGATACAGAGAACATACAGTATACACATAAGACACAGAGAACATACAGTATACACATAAGATACAGAGAACATACAGTATACACATAAGATACAGAGAACATACAGTATATACATAAGATACAGAGAACATACAGTATACACATAAGATACAGGGAACATACACTATACACATAAGATACAGAGAACATACAGTATACACATAAGACACAGAGAACATACAGTATACACATAAGATACAGAGAACATACAGTATACACATAAGATACAGAGAACATACAGTATATACATAAGATACAGAGAACATACAGTATATACATAAGATACAGAGAACATACAGTATACACATAAGATACAGAGAACATACAGTATACACATAAGATACAGAGAACATACAGTATACACATAAGATACAGAGAACATACAGTATATACATAAGGGCAGAGACTAGATGGACCGTATGGTCTCCTTCTGCCGTCAACCTTCTATGTTTCTATGTTTCTATTCGCGGCTGGCAGCTGGGACAGAAGGAGAGGGGGACCTGTGACCCTGTGATCTAGATGCCAGGTTACCAGCCCATATGCCTAGTGCCAGGGCTGGCTGGCTGGCTCTGGAGGGGGGGGGGGGGGGGGTTACATGTTCTTCTTTTTAACATTTTTACATGTAAAAAAATTTTCATCGAACAAAACCATGCTGCAATGTCCGGTATGTTTTTTTTTTAATGATATAGATACAACTCGCATGCTGTCACTTATTATACTCCTGCTTATGAAGGAGTAAAATAAAACAATCTTGCATGTGGCTGAGTGAATAAAAAAATAACTTTTTTGTTTTGGATAAAGTGAGATACTAAATTGGTCAAATTTTAGGCGGGGAGTGTCGTGCCACAAGACCATATTATCTGTTGCCAAGTTTTCCATTATGTGTTTTTCAGTTGTTTATTCTGTATGTGGTTCACACTCGTCTTTTCTCCACGTTAGATATGTTACATGGAGTTTAAATCAGGCCTCAGTTGTGTCATCCCAGTCTTACAATGGAAGTGCTGAAACTGTTAAAACATGCTTGCAATTTTCTGTCCCACCTAACACATTGATGCCCAATTAAAGTGGACCAAAACCCACCATGTAGTCTATGAGACTCCAGGGCAGGCATACTCGCTCCCTCCGGGTATCAAACCCTCCTGTCATTTTCATGCTGCAATGGGCAGTAGTGTTTTTTTTTTTTTTTATTGAAATAGCTTATTATACTCCTGCTTATGGGGGAGTAAAATAAAACCAAACAATCTCACATGTGGGTCACACCATCTCTCACATGCGGAAAATCAAACAGAATATTTTCCGCATGCAATTTTGCCACGTGCTCACTTGCATGGTGTTGAATCAGCCTTTATGTCTAAGAGGCCGATTCATTAACAGCGGCAGGTAGCGACAGTTGAGCGACTGTAGCGCCATTTTCAGAGCGCCCGCTAGTAGTCGCTGTGCTTGGCCGTTGTTCGGTAGTTGATAGCGACTCAGTCGGTGTGCAGTAATGTTGAATATTGGGTGAGGAGTCGCTATTTGACAGGTTCCGCGCTGTATGGGAGCGCATGATAGCGACTGGTCAGAGCGACCGGCTTCCACCATATTCATTAACAAATCAGGCTCAAAAAATTCTCGCGCTGTGAAATGCATGTTTAAACCCCAGAGCGCTGGTGGCGATGGGTTAAAAGTAGTTTTTTAACCCCCAAACAACCATATTTTTGGAAACCAAAAAAAACAAGTTTTTTAAATAATGTTGTAATATGAATACATTAATATCAGACCTGTAATATCAATTCTGTACAATTTTTTTTTTTTTTTTTTACCTTAAAAAAATTATTAAAAATGGCAGAAGTGGTCACAGAATTTTTCACATTTAAAAAAAAATAAAAAATTAATAACAATTAATTATGAATATTTAAAGATTGTTCCATTGAAATGCATTGGAGAGCGCCAGGTAGCGAGAGGTCATACCTGTCGCTGTTCAAGGTTGGACGCTGGCGCTGTGGGCTGAGGCTGGAATAATGATGAATGAGTCGCTATATGGCGCTATCTCAGTCGCTAAGCAGGATTGCCTTGATAAATGTGTGATTGTGGTGGGGAGCCGGCGTTCTCGTGGCGGGGCCCGTCATTACCGGCCGCTCACCAGTCGCTACCTGTCGCTATCCCTTGTTAAATAAGGGCCAAAATATTTATGCTGTAGTATGAAATCTGCTTCAGTAGGGGGAGCTGTTGTCATTCATTTAAGTTTTTTATTGCAGTTTTAACATTTTTACGTCTGATTAATAAGATAAAGGAGTCCAAGTTTTTTTTTGTAAACTGGAGCAAAAGTCTTAACATAGTTTAGGTCTAGACAAGCTAGAAAAGTTGCACCAGTCTATAAGCCAAATGGTAAGTCAACAATAAAGCCAATAATAGTGTGCACACTAATCCCAGCACTCAAAACTCAATACACTGCAAAAAAGAGGGACACCCATAGTACCCTCTAAAAAGTGCCAAGGATGAAACAGTTGCACCACTTTTTTAGTAGTTTAGGTCTAGAAAGCATCTTTCCCGCATTGTTAACCTAAAAAGAAAGCTAGAGATCAGGCTAAAATAATCATTGTGGATACAAAACGTCTACACCCCCCTGTTACAGTGGCAGGTTTTTGTCATTTAAAAAATTCTGCCTTGCCACTTACTCCACCGGCCAGAAATATGTAGACATTCCCAAATTAGCGCCTAGCTAAAGATATAGCGTGGCCCACAAACGCATAGTGGGATCGTCGGCTAGGTGAGTTAATGACACGATCGCTGCGGTCTCACGCAGCAGGGCATCCTAAATCGACACGCCTCAGGAGGAGAGAATCGGCCGGCCTTGGAGTCTATTAGACCTATTGGCCAGATGCAGTAGGTTTTGCTCTGCTTTACAGAGTTGCACTAGGGAGGAGCAGGTAGGCATACAAGGAAACTATCACAGTCAGACTGTAACAATTTATGGTCATTTTGACATTGAAACAGTTGTATTTGACCCCCTGGTAAGAGAAGATCTAACGTCACTTTCCAGGTTGTCGCTCAAAACAGGAAGTTCTTTTAAATGTGGGTGCCCGCACCAGGCCCCCGGTGACACCCATGAACTTCCTGTTCAATCAAGACAGACAGGGAAAAAAGCTAAATCTCCACATTTAAGGGCTAAATATTCAGATAGAGCACTAATAACACTTTAAAGTGGACCAACACCCAGGGGTGATGGGCCCGGGAATCTATAAGATTCCCGGGCCAATCACCTCCCTCACCGCGGGACATCCGAGATCGGGATGTCCTGCGGGGTGAAACCCCCGCAAAACCCAAAAAAATCCTTACCTGCGCGCCCCTCTAGACGTGCGCGCGCCCGCGCTGACCATTTATGAATGGCCGGCGCGGGCGCGCGCCTTGTAAGAGTGACGTGCGGGAGGCAGCGGCGGTGGACGCGCTGTCTTGTCCGTCGCTGTCACCCGTTTGTCCGTCGGCGGGGATTGGACGGCGCGGTCATGTGGGAGCGTGGTGAGGTGAGTTTTTGGGGCTTTCTGGGGGGTTTCACACAGCGGGGCACCCCCAATCAGGGTGCCCCCCCGAAGTGGACCAAAACCCAGGATAGTCAAAATCCTGGGTGTTGGTCCACTTTAAGGGTTTTAAAGCCCCCAAAAAAGAAAATTTACTTACCTCACCACCTTCAGGCTTAATCCCTAGGAGTCCAGGGGGCTGAATCAGTTCTGTTCTGGCGCTGTCAGCTCCTTTACTGACGGGGCACTCTTTGGAGAGTTTCAGTGGGGGCTCCTGCTTTCAGTTACGATTGATTGGCAGCAAGAGCGGCACCACATGACGGTCCACATATAAGCATATAAGGCGAGCAGATACGAGCGCACTGGCAGCCACATGCCCTGCTACAGTTTAACAGGGAGCGTGCCCACGCCAGCCATTCACAAATGCTTGGCGCGGGCATGCGCCCTGCTAAAGGGATAGCGGGGATGCGCCCGCTGCTTGTGCATGCGCTGTTGGACTGGGAAAGAAGGTGAGTTTTCGGGTGACCTGGGGGGGGGGGGTTGACACAGCGGGGCAACCTGAATCTGGATGTATGCCTGTATGCCTGCCCTGGAGTCTCATAGACTCCAGAGTGGGTTTTTGGTCCACTTTAAAAGTGCACCAGGAGCACGCTGTGCAGGACGAAGAGAGATTTGGCCAAGGGATCAAGATTGCAGGTTGTAAGCTAAGTATAGCTTGTTTTTCTGTTTGGTTTTATTTTTGTTTTTATTTTGGCTTTAAACCCAGGATTTTGACTATCCCTCATTTTGTTCTGTGTCCCCAGGTATCCTGTTTTGGGATGCCCCACTGTGTGAAACCCCCCAGATTGCCCATAATAACTCACCTCTTCCAAGACCAATGGCGCATGCGCAAGCTCTCGTCCAATCAGACTCGTTTGCTGTGACTATGGCCCTTATTTATCAAGGGCTAGTGCCAGGTAGTGTCTGACGAGCGCCAGGTACCGCCAGCTAACAGCGGCTACCGACTCAAGTACGCCCGGCGGCGGTCACAATGACGCATTTATCACGCTAAATGAGGCTAGCGCCGGCGAGAGCGACAGCTAGCGCGGGATTCATCATGTAGCCGACTGCAACGAACAGCGCCGCTGCTAATCCCATCACAGCGCCAGGTATGACCTGTCGCTCCCTGGCGATGTCCAATGCATTTCAATGGAGCAATCTTTAATTAATCATAATTAATTCCTATTAATGTTTATTTTTTTTTTTTTAATGTCAAAAATTCTGTGACCACTTCTGCAATGTTAGGATTTTTTTTTAAGGTAAAAAAAAAAAAAAAATTTGTGCAGAATTGATATTACAGGTCTGATATTAATGTATTCATATTACAAAATGTTTATAAAAACTTGTATAATTTTACAATCAAAAAATATGGTTGTTTGGGGGTTAAAAACTATTTTACACCCATCGCCGCCAGCGCTCTGGGGTTTAAACAAGGAATTCACAGCGCGAATAAATTAGGAGCGTGTTTTGTTAATGAATCTGCAGCAAGCCGTTCGCTCTGGCCATTCGTTGTCAGGCGCACCCATACAACGCTGAACCTGTGAAACAGCGACCCCCCAGCCCGTATTCAACATTACCGCACACCGAGTGAGTCGCTGTCAACAAGCAAACCCCGGCCAAGCACAGCGAATACTAGCTGGCGCTGAGAAAATCACGCTACTGGCGCTCATCTGTCGCTACCTGGCGCTATCAATGAATCGGCCTCCCCATCATTCAGCTCTCATGGTCATCAATGCAGAGCGCAAGCAGCCGAATCCCCAGTGGTGTGTGCGCTCCTGCCCCAGCCTAGCTGAATGGCTTGGGCGGGAGCATGCACACAGCCCTGGGGGGTTTCACATAGCAGGGCATCCCATAACCAGCCGCTCAGTGTTTTTTCCACTTTAAAAGCTCTTTTTGGTGGTCCTAAAACTACCCATGTTTTTTCTATTGGATTACATGAATATGTTTTTACCTGGTAACAGGCAATGCCTACAGAGACAGCGCCGATCAGCAGCAGGTGATCTTGGATAAACTCCTCTAGTTTGGTCATACATCCTCCCTAGCAATACAAGAAAACAGATTGAAATAGAAAACAACAGAAGAACACTCGTTTCAATGTTACACAACCTGTTCCTAGTTTGGAATGATAGGCTGACCTGACCAGAATACAAAAAAGACCAGGCATATTTAGAGAGGGCAGATATTTAAGAAATACTTACTGCCCTGCTGACTGAATAAAAACAAAAACTTTTTTTGTTTTGAATAAAGTGAGATACTAAATTGGTAAAATTGTAGGCGGGGAGTGTCCTGCCACAAGACCATATTATATGTTGCCAAGTTTTCCATTATGTGTTATTCACAGTTATTTACTCTGTATGTGGCTCACCCCTAACACTAGTCTATTTTCCACGTTAGACATGTTACGTGGAGTTTAAATCAGGCCTCAGTTGTGTCATCCCAGTCTTATGGTGAAAGCGCTGAAACTGTTAAAACATGCTTGCAATTTTCTGTCCCACCGAACACATTGATGCCTATTCTGACTCACCCAAATGGCAGTAAATGGAATCCTGTAGACAGCTCCACGTTCCTTGTGTGTGTCTGTGACGGATGTTTTCTTTACTCCATAAGGCTTGGCAGATAGCTTACTCGGTTGTTCTAGGACCACGTGGTTACTTTTTGAAAGCTTTATTTCGGTACAGAATCTTGTAACAGCAGACATGTACATTCAATACAGCTGGAAACTTGTGGTGTAATCCATACAGCAACAGGTAAAAGGACTGTAGTTGCAGAAGGTAGCAGCAGGTGTCAGAGAACTAGGACTGTTCCCTCTGTAGTCCAGCAGAGGGCGCCTGTTCGCTTATGTCGGAGAACCAGGACTGTTCCCCCTGTAGTCCAGCAGAGGGCGCCTGTTCGCTTATGTCAGAGAACCAGGACTGTTCCCCCTGTAGTCCAGCAGAGGGCGCCCGTTCGCTTATGTCGGAGAACCAGGACTGTTACTCCTGTTGACCAGCATAGGCCGCCTGTGAGTCCTCTCTACTGAGCATGTGCAGGGGCCTATAAAAACAGACAAGGCCTGTCCTCAATTGCCAGTTGGTCTTTTTCCTGCATGCTCCTGAGTTCCTGTGATTCTTTCCTGTGTACCGACCCGGCTTGCTTCTGACTACGATCCTGCTTTCCTGACGACTTCGGCTTTGTTTTGTGACCACGATCCTGATCTGCCTGCCCACGACCTCTGCTTGTTTCTCGACTTTGATCCAGATCTGCCAGCCCACGACTTCAGCCTGCCTCACACTCCCAGATCAGCTCTGGTCTGTCTCCTACCCGGAATTCTGCAAAACCCACTCCTAGGTTGCCTGACCTGGGGCCTTCCTGCAGCCCAGCCTATCCTCACCATCAGAGGCTCTAGTGATTACCAGGTGGTCCTTAGACTCCAGGCTTCCCGGTCGAGAGGTGAGCAGAGTTGCAGTCTCTGCAATCAGGGTTCACATTCGGTGTTCTGACAGCAGGTGTGCACTGCTTGGATGCCAGATTAGAAATGGCAGAAAGAGAGAGGAAGAAGGGAGGAGTTACTTGCATCAGAACAAGACTAAGGGAGCCTGGAAGGGACAAGGGGAATTAAAGGCACACTGCTGAGCCTATGCTGTATCTCGAGCTGTATAGTTGTTTTAGCAATCTCACAGGACTCAATAAAATATCAAAATGAAAAAAAAAAGTATTTTGTAACACCGCACCCCTCCCTCCCACTGTGTTAAGCCCAATTTGGGCTGATCCAGGCCAGGCACGCACCTGCCTCCCATGCCCCACCCCCACAATGCGATCTAAGCAGTTTTTGTTTGTGGTTTTATGATGTTTTTATAAATGTGTTTTGGGTCTGATGTGCTAATCTGACTGATTATTGGGGTGAGGGATGGCTGACAGGTGCACGCCGGGCCCGGCTCACTTAATGGAGGGGGGTAAGGTGGCAGGGACGGAGGGATGTCAGGCAGAGCTCTGGCTGATTCATGGTTGACATGTGATGGGTAATCCCAAGCCATTTGCAAACTCCATCGCCGCCTCCACCACCCTAGGTCACCGACTGCACCCGGGTGTTTACTGGGTGAGCCAGGCCGGACGCACACCTGCCACCCATTCCCCACCCTAAGCAGTTTTCGGTTTTTGCTGTTTTATAAAGTAATTTTTGGCAATGTGGAAATGTGAAAGTCCCTGATGTGTGCCTAGTGCAGCTTGGACAATGCATGCGCTGCTGGATTCAGTGGTTTCACCCACCCTTCTTAATCTAAAATTCCTGTAAACTAAATTTCCTTTAGGTGTGTCGTCTGGTTTTTGGCCCAAAGACTGCCTTAGTTGGACCTTCTCCCCTAACTTTTGGGACCTTTGCCTCTCCCTTGTGGGACCTTTACTACCAGGACTGCTGTAAACCCCTAGGCCCAGATTACTAGTCCCTGTGTCCTTCTCTTCCTATCATTTTCAAGTGAAATTACCTTTATGTGTATGCTTTACTTTGGGGTACCCTTGGAGGTAGCTCTGCATGTTGGGTATTGTTCTGTTCAGGGGACCTTGCTGTTTTAGATTTGGTCTGCATTTTTACTATTATTTTAGGGAAGCCCTATGCAACCAATGAATTCCTTGAAAGTTTGCATCCAGGTAGCTATACCTATGACAATAAGCCTGGTACTCCTAAAAAGCTTAAAGAGGAACTTTAGAGGTATTGGGGAGTTGATAAAAATTCCCCAAACTTGGCTTTCTCTGCCCCACCCCCCTCCAAATATAAATTAACAGTTTAAAACTTACCGTTCCGGTGGCATTGCTCTCCGGCATCCTTTGGTCCTGCGCCATCTTCCATAGGGCAGCGCCATCTTGCCGTCCCGGCATGCACTGCCCCTCAGATCTGGTGCATGTGCAGTGTCACTGCATAGGCTGCAATGACACTCTTTTGCATGATTATAAAAGTGGCATGGGACATTTGAAAGGCAGATGGCGAAGGGTGCGTACGGCTAAGGCCTCAGCCTTCACTCAGCGACGGCTAAGGAGGGGGGAGGGATGTTTACAGAGGGACTTCAGAAAAGGTCTACGCCTGAATAATACAATAGAATACCAGAAACTGGAGTAATACAGTTTATAATAGTATAATGGCATGTGGTTGAATTGTAATAGACAATATGACCACTAGATGGCACTGTAATGCAATTCCACAGTGCTCGAAAGGACACATATAGGCAGTATAATCCACAATTAGACATAAGTGTTTTGCTTATTTTTTTTCTATAGGAAGCGCAGAGAGAATTCCCGGTGGGTCACATTGCTCAAGGGCCACTTGGGCTGGGTGTAGCATCCAGCATTCAGCCCACCTCACCAGTAACGGGGAGGCTGATTTATTAATAGCGCCAGGTAGCGACAGTTGAGCGACTGTAGCGGTATTTTCACAGCGCCCGCTAGTAGTCGCTGTGCTTGGCCGTTGTTCGGTTGTTGATAGCGACTCAGTCAGTGTGCAGTAATGTTGAATACGGGGTGATGATTCGCTATTTGACAGGTTCCGCGCTGTATGGGAGCGCATGATAGCGAATGGCCATAGCGAACGGCTCCCACCATATTCATTAACAAATCACGCTCAAAAAATTGTCGCGCTGTGAAATGCATGTTTAAACCCCAGAGCGCTGGCGGCGATGGGTTAAAAGTAGTTTTTTAACCCCCAAACAACCATATTTTGGGAAACAAAAAAAACAAGTTTTTAAAAACATTTTGTAATATGAATACATTAATATCAGACCTGTAATATCAATTCTGCACAATTTTTTTTTTTTTTTTACCATAAAAAAAATATCTAACATGGCAGAAGTGGTCACAGAATTTTTGACATTTAAAAAAAAAAAAAAAAAAAAAAAAACATTAATAACAATTAATTATGAATATTTAAAGATTGCTCCATTGAAATGCATTGGAGAGCGCCAGGTAGCGAGAGGTCATACCTGTCGCTGTTCAAGGTCGCTCGCTGGCGCTGTGGGGTGAGGCTGGAATAATGATGAATGATTCGCTATCTGGCGCTCTCTCAGTCGCTAAGCAGGATTGGCTTGATAAATGTGTGATTGTGGTGGGGAGCCGGCGTTCTCGTGGCGGTGCCCGTCATTACCGTTCGCTCACCAGTCGCTACCTGGCGCTATCCCTTGTTAAATAAGGGCCTATATGTGGTGGGGCTCCTGTCCTAACATTAAATGGGGCTCTTTTACGGCTCATACAGTAAACTTTTTTCTATCTTCTAGCTCAAATGGATGCAGCTAGACAACTAAAGGCTGCAGACAGCAGAACCGATATATGGTGTTTCCTTTATTCAAATGATGCCAAGTGAGCATAAATATGATAACTAAGGTGGTGGAGCAACCATAATGGGGCCCCTTTGATCTTATGGGCCCTGGTGCAAACACTGTTACCGTATTTGCTGGCGTATAAGACAACTGGGTGTATAAGACGACCCCCCCAACATTTCCACTCAACATATAGAGTTTGTTTTATACTCGCCGTATAAGACTACTCCCTCTTCCGCACACCAAATAAAACGTAAAAGAACATCAGATTACACTGCAGCCGCATCCCTGCTCGCCTTTAGTTTGGGATGTGCCCTCACTGGCTATTCAGAATGTGTCCCAGCTATAGGCATAGTAGGGATGCAGCTGCAGTATAATGTGGTTTGGGATACCCCTGGAGTAGGGAACAAAACCCAGTGGGGCCTCCCAAATTTGGAAGCCCCACTGTGTGAAATACCCTCGACTGGCCTTTTTCCCAGGGCGCACATCAGATTACACTGCAGCCGCATCCCTGCTCGCCTTTAGTTGGGGACGTGCCTGTGCTGGCTATTCAGAATGCGTCCCATCTAAAGGCATAGTAGGGATGCAGCTGCAGGGTAATGTGGTGTTGGCTCTGGGAATAGGGCTAATAGGGAGGGTTTTACAGTGGGGCATCCCCCAGTAGGTTTGTTCCCTACTCCAGGGGCATGCCAAATTGGGTTTCCTCTACTGTCTGAAACCCCTCAACTGGCCTTTTTCCCAGAGCCCAAACCACATTACACTGCAGCCACATCCCTACTATGCCTTTAGATTGGACGCATTCTGAATAGCCAGCACAGGCCCCAACTAAAGGCGAGCAGGAATGTGGCCGCAGTGTAATCTGGAGTCTGGGAAAAAGGCCAAAAGGGGGATTCAGACAGGGGGGCATTTCATTTTGCTGCCCCTGATGCAGGAAACAAAACCCAGTGGGGCATCCCAAGTTGGGATGCCCCCTGTGTAAACTTCCCCAATTACCCCGTTTCCCAGAGTCCACACCACATTACACTGCGGCCACATCCCTGCTCGCCTATAGCTGGGGACATGCCTGGGTTGTTTAGAATGTGTCCCATCTAATGGCATAGTGTGTAATGTGTGGGGTCTGGGAAAGGGGCCAGTTGGGGGTTTTACACTGGGGGATGCCCCATAGAAACTTTTTTTTTTTAATAAATCTTAAATAAATCACACCTCAGATCAGATGCTGAAGAGCCCCCTTCAAAGTGGAGAGCAGCGAGGGCGATGTTAGGAGTGCGTGCCAGGAGCCAGCCCCCTGCCTGCCCACACAGTGCCTGAGAGCTCGGCGCTCACCCTGCTGGCCTGCTCAGTCTCTCCCTGCTCTGATCAACTAGTGCTGCCTGAGCAAGAGCATCGCTCTGCAGGAGGAGGAGGAGGAGGGCGATCGTGCTGCCCAGCTTGGTGAAGGTAAGTACATTTACTGCGACTGCGTTGGACATGACAGCGCGGGACAACTGCATGCGCCGGCGGACGCGGGACCACAGATAAAGAATCGGGGCAGTCCCGGGAAAATCAGGACAGTTGGGGGGTATGTATGTGACCCAGGTGCACCCGGCGTATAAGACGACCCCCCCACTTGGAGGCATGTTTTACAGGGGGAAAAAGTCGTCTTATACGCCGGCAAATACGATATGTCTGTCAGTCCTTCTATTCTTTGGCCCTTATTTATGAAGGAATAGCACCAGGTAGCGACTGGTGAGCGACCGGTAATGACGGGCACCGCCACGAGAACGCCGGCTCCCCACCACAATCACACATTTATCAAGCCAATCCTGCTTAGCGACTGAGATAGCGCCATATAGCGACTCATTCATCATTATTCCAGCCTCAGCCCACAGCGCCAGCGTCCGACCTTGAACAGCGACAGGTATGACCTCTCGCTACCTGGCGCTCTCCAATGCATTTCAATGGAACAATCTTTAAATATTCATAATTAATTGTTATTAATGTTTTTTTTTTTTTTTTTTTTTTAAATGTGAAAAATTCTGTGACCACTTCTGCCATGTTAGTTAATTTTTTTAAGGTAAAAAAAAAAAAAAAAAATGTGCAGAATTGATATTACAGGTCTGATATTAATGTATTCATATTACTAAATTCTTTTAAAAAAATTTTTTCACAGCATTTCACAGCACGAGAATTTTTTGAGCGTGATTTTTTGATGAATGTGGTGGGAGCCGGTCGCTCTGACCAGTCGCTATCATGCGCACCCATACATCGCGGAACCTGTCAAATAGCGACTCGTCACCCCGTATTCAACATTACTGCACACCGACTCAGTCGCTATCAACAACCGAACAATGGCCAAGCACAGCGACTACTAGCGGGCGCTCTGAAAATACTGCTACAGTCGCTCAACTGTCGCTACCTGCCGCTATTAATGAATCGGCCTCTTTGTTTCCTTCATTTCATCTGTTCATTCTGCCATTCCTTTTCTTTCTGCCATTGCTTTCATTCTTTCTTCCCGCCTGTCATTCATTTATTCTCTTTCTTTCTGACATTCATTTTATACTTTTGTTCTTTCTTTGTTTCCTTCCTTTTATTTCTTAATATCTTTATTTATTTCTGCCTATCCATTCTTTGTTTTTTCATTTTTTTTCAATTTTTTGTCATTTTCTTTCGTCTTATATTCCTTTTTCCTCTTTCCTCTATATTTTTTGCTTTCTTTTTTCTGTCATTTCTTCTATTTCTTCATTCTTTATTTCCTTCTTTATGTAATTTCCTCTATTTCTTATATACTTTTGTCTCCTATTTCTTTCATTCCTTCTATAATCTTTCTAATCTTTGCCAATATTAACCATACATGCAACTTGTATCACCCAGGGGTTCGAATAAACCTGCAGTCGGCCCAGGCTAAGAGGCTCATGAGCTAGTCAAAACCTGTTCAATCCCAGGCTGACCTTCGGCCCCAGTTGGCCCCTGAACACAGATGTAACAGGCAAAATAAAGGTAGTGGTATATATACAAATCAGTTCTATTGTTGAATCAGACAATACGCAAAGGTAACAGATGATGAATATTTGAAGGCAAAAGTCAGGAAATAGAGCTCCAAAAATGAACATCTTACAGGTAAAACGCAGAGTGGACAACAATTTAATTCCTCTACGTTTTGGAGTGGTCTGAAACGTTGGGGAATTCATTTGTTGGACTCTTTGGCCCTTATTTAACAAGGGATAGCGCCAGGTAGCAAATGGTGAGCGAACGGTAATGACGGTCACCGCCACGAGAACGCCGGCTCCCCACCACAATCACACATTTATGAAGCCGATTCTGCTTAGCGACTGACAGAGCGCCAGATAGCGAATCATTCATCATTATTCCAGCCTCACCCCCACAGCGCCAGCGAGCGACCTTGAACAGCGACAGGTATGACCTCTCGCTACCTGGCGCTCTCCAATGCATTTCAATGGAGCAATCTTTAAATATTCATAATTAATTGTTATTATAATTTATTTATTTTTTTTTTATGTCAAAAATTCTGTGACCACTTCTGCAATGTTAGATATTTTTTTTAAGCTTAAAAAAAAAAAAAAAAAAAAAAATTGTGCAGAATTGATATTACAGGTCTGATATTAATGTATTCATATTACAAAATGTTTTGATAAACATTTTTTTTTTTCTAAAAATATGGTTGGGGGTTAAAAAACTACTTTTAACCCATCGCCACCAGTGCTCTGGGGTTTAAACATGCATTTCACAGCGAGAGAATTTTTGGAGCGTGATTTGTTAATGAATATGGTGGGAGCCGGTCGCTATGGCCGTTCGCTGTCATGCGCTCCCATACAGCGCGGAACCTGTCAAACAGCGACTCCTAACCCCGTATTCAACATTACCGCACACCGACTGAGTCGCTGTCAACAGCCGAACAACGGCCAAGCACAGCGAATACTAGCGGGCGCTGTGAAAATAACGCTACTGACGCTCATCTGTCGCTACCTGGCGCTATTAATGAATCAGCCTGTTTGTGTGCATATCATCTGGTTTAACAAGAGGACTTGTTTGTTGGATATACCACATTTTCTGCTATATCTGTTATATCTGTGCTTACTCTAAGCAAAACACTTATGTCTAATGGTGGAATATATTGCAAAGTGTCCCCTAGAATTGCATTACAGTGCCATCTAGTGGTCATATTAGGGTCAATTCAGCACAGCGTGGGAAGGGCACTTTTGTGCCTGCACAAGCCCTAGCACAAACGATTATTCTCATTTTAAATTTTTATGCTTGTGAAAATTCTCGCTAATGCATTTGCACTTGCATGATTCAGGGACCACAATTAACCTAAGAGAGAGGCTATTAAAGAGGAACTGGAACCCTTTAGTCCTTCCGAGTCTCCCCTCTTGGTGCATTCCAAATTGGGATCCCTCACTGTGTCAACCCCTTCGGGTCGCTCCAATCTCCCTACCTCTTCCCTCGCCCTCGCTGCGTCTTACCACCACGGTCGCATCCACAGCATACCTCTAGCTGTGTCCATACCCGCACCAGGCCTTTCTAAATGGGCGTCATGCCCACAGCTAGAGAAGTGAGTGGGGATTCGGCTGACAGAGGAATCACCTCCATTCGGCTGTGCGGCTAACAGAGCAGCTGAGCAAAACCGAGCATGCTGATTGGATGAGTGGCCCGCGCCAAGCACGCTGATTTGAGTTTCCTAACCGTTCCATTGGGATGCACACAGTGGGGCATCCCAAATCGGGATTCCCCATCTGAGAGCAACAACACCCAGGAGAGTGAATTTTTGGGGTGTTGTCCTTTTAAAGCAGACCAGAAGACAAAAAAAAAAGTTTAGTAAATTGCTCCTCTAAAACTCACCTCTGGCAAAAACTATTTGAGAGGGCTTAACTCCATGTATACGTTCTGGAATAACTTTTTGCTGCAGAACGGCATGGGAGCGGCCATCTTGCCATACACATAAGCAGGTGGGCAGAGCTGTGCCAGCAGCAGCCCACACCAAACAGAGAGATAAATGCCTCAAAAACACAGGCAGCTTGTGTATTATGTTATATAAACACACACACAGAATAACCAGCTGCTAGTGTGTATGGGGAAGCTGCAACAATGTTTCTTTATCACTGTTCACTGTGAAATCGGGATTTACAGCACACCATTCTGTCAGTGTAAACATATGTATCTACTAAAACATTACAATTCGTTCAGCTGTGCAGCAGAGCAATGGGGCATCACAGCTGATGGCCTTCTACTAGAAATAAAGAAGGACTGCACTGATAGGTGAGGCAATTTTGACTGTGGAACTGGGTTTTCCAGAAGCTGGACTCAACATGGCTGCTGCCATGCAGCTATGCAGTATAGAATCTTCCTGCTAGGGATGTCCAGCTCGTTTTCGATATGGTTTGTGAGATTAATATAACTGTATTGACAGTCCTTTTCTTATTTTTCTTATTTTTTCTATATACGGTTGTAGATATTGACTGTTATATTTCTTGAATACTGCCTTATGCCGTGTAAAATTGATATTTGAATCTCTATGTTGTGAGGAGCTTACTGTAAATTTTTTCTTTCTTTTTCTTCCTGCTATTCCATAACATCTGCAGGGAGTTAAGTCCTCTCAAATAGTTTATGTCACTGATTGCCAGAGTTGGGATTTAGGGGTGCAATTTACTGAACTTGCTTTTTTTTTACTTTTGGTCTGCTTTAAGGCGGGAAATTGGTGTAAATATTTCCTCCATCTTTTTGCTGGCGAGAATGTTGCATTTGGGGTGTTTTTGGCCTTTATGGAGAAAAAGGAGATTTTTGATGAACACCTTGCTGAGGAATTGATGCATCTTTACTGTTCATAAGATCTGGTGATTATAATGGCTTTTTAAAATGATTTTTAATTTGCCAGATTTTACCAATTTTTTTTAATGTATTTTAGTGAAAAAATAATATTTTTTAGTAAAATGTTATATTTTTTAATTATTAAAAAATATGATATATAAAAATTATTATATTTCAATAATAAACTATTACCTTTATTTAACAATTATGGTATTATTAAAAAAAACAAAAGAGATTAATAAACATAAACAGAGGTATTAGAGTAACGTCATACCGGACACGTTAGGCATAAATACTAAAATACATAAACAATATTACATTTCTATAAAACTTTTTGAGGAACAAATATTCCCCATAGTATTGCAGGCAGGAGGAACAGTCAGTTGAACCCTTGGAGCAGCATTGAGCCAGAATGTTTTGAGGCTTGACCAAAACCATATCCTGCTTTTAGATGGAAGTCTTCCAGGCGAAAAAAACTCACGCATGGTGTAAGTGTCCTCACGCGTTTCTATCACGCTTGCACTCAATCTAGTAAAATCTTGCAAGTGCACCCTGAATCATGTGAAGGTGCGATAATTCATGCTTGTGAGTTGGATGCGGCACTGAATCGACCCTACTGTCTATTAAAATTTAACAACACGCCATTATACTATTATAAACTATATTACTCCAGTTTCTGGTATTCTATTGGATTTGGCACTATTGTATTATGCACTAGTTTATTATATTAAACTTGTCATGTTTTTGAATATCTACTTTTGGGAGTTTCATGTCTTACGACATGTGTTTTATATTACAAGGGGTAACTGTTAGATATAGAGGCCGATTCATTAATAGCGCCAGGTAGCGACAGATGAGCGCCAGTAGCGTGATTTTCACAGCGCCCGCTAGTATTCGCTGTGCTTGGCCGTTGTTCGCTTGTTGACAGCGACTCAGTCGGTGTGCTGTAATGTTGAATACGGGGTTAGGAGTCGCTGTTTCACAGGTTCCGCGCTGTATGGGTGCGCCTGACAGCGAATGGCCAGAGCGAACGGCTCCCAGCCGATGGCCAGAGCGAACGGCTCACGCTCAAAAAATTCTCGCGCTGTGAAATGCATGTTTAAACCCCAGAGCGCTGGCGGCGATGGCTTAAAAGTAGTTTTTAACCCCCAAACAACCATATTTTTTTATTTAAAAATTAAACAAGTTTTTATAAACATTTTGTAATATGAATACATTAATATCAGCCCTGTAATATCAATTCTGCACAATTTTTTTTTTTTTTTACCTTAAAAAAAATATCTAACATTGCCGTAGTGGTCACAGAATTTTTGACAGTTAAAAAAAAAAAAAAAACATTCATATCAATTCATTATGAATAATTAAAGATTGCTCCATTGAAATGCATTGGAGAGCGCCAGGTAGCGAGAGGTCATACCTGGCGCTGTGATGGGATTAGCAGCGGCGCTGTTCGTTGCAGTCCGCTACATGATGAATCCCGTGCTAGCTGACGCTCTCGCCGGCGCTAGCCTCATTTAGCGTGATAAATGCGTGATTGTGTCCGCCGCCTGGTGTTCTGGAGTCGGTAGCCGCCGATAGCTGGCGCTACCTGGCGCTAGTCAGACACTACCTGGCGCTAGCCCTTGATAAATAAGGGCCATAGTGTTTATTTACATAGACTGAGCACTGTGCCTATAAGCTCCCTTAGTCTTGCTGTGATGTAAGTAACTCCTCCCTTCTCCCCCTGTCCCTCAGCCTAGTTTGGCATCCAAGCAATGTCCACCTGCTGCTCCCTTCTGCAGCTACAGTCTTTCTACCTACTGCTGTTGTATGGGTTACATCACAAGTTTCCTGCTGTATTGAATGTACATGTCAATATTCCTGCTGTAAGAAGTTTTGCTGCAAGATTCTGTACTGAAATAAAGCTTTTGAAACTTATTCCACATGATGCTCGAGCAGTTGAGTAACCTATCTGCAAAGCCTTATGGAGTAAAGAAGCATCGATCACAGACACAAACAGAGAACGTGGAGCCGTCTATAGGATTCATATTGTTGCCATCATGTGAGTCAGAATGGGGCGTTCATTTTTTCACTCTTCCCTAAATAGGCTCAGCTGTACCCTATCCATTATTGGAGGATATGTCTGTGATTGGCTGAGAGGAGCTCTGTGTATGGCACACTTGCTTTTTAACTCCTTTTTTTCTTTGGCGTGTACACTATTGACTGTTACAGCAGAGCAACTACATGGATTTACCATCACCAACTCATAATGCTATGGGAATAAACCCATTTGTCTTACCTCCACTTTGTAGATGTTGGAGGGGTGGTCCCGTCTTCCACACTTTACGGTCATGCTCTTACAGCAGCTGTCCGGGACAATGACGCCGCTGTTATTAACTTTCGACACATATAGGCTGTATTTCCAATCATCAGAGCTGTTGCTGCCACAACATCTGAACTGTGAGATACAGAACCAAGAAGAGAACATTAATACCAATTTTATCTCACAGTTCTCCGGGGTGGGCGTGCCGGCGGTCACATGGGGTACAATAATGACCTAGGAGTGCAGACCTGGCTTTGGGCTAACTATTGTTGCTTAACTAAATGAGGAATTCACAATCAGGATGTTTTAAGTGGACATTAATCAGCAAATATCTTTGGCCTTCTCATTATTTTTACAGTTTGCAAGCATTCAAATTACAGGAAAAAGTCAAGTAGTATAAATAATGAGACTAAAGCTGTGTTTGCCAAACAGCATACCAGGTGGTCTGGAGCGAACCTAGCCTCTCTGCTGCCTGAGGCGAACTACTGTATTTAACGACACCACAAAGACATGTCCTCAATAAAGAAGTGCTGCTTTGCCTGGCTTCTGTATATGATGGGAGCATTGGCGACTTGATGCAGGGCATAGGGAGCGGGGGCCACAATCACCGAGCCAACAATAGCCTCGATTCAGAGACACATTCGTCCGGACTTCCGTAGCTGTCTGTGAAAGTTTTGGTGGGTGTTAGTCTTTTTTTTGCTTTTTTTCATCCATTTTCTACTCGCACGAACGTTCGGGGAAATGTGTATATGCTCTTTCGATGAACGGAAGCAAATCGGAACATTTCCAAACAAAATCGGAAATTTTCCGTTCGTTCAGATAACTTCCGTTGTTGGGATCGGTTCCCGTCTGATTCAGAGAGCTGATTTCCGACGGATCACCACCCTATAAATCCGTTTCATTTCCGATCTACTTCCGAGACCTTTGAGGGCCCGGATTGCTATAGTTGAACATGTTTTGCGGCTATGTGGAGGAGTCTGCGCGCCTTTAGCACCAAGGCATTGCATGTATCAGCATGGCCGAGGCCATAAATTGTATAGCAATGCATACCTGAATCAATACATTTCATGTATGCCTTATAGATGCATTTTAATGCTGACCTAAATTAGTCCATAGCATGTAAACATTTATTTTTCCACACATCTATATAATTGCTATATTTTTTTAGACTTATGTCCTTTGTGAATTATATTAGGATTGTTGAACTTTAATCTTAATTTGTTGTAGGAGTTATTGTTTTAGTTGGTTACCTTTGCTTTGTGTAATTATTTTATATTTGGTTGCAGGAACCACAAGATGTGCCACTCGCCCTTGCTCCTGATGCCCGTTCTTTGCCTGCAGAATGCGGGCCAGGGGTTCTCTAATCGGGCACTATGCAAAACCTGGGCCGTGGCGAGGGCCCTCTGGCTTTTGAAGTCCAGATTTAGGTGTTTGGACCATACTGGGGGGGGGGGGGCACTGCAGTATGACCCCAACAAGGTTATACCAAAATTTAAATTTACGTTTTTTAACAGGGACCACACGTGCCAGAGTGGCACAACTGAGTGTCAGGGTCCTTCAGTTGGTGGGCGAGATGCAGGAGCTGCGCGACTCGTTGGGGACCACAGATGAAGAATAATGTTCAGTGGCCTGACATTGCTATGTATTTTGTTTTTTATAGTTGTAAACATTTTACATTTTTTAAATTTTATATTTTATGATGGTATAGAAAAAAATGTTACATTGTCATTTCATTTACAAAATACATTAACACAAAACTAATGGGCCCAGAAATATTTAAAGATGAATATTCACATGACCGAGAAGTGATTTGGGTAAGTTTTAGGGGGCTAAAATGGAAGAAGAACCTAACCGAGAAGTGGTTTGGGTGAGCTTTAAGGGCCAAAAGGGAAGATGGAGGATAGTGCTAAGTGGTTTGGGTGAGCTTTAAGGGTCCAAAAGGGAAGATGGAGGAGAGTGCTAAGTGGTTTGGGTGAGCTTTAAGGGTCCAAAAGGGAAGATGAAGGAGAGTGCTAAGTGGTTTGGGTGAGCTTTAAGGGTCCAAAAGGGAAGATGGAGGATAGTGCTAAGTGATTTAGCTAAACATTGTAGTAGAAGTGAGGGTGGCAAATATGTAGGCAAGCACTTTAATGAGTTAAGTTTGTAGTGCGCAGGCACAAGATCGTAAGGATTTCCGTCTGGACGAATATTTATTGAAAAAGGGAAACAGAATCGAACGGGAAACGTAAAGGATTCCTTGGAGGATACGATGGGAAAAGGGCAAAAACGAAAGCCTACGTTGTAACATGCGACAATGAAACAGAAAAGTCTGGATGGAAAAATGACATCCTCGTAATTCGTAATCTGCCGTACGAACGGACGGAAACTTTACAGAAGGTTTACAATGCATGCATAGAATCGCTTGTACACTCATACAAGAGCGGAAACATTTCACAAAAAAAACAGATCGGCACGAAAACGGAAGTTTTTTTGTGTCTCTCTGAATTGAGGCTAATGAGTGACAGCATGCGTGCAAATTCTGAAAATTCCACTGTTATTTATTATAAAATATAATAATAAAAAAAAAAAATTGCTTCCTTAGGCTGTTGCCTCACATGGGGGGTCATGCTAAAAATTTGGTGCAGTCAGTGTAACTTGCAGTGTGCATTGCAACCTAGCGTTTAGACACAAAAAAGTGCAAAAAATGTATTTTCTAATATTTTTCCCCCAAAATGACCTTTACCTGTGATGGGGCATTTATACAGGTGAGGCACATCATATATCCAATAAGTTAAGGAACCCTATTGGCTATGCCAAAAAAATGGCAAATTCTTTGATGTAGCCCAGAGGGTGCTGTTATTTCCTAACTTAAAAAAAATATCCTTACAAGATAACAGGTACAGGTAATTTTGGGGGAAAAAGATAGAAAAAAAAACCTTGTTTGCACTTTTTTTGTCTAAATGCTTAAAAGCTTACTGGGATGCACATTGCAATCCACACTGCAATGCACACCAGAAGTCACACTGGCTTCACCAAATAATTAGCATGACCACCAAGGTCTCATTACAGGTGCATCTGTGCAGGTGGTTTAAAGTGGACCAACACCCAGGGGTGATCGGCCCGGGAATCTATAAGATTCCCGGGCCGATCACCTCCCTCATAGAAACATAGAAACATAGAAGGTTGACGGCAGAAGGAGACCATACGGTCCATCTAGTCTGCCCTTATGTGTATACCGTATGTACTCTTTATCTTAGGATAAAGACATCCGAGATCGGGATGTCCCGCGGGGTGAAACCCCCCCAAAACCCCCAAAAAACCTTAACTTATCCGCTCTAGATGTGACACAAACGGCCGGCACGGGCGCGCGCCCTGTAAGAGTGACGTGCGGGAGGCGGCAGCGGACGCGCTGTCTTGTCCGTCGCTGTCACCCGCTTGTCCATCGGCGGGGATTGGACACGTGGGAGCGTGGTGAGGTGAATTTTTGGGGCTTTCTGGGGGGTTTCACACAGCGGGGCACCCCCAATCGGGGTGCCCCCCCGAAGTGGACCAAAACTCAGGATAGTCAAAATCCTGGGTGTTGGTCCACTTTAAGAGATTCTATCAGATTGTACGCAGTGAGGCTGCAGACTGATCTGCTGCCACCTAAACTTTACCCAAACCAGATTTGCTCCGTAAATACCAAACTGTGCGAAAAGGTAATGAAAACATGTCATGTCCCATGACCAGTGTTTCATTCCTGGGGTAAATGTCTGCTATAGTGTTTATTTACACTTGTACTGCATTTTGTCTCTTCCTGGTCCCTGTAGTCTAGCCATTTTGAATTTTGCATTCAGGCAGTGCACACATATGCTGCTTTTCTCTAGCACTCCAGCAGTCTGCTTTCCGGTAGGCCCTGACGGTTTTCCTGATGAATTTTTCATTTCTTTACAGGACAACCTAATTCCACATTTACACAAATTCTATAATGCCATTAACGAAGCAGACAACCCATTCTCAGACTTTGCTAACTAAGCTAAAATTATTCTCATCCCTAAGAAAGGGAAAGACCCAGATGTTCTAGCCATAGAACAATTTCTCTTATCAATTGCGATTTAAAAATCTACGCCTAAGTACTGGCATCAAGGCTGGAATTTGTTTTGCTGCTCTTAATCACTCCTTTTCATGACGGTTTTATGCCAGGCAGAGGCACACCACAAAACATTGCTATTGCAACCACTATATCAAAGACAAAAAAACTAAAAGTTTAACCCTTGCACCACCCTAAAAAGACTTTTCACTATATAAGAGTGGTATGCCAATATGGGAAACCCCAGACAAATAGCCAAATATGTGGCCCCAGCAACCACAGGGAAAAATTCAAATCGGCATCCCAACCTAGAAAATCACAAACTCACTATTTCCATAATAATCATGAATTTATTGTTATTAAAAAGACTCACAACAAATATCTAAAATCATTATTTACAGCGGGGACATCAGAGCCAAGAGTGCCATTTACCATCCAATAACATGATCCAGGTAAAAATAATGTCATTATACTGCAATCAATCCACACGTCCTCAACAACTCTAAAACAAATAGGATCAACATACAAAATGGTACCAGACAGGGGTGTCCGATTTCTCCTCTGCTCTTCAATCTCTATCTTGAAGTTCTCCTACGTCAAATGATTGACTCCCCAGAAATTAAAGGAATAAACCTCAACCTTTTACAATAAAAACGTGGGCCCTTATTTAAGAAGGCATAGCGTCAGGTAGTGGCTGGTTAATGAGAGGTAGCGACAGGTAGCGACTGGTGAACGCTGGACACGGCATGCAATTACACATTTATCTGATTCATCATTTTCACAGCCTCAGCGAACAGCGCCAGATATGACCTCTCGCTACCTGTCGCTCTCCTAAACATTTCAATAGACGATACTTTTCTTCTCTTTAAACGGGTTTTTTTGTTTTGTTTTTTTACCAAAAAATCTAAAATAATGCTGTGACCTCTTCTGGCATTGAAAAAGCAGTTTTTTGACAAATTTTTCATTTTTTATATATTTCTTCAGAAATGACATTACAGGTCTGGCATTAATGTGTTCATGTTACAATGTTGTTACAATGTAATTCCATATGTTTTCGCTTTGTTACTAGTGGATAGATGCTGAAAACACACTTTAAACACACAGCCTCCTGCGCTCTGGGCTTCAAACAAGCATGTTTCTGCGCCAGAGTTTTGTGAGGCTGTTTTTTTGCTGAATATGGTGTGAGTCGGTCGCTATGAGCAGTCGCTAACATACACTCCCATACGCATGCTCACACTTGATTCGCAAAAAAAATTCCCAAGGGAAAAAATGTTGCTGAATTGCAAAACTAAAATATAGCATTTGAATATGTGTAGATGCATAAACAGTGCGAAAATCCAAATTATCATGGTGTTGAATCGGCCCTTATTTCTGTGCATTTTTGGCCTGTGGTTTTTGTGCAGTGTATATAACTTTTGCGTATTCAGGGAGATATATCCGACCTTCCTCGAAATACTCCTAGCAATAGTTTGGTAAATAGTGAATGGTTTGGGAATGGGAAAGTGGGCCAATTCCAATTTCTGGCATTAGATCAGACCTTCAAAAAAGCTTATGTACATTTCCAGCTTTGGAATGTACTGCTTTTGTGTTCCCCCTGGTTAAGGGGCATTAGGTAACCTGAAACTCACCTGGTTCAAACCACCACCAAAAGGACGACATGTTCTATACTGTTTCTACTTCTAATGTCCAGGTGACACCCATAGATAATCTGTCATATCAAATTCCTGCCTTCATTAATCAGACAGAAAGGAGGGTTTGAACTTCTCATGTTAGTCGGACTAAACTTTTTTCAACTAAACTAAAATGGCTGGAGTTTGATTCGGGTGAAGCATACATGGTGTGTGGCATAGGGTACACAGGATTCCCTTCAGAGAATTCAAATATATAAAATGCATTATGTGTAGATAATAAAAAAAAAACACTCACGTCCTGCTGCAGGTGATCAATAGCATAAGTCACGTGTTTCATCCCTGGCTGCCCGTAATCATTAATGATGGTCTCATTCAGGCTTTCCTTGAGTTCCTCACTGATCTGCATATTGTATTAAAAAATCAACATAGGATAAAATAATCAAATATCAATATTTTAACATTTTACACATAGCAGTCACATGGCCACAGCAGTAGAGGGGTACTTAGAGGAACCTGAACTGCAAAAGTGAGTTTTGCGCAAATATTGTTTTTCATTTGATTGATCAGATTGTTATTGCTAATGCAACTTGTAAGTAACTGGTAATTGTTAATAAGCTCTCTTGGTGTATCTCCTTGTCATAATGTATTTCTTGTATGTACCCTGTACTTACTTGGCTAAAGTATCTGTATTATTATTATTATTATTATTATTATTAATAATAATAATAATAATAATAATAATAATATTAATATGTATTTATATAGCGCCATCATCTTCCGTAGCACTTTACAAGGTATCATTACAGACAAGGTAAAACATATAGTACAGGATACAAAACAAACTAGATGCTACAAGGTTTAAACCAAGTGTTGTGAGCACAGGAGACAATAGGAAAGAGAGCCCCGTCCTTGCGAGCTTACAGTCTAAAAGTATCTTTAATAATTAAAAGGACAAATCCAACTGACCCTTTCTTATTTTAAGTGATCGAAAGCAAAATCTTTAGACCAATAGAAGCCACCATAAGGCATAGTACATACAATGCACACCCATTTGGTGTAAACCTATACAGGTATATCCATCTATACAGTCCAACACTTACTGTTTCATAGAATATGTATGACAGGAGGCCAGCTGCCAATTCTGCTGCATACACAGATATTAGAATGATCAAATACTAAAAGAGACAAAAAAAAAAACGCATTTAGATGACACACTCATGCATTACAATTAAAGCTTTATAATCAGGGCAAAAAAAAAATCAATTCTGTGATTACTCACCTGTAGAATTGGTATTATACGTATACAGCACGTACTGTTCCAGAATATTTCTTACACATGGGTAATACATCCCCAAGATGGCGCTGGACTGCAGAAAACAGCTTGTGGCTCCTCCCAGCCCTATATAAGTCAGGGACCTCCCACAAATTCCCCAGTATTTACAAGCAGTTAACAAGAAGCCGGGAGAACAATAACCTCAAAAATGAACATATGAACAATCACCATACAGAGGTAACTAAGAGTAATGATAACAAGGGTGGGATGGAACAGGACATGCTGTATACGTATAATACCAATTCTACAGGTGAGTAATCACAGAATTGTATTATTCTAAGTATACAGCACGTCCTGTTCCAGAATATTCCTTACACATGGGACATCCAATAGCAGTGTCCATAAAGTAGGGTGGGATTCCCAAAAGTAACAGCAGACAGTTCAAACCACTGCCGCCTGCAGAACTTTGCGACCAAAAGCAGCAACAGCTGAGGCCTTAACATCAACCTTGTAAAACTTAGAAAAAGTATGAACAGAAGACCAAGTGGCGGCCTTGCAAACTTGTTCAACAGAAGCTTGGTGCTGAAAAGCCCAAGAGGCACCAATAGCACGAGTAGAATGAGCAGTAAGGTGGAAGGGAGGCTCTGGCTTAAAACGAAACATCACCTTGTCCTGGTGTCTCTCAAAGTAAGGAGGTTTGATAGAAAGCGCCGCCAACTCAGAAACACGCCTGACAAAAGTGATAGCCACCAAAAAGGCTACCTTAAGAGTCAAAATGGACAAAGGGGCCTCACGCAAAGGCTCAAAGGGAGACCCTTGTAATGCAGATAAGACCAAATTCAAATCCCAGACTGGTAACATAGGCTTACGTGGCGGACGCACGTGAGTAACTCCCTGGAAGAAGGTCTAGACCAGACGATGGTGAGCAAAGGATCTTTGGAAGAAAATAGCCAAAGCAGAAACATGACCTTTAAGGGTACTAAGTTGAAGACCCAAATCCAAACTATGTTGCAAGAACTCCAGAATCCTGGGGATAGAAAACACCCGACAGGGAAGCGACTTAGACTCACACCAGTCAATGTAAGCATGCCATACCCTATAGTAGATGGATGACGAGGACTTCTTCCTAGCCCAAATCATAGTATTAACAACAGAGGCAGGCAGCCCCTTCTCCATCAGGATGGAGGTTTCAGCAGCCAGGCCGTCAAAGCCAGCGTTTGTAAATTGGGATGGCGTAGCTGCCCCTGAGTGAGCAGGTCTGGATCCTTGGGCAAGGCATACTGATCTACTGCAAACTGCACGATGTCTGCAAACCACACCCTTCTTGGCCAACAGGGGGCCACCAGAATGGTTGGTACCCCTTCCTGAGCAATCTTGCGCAACACCCTGCCCAGCAGAGGGAAAGGAGGAAACACATAGAGAAGCTGAAAGCTCTTCCAAGACATTGCTAGAGCATCCGTGGTCAAGGCCAGAGGGTCCTGTGACAGAGACAAAGACTGGGAGCTTGTGATTGTGACGGGATGCAAACAGATCCACATCTGGCTGACCCCAGCGGTGGCACATGGAGCGAAACACCCTGCTGCTGAGGGACCATTCTCCCAGACGAGAAGTCCCCCTGCTGAGGGAGTCTGCCTCCAGATTCTCCACCCCCAGGATGTACACGGCTGAGATGCAGGGAACATTCTCCTCCGCCCAAGACAGTATCAGGGACACTTCCTTGAGGGCCCTCTTGCTCCGAGTACCTCCCTGATGATTGATGTAGGCAATCCCCGTCTGGTTGTCCGAGCGGACCTGAACCGTGTGGAGTCAATTGGGTGCTGCCTCGAAGCAAGACACCATCAGGCCCACCAGCTGCATCCCCTGCCGGATGGAGGGATGAGGGGAAGACATAATAAAGGCCTGAAGATTCTCCACCTTCTGCTGAGGGATAAAGATCTTGACCTGACATGTATCCACAGTCATGCCCAGAAAGGATCTCACCATTGACGGTGACAGGAAAGACTTGGGATGGTTGATCACCCAGCCGAAGGACTCCAGTGTTGACACCACCAGCTGGATATCCAGCTTGGCCTGCTGGAAGGACTGGGACGTGATGAGAATGTCGTCTAAGTAAGGAAGGATGCGAATGCCCTGAGATCTCAGCAGAGCCAGTACGCCCACCAGCACCTTGGTGAATACCCTGGGAGCCAAGGTGAGACCGAAAGGTAAGGCCACAAATTGGTAGTGCTGATCCTCCAGAGCGAACCTGAGGAATCTCTGATGACCTGGGAAGATTGGTACATGAAGGTAAGCGTCTTTGATGTCTACAGAGGTCATGAAATTGCTTGGGCGTAGTGAATTGACAGCTGAGCGCAGAGTCTCCTTGCGAAAGTGTTTGGTTCTGACAAATTTGTTGAGGCACTTTAAATCCAGGGATCTGTCTTTTTTGGGAACAACGACAAGATTGGAATAGTAGCCTCTGCCCCTTTCCCTCAAGGGCACCTGGCAGATGACCCCCAACTCCAGAAGGTTTTGGACAGCAAGGCACAGACCCTGAGCTGACAAGGGGTTTTGAGCTATCCGGGATTTGATGAATCTTGGGGAGTGGCCAGGCAGCAAAATCTTGTAACAGGAGGACATTACCTCCTGAATCCACCGGTCTGAGACGTGAAGCCTCCAGACGTGAGCAAAGAGCTGGAGCCGTCCCCCCACCCGGACAGGTGAGGGCGCCCCTTCATGCCTGAGGGGGCTTGGGTGAGGATTTTGGCTTGGGATCCCAGGAGACTCCTCGGCCAGATCTGGAACCACGGAAGGATGGGAGAAAGGCACCCATCCCCCAAAAGGACCGGGATGGTCTCCTACGTTGAGGCAACCTGCCGCCCCTGGCAAACAAATCCAAGCGCTCACCAAAGAGACGCAGGCCCTTGAAAGGGAAACCAGTGGGAGCTTTCTTAGCAGCATTATCAGCTACCCATTGACGTAGCCAAACAGAGCGGCGTATAGCCACCAACAAGGCAGAAGTTCTACCACACATTCTAATGGCATCATCCATAGCAGACAGAATATATGCAATACATTCCTCACAAAGCAGGAGAGATCTATACTCTTCTCTACCCGCATCCTCAGATTCCCCGTCCAAGAGACACTTAAGCACCCCTTTAATGGCAATAGCCGTAATAGCAGAGGCACAAATCGGGCGCAGCATCGTTCCCACACAGGCAAAGGCGTGACAGGCCAGTTGGTCCAAGCGCCGGTCCTCCCCATCCCGCAGGGTAGTATCAGGAGAGTGCATGACAGATGTATTGGACAACCCGAGAACGGGCGCATCCACCTCGGGAGGGCATGACCAACGCTTAACAACATAAGCAGGAAAGGGATACCTCTTGTCCCAACTCTTAGGCACCCCTGGCAGCTTGCTAGGCTGTTCCCATTCCTTGAGCACTAGATTATTAAAGTGAGACTGCTCAGGGAACTCCCAGCGTGGCTTAACCGTATGAAAAAGCTCACCCTGCTGCTGTGGAGCCACTGCCGGGGGAGAAATACAAAGCACTGACAGCAATCTGTCAGTGTCATCAGGGGACCACGGTTCTTCCCCAAAGGGAGTTCCAGTACTACCGTAAATCTTAGGTTGTTCCTCAGAGGATTCTAAATCACAAAATGATTCCCCCCCCTCAAAGGGGTAAGGACCTGAGAGTGAATAAGGGCCCTCATGCTCTACAGGGAAGAGGGAAACTGCGGGTGATAAATGCCGCTTCTTAGCAGAAGCCTTACGCGGGGCAGACCCAGCAAGATGTTTTTCAATGCTGGCCACCCGTGCAGCTAAATCAGGTTGAGACTCCCCGCTATCATGCCCCTCGGTGGGGGTCAGATGTAAGTGTGGGGGGGTAGGCGAAGCCAGAGGAGGCGCAGCACCAGGCCCAGTAACAGGCAGCCCAGGCTGCATCGCAAGTACCTGCTGGGCACAGGGTACACAGACCCTGACATCATCACTTATAGGGGATACTTCACACACAACACATAGCCAGGCTTGTCCCGAAAGAACCCCAAGCACATTATCCCCAGAAGCCTCCATATGGTGATAGTGGCACAATAGGCCAATATAGGGTTAACGCTAATGATAGCAACCCGGGATGCCCCAAGAGCCCGCTAGGGATGTGGGAGATAATATAGTAATAGCCCAAAACTAAAAGGGGGAGGACCGGGAGAAACCACAATGAGGTCTACCCTTCTGAAAGACATAAGAAGACATCCCCGTAAGGAATACAGAAAAAAAAAAAAAATATATATATATATATATATATGACAATCCACCCCGCCCGGGCACTCACGGACCGCGGTAGGAAACAGCAGACACACCGCACGAGGGAGGTAAAAATGGCGTCCGCATATACCTCGAGGAGCGGGCCATTAGAGAAGTGATGCGGAAAACATCATCCGCAGAGCCAGCCCCCCTGAAGAGCGCGAATCATGCCCACATGATCCCGCCGTCCAATGACGGCGCGGCAGAGCCTGAGGTAATGCTGCCGCCTTCCGCGGAGCGCTGTACAAACGCGCGGCGGCGGCTGCCAGTAAAAAACACAGTAAGCAAGACATGCAGAATACAACAATCTCAATTCTGGCACAAGCAAGTGAATATTCAGGCTGTACTTGACATACCGCACACACGCCCCCCCCCCCCCCCCCCCGAGATCTCCCCAGGGATGAGCGAAGGTAGGGGGGTACACATGAAACAAAATGAGCAGAGGGGGCATAAACCTAAGGGGGGTAGGGACTAAAGGGAAACTCCGGGAGCGGGTATCCCACAAGGCTCACCACAGGCCTTTACCAGCTACCCTGTCGGAGCAGCGCTCCTCAAGCACCTAACCCGGGTGCTGTCCTACCTTCACCCGAACCAGTCAGCCGAGGCTGGGAGGCAGTGGGTCCAGAACAGGTGGTAATAGTCCTGCAGGGCCGCAGGCTGGTAAGCCCCACTCGCCTGCGTATATAGTGAGCCATCTGCTATCTTCGCAGTCCAGACTGCAGATTAAAACTGGGGAATTTGTGGGAGGTCCCTGACTTATATAGGGCCGGGAGGAGCCACAAGACGTTTTCTGCAGTCCAGCGCCATCTTGTGGATGCATTACCCATGTGTAAGGAATATTCTGGAACAGGACGTGCTGTATACTTAGAATATATTAGTAATGATTGTATTACCCTGCGATTAAAAATTTGATGCCCACTCTACAGTCCAAATTTGTCATAAAAGTGGAACTGACATAGAAGAAATAAGAAGGGATCGGTAGCAAGAGTTAAAAAAAAAAAGCGCAGCTGTAGTCTATAAAAAATACTTTCCTTACCCTTACCTTACCTAATTCAGCACAGCTCAGAGTGCAACCCCTTTTTTTCTGCCCTCTTCAGAGGGCTTCAGGAGCTCTACCCCTAGTCTATTCTAGCGCGTCCCAACTGAGCAGTGATTTGGAGTCTTTTCAGTTCACATCCCTCTCTCTCTATATACTGTATTTTGGAGGAGGAAAATAAACCAGAATTTGGAGGAGGAAAATAAGAAACAGAATATTCTGAACCAAATGGCGTGCTAAAATACCCCCTAATCCTAATCCTAATCACACCATTACCATAATGTGCGGCATCCCTTATTACAAGCAGTGTGCGGCATCCTCTACTACAAGCAGTCGGCAGCATGCCCCATTACAGCCAGTGGGCAGAGTGGGCAGCATGCCCCATTACAGCCAGTGGGCAGCATACCCCATTAGAGCCAGTGGGTGGCATGCCCCTTTACAGTCAGTGGGCAGCTTGCCCCATTAGAGACAGTGTTTAGCATGCCCCATTACAGTCAGTGGACAGCATGCCCCATTACAGCCAGTTGACAGCATACCCATTACAGCCAGTGTGCAGCATGCTTCATTACAGCCAGTGGACAGCATACCCCATTACAGCCAGTGGGCAGCATGCCCCATTACAGCCAGTGTGCAGCATGCTTCATTACAGCCAGTGTGCAGCATGCTTCATTACAGCCAGTGGACAGCATACCCCATTACAGCCAGTGTGCAGCATGCTTTATTACAGCCAGTGTGCAGCATACCCCATTACAGCCAGTGGGCAGCATGCTTTATTACAGCCAGTGTGCAGCATGCTTTATTACAGCCAGTGGACAGCATACCCCATTACAGCCAGTGGGCAGCATGTTTTATTACAGCCAGTGTGCAGCATACCCCATTACAGCCAGTGTGCAGCATGCTTTATTACAGCCAGTGTGCAGCATGCTTTATTACAGCCAGTGGACAGCATACCCCATTAGAGCCAGTGTGCAGCATGCCCCAATACAGCCAGTGGGCAGCATACCCCATTAGAGCCAGTGGGTGGCATGCCCCTTTACAGTCAGTGGGCAGCTTGCCCCATTAGAGACAGTGTTTAGCATGCCCCATTATAGCCAGTGGACAGCATACCCCATTACAGCCAGTGGGCAGCATGCTTCATTACAGCCAGTGTGCAGCATGCTTCATTACAGCCAGTGTGCAGCATGCCCCATTACAGCAAGTGTGCAGCATGCTTCATTACAGCCAGTGGACAGCATACCCCATTACAGCCAGTGTGCAGCATGCTTCATTACAGCCAGTGGGCAGCATACCCCATTACAGCCAGTGGGCAGCATACCCCATTACAGCAAGTGCGCAGCATGCTTTATTACATTTTATTATTACAGCCAGTGGACAACACACCCCATTACAGCCAGTGTGCAGCATGCTTTATTACAGCCAGTGTGCAGCATGCTTTATTGCAGCCAGTGGACACCATACCCCATTACAGCCAGTGTGCAGCATGCTTCATTACAGCCAGTGGACAGCATACCCCATTACAGCCAGTGGGCAGCATGCTTTATTACAGCCAGTGTGCAGCATGCTTTATTACAGCCAGTGGGCAGCATGCTTTATTACAGCCAGTGTGCAGCATGCTTCATTACAGCCAGTGGACAGCATATGCAATTAGAGCCAGTGTGCAGCATGCTTTATTACAGCCAGTGGGCAGCATACCCCATTACAGCCAGTGGGCAGCATACCCCATTACAGCCAGTGTGCAGCATGCTTTATTACAGCCAGTGTGCAGCATGCTTTATTACAGCCAGTGGACAGCATACCCCATTACAGCCAGTGTGCAGCATGCTTCATTACAGCCAGTGGACAGCATACCCCATTACAGCGAGTGTGCAGCATGCTTCATTACAGCCAGTGGACAGCATACCCCATTACAGCCAGTGTGCAGCATGCTTCATTACAGCCAGTGGACAGCATACCCCATTACAGCCAGTGGGCAGCATGCTTTATTACAGCCAGTGTGCAGCATGCTTCATTACAGCCAGTGGAAAGCATACGCAATTAGAGCCAGTGTGCAGCATGCTTCATTACAGCCAGTGTGCAGCATGTTTCATTACAGCCAGTGTGCAGCATGCTTCATTACAGCCAGTGGGCAGCATGCTTCATTACAGCCAGTGGGCAGCATGCCACATTACAGACTGTGCACCATCTCCACTCGCTGCCACTGCTGGGACAGACCACACATGCACACACAGCTTATGGGAGTTTGCCACCCATGACCGCTTGCTCCCGCTGCTGCCACACGTGTTGCCGTTGCCGACGCCACATGTGTTCCACCATACACATTTCTGGAACTAACACTGATTCAGGTCCGCAGGTGGGCATGGCCTGTGACTCGCCGAGTGTTCATTGGTTTCAATGGAAGCCAGCCCTATACAGGCCACACCAACCCATGGCCAGGAACCAGCGCTAGCTCTGGGGCCTTATTTATCAAGCGATAGTGCCACTCAATGCCACTCAGCACCAATACTTTGACATTGAACCACTCAATATTTGATTTAAGAAGCAAAAAACAGTGTGCAACAAAAATGACCACCGTTCGATGTTTAATTTATCACCAGTACCCAGATTACCCCTTTAAATGCCAAACACGTGAAATTCACATGGGGCCTTATTCATGAAGGGATAGCCTCAGGTAGTGCCTTGTAAATGACAGGTAGCGACAAGTAGCTACAGGTGAACACCGGACACAGCAGCAATTACACATTTATCAAGCAGATTCTATTGAGCGACTGGGATAACGCCATGTAGCGTCCGATTCATCATTATCCCAGCCTCAGGGTACAGCGCCGGCATTCAGCCTTGCTTAGCGCCACGTATTACCTCTCGCTAATTTTTTTTTTTAAAAACTCAAATAATGTTGTGACCTCTTTTGGCCTTGAAAAAGCCATTTTTTCAAATATTTTTCATGTTTTAGATATTTATGCAGAATTGACATTTCAGGTCTGGCATTAATGTGTTCATGTTATAATGTAATAACAATGTAATTCCATATGTTTTCGCTTTGTTACTGTTGGATACATGCTCAAAAACAGACTTTAATCAAACAGCCTCTGTCGCTCTGGGCTTCAGAGAAGCATGTTTGAGCGCCGGAGTTTTGTGAGGAAGTTTTTTTAATGAATATGGTGTGAGTCGGTCGCTATGAGCAGTCGCTAACATGCGCTCCCATACATCGCTGTACTGGTCAAATAGCGACTCCTCACAATGTATTCATCACTGCTGCACAGCGACTGAGTCGCTATGAACTAGCGACCCACGGCCTAGCACAGTGACTACTAGCGGGCGCTCTGAAAATGCCTGCTACAGACGCTCATCTGTCGCTACCTGGCGTTAGTGATATCACAGCCTGCCCGTTGCCCCTCCAACCGTTAAATGCCAACCACGTGAACCCCCACACCACTTTTTTAGAAAAATTAACCCTGGATAGTGCACATAGTAGCTGTATTTCCTTTGAAATTGTCATAAAGTGCTCTTTTCCATTGTAACCAGAAAGAATGGGGCTTTAACACGCAATATGGTTTTCTTGAAGAAATATCTTTTTTTAATAAAGTATATATATATATATATATATATATATATATATATATATATATATACCGCACTCGTCCTCACTGTATCTGCTGCTGCCACTTCTTCTATGCGGCACCTGCACATACAGAACAAACACCTGACTCCCTACACCAGGTGGGCATGGCCGATGCTTGAGCATCACACCCGCCCACTGTGTGGAGCCAGGTGTTTGCTCTGTGTGTGCAGGCTCCGTGGAGAAGCAGTGGCAGGTACAACGAAGACAGCGGGGACAGCAAAAGTGGCGGAGGCAGCAGGCAGGGATCAGTTGCCCCGCCCACAGCTTCTCTATCTACTGACCTCCTGTGGCTATGGCGGCCTGGCCAGCTGCGCGGGAATGATGGAAAGGTGAGTTTACATTTTTTCTTTTTATTTTTAAACTTTCGGCCGATAAGAAGCATTTTGACATTTCCCCATACTTTTGGGGGAAAAGAAGTGTGTCTTATATGGTGTAGAAAAGTACGACAAATTTCCTGAAAATTTCAGCAAAAATCACAGTTAAACATAGCACAAGATAGTGAAAAATGGGTGAGGGGAGGGTAACAAAATCGCTGGCAGTTAAAAATAGCTATGCATGTTGGGTATTGCGGTTTCAGATGTAGCTTGATTTTTCCTGTTTGCATATTGATATTCTGCTTTTTATACATTTTTTAGGGAAACCCTGTGCAACCAGTGAATTCCTCGAAGGTTTGTGTCCAGAAAACTGTTCCCACGACAACAAGCCTGGTACATATAGAAAGCTTGAGTTGTATTCTTCAAGAGAATATAGAGTATGAGGGGGGGATTTGAAATGTAAAGGGGAAAACTGCAAAGTGTGCATCGTAGTTGTATTTTATTTGAAAATCTAAAGCGCTGTTTCAGTCTGTGGTGACTCCTGGGCAGCAAAGGGTGTCTACCAATACATACGTGGTACCGTTGTAACCGGGAGGAATGGAGATTTTACATGCAATATCAGTTTTTTGAAAAAATGTATATTTGTTATTAAAAACCTACAAAATACAATAAAAGTTACAATAGCATTTTATTATTTTTCCCCACAAGCACTGAACAAAATACATACAAAACCTTTCATGTCATCTTTCATGGCCCTAGATACGTTTTCATGAATTTTATTACAAACGTGATCAGATAAGGACATGCTTCACTTTCTTGATACTCCCCAATTAGCAGAACATGTTTTTTTTACAGAGAGAACTGTCCGTAATGATTCAAATATTTTAGCATTGAACATATTAGCATTTCAAAATTCATTTGAAGCCATATGAAGTATTTATTGGATCCAGCAGCCTGGCAGATGGTGGGAGATGAAGGATTGTAGATTGTATCTCGGTAATCGCAGATAACAAGAGACCACAGTCTGAATCTTCTAAAACTGGCCAAATTAAATAGGGGGGGGGGCAGTATTGTGTGATTTCTTCACATAAACAACGAACAGGACATAATAGCTGTTTATCAAGGGACAGTGCTGTGTTTTTTTTTTTCCCTTCCTGTTAGTGATGTCGATGGCAGCACTTGGAGGGTGAGTGGCATTATGCTTACATGCTTTTGTATTATGACCATGTGATCATAATTAACCTAAATTGAAGTAACTTTATAGTGAGTGCTTGTTAGACCTTGTGTTACATTTGAAAAAGGACGCGGTTGTGCCCGAAACGCGTGTGATTTTATCCTTGCATTTGCATTAATGGGCTGCTTTTAATGATTTTTGACAATAAATGGATGTTTTATGGAATTGCAGACCGGCATCATTCTATTTTGGATTTATCATGGTTGGGGACTAACCAGATCGGGCACCCCATTTCCTACTATCTGCTACAGCTGGAGAGTGAGTCTTTCCATTTATTTGTACATAATGGCTGTAAGTTGACTCATAAGCCAGAGACGTAGCTAGGCTTTTTGGCACCTGAGGCAAAGATTCAAAATGGTGCCCCCCCAGCTGTGCTTGGGCCCCCCTGATCTGCTGCACCCAGGGCACGTGCCCCCCCAGTTATGCCCCAATGCTGAGTATAAAGCAGTATCAGGTGATCATGAATATGAGGTCTTCCTGTCCATGTTGGCTTGTGTAATGTGCCAGTTAGTATCTGGTCAGCTACAATAAGAACAGCTTAGAGCTCTCCTGTAGTTAGTATTATTAGCTAGACCAGATGTGACCCTCTGGGCCATCTAATAGTGGCAGGGGTACATAGAAGCGGGAGTAAAGGGGGTTAAATAGAGTGGGAGAGAGGAATGGGTGGTAGCAGGAGACCTATATAGGAGGGGTTACATTGGTAAACAGAAGTGACAGCAGATGATTAAAGTGGACTAAAACCCAGGATTTTGGTACTTGCCCCTGGGGCACCCCGATTGGGGGTCCCCCACTGTGTGAAAGCCCCCAGGTTCCTAAAACCAACGCAGCTCTTCCCAGTCCTACGGGGCATGTGCGGCCGCTCGTCCAATCAGCGCACTGACAGCTGCATTCCCCCCTACCCTCTAACATGGAGCGTGCCCGTGCCAGCCATTCACAAATGCCTGGCATGGCCACGTGCGCTGCTAGAGGGAGACAGAGAATGCGGCCGTAAGAGCCGCTGCTCTTAGATGCGTCATGGGATCGGGATAAGGTGAGTTGGCTGCGGCGTCCTGGGGGGGGGGGGGGGGTTTACACAGCGGGGCACCCCCGATCAGGGTGCCCCCGGGGAAAGAACCAAAACCCAGGGTAGTCAAAATCCTGAGTTTTGGTCCACCTTAATGGAGTTTGTGATGATAGTGTAAGGATAGTGTGTGTGTGAAGATTTGCTGGGTATTTACGTGCGTGTGTTTGTCTGCAGGGGTTGTAGTGAGAGTTAGCAGGTGCGTGTAATTTAAAGCAGACTAAAACCCACTGAACTTGTGAAATACACATATACATTTCAAAGCCCTTGCTGATATTCCCTTCTTAGGGCGTAGAATTAGTAATGGATATTTTTGCTTTTCGAATACTTCTGGAACACTCTGTAAGATGGCAGGCGATAGGTGTGGCAATGAAATACATTTTACACAAGGGGAGACATTTTCTGGGAGCCAGGGACAGACATAGAGAGACCCGGGACAATGCCCGATGGGCCACTCTGCAATGGGGAGAGTGGGGCTGCTGCTTTTAACACCCACATTCAATCCCTGCCCCCTTAGGGCCTTATTTATCAAGGAATAGCGACAGATAGCGACTGGGGAGCCGGCCAGTAAAGCCAGGTACCGCAACTAGAACGCCGGCTCCCCTCCACAATCACACATTTATCAAGCCGATACTGCTTAGCGACTGAGATAGCGCCACCTAGCAACTCATTCATCATTATCCCAGCCTCATCCCACAGTGCCAGCTAACATCCTTGAACAGCGACAGGTATGACCTCTCGCTACCTGGCGCTCTCCAATGCATTTCAATGGCAGAATGTATTTTAATTAATAATTATTTTTTAATATATATATTTTTTTTTTAATTAAAAAAAAAAAATCTGTGAACACTTCTTCCTTTGAAAATGTATTTTTTGGAGATTTGTTAAAAATTTTTTTTTTTTTGCAGAATTGATATTACAGGTCTGATTTTAAACTATTCAGGTTTGAATATTATTTCAAAATCATTCCATTTTTTTTGGGTGGTTAGGGGGTTAAAAAACTACTTTTAACACATCGCCTACTGCGCTCTGGGATTTAAACATGCATTTCACAGCGCTAGGAATTTTTAAGGCTGATTTTTTAATGAATATGGTGGGTGCCGGTCGCTATGTCCAGTCGCTATCATGCGCTCCCATACAACAGCGAACCTGTCAAATAGCGACTCAGCATCTTGTATTCAACATTACGGCACACCGACTGAGTCGCTATCATCCACCGAACAATGGCCAAGCACAGCGACTACTAGCGGTCGCTGTCAAAATACCGCTACAGTCGCTCAACAGTCGCTATCTGTCGCTATCTGTCGCTATTAATGAATCAGCCTCTTAGTCTCCTTCTCAGCCCCCTGTACCCAGCCCCATTGTACCCAAAAGGGTATAGCCCCGGCATCATGGTTGGGGGCCTCAGCAAGGATATTTCGGGCCGCTCAGGGGCTGGTAAAATCCAGGGCTGATTTCTGGCCCCAGTCTGCCACTGTTGGGAGCTGTATTTAGGCTGGAACGTGTGTGTGTGTGAGTCCCTTCAGAGAGGCGGCTTATTACACAGCCCCCCCACAGGCGGTGATAAAAGAGCCGCCAGCGGTATATTTAGCTCTGGCGAATACGACTAATCATGGAATTAAATTCTGTATAAAAATCTAAAGGGAAAAGAAACTCTACTGAGACTGACAAAAAGAAAGTGGAGCATGCAATTACTAGCGGAGGCACTGCTTAGGCGTTGTATTACCTGGGTCTACGCATTGAAATGTGAGCCATTGTACATTCTTTTATAGAAAATAATTTCAATGGAAAGCAAATCTGAATGGCTGCTTTATAATACAAAAGAGGAAATAAAAGACAAGCCCATGCTAAATAACCCTGGGCCCCATACAACTTGTACATATGTGTCTCCTCTTATCCCTTTACACCTGTTATTAAAAGTGTTCATGTTGGGCAGTGGTGTGTTTTGTAAAGATTTAACAGGTACAAATGTAACACTGTGTGTGACTTAATAATATGCGGAGGTGTGCGGCCCAAATCCAGAGACACAAAGGAAGGTGCAGGAGAGAGAAGTTACAGTTGGTGTGGTGTTTTTTTGTGGTGTGTTTTTTTTTTCCTCCGGGGCAACTTACCACTTTCCGGTCCTACGGCCCATCGCGGGCACTGAAGTCACGCCATCTAAGCCGGAGTCTAAGGCCAGCGGCTCCGAGCGTGGTGGCAGCCACATCACATGCTTCCCTCTAATAGGGAGTGTCCCGGCGCTGGCCTTTCACAGATGGCTGGCGCCGGCACCCCCCCTTCTAGAGGAACATGCGGCGTTGGACCGGGAAGCAAGGTAAGTGAACGGGGCGACCTGAGGGGTTTCACACAGCAGGGCATCCCGATTTTGGATGCCCCGGAGGGAATCGATCTATAAGATTCCCGGGCCAATCGGCGTGGGTTTTGGTCAACTTTAAGAGTTGGGAGGATGATGGTAGAAGTGCATAACAGAACAATGGAAATGACGCACATTGATCTGTATCATTTCACAGAATAAAGGGTTCACATGTAAGACAGTAAAGGAAGTGTGGTGCAGAAGAAAGAGTTAATACACAAATGCATGCCTCCCAACTTTTCAGGATGGGAAAGAGGGACAATCGGTAAATTAAGCCACACCCCCTCATTGATTAATGGATAGAGGATAGATTGTAACAGTTAAAACAATAGAAACACTTTAAAGTGAACTTAAACCCAGGATTTTGACTGTCCTGGGTTTTGGTCCTTCCCCCCGGGGCACCCCCGGTTGGGCTATGTGAAACCTCCCAGATCTCCCACATCAACTCACACACACGCCCTGCTAGAGGGATAGCGGGGATGCAGCCACAGCCCGCGCATGCGTCGTTGGACCGGGAAGTAAGGTAAGTGTAGCGGGCGACCTGGGGGGTTTCACACAGTGGGACATCCTGATTTTGGATGCTCCAGGGGGAGGAAACGGATCGGCCGTGGAACCTTATAGATTCTCGGGCCGATCCGGGTCGATTTTAGTCCACTTTAAATAGGCAAATGAATCATTTATTGATACAGATCTACATATTAAACCTCAAAGAAGGACAACAAGGGACACAGGGACATGGACTCAAAAGAGCCAAATCCAAATCAGGGACACTTGGGAGGTATGCAGATACAATGGTTGGGTAGCAGCCATGTTTATATATCCTGATCTCAATGGGGGTCATGCTAATTACTTGGTGAAGCAGGGTGCAACAGCAACCTGGATCTCAGTGAGCTTTTTCATTTTAAAGCAGAACAATCGAAAGAATCCAGAGCCGGCTGCAGACTTTTTCCGGGGGCACCGCCCCTTCCGCGCCCGTAAAAGAATTACCTTTCCAGGCTCCAACAGTGCATGCGTGGGCTCTCATCCAATGGCGGACCCAGCTCTCCCATCCTACAGAACTGGCGGATTGCAGTCGCAGGTGCACTTAGGCCAAATGGCACATGTGGGTTTGCGCAATAATCTTGGCCTGTTGAACCACTTGGAATACAAGGTCTTCGCCGTTACTGTGCGCCCCGCCATGTGATGCGCCTTTGTCCAAATGATGCCGCTCTGGTCAGTCACCTGTACGCACCTTTGCTTAATTGTAAAGCGGCAGACCTGCTTAGGCAAATGGCATAGCTTGGCATTGAATGGAGTTATACCCTCTGAATATAGTCCTGCTGTTCCCTGGTGTAGACTGTAGGTGTCATGTTGGTCCTTTGCATCAGCATTGGTGCCCCGGCAGACCCCGGAAGTGTGCTTGTATCCATACTCCCAAATGTAGGCAAGAGGTTCAATGCGCCTATGCTGGCTTGTAAAATACACACAATTAAGGTCCAATTAACCAGCCACTTATGTATAAAGATCACATTTGAGCCCCAGCCTTTGAGGCCAGTGCTTCCTTTGGATCTCTGGATGTCGGAACACAGCTGTCACCGCAGCCCCCCAAGGCCAGAACACAGGCATGGCTGAGGTAGCCACAGCACCTGACCAATGTACCGCAGCCCAAGGCCACACCATTCCTCATGTAGAAATTCCCCTGCTGTCTCCAACACCTGCAGTAGTGTGAGGTAGTAGCAGCTGGAGACCAACACCCTGAGCTCCCTGGGCTCCCGACATAGCCCACCACAGGACACGGGAGCCATAGTGAAGCCTTTTACAGATCCAAAGGCACAGCAGCAGAGCTGCAGCTCCCCCTCCACCCAACACACCACCCAGCAGACCTCAGCATCGGACAACCAGACTGGTCGCAAACTCACCAGGGGCAAGCTGAGTGGCCGATTCAATGACTTTAATTTACATATGTCGAGGACTGGGTTGCCAGGATGCTACATCCCAGCACCTACCAGGGGGTGTTGGGAACCTACGACACTGATCGCTGGCATGTGCCCACCAGGGGTAAGAGTTGGCTGCAATATGCGGATTGGCACAGAAGGGTGGGAGAGGAACCCAAACAAAACAAAGCAACATGACTGTCCACAGGCCCACCTAAAGTTGAAGGGCTGGCCTGGGACACGTGGTAGGTCAAGTAACACACAAATGTTGTGGGCAACTGTTTTAATGTAAGGTGGACCATTGAATTCACAGCAAAGTGGTTTGGGCCCCACATCTATGTGTAACCCTGGTGGAGTATTGGAAGGAGTCCGTACAAGTTATGATTGACCTTGCATTGCTTATCCCTTGGTTTTGCAACCAGCCAGCAGCTACCATTGTTTAAAAGGCAACCCCTGTGCCAACAGCTGCATCATCTGCTTTGGGTGACCCAGACTTACCGTCAAGGCCATGGCCACATAGAAGGCACCCACCCAGTGATGGGAGCACAGACACAGAAACAAAGGCAAGGGCAATCTTTTTGGGACTGTGTGGGCACATTCAGGGGCCCAATAATTAATGATTCTATTTCTCTAACACAGACTGCACCTCTGATGGATGCAATACAGGAGCTTGAGGAAGACAGTCAGGAAAGTGTAGACCGCACCCTGACGCCTCCAGCTACTGCAACACCTGCCACTGTGGCGAACCCCACCTCCTTCAACCTTGACCCACAACAGCTGTCTGGTAGCAGCAGGCACACCACCTCCAGCAAAGGGACGGGAGGAAGCCAACCCCGCCTTGTACCCAGGTGCTACTTGCTTTTGTTAAGGTGGTTCCAAATCATGCAGGCAAACTAGTGGGCCAATAGCCACACTTTTCGAAACTCCATCTGCTATTTTAAAGTGGTAGGCTGTACCGCCAGGAAGATCCAGATCCAGAAGGGCATCGATGCAGTGGTGGAAGAGCAGTGGTGCCACAACCAAATGTTGGAGCCAAATGGTGGAAGCAAACAAGCAAGATGCCAGAATGCGCTCACTGCCTGAGGCACGCCAATAAGCAAAGAGTATCAACCAGGCCAATTCACCCTAATCACGGCTGGACAGCCATTGCCGTTGAGAAATTTACTCAGGGCGCAGCTCATCGAAGGTGGGGACATGCCAGCTGACAGTGCCCCTAGCCTCTGGAAGGAGCCATTCGCTTAAAATGCAGCCAACCAATTTGGTCATACCTCCAACTGCATGCCCCTTTTATGTGGCAGGGGCCATCATGACCGCAACTCTGAGTAGAACTTCTCAAGAGAAAGGCGGTTCAGTCGGGTCAATTCGAACACCTGATGATAGGACATCTGATCGATATCCAGGCAACTGCGGGTATGCCTAAGCTCTGGAAGGTAACTGCTTAACAGCCCCCTCTGTTGCAGGCGCTTGTACACCAGAAACGGTTCAACGGTATGGTTTTTATAGGGATGAAAAAGGCCAAAGCATGGCTGAGAATCACAAGCACAGAGTAAACCCGTAAAATTACGTTCGCATGAACGAAAAATCTAGGCATCAACCGAAATCATACGGAGAATATACGAATGGGCGTACGTGTACCACAAGGCTAATTCAGAAGAAAAAACATGGCACAGAATCCCTCAAAATATGGGACTTAATTTCCATATGCAGACGTGTGCGAGAGAGGCCTTGAAACAAGCCGTATGAGTGATTATAGGATGGTTGTAATGCTTTTTAAAGGCTTCTGTATTATGTTTTCTCATTGCAACATGAAATCAGACATCGGCATCAAACAAATGTTCTCTCCCCAGGGGTATAAAGGGTGTCAGTGATGTAGGTTGGTCCCAGTTTGTGACTTCTGAATGGGATTCTCTTGACATTATCAAATAGTGTGCATTAGTTATGATATTTGCATTTCCCCTGTTCCCCCACCAGATGAATTCTTTATTAAAAGAAATATGCATCTGATTGATGATAAACTCGCACAGCTTGTGATTTTATGCCAGCAAGATATTCGCAATGCAGTATCTGGCATCCCTACTCCCTTAATAACGGATATTATTAAAGTATATTGGAGAGGAAATCCAGCAAAATGATTTGGACATAGGGGGGCACATAGCAGCACATCTGATTGTCCTGTTGTTCTGATTGTACTTCAATGACAGGCATCTGCTAGGGCAAATTGTATACAATATCTGATCTGTGCCCAATCTACGCCCAGTCTGATCTAATTTTAATATAACTGTGTCCAATCTGATTTGTGCCCAATCTGATCTGATTTGTGACCAATTGAATTGTAGTCAGTGGCATTTATTACAACATCTCATCTGTGTCCAATTGAATTGAAGTCAGTGGGCATTTTATATAACAATTTGTGTTTCATTTAATTGGGGAGGTTTCTTTGTCCCTAGCTGTCCCTTAGTATATGAACTATGGTCCATGGAAGTGCAATGAAATGGACAATTACAGTAGCTTTGGAAATGGACTTCTCTGGACCCTCCTTCCCTTACCCGGTCACCAGAATGATCAGATGAAACAAGATGTATATCTGATATAATAATAATAAAAGAATTTCTGTAATTTTTTGGGTTTCATGTTATTATTTTGAGTACTTTCCCGACCCCATTTTGTACAGGACAATCGCCCTGGTGTTAACCCCAATACAGTTACTACAGTTAGATGGTAGTTTGCCTTGTAGTAGATTGTCATCCATAGGCCGGCAGCCCCATGACTGGCCTGTGCTTCCTTCGGAAGCTGACTAGCCATGGAAATGGGGGGGGGGAGATCAGGGAAAGTGACATCAGGGGGGAGGGGGAGTATAAAGGGGCTTAGTTGCCCCCTCCCCTTCCTCTTTGACCTCCAAACTCCTCCTGGAACGAGCTTTCCAACCCTCCCGCCCTTTGTTGTATGATGGAATGGTTTGATTGATCACAATGGAAGGACGGTAAGGTATTGCACTGCAATTTTGTTAACTTTGTAAAAAATAAATAAATAATAAAAAAGCAAAAAAAATAAATAAAATAAATAAATTAAAAAATGTTTTATATATTGATGTATTTATAGATAAACTGATGCTAATTGTTCGGATTTTATGTCAATGTATATGGGAGGTTGTTATTTACATGTTTTAGTTGCTGTATTTTCTAGGGATGTGTGTCTTCTTGTCGCAGCCGTTGGGCGGTCTCCTCTTTCAAGTTCAGGTCTGAGATAGCATGGAAAATGAGTAGCAGGAGGAGTCAAGTAAGCGGCTGTTTCTGCTAAAACCGGCCAGGAGGGTAGGTGGCTGAGCTTTAGGGGGAGGGGAGGGGCAGAAGGGGGTGAGTTGGATCCTGGTGGTTAGCCCAGTTGAGCTCCCAGGCCTAGGAGGGATGCGGCTGAGCTCAAAATTGGCTTCTGCTCTTCCGCATCCCTCCCTCGTTTTGCTTGCTCCATTGTGGTGGAAATCTTAGACCCGGATTAGAATTGGGGGGCTTAGTTTGCACTTGTTATGTATTACTATTTTGTTGAGGCTGTGGTCGATCATTCCAAAGAAATGGTTGCCCGGATGGTTATTTGGGAAAGGGTGTGGGTTGATAGCAGCTGGAGGTTTATGGAACGCTAGCCCAGTCAAGATTCTTACAGCATTGTTGAGAAGCCGGGTGTCAGGAAGGTACGTAGTCACAGTTTGACCCCTTATTAAGGTGGTAGAAATTGTAGAAAGCTTGAGACAGGTTGTGTAGCAAGCGTGAGGCACAGTTTGGTAGCAAGCTATGTGCGGTTTAGCTGCCCCTTAGTGTTCAGGGTTGGCTTGGGTTAGGCTTTAATAGGCAATATCGTAGTGTGCCCAGCAAGGTAAGGGGTCATGCTGGACTTGAGTATATGGTGTGCAGCAGGTATGTGGTCCTAGCAGACATGTTCCTGGGAGCCAAGCTCTAGCATTGCTGTGGCCATTCACAGGAATGGTAGGATTAGCTGCAACCCCAGCATGCACCAGCACCATGCATATCTGAATGGCTGGTGTAGGCACACCCACAGCTAGAGGCGGGAATGGGGTGGTGGCCTGTGGCTCGCTCCATTCAGATTTCTGAAATCAGAATGGATGAACACTGCTGATTGGCTGAGCAACCCACTAATGTGCTGTAAGAATGAGCAAAAGGTGAGTTAATGTGCAATCAAGGGATAAATAACATTAGGGCATCCAAGAAGAACAAGACCCAAATCTCTTGGGTGTTGTTTTTATTCAAGCACTGATAAAAGTTCCATCAACAATGGACATGTTTTAGATTATATACATTTCTGACTGCAGTTAATGTTATCTGACCACAGATACCACCCCCTCCATGGGCAGCCTAAGCCATTCACTTCTATTGAATAATCAAGTCTTCTGCTGTGCTGAGTGATGTCTCCACCCCCGCCTTCGGTCTGCTTCTCTTTCTTAAAGTAGGTGTGGGGGGATGGGGGGGTGAGGGCCTTTGCTAGCACACAGACACACTGCAGTTGAGCTAGGAGCTTCCTTATGATCAGCCCAACCATCATAACATGTTATCCGTTTCCACACAGAAGGTTGGAAGGAGATAAAAATATTTCTCTAGTTGGCTGCATTGATATAAAGATCTGTATGGCTGCAGTGTGCCTGTGTGATGTTGTTTCTCCACACAGGAGAGCCTGTTAGGCTTGGGATTTAGCTATAAGCATCAAACAGAGAGAGATTTGCCTCAGAAAAGGTATCAGCATGTCTGTCATGTTACACTCTCAAATAGTTTATATCACTGATCACTGGGGGGGGGGGGGACAATTGACTGAATGTAGAATTCTTTTAATAAGAGGGTCACTTTAAGTCTTTTCGGGCTTTGATAGGGAGGAAACGGGGGATAAATCACCCAGCAGCCTAGTTCTATTGGTAAATGCTGGAGCCTCATAATTTCAGCATTCATTACAGATACAGATAGGTTTATATTATGCAATGGGTAATAGTTAGATCCAGGTGATTAAACATGATGGCTTATACCAGTATGAGCGCAAATTAATATTGTTACAGGTGTCTATTTCTATCATCATAGAGATTTGTATTTAATAATTTACTTTTAATCCAACAGCTAATCCCAAATCAAAAATATACTGAAACAAAAAGCAATTTATACTGTATTATATAATTCCATGTTGGGTCTCAAGTTGTCCATTAACAAACAAACGATAACCCAATAAAAACGGAAATAAAGACATTTTGTGTTTTAATACAGTGATTTTGCATTATTTTTAGCTTTTAATGGTCTCATTATGATTATAATATGGCTCAATAAGCATTGTTTGTCAGAGGAGCTCCATCCAGGACCGGTACCTGCCAAAAACAGATTGTGCGCGGTCTGGGGAACGAGCCCCTTGATAAGAGCCGACTAAATTAGTGACAAGGACTAATAAAAGTTTTTCATAAGTCTGGACTCCTGGGGAATCAGCGTTCCATTTAATGCGAATTTTATCTTCCATAATTAGAGCTTTAATTTAGAGTAGTTTTTTGTCACTCTTTCTTTTCAAGTCATTAGAAAATCAATTAATTTTTAAGGCTCATTGCTGCAGTGGTGTCTCCAGTTTTTCCATTTTAACGTCCTTTACTAAGGCCCTTATTGATGAAGGGATAGCGTCAGGTAGTGCCTTGTAAATGACAGGTAGCGACAGGTAGCGACAGGTAGCGTCAGGTGAACGCCGGACATGGCACGCAATTACACATTTATCAAGCAGAATCTGTGGAGCGACTGGGATAACGCCATGTAGCATCCGATTCATCAGTATCCCAGCCTCATTGTACAGCGCCGGCGTTCAGCCTTGCAGAGCGCAACGTATTACCTCTCACTACCTGTCGCTCTCCCATACATTTCTTTTTTTTTATAAATTTTATATATTTATGCAGAATTGATATTACAGGTCTGGCATTAATGTGTTCATGTTACAATGTTATTTCAATGTAATTCCATGTGTTTTCGCTTTGTTACTGTTGGATACATGTTAAAAAACAACCTTTAATCACACAGGCTCCAGCGCTCTGGGCTACAGCGAAGCATTTTTGAGCGCCGGAGGTGTTTGAGGCAGTTTTTTTGCTGAATATTTTGTGAGTCGGTCGCACAGCGACTACTAGCGGGCGCTCTGAAATGCCTGCTACAGGCGCTCATCTGTCGCTACCTGCCGCTAATAATGAATCAGCCTGTAAGTGCCAAAAGCATAAAGTAAAATGTACAGCAACAACAACATTCGCTTTAAAGAAATTCACCCCCACTTTTTTGTTTTATAGAAAATTGCCACCCAACCCAACCAACAAATCACACAAGGAGCAAAGAGGACTGGAATGCGCGGACTGGGATTTTACCAGCCCACCAGCTCCTAAGCCCTACCACCAATGTGCTTCCCAGCCAGTCACTGAGTGCTTGTCATAGAGGCTGATTCATTACTAACGCCAGGTATCGGCAGATGAATGTCTGTATAAGCGGCGCTTAGAGTGACCGCTAGTGGAGGCTGTAAACATGTATCGGGCGCTGTCACAGAGCGCCTCAGTCGCTGTAGTAACCTGGCCGGCATTGATGAATGAGATATATGTTGAGCGCTGTAACACCAGTACAGCGATGCTGAGAGCAAGAGGTAGCGCCAGCTCAGTGCGACCGACTCTCAGCGACCCACATCGTATTCAACAATAAAACAGACTCACACAGTGTAGGCGCTCTAAAGCTGGGCGCTGTAGCACAGAGCGCCAGACGCTGTGTGATAAAAGTCTTTTTGAACACACATCCACCAGTAACAAAGCAAAAAAAAACATGGAATGACATTGTTGTAACATTATGACATTAACACTTTAGTGCCAGAAATGTAATGACAATTCTACATAAAAAACTAAAAAATCTAAAAAGTTTTCAAAAATGACTTTTTCTAGGCCAGGAGAGGTCACACAAACCCTGTTTAAAGAAAAGAAAAGGAAAGTCCATTGAAATGCATGGGAGAGCAACAGGTAGCGAAATATAACACCTTGCGCTCTGGAAGCTAGAGCGCCGGCGCTATACGCTGAACCGCCTGTAATAATACATGTGACGCTACATGGCGCTGTTAGAGTTACTCACCAGATTCGCTTTCATAAATGTGGTTTCGCGTACAGTGCCCCGGCGTTCACCAGACGCTGCCTGCCGCTATGAGGCACTACCTGGTGCTATCCCTTCATGAATAACCCCCATAGCTGAACGGCAGGGTCGGATCATGGGCTGGTTTTGGTTGCTCTTAAAGTGATAGCACTGACGTTTTAGTATTGTAGGGGCAGTTATTGTGGCAGAGGTGGTTATTGCAGGGGTATAACATGGGCTGGGTGTCTTGGCTGGGGGTATAGAGGTGGTAAGGCTGGGGGAGGCTCAGAGGGCAGGGAGTTTTAGACGAGGAATGAATCAATTCCAGCACAGGCTCCAGGTTAGGTGGCATAAGTTCTGGGGGCTACATCCAGGCCAGCTGGCCCCAAAGCAGTTTGGCCCACTGTAAATGTTCCCTGTGCTCCGTATAGCCAGTCCGCCCCCCTATTTGTTTGGCCTACCATAAATTTTCCCTCTGCTCCTCATGGCCAGTGCGCCTCCTACTTGAAGCAACAAGGATACTAGGTGTTGCTACACATTTGGGGCAGTACAGGCACAGACCAGGGAATCCCTATCTGTGTGTGCTGATTGGTTCCCAAGACTATAAAGGCTTAGGCGGTCCATAATAATGGAGGGCCAGAATGAGCATCTGGCAGTTGTTGTCATGGGGGTGTCGTAGAGAGGACACCTGGAGGACCTTGGAGGTTGGACCGGAGAAGTACCCCACCCTTCTCATAAGGGGGAAAGAAATCTTTGGACCTCCTGGAGGTCCTACCATGCGGGGGCCAACTACAGGATCATCCATAGGACCCTAAGTGCCAGGGGTCCTAAATATATCTGACCCGCTGTTAAAAGAAAAAGAACTGTTTGATTGAATATTGGATTGCAGACATTTTTCTACTTTCAAGTAGACCTGTAGTCATCGGGGGTATTCTGCTGGCATCCCCCATGACCTGAGTGAGAAATTCTCCTGTCGTAACCCTAGTCACCTCACCCAAAAGCACAATCAAACACCACTGGGTGGTCCTGTTACACAAGCAGTCCCAGCCTTAGGGATTTAGCTGACAACAGATTGGGAACCCAATAAGTAAGGCTTGAAAACCAGGGGAACTAGAGCAACCTACAAAACAGAAACAATTAAAAACCTATGAGCTCCACAAGACAAGTTTATAGACAATGCACTGCCTTTCAGTGGCGTACATAGCCTGGATGGGGCCCCATAGCCATGCGCGGGGCAAGCGGCACGCAGCAGATAGAGAGAGAGAGAAGTGTGCTGCACGTGCACGGCAGAGAGGGAGGCAGCGGTACGCACAGGGCAGATTGAAATGATTGCGGCATGGAGTTAAAATAAAGGAGAATGCATGAATGGCTAGGTGAGCATGTACGCTTGTGCCAGGCATACATACTGCAGAGGTGATGTAGGTAGCTTGTGCCAGGCCTCCTGTTCCACAGGCCTGGGGGCATGTGCCTGCACTGCCTCTATGGTATGTACGCTCCTGCTGCCTTCATTACTGTCTGACGAGCAGGCTGATTCATCACTAGCGCCAGGTATCGGCAGATGAGCGTCTGTACAGAGGCACTAAGAGCGACTGCTGGTATACGCTGTGATCGGCTATCGGGCGCTGTAACAGAGCGCCTCAGTGGCTGTAGTAACATATCCACCAGTAACAAAGCGAAAACACATGGAATGACATTGTTGTAACATTGTGACATTAATACTTTAATGCCAGACCTGCAATGACAATTCTGTATAAATATAAAAAATCAAAAAAGTTTTCAAAAATGGCCTAGGCCAGGAGAGGTCACACAATTATTTGAGAGAAAAAACAACAGAAATTAAACACAAAAAACACTGTTTAAACAGAAGAAAAGGAACGTCCATTAAAATGTATGGGAGAGCGACAGGTAATACCTGGCTATACACTGAGCCGCCTGTAATGCTACATGGCGCTGTTAGAGTCGCTCACCAGATTTGCTTTCATAAATGTGGTTTTGCGTACAGCGCCCCGCGTTCACCAGACGCTGCCTGCCGCTACGAGGCGCTACCCGCTGCTATCCTTGATGAATAAACCCCATAGTAATGATCCCAGACTGCAGCTTTTGGAATCCTTCAGTTGGCGTTATACTGAAATCTAAAAAAAATGGACCCAAAAAAAAATTACAGATGAAACACAAACCAAATGGAGACATGGAGCAGCACACATGGTAAACCTAAGTAATGCAAAGTTTCTTTAGCTGCACATTAATATGCGCCGCCAAGAGGCTGATTGGAGCACAGACATGTCTATACTGTGGGAACACTGGTGAGGTATGTATATCGGGCGACCGGCAGGGCATAACAAATTGGGATGCATCAAGGGTACAGACCAAAACCAGAAAATCCTGGGTTTTGGTCCACTTTCAGCATCTCTAATGCATCCTCGCCCACCCCAATGTGGGTCCTGAGCTCTCCCACCTCCTCTTTCCCTTTGAGTGATTCTCTCACTGGTTACATGGTCGTTGCCTGGATGCTCAGTGACACTAAGAGGCCGATTCATTAATAGCGGCAGGTAGCGACAGTTGAGCGACTGTAGCGGCATTTTCAGAGCGCCCGCTAGTAGTCGCTGTGCTTGGCCGTTGTTCGGTAGTTGATAGCGACTCAGTCGGTTTGCCGTAATGTTGAATATTGGGTGAGGAGTCGCTATTTGACAGGTTCCGTGCTGTATGGGAGCGCCTGATAGCGACTGGTCAGAGCGACCGGCTTCCACCATATTCATTAACAAATCATGCTCAAAAAATTCTCGCGCTGTAAAATGCATGTTTAAACCCCAGAGCGCTGGCGGCGATGGGTTTAAAGTAGTTTTTTAACCCCCAAACAACCATATTTTTGGAAACCAAAAAAAGACAAGTTTTTAAAATAATTTTGTAATATGAATACATTAATATCAGACCTGTAATATCAATTCTGTACATTTTTTTTATTATTTTCTTTACCTTAAAAGAATTATTTAAAATGGCAGAAGTGGTCACAGAATTTTTCACATTTAAAAAAAAAAAAAAAACATTAATAACAATTAATTATGAATATTTAAAGATTGTTCCATTGAAATGCATTGAAGAGCGCCAGGTTGCGAGAGGTCATACCTGTCGCTGTTCAAGGTGGGACGCTGGCGCTGTGGGCTGAGGCTGGAATAATGATGAATGAGTGGCTATCTGGCGCTATCTCAGTCGCTAAGCAGGATTGGCTTGATAAATGTGTGATTGCGCTGGGGAGCCGGCGTTCTCGTGGCGGGGCCCGTCATTACCGGCCGCTCACCAGTCGCTACCTGTCGCTATCCCTTGTTAAATAAGGGCCTAATTATACCCTAATGCAAACAGGGAGCTGCGCTCAAGAGTGCCGCAAAAGGCAGCCGCAGGGGTGCTGTGCTTCATAAGATCTAGGCGCACGTCTAGACCCTTGTACCCTCCTTCCATGCTCCCTTGATTTTGGGTGACCAAAACAGAATTGAGGCTAAATGCTCCTTAATGGGGTCACAGGCAAAATATTGTTTCAGTGAGTCTTTTCCTTATTTTCTCTAACAAAAAAAAGGAAAGAACATATCTTGGCAGAAGTTCAGCATTAATTAGCAATGTATTTATAATGAATATTATAAATAAATTAAATTGCTCTATAAAATCTCCTGTGGTTTCCAGAATTTTATTTCTACAATTATAATCAATGCATTAAGCTTGTTAGCAACAGCTTACAATGGAGGCACATGGGGTTTTAATCCCACCTGGGTGCCCGAGGTCTGTCCCTGCGTTACCTGGAGGAGTTAAATCTACAATACAAAACAGGTTGTGTTCTTAATGTTTCTTTTTATTCCCCTGTTGCCTGCTTATGATTTGTTGGCACTTCTTAAACCCACTCACATTAGTCCCACAGGGCTATAGAAAAATCTGCCGACTCCTGACAGGGCTTCGCTAGCGGGTAACTAATAATCCTTTAAACAACCGTACTTACTTCTTCCTGCTGCTCTGCATCTAGCCGAGAAACGTGTACATCCCTCTGTAACGCTCATTAATTGCTAATATTGGGAATTTCATGTTCCTGTTTTTTAAATGGTGGAGCGGGAGAAGCCATCACTTAATATTCTTTCATGCTGGACTGAAAAAAAAGCCCACACTAAAAACTGTGACATGTTATTACTAAAGAAATAAAGTTTTATATAACAAAAATAGAGAAACAGCAAAGAAACAAAGGAGCTAGGTCCAAAAAGGGGATTGGGAATCTCCTAATTTTGGGCCAATTTTGGTAACAAATGAAGATCATGGTTACAGGTCAAAGCCATGAGTCAAAGTGCCAAATAAGGTCCAAAGCCAAGCCAAAGTCAATAGCAGAATGGTTTAAGTAATAATCTGGGATTTGGGCCACTGTGGAGGTCAGAATCAATAAAATGAATACATGTATATGAGCATTTCCTCTCTCCATTCACACCAGTTGATTTTAGAGTCCTATATTTGCATTGTATGCTTTAGTGGCTAATAAAGGTAAAATAAACCCTCAGTAAGCCACTTATCTTTGCGCTGATTCTTTCCTTTTGCTTGTACTGAAATTTGAGCAAAAAAGTTAATGAAGAACACTGCTATTAACACATTACTGTGAACAAGATGGCGCTGAGGAGCCGGACAACACCTTATTATGTCCGGCCCCCCCAGGCGTCACTAACATTCTTAAGAATATGATCTGTGGCTGTGATGACCAATCATTAAACCAGTAATTCGATTTCTCCTTATATGATGATGTCCAATATATGACGTGTGCTATGTTTTTTTTTGCTTCAATATAAAAATAAAGTGTCACTGGGCAGAGCAGAAGAAAGTGCTTTCCCCGTGTAACATCGAGCACATACTGTTATGTCTGTGTTCTTCGTATATTTCACTCCATTAGATTATTTTGGAAGAATAACATCAGAGAAATCTCTGAACCATGGAGAGCACAAGGGGTCTGCCCACGGTTCTTTATCAGATCAGGAATCTCCTGACATTGGGACAGGGTCAGTGATAGGTAAAGATGAGATTAGCGATCAGCAGAGAATTCTGAAAAGTAAGCATGGTTACAAGTCATAGCCATTTACCACAGAGCCAAGGGAGGCCAAGCCAAAGCCAGTAGCAGAATAGTCCAAGTAAGGACCTTGGAACTGGGTGCTCAGGAGTGATCTGGAATATCATAATGTTGAGATAGGGACAGTGACAGCTAAAGGTGCAATCAGTCAAGGGGTTGTGGGTTCATTGTGGGACTTTTGGTACTGCGGCATTATTTTGCAATAATTATTAGTGCTTACAATACGAAGGTTATAGAAGGAAAAAGACAAAAAAAGGAAAAATAAAGGGAATAGTGGGAAGAAAGGGAATAGTGGGGGGAAAGATGAGGAAGGGGCGGGGAGGAGAGTATGACTCAAAGCCACCTACTAATGCAAGGAAGGGTGCGGCAAGTTAGACATACCATAGACTTTCCAGGGTTCCCATATTCTTGTTTCTTGTTAATGAAGCTTCATATTTTTCCATTCAAAAGGAACATGCAGGAAAGTGTAGTAGTTCTTACACCTGCTACTGACACGTATAAAAAGTACAATCAAAGTTTCAGGTGCATTTATTGCGAGTGTGCTCATTTTATACTCTTATGCAGGGGTGGGAGTGTACATAGGGAGACACAGGACAATGGCCGGGGGGGGGGGGGTTCTGCTTTGGGGCCAGTTGGGCTGCTGCTTTTAACACCTACATTCAATCCCTGCCCCTTAGTCTCCCTCTCAGCCCCCAGTACCCACAAGCCTAGGAACCCCAGCCACCATCGCCATAGCCCCAGCATCATGGTTGGGGGCCTCAGCTGGGACGCCTCGGGACGGTCAGGAGCCAGCAAAATCCAGGGCTGATTTTTGGCCACAGTCCCAACTGCTCTTATGCAATCCGCTAAAAAAATATGCAAAATAAAAAAACCCATGAACCTCAAAACAGTAAGAAAAAACAGAAATGTGCGAAATTGCTAAACTTTGTCTCACGGCCAATCCTTCATCATTTCTACTTTAGGATAGAGAGCTCTCCTGGGCAGTGATGTGTGCGGTTGGAGATGGTGCAATGTGTAGCTGCTATATGTGGACAGATGCCTTGAGCGTTTGGTGCAGAATAATAAGCGTGTCTGGTGTTAGGAGGTTATGAGTGGCAGTTTTGTTTCGGAGCTATTCTGAGGATTGGAATTTGCATCAGTTCCTCTCCGTGTCCTACTTTCTGTTCATCCACCTGTGAAAGCGCCTTCCGAGGTCCCCTGCTCATTGTTATTTGTGACACTGATAGTTTAATGGGGATTTCCATCCTTCAGAGGAATCCAGCTTCTTGGCTTTTAGTGCTTTCTAAAAAGAATCTGTATATATTCAATACTTTTATTTTTGTATATATTATTTGAATCTACACATTTTTAACAGCCTCTGTTTTATTTACTTGTACACACTTTTATATACATAGAGATGTTTCTCAACATTTAAAGGAATCGACCAGTCACATTTTAAAGTGGCCGAAAACCCAGGATTTCGACTATCCTGGGCTTTGGTCCTTGCCCCCGGGCACCCCCCAGATCGCCGATGCCAACTCACCTCTTCCTGGTCCTACGGTGCATGCGCGGCCACTCGTCCAATAAACAAGCTTGGAGGCCGTATCCCCAATCTTTTCTGATGTTCCTCTCTAAACATCACCCCCCACTGCCTTTTGTATGTCGGCGTTATATAAAACACAGATATCTGGGAGCATTCCTGGCTCCTTTGCACCCCCCATAGCCGTCACTGACTGAAGACTACATGCTTTACTCACATCTTGCGGGATTTGCACAGTGTCATCACAGCCTATGCAGTGACACTGAGCATGCGCAAGGTCTGAGGGGAGGAGCAGAGCATGATGGGACTGCAAGATGCTGCTGCCCTACGGAGAGGGCGCGAGATCGAGGGATGCCGGAGCAGGATGCGATCGGACAGGTAAGTTAAAAGCTCTCTAATATTTAACCGGAGGGGCAGGGGGGCCGAACAAGCCAGGTTTGGGGAGTTTTTATTAACTTTATTAACCCAATACCTGCAATGTTCCTCTTTAAACTGGTCCCAACCCCAGGGTATTGAATACACCCGATTGAGGGTGCACCACTGTATGAAACCCCCCCAGGTCACCTGAACACCTCTTCCTGGTCCTATGGGGCATGCAGGGCCACTCGTCCAATCAGCATGCTCGGATGCGCTCGTGCCCCTTCATCCAGGGGCTCGTCTAACGAGAGTGGCTCCGAGTGCGCTGGCGTGCACCTGGCGTGGGCATGCACCCTGCTAGAGGGATAGCGGGCATGCGGTCTCTGCTCGCACATGTGCTGTTGGATCGGGAAAGAAAGTGAGTTTATGGGCAACCTTGGGGGTTTCACACAGCAGGGCATCCCAATTTTGGATGCCCCAGGAGGAGGAAATCAATCGGCCCGGGAATATTATAGATTCCTGGGCCAATCTCAGTGGGTTTTGGCCCACCTTAAAGTGGATCAAACCTATTTTTGGGGCACCCGCCCTCCCTGCCTGAGTGTCTTGGGCGATGCTGCTGGCTCAGTGGTGACCCGGCTTTCAAATAAGACCATGTTTTTCCACAACTGAAGCCACGCCCAGTCGAGGTTTTGAGATCACCAATTTGGCTGATCTGAAAATTGCGGCTGGCCGGTTTCTGTTCGGGCTTTCAGATAGGGATGCAGCAGCCGGAGATTGCAGCATTGTGGGAGTCACCAGTAAAGGTGAGTTTCACACCACAGAACATCGCGCTATAGGATGCCATGGGAGCAGCCAGCCCTGGAATATTTTCTTTCGCGATGCAGTGTCAGTCCCGTGCCGTCTCTTTGCTCAAGTCGCTGAAAGGAAGGGGAATTTCTACTTGCTTTCCTCTGCCTCCAGCACCTCCCTTTGATCTTGACCGCATATCCAAGCCTGAGGCTCGTGTGAGGTTGAGACCCCCTCTCTCAGTGATAGGCTAAAATGGAGCCCTCCACACTGTCAATCAAGCCCAGCTCACTTCAATGCAATGCATGCAGCATGTTTGCATCACTCAGCCCTGCCACTCCTATCACAGCACAACACAGGGTGAAACATTATTTTATAACTTCTCTGGCAAGTTAGCCCGCACCACAAGGAAGGGGCAAGCAATTTCAGGTATGACCAAGATGCTTGGCTGACTGCAATTTTTGGCGAACGGCTCGTTCTAGAGGCTGGGTACCCTCTCCGTGGGGATGTCCCAGCCTACACTGAGCCGCGCGCTATCCAAGTTTCTGGATGGCATGGCTACCCTGTGTCCCAAATATATTTCCTCTCCGGAAGACATGGTAGCCTGGAACGCACTTAAGTTGGGTTTTTATAATATTGACGACATGCCCAACGTCATGGGTGCGATTGATTGCACACACGTTGCATTGGTCCCTCCCGCAGCCGATGAGTACATCTATAGGTAAGTTAATTATGTCATTTTTTTAGATTCTTTAGCCAAACGTAATTGAAACTATCTATTAATCCCTCCTTCTCAAGTGTCCCTTTGAAACAGTTTCCAATGCATACCTTAATCCCTCCTTCTCAAGTGTCCCTTTGAAACAGTTTCCAATGCATACCTTAATCCCTCCTTCTCAATTGTCCCTTTGAAACAGTTTTAAATGCATACCTTCATCAATTATTTTCATGTGGGCCTTATAAAACCATTTTAATGCTGACCTTAAGAGTCATTAGCATGTTAAACTTTCTTTTCTTACACATCCATATAATATTTTATTTTGAAACTACTTATGTACTTTGTTCATTTTTTGGGGGGATTGTCGAACATGTTTTTGTTTGGGTGTTAGGAGTTAGTGTTTTAGTTGTTTACCTTGGCTTGGTATAATTTTTTTTTTTATTGGTTTAAGGAACCGCAAGATGGGCCACTCGCTGAATATCCAAGCAGTGGTTGGCCCGGATATGCGATTCCTTAGTGTACTTGCAGGGTATCCAGGCTCATCCCATGATGCTTATATATTGCGGAGCTCCGGATTATTTCGTCTGTTTCAGTCTGGAGAATTATCTGGTGGATGGCTCCTGGGTAAGTTTGCTCAAATTCCATCATTCTCTTTTCACTGTATGGCTATGAATATAGTTGATGACCCATGTCTTAACCAATGGCTGATTTTTTCCCATGATGACATGTTAAATAATAATGTTGCTTAGAATGTGTAATTTATGTAAGTATTTTGTTATTCTTTCAGGGTATTCTGGATATCTGCTTATGCCCTGGCTCCTGACGCCCGTTCTTCACCCGCAGAATGCGGCCCAGGAGTCGTATAATCGGGCCCACCGGAAGTGAGATTCAGATGTTTGGACCATACAGGGGGGGCACTGCAGTATCACCCCAACAAGGTCATCCAAATCATCATAGCATGCTGCGTGCTGCATAATTTTGCCCTGATGCAGCATGTCCCCTGTTATGTGGATCTGCCCCCTTCTCCACCCAGCCAGGAGGCAGATGACATCTATGATGGCACCCCTAGTGCCTCTGGCCAGCTTCCGGGTCTGCTCTTTAATTTGGTGCCATCCGATCCCCCGTGGGGGAGCAGACTGTCAGCTGTCATCGGAGATCGCCGGTGGACACAGGATCGGAGGTGAGTAAAGTAAAAAAAGAGACCCCTTATACCAGTTCACAAGGCTGGGGGCTGGCAAGTCACCTGCGGTAGCCGCAGGTGACTTGCCATTAACCCCCGGAACCCCTATTACCTGCCTCCCCAAAGCCCAGGGGGGGGGGGGCAGAAGAGCCCGGGCCCACATAGGCTATGTGGGCTTGTAGGCTGCAGGGTGGGGGGGCCACAAAAGCTCCCCATAAAGGCCCCCCACTCTGTTCCTACAAGCCCCCATAGCTGGACCCGGGCTGGTAATGCTGGGTAAGGGGGACCCCATTTCATATTTTTTTGGGAGTTTTAAGGATTTTAACCCTTACATTTCCAAAAAAAAATGCCCCTGCCCCGGGAGGGGGGACCCTTTGTCATTTTTATTTTTAAATTAAGCCCTGTTTTAAATTAAGCCCATGTTCTGTTGCCCAGCAGCTAAAAAAGGCTTCCAGCTGCAGCAGGAGAACAGAAGCTAGATTGATCAGCGTGGGACACAGGGATGGATGGGAGGTAAGTATTAAAAAGTATTAAAAAAATAAATAAATAACATTTTTCCTGCTTGTTTCTGTGGTTTTTTTTTTACACTTAACCACATGTGAACTGGTAAGGGATCCATGAGATCCCTATACCAGTTCACAAGGCTAGAGGGCTGGCAAGTCACCTGCGGTAGCCGCAGGGGACTTGCCATTAACCCCCGGCACCCCAATTACCTTCCTCCCCAAAGCTCGGGGGGGGGGGGGCAGAAGAGCCCGGGCCATGGCTATGTGGGCTTGTAGCCTGCAGGGTGGGGGGGCCACCGAAGCTGGCCCCTTGCAGCCTGTTCTACAAGCCCCCATAGTTGGTCCAGGGCTGGTTATGATGGGTAAGGGGGACCCCATATAATTTTTGGGGGAGTTTTAAGGGTTTTTAACCCTTAAAATTCCCAAAAAATGGGTCCCACCAAAAGAGGGGTGACCCTATGTCATTTTTTTTTTTTTAAATTAACCCCTTATGTTTATAGTGTGGATAGTAGTAGTATTTTATTTGTAAATGTTATAAAGTGATATCTTCAATTTAGGGGGTCTTCTGGGCAAGAATGTGGGGGGGCTACCAATACATATGTGGTACCGTTGTAATCGGGAGAAATTGGGCTTTCACATGCAATATGGTTTTCTCTAATAAAGTAAATGTTTTATTTAAAATAAAGGAGACAATTGTCTAAAAAATATTTATTTATTTATTTATTGTTTTTTTACACAAAAATATTTAAAAAAACAGTAGAACAATTAAAACCAAGACATTTCATGTTAAAGCCTAAACTCTGCTGCAAAATATATATCTATAATTTTCCTGGAAATTCCGGCAAAAATCACGGTTAAACATGGCGCAGAATGGGGAAAAATGACCTGTCAACAGAGGGTCACAAAACTTCAAGTAGGCAGGCAATTAAAAGAGTTAATAGTACCTATGCATGTTGGGTATTGCTCTGCTCGGAGGACCTTGCTCTTTCAGATTTAGCTTGTTTTTTCTTGTTTGCATATTTATATTTTAGCAAAACATGTTATTTATTCAGTTTTTTTATTCATTTTTTTAGGGAAACCCTGTGCAACCTAAGAATTCTTCGAGGGATTACTTCCAGAAAGGTGAGCCTACTACAACAAGCTGGGTACTCTTAGAAAGCTTAACATGTGCACTTTCAGGGAATATATGGTTTATTGGGGATATTCCAAATGTAAAGGGTTGTTTTGGTTGAAAAATTGCAAGGTGCTTACTTTGTCTGCAGAGCTGAAATTTTCAAGTAAAATTACTGTTACGCGCACGCTTTACTTTGTGGCATTTGCCAACTCTTCCCTTGACACTACCTATGCATGTTGGGTATTGTTCTGTTCGGGGGATGTTGCTTTTTGAGATTTTACTTGTTATTTCTTGTTTGCATATAGTTTTTTTTAGGAAAATGTGGCTTGATTCTTCCCTTTTATTCTTTTTTAGGGAAACTTTGTGCAACCAAAGAATACATTGAGGGATTACTTCCAGAAAACTAAGCTCACTAAGCTAAACTAAGCCCACATAAACAAGCTTGGTACGCCTAGAAGGCTTGAGGCTTGTACTTCCAGAGAATATATAGTTTGTGGGGGGTATTTCAAATATAAAGGGTTGTTTTTCTGGAAAAACTGTAAGGTGCGCATAGCTCTGTTTCAGTTTGGGGGAGTCTCCTGGGCAGGAAAGGGTGTCTACCAATACATATGTGGTACTGCTGTGACTGGGAGAAATTAGGGTTTCGCACGCAATAAGATTTTATTGACAAACTTACATTTTTTATTACAAAAAAACACTACAAATTGCAAAAAATAGATTCTTTTTTTTTTTTGCACATATTTCGCCAAAAAGTATTGAGAATACACAAAAAAAGGCCAAACAAGACATTTTATATTGAAGCGCAGACTCTGTTGAAAAAAACAATATATAATTTTCCTGGGAAATCCCTGGAAATTCTTTCAAAAATCACAGTTGAACATGTGTAGTGCAAAATAGTGAAACATGGTCTGGCAACATAGGGTGACAAAAGCTGCAGGTAGGCTGGCAGCGAAAGGGTTAAGAAATTCCTTGGCATAATGACATATGGCCTCTTCCTTAAAGAAATTCCTTGGCATAATTACATATGGCCTCTTCCTTTAAGAAATTCCTTAGCATAATGACATATGGCCTCTTCCTTAAAGAAATTCCTTGGCATAATGACATATGGCCTCTTCCTTTAAGAAATTCCTTAGCATAATGACATATGGCCTCTTCCTTTAAGAAATTCCTTAGCATAATGACATATGGCCTCTTCCTTAAAGAAATTCCTTGGCATAATGACATATGGCCTCTTCCTTTAAGAAATTCCTTAGCATAATGGCATATGGCCTCATGAGTTAGATTTCAACCTAATAAGCATTCCATCCACAGCTGTTAAACATTTATTTGCAGAACAATAAGTCTCTTGTCTTTTTTTTACAGACACCGCACATGCGAGATTGGCACAACTCACTGCAACAGTGTTTCGGTTGGTGGGCGATATGCAGGAGCTGTTCGATTCGTTGGGGACCACATATGAAGAATAATTACCCGGGGCCTGCCATGGCTTTGTATATAGTTTTAGGTTTTTAAAGTTTTAACAAATATTGTAAATATTTCTCCTGTTTTAAAAATTTTTACCCAAATATTTTTAGCATTTTTATACTGGCACAAATTTCCAAACATAAAAAAAGGCAAAATAATTTGCCAGTTGTTATTAAAAAAAAAAACAACCTAAAACTTTCTGTGTCACTTTATGTACCAAAAACATTCATTAAGGGTTTGTTACAGCAAAACGTAGGTAAACGTAAAAAAAGAATATCCAGACCGCGATGTAATTGAAGTAAGCTTTAAGGGCGCAAAGGGAAGAATATACAGTCTGCGATGTAATTGAGATAAGATTTAAGGCTACAAAGGGAAGAATATACAGACCGCGATGTAATTGAAGTAAGCTTTAAGGGCGCAAAGGGAAGACTATACAGTCTGCGATGTAATTGAGATAAGATTTAAGGCTACAAAGGGAAGAATATACAGACTGCGATGTAATTGAGGTAAGCATTAAGTGCGCAAAGGGAAGAATATACAGACCGCGATGTAACTGAGGTAAGCATTAAGTGCGCAAAGGGAAGAATATACAGACCGCGATGTAATTGAGGTAAGATTTAAGGCCACAAAGGGAAGAGTATACAGACTGCGATGTAAATGAGGTAAGCATGAGGTGCGCAAAGGGAAGAATATACAGACTGCGATGTAATTGAGGTAAGCATGAGGTGCGCAAAGTGAAGAATATACAGACTGCGATGTAATTGAGGTAAGAATGAGGTAAGCAAAGGAAAGAATATACAGACTGCGATGTAATTGAGGTTAGCATGAGGTGCGCAAAGGGAAGAATATACAGACCGCAATGTAATTGAGGTAAGCATGAGGTGCGCAAAGGGAAAAATATACAGACCGCAATGTAATTGAGGTAAGCATTAAGTGCGCAAAGGAAGAATATACAGACCGCGATGTAATTGAGGTAAGCATGAGGTGCACAAAGGGAAGAATATACAGACCGCGATGTAATTGAGGTTAGCATGAGGGGCGCAAAGGGAAGAATATACAGACCGCGATGTAATTGAGGTAAGCATGACGTGCACAAAGGGAAGAATATACAGACCGCGATGTAATTGAGGTAAGCATGAGGCGCGCAAAGGGAAGAATATACAGACCGCTATGTAATTGATGTAAGCATGAGGTACGCAAAGGGAAGAATATACAGACCGCGATGTAATTGAGGTAAGCATGAGGTGCGCAAAGGAAAGAATATACAGACCGCGATGTAATTAAGGTAAGCATGAGGTGCGTAAAGGGAAGAATATACAGACCGCAATGTAATTGAGGTAAGCATTAAGTGCGCAAAGGGAAGAATATACAGACCGCAATGTAATTGAGGTAAGCATGAGGCGCGCAAAGGGAAAAATATACAGACCGCAATGTAATTGAGGTAAGCATTAAGTGCGCAAAGGAAGAATATACAGACCGCAATGTAATTGAGGTAAGCATGAGGTGCGCAAAGGGAAAAATATACAGACCGCGATGTAATTGAGGTAAGCATTAAGTGCGCAAAGGAAGAATATACAGACCGCGATGTAATTGAGGTAAGCATGAGGTGCACAAAGGGAAGAATATACAGACCGCGATGTAATTGAGGTTAGCATGAGGGGCGCAAAGGGAAGAATATACAGACCGCGATGTAATTGAGGTAAGCATGACGTGCACAAAGGGAAGAATATACAGACCGCGATGTAATTGAGGTAAGCATGAGGCGCGCAAAGGGAAGAATATACAGACCGCTATGTAATTGATGTAAGCATGAGGTACGCAAAGGGAAGAATATACAGACCGCGATGTAATTGAGGTAAGCATGAGGTGCGCAAAGGAAAGAATATACAGACCGCGATGTAATTAAGGTAAGCATGAGGTGCGTAAAGGGAAAAATATACAGACCGCGATGTAATTGAGGTAAGCATTAAGTGCGCAAAGGAAGAATATACAGACCACGATGTAATTGAGGTAAGCATGAGGTGCACAAAGGGAAGAATATACAGACCGCGATGTAATTGAGGTTAGCATGAGGGGCGCAAAGGGAAGAATATACAGACCGCGATGTAATTGAGGTAAGCATGACGTGCACAAAGGGAAGAATATACAGACCGCGATGTAATTGAGGTAAGCATGAGGCGCGCAAAGGGAAGAATATACAGACCGCTATGTAATTGATGTAAGCATGAGGTACGCAAAGGGAAGAATATACAGACCGCGATGTAATTGAGGTAAGCATGAGGTGCGCAAAGGAAAGAATATACAGACCGCGATGTAATTAAGGTAAGCATGAGGTGCGTAAAGGGAAGAATATACAGACCGCAATGTAATTGAGGTAAGCATTAAGTGCGCAAAGGGAAGAATATACAGACCGCAATGTAATTGAGGTAAGCATGAGGCGCGCAAAGGGAAGAATATACAGACCGCGATGTAATTGAGGTAAGCATTAAGTGCGCAAAGGAAGAATATACAGACCGCGATGTAATTGAGGTAAGCATGAGGTGCACAAAGGGAAGAATATACAGACCGCGATGTAATTGAGGTAAGCATGAGGTGCGCAAAGGGAAGAATATACAGACCGCAATGTAATTGAGGTAAGCATTAAGTGCGCAAAGGAAGAATATACAGACCGCAATGTAATTGAAGTAAGCATGAGGTGCACAAAGGGAAAAATATACAGACCGCGATGTAATTGAGGTTAGCATGAGGTGTGCAAAGGGAAGAATATACAGACCGCGATGTAATTGATGTAAGCATGAGGTACGCAAAGGGAAGAATATACAGACCGCGATGTAATTGAGGTAAGCATGAGGTGCGCAAAGGGAAGAATATACAGACCGCGATGTAATTGAGGTAAGCATGAGGTGCGTAAAGGGAAGAATATACAGACCGCAATGTAATTGAGGTAAGTATTAAGTGCGCAAAGGGAAGAATATACAGACCGCAATGTAATTGAGGTAAGCATGAGGTGCGCAAGGGGAAGAATATACAGACTGCAATGTAATTGAGGTAAGCATGAGGTGCGCAAAGGGAAGAATATACAGACCGCGATGTAATTGAGGTAAGCATGAGGCGCGCAAAGGGAAAATATACAGACCGCGATGTAATTGAGGTAAGCATGAGGTGCGCAAAGGGAAGAATATACAGACCGCGATGTAATTGAGGTAAGCATGAGGTGCGTAAAGGGAAGAATATACAGACCGCAATGTAATTGAGGTAAGTATTAAGTGCGCAAAGGGAAGAATATACAGACCGCAATGTAATTGAGGTAAGCATGAGGTGCGCAAGGGGAAGAATATACAGACTGCAATGTAATTGAGGTAAGCATGAGGTGCGCAAAGGGAAGAATATACAGACCGCGATGTAATTGAGGTAAGCATGAGGCGCGCAAAGGGAAGAATTTACAGACCGCGATGTAATTGAGGTTAGCATGAGATGAGCAAAGGGAAGAATATACAGACCGCAATGTAATTGAGGTAAGCATGAGGTGCGCAAAAGGAAGAATATACAGACTGCAAAATAATTGAGGTAAGCATTAAGTGCGCAAAGGGAAGAATATACAGACCGCGATGTAATTGAGGTAAGCATGAGGTGCGCAAAGGGAAGAATATACAGACTGCGATGTAATTGAGGTAAGCATGAGGTGCGCAAAGGGAAGAATATACAGACTGCGATGTAATTGAGGTAAGCATGAGGTAAGCAAAGGGAAGAATATACAGACAGCAATGTAATTGAGGTAAGCATTAAGTGCGCAAAGGGAAGAATATACGGACCGCGGTGTAATTGAGGTAAGCATGAGGTGCGCAAAGGGAAGAACATACAGACTGCAATGTAATTGAGGTAAGAATTTAGTGCGTAAAGGGAAGAATTTACAGAGCGCGATGTAATTGAGGTTAGCATGAGGTGCGCAAAGGGAAGAATATACAGACCACAATGTAATTGAGGTAAGCATGAGGTGCGCAAAGCGAAGAATATACAGACCGCAATATAATTGAGGTAAGCATGAGGTACGCAAAAGGAAAAATATACAGACCGCGATGTAATTGAGGTAAGCATGAGGTGCGTAAAGGGAAGAATATACAGACCGCAATGTAATTGAGGTAAGCATTAAGCGCGCAAAGGGAAGAATTTACAGACCGCGATGTAATTGAGGTAAGCATGAGGTGCGCAAAGGGAAGAATATACAGACCGCGATGTAATTGAGGTAAGCATGAGGCACGCAAAGGGAAGAATTTACAGACCGCGATGTAATTGAGGTTAGCATGAGGTGAGCAAAGGGAAGAATATACAGACCGCAATGTAATTGAGGTAAGCATGAGGTGCGCAAAGGGAAGAATATACAGACTGCAAAATAATTGAGGTAAGCATTAAGTGCGCAAAGGGAAGAATATACAGACCGCGATGTAATTGAGGTAAGCATGAGGTGCGCAAAGGGAAGAATATACAGACTGCGATGTAATTGAGGTAAGCATGAGGTAAGCAAAGGGAAGAATATACAGACAGCAATGTAATTGAGGTAAGCATTAAGTGCGCAAAGGGAAGAATATACGGACCGCGGTGTAATTGAGGTAAGCATGAGGTGCGCAAAGGGAAGAACATACAGACTGCAATGTAATTCAGGTAAGAATTTAGTGCGTAAAGGGAAGAATTTACAGAGCGCGATGTAATTGAGGTTAGCATGAGGTGCGCAAAGGGAAGAATATACAGACCACAATGTAATATAGGTAAGCATGAGGTGCGCAAAGCGAAGAATATACAGACCGCAAAATAATTGAGGTAAGCATGAGGTACGCAAAGGGAAGAATATACAGAGCACGATGTAATTGAGGTAAGCATGAGGTGCGTAAAGGGAAGAATATACAGACCGCAATGTAACATAGGTAAGCATGAGGTGCGTAAAGGGAAGAATATACAGACCGCAATGTAATTGAGGTAAGCATTAAGCGCGCAAAGGGAAGAATTTACAGACCGCGATGTAATTGAGGTAAGCATGAGGTGCGCAAAGGGAAGAATATACAGAGCGCGATGTAATTGAGGTAAGCATGAGGTGCGTAAAGGGAAGAATATACAGACCGCAATGTAATTGAGGTAAGCATTAAGCGCGCAAAGGGAAGAATTTACAGACCGCGATGTAATTGAGGTAAGCATGAGGTGCGCAAAGGGAAGAATATACAGACCGCGATGTAATTGAGGTAAGCATGAGGTGCGCAAAGGGAAGAATATACAGACCGCAATGTAATTGAGGTAAGCATTAAGTGCGCAAAGGGAAGAATATAAAGACCGCAATGTAATTGAGGTAAGCATGAGGTGCGCAAAGGGAAGAATATACAGTCCGCGATGTAATTGAGGTAAGCATGAGGTGTGCAAAGGGAAAAATATACAGCCCGCGCTGTAACTGAGGTAAGCATGAGGTGCGCAAAGGGAAGAATATACAGACCACAATGTAATTGAGATAAGTATTAAGTGCGCAAAGGGAAAAATATACAGACGGCAATGTAATTGAGGTAAGCATTTAGTGCGCAAAGGGAAAAATATACAGACCGCGATGTAATTGAGGTAAGCATGAGGTGCGCAAAGGGAAGAATATACAGACCGTGGTGTAATTGAGGTAAGCATTGTAGCAGAAGTGAGTGATCAAAATATTGAGACGAGCACATGAATGAGTTAATTTTGTTGTGCGCAGGCGTAAGGTCGGAAAGATTTCCGTGTGGACGATTATTTATAGAAAAAGGAATTCAGAATATAACGGGAAACGTAAATCATTTGTTCCAGGCAACGTTGGAAAAAGGCAAAAACGGAAGCCTACGTTGTTTCCTAAGTTACCTAAACGAAAAACGAAAGCTCGTTGGCATACGAATGGACGAACACTTTAGAGAAGGCTTGCGATGCATGCTTAGAATCGCTCGTACACTCATACGCAAGCGGGAAAAAAACAAAATGAAAACTGATCGACACATAAACGAAATTACTTTAATGTCTCTCTGAATCAATCCTAATGAATTTAATTACCTGTTGCCTTTTTATCTACTTTTCAAACTAGTGGTGTGAGTGAATTTTGCTGCGTCTGACTGTGCAAATGAATAAACATGTTTCTTAGCTGGCCAACGTAGCAGACCCAGTGTGGCACAGCTATGCTACATCTCTTTATTTCAATGCAGTTAACACAAAGGTGATGATAATATAGGGGGAGCACATGACATGTTATCAGCTCAAGCTATGTTATTGAAAACTTTGAAAGCACAAATGACATTACTTAAAGAGGAACATCAGACCTTTTCTGATGTTCCTCTCTAAACATCCCTCCCCCCTCCCTCACTGCCTTTTGGATGTCAGCTTTATCTAAAACGCCAACATCCAGCAGCATTCCTGGCCCCTTTGCACCCCCCTCACCCTTTAGCCGTCGCTGAGGGAAGGCTGCAAGTCCTAGTTGTACTCACCCTTCCCCGTCCCTCTTCACATGTCCCGCGCCTAAGTGTCATGGCAGCCTAAGCAGTGACACTGAGCATGCGCAAAATCTGAGGGGCGGAGCAGGGGAAGACAGAACGACAAGATGGCACTCCCCTACGGAGACGAGGGATGCCAAAGCGCGATGCGACCGGACAGGTAAGTTGAAAGCTGTCTAATATTTAACCAGAGAAGCAGGGGGACCGAGCAAGCCAGGTTTGGGGAGTTTTTTTATTACCTCCGCAATACTTACAATGTTCCTCTTTAAAGTGGACCAAAACGCAGGATTTTGACTATCCTGGGTTTTGTAAAGATGGCTGTTTACTTGTCCTAATCCTGTGGGTGTTCAAGGAAAAGGTAAGTATTTAGATTCGCTGTAGTAGGGAGAAAAAGGTTAGTGGATACCAAGGTCAGTACAGGTAAAGATAAATTTCTTGTTACCAGAATTGGTTGGTATTGCAGGTGATTCTTTGTAACAAGAAATGTATCTTTACCTGTGCTGACCTTGGTATCCACTAACCTTTTTCTCCCTACTACAGCACACCTAAATACTTACCTTTTCCTTGAACATCCACAGGATTAGGACAAGTAAACAGCCATCTTTATTTTTCCAAAAGGACAGGTTTGCCTTATTCTAGGTGCAGCTAAACCCCCCACTTGGTACCCTTGCGCTGAGACAAACACAGATACCTATCCTGGGTTTTGGTCCTTGCCCCTGATCGGGGATGCCCCGCTGTGTGAATCCCCCCAGGTCGCTAAACGAGCTCACCCCTTCCTGCATGCGCGGCCACTCGTCCAATCAGCCTGCTCGGATCCGCTTGAGTCCCTTGATCCAGAATCCAAGAGCGCTGGTGGCCGCATCTCCCACTACCCTCTAACAGGGAGCATGCAGGCATGCGCCCTGCTAAAGGGATATTGGGGATGCGGCCGCTGCTCGCACATGCCATTGGACCTGGAACGAAGGTGAGTTTTCGGGCGACCTGGGGGACTTCACACAGCGATCGCGGTGCCCCGGGGGGAGCAAGTATTCCTGTCACATAAACCCCAGGGTGGGTTTTGGCCCTCTTTAATGTGTTATGTGCTATTTAACATTAGCCGCCTTACGAGTGCTGTGTGCTGACCTAAACTGCACTATGGCTGAACTAGACTTTACCTCGGCACAGACCGGCTGGTTAGCCAGCGGCTTTATCTCCCTGTGCTGGCGCACTTACCGTAAATCAGGCCTTTGGGTTTGTTTTAAGAAAGTGTCCTTTAGCTTTACTTCAATAAATACAACACGTTTATTATTCTGAGTTGCTTTTTCAGCAATATTTTAGAGGAATGTTACTTACTAACAAGAGACAGGTTTTATGTTCCCGAATGACAGCGCAGCATCCTATGAAGCCCGTGACGGCCACCAGGCCCCCGGCCAAGAGCAGGATGTACGCCGATACCGACAGGGTGCTGTTGGCGAGGAAAGATATATAACTGCTCTTCTCCATTAAGGTCCAGAGACCCATTGCAATGACGGCAGCACCTCCGATCTGTCGAGAAAATTCAAAAACAAAATTATAATTCAAACTGAAATTAAAATCAGTTTATAGCGACCACATTTAGAGTGCCGATTCTGTGTGTGTGTGTAGTTTTTTGATAAATATGGTGTTGAGCGCCGAGTGTCGGATGCACTGAGCTGGCGCTTACTCTCTCTCCCTGCTGAGCTGTAATGGTGTTATATACATCACATTAATCAATGCGGGTCATGTTACTAGAGCGACTGAGGCTCTCTGTTACAGCGCCCAATACATGTGTAGAGCGCCTACTAGCGGTCGCGCTAAGCGCCGCTATACAGACACTCATCTGGCGTTAGTAATAAATCAGCCTCCAGGTCATGTGACTACAGGAACCCCTTACCTATAAGTAAGCTCACGATAGAGGATAACAGATACATCCGCAGCTAACAGTATAAACAAAAACTTCCAACAGCTTTTCGTTATAAGCTACATTTACACCTGTCTGGTCACGTTTTGTGGCATGAATTCCGATTTGCGGTTGCGTTTTTTTAAATGTTTTTGTTTGACTTTGCGTTTGCCTGTCTTTAACAGTTAGCCCTGTTTGACTTTTTGCAGACGTGTTTTTCTCCTCTCTGGTGTGAAAGAGGTCATAGAGGTGCCATTTTTGTGGTACCGCTGCCTTTGCGGCAAACGCAGAAACACATGCGAGCAGGTGTGAACGAGGGCTATATGTTCTTAACACTTCTAGAATATTCATAATAGTTTTATACCCTAGGATATTGACAACAAGTTTGTACTGCTGGACCAAAATGCAGGATTTTGCCTATCCTGGGTTTTGGTCCTTGCCCCCGGGGCACGCTGAGTGTGTGAAACACCCAGATCGCCGATGCTAACTCACCTCTTCCCGGTCCTACGGCGAATGCGCGGCTGCTCGTCCAATCAGCGCATTTGGAGCCGCTGACGTCATGTCATCTAAGCCTTCGTCTAAGGCCATTCCCTGCTTCCCTCTAACAGGGTGGTGCGCTCCCTGCTAGAGGGATAGCGGGGATGCGACCATGGCTCGCGCATTCACTGTTGGACTGGGAAACAAGGTAAGTGTATGGGGCAACCTGGGGGGTTTCACACAGCCAGGGGGAGGGAATCAATTGACCCAGGAACCTTATAGATTAGCAGGACGATCGACGTGGGTTTTGATCCACTTTAACCCATTAGCTGACCACCACTGACAGCAAGCAAAATATGTTATGCATTTAGGCTCACTGTCTCTGTTTGCTTTTGATTTATTTCCTGTTGTGGTGAGTATAAAGCCGCAGGGTGTGCTCACTGCCAATTGCAAATTTTGCCATAAATAAAGCAAAATTTGCATAACTACTCAACTAATTATTAATACGTTGAATTGCAGCCCAGTTAAGTAGGTCAGAACTATAAAAACAAAATTGAAAAGAATTTCCCTTCCTGAGTACTGGCCACATTCTTCGTCAGCGCTGAGACGTTTCTTTAGAATTCTCCCTAAAATGTTTCTACATATAACAGAGTTATTCGGCCATAATAATCTCAACCTTTATAACTCACTCTATAAAAAATGTCCTGGGGAACATGGCTGTAGCTAGATGGACAAATGCTCCTATGCTTTATGAAGTGTACAGCTGAGCCCATTTACTACCCCCCCCCCCCACACAGAGGTATATGGTTCTTAAGATGTATTAAATATACATAAACATGGACATGTTAGCTGGCCGGATACATTTCCAGTAATGTACTGTATTGCTGCAGTGAATCAAAATTACGCCCCCAAAAAACATGCTCTTGTTTAAAGTGGACCAAAACCCAGGATTTTGACTATCCTGGGTTTTTGGTCCATTCCTTCGCTGCGTGAAACCCCCCAGATGGCCGAAGTCAACTCACCTCTTCCCGGTCCTATGGTGCATGTGCGGGAGCACGTCCAATCAGCGAGCTCAGAGCCGCTGACGTCACAACGTCTAGGCCTTCGTCTAAGGCCAGTAGGTCCAAGTACGATGATGGCCGCATCCCCCGCTACCCTCTAGCAGGGCCGTACACGCGCCACCATTCACAAATGCCTAGGATTGGCACGCATCCTGCTAGAGGGATAGCAGGGATGCAGCCGTGGCTCGCGCATGTGCCGCTGGACCGGGAAACAAGGTAAGTGTATAGGGTGACCTGGGGAGTTTCACACAGCAGGGCATCCCAATTTTGGAGGCCCCGGGGGGAGGGAATGGATCAGCCCAGGAATCTTATATATTCCCGGGCCGATCGGAGTGGGTTTTGGTCCACTTTAATGAACAAAACTAAAGAAGATCATTAGGAGAACTGTAGCTGAATGATCATTTTGAACATGCGGTTCTTTAAAATTTAATTTTTTAACAGCAAACTAACTCCTTATTAGGAAGTCTGTCCAATACACAGCCGCTGGCAGCTCAACTCAGGGAACTGTTTTCTGCTGGACCAGCCGGACACCAACCCTCCGCCCAGAATGGCAAAGCAGGAGTACCTGAGCAGCACGCACCCGCACAGCCTAAACTCTCCAGTATTGTCACCACCGTCCTGGTGTCCAGCTCCGCCTGGCTGAGAGAGGATGCCGTGATGAAAAGGTCATCCAGATAAGGCACAATGCGAATGCCCTGGGCTCTGAGAAGGGCCATTACTCCCGCCAACACCTTGGTGAACACCCTAGGCACCGAGGTCAACCCGAAGGGGAGAGCCACAAACTGGTAGTGTTGGTCGCCTACCGCAAATCTGAAAAACCATTGGTGTCCCGGGAAGACCGACACATGAAGGTAAGCATCCTTGATGTCTATTGAAGTCATAAAGTCCCCTGAAAAAAGGCAGTTAACAGCAGAGCGCAGAGTCTCCATGCAAAATTTCTTGGTTCTGATGAACCGGTTGAGAATCTTTAAGTCCAAAATGGGTCTTATGGAGCCATCCTTTTTGGGCACAGTAAAGAGGTTGGAGTAGTAAACCTGACCTCTCTCTATGGGGGGAACCGGACAAACGACCCCCATATCCCAAAGGTTTTGCACCGCCAAGAAAAGTCCCTGTGCAGCTTGGGGGTCCGCGAGACCTGAGGAAACTGAGAGGAAGCCGGTATGCAAACTCCAGCTTGTACCCAGAAGAGACCACCTCCAGGATCCAGCTGTCTGGACCTCCCGGGTCCAGACCTGGGCGAAGAGCCGCAGCCGTCCCCCCACCCGTGAGGGCGCCCCCTCATTGCTGAGTGGGCTTGGCAGCAGTCTTGGGTTTGGAACCCCAGGCGGTCCTGGGTCGGGCGCGTCCTCTGCCCCTACCCCAGGAATCTCCTCTGAACGTTGGGTAAGAGATTCCAGCCACCAGCCACCACTGGAGGGACCGCCGGACCAGAGGAGACAACACAAACGACTGATCCAAGGACAGAGGACATCTGTCCCAAGCCGATATAAGATGGAGTTGAAGACGTCTCATGTGAAACTGAGCAAAAGGAACTGCCTCGAAACAAGCCACCATCAATCCCACCAGTCTCATCCCTTGCCTGATGTACGGACGAGGGTTGGACAAAAGGAGACTAATCAGAGCCTGTACCACCTCCACCTTTGACTGGGGTAGGAAAATCCTGGTCTGAATGGTTTCCAGATTCATGCCCAGAAACGAAACCACCCTTGACGGGGAGAGAGAAGACTTGGGGTAGTTGATCACCCAGCCTAAACTCTCCAGTATTGTCACCACCGTCCTGGTGTCCAGCTCCGCCTGGCTGAGAGAGGATGCCGTGATGAAAAGGTCATCCAGATAAGGCACAATGCGAATGCCCTGGGCTCTGAGAAGGGCCATTACTCCCGCCAACACCTTGGTGAACACCCTAGGCACCGAGGTCAACCCGAAGGGGAGAGCCACAAACTGGTAGTGTTGGTCGCCTACCGCAAATCTGAAAAACCATTGGTGTCCCGGGAAGACCGACACATGAAGGTAAGCATCCTTGATGTCTATTGAAGTCATAAAGTCCCCTGAAAAAAGGCAGTTAACAGCAGAGCGCAGAGTCTCCATGCAAAATTTCTTGGTTCTGATGAACCGGTTGAGAATCTTTAAGTCCAAAATGGGTCTTATGGAGCCATCCTTTTTGGGCACAGTAAAGAGGTTGGAGTAGTAAACCTGACCTCTCTCTATGGGGGGAACCGGACAAACGACCCCCATATCCCAAAGGTTTTGCACCGCCAAGAAAAGTCCCTGTGCAGCTTGGGGGTCCGCGAGACCTGAGGAAACTGAGAGGAAGCCGGTATGCAAACTCCAGCTTGTACCCAGAAGAGACCACCTCCAGGATCCAGCTGTCTGGACCTCCCGGGTCCAGACCTGGGCGAAGAGCCGCAGCCGTCCCCCCACCCGTGAGGGCGCCCCCTCATTGCTGAGTGGGCTTGGCAGCAGTCTTGGGTTTGGAACCCCAGGCGGTCCTGGGTCGGGCGCGTCCTCTGCCCCTACCCCAGGAATCTCCTCTGAACGTTGGGTAAGAGATTACCCTGCTCGCTCGAGAGCCACGAAAGGAGGGATTGAAAGAGCCCGAACCCCGAAAGGGCCGGCGCTGCTTTTTGCGCTGAGGCAACCTACCTCCTTTTGCCACTGAGTCCAATTTATCACCAAACAGGCGCATACCCACGAAAGGTAGCCCTGGGAGCGCCTTCTTCGCAGCAATATCAGCCGCCCATTGGCGCAACCAGACCGATCGGCAAATGGCCACAAGCAATGCCGAGGTCCTGCTACACATACGGATCGTGGCATCCAAAGCTGATAAGACAAATGCAATAAACATCTCACAATGTGTCAATGCTGTAAATTCCTCACTGGAAGGATTTAGTTGGGGACCATCCAGCATACCCCTGATTAAGGCTCTAGTAGCCACGGCCGTGAGAGCAGAGGCACAAACCGGGCGTAAGGCCGAACCCACGCAGGCAAAGGCATGTGAAGCCATTTGGTCGAGACGTCGGTCCTCACTATCCATCAAGGTAGTGGAATCTGGGGAATGCACAACCGATGTATTGGACAATCCCAGAACCGGAGCATCGACCTCTGGGGGTGACAACCAATGCTTAACCGCATCCACAGGAAGGGGATACTTCCTATCCCACCCCTGAGGAACTCCAAACGAGATTTGGCGGTCCCAAAAAAAATTCCCCCCTTTGCGGAGGGGCCTCCGCAGGGGGGGAAATAGCAAGCACTTCAAAAATATGGGTCAGGAGTCTGGGAGTATCAACAGTATCCCCACGCTCCTTACCAGCATCAGCATCCAGGGACTGCTGATCATCAGAGCCATCAGATACTGAAAACAATTCCCCTTCTTCAAGCGGGGAATAATCAGCTAATACAAAGAGTCATAATCGTCATAATCAAAACCCGGCGCAGCGGGCGCCAAATGCCGTCTCTTAGCTGGAGCGGTCTGGCCGCAGAGCTAGCAATCATTTTCTCAATGTTGGCCAGTCTGGCACTGACATCGGATTGTGACTCCCCACTCATGACAACGTCACTTGGGGTCAAGGCCAGGCGTGGGGGTGTAGGTGAGGAGATACACATGGTACACAAATAAGCACATTGTCCCCCGCAATGGATACCCCACAAACCACACACTGCCGGGGTTGCCCTGAAGGGATCCCGAGCCCGGTATCCTGGGAAGCCTCCATATGGTGATTATTTATGGTAGTCGCAATGACCTATGGGAATTACGCTATGAAGCTACCCGGGATGCCCCTTAACGTCCGTTAGTGGGAGGATTTATTAAAGACAGGAAAAAAAAACAAAAAAAAAAACAATTTGAGCAAGGGACCCTTAAGAATCACAGAAAAAAACATGCATTAAATAGCGATTATTTGCCTATTGTGTGCTTGCACTTCAGTCATGTCCCATGGCCGGTATTTGAACCTGCAACCCTGCAACCCTGGTTGCAAGACTGCTTCCTTGCCTCTAGGCCACAACTGCCTAACTCAGAATACAGTAAGGCATTCATTCATAACATATATATTACATATAATACAATATACTTCCATGAGCTAAGACCCCTACAGGGTTAATATAGCATCCCACAGCTCTTGAGATGACCGAGCAAAGGAGGCATTGGAAAGAATACATAAAAACCAGGCCCCGCAGGGCACTCACAGTATCCGGAGTAGAAATGGCGTCCACACCAGACAAAGCCTCAGGAGGAAGGGCGGGCCAACGCGGATCGCGCGCCGCGCGTGGCCCCGCCCCCTCCTGACCCGGGACCAGAGACAGCGAGGGCCAAGGGCCGCAAAAGAGCGCCAGAGGAGGGGGGCGGTCCACAACCAGCGCGCCGAGCATCCGGCCCCGCCCCCTCCCCTGACTGGAAGGAAGAGAAGGCCACGCTCCCAGCCATGCTGCGGAGCCGGCAAAGGAGACTGACCCGCCGCCGCTGTAAACAGCGGGCGTGCGGGCCAGCATAAGGAAGCACCTGTGTGCACACACTACACTCACACAACACACCCACGCTGGCAGAGCCAGCAAGTGAAGCACAATCATACACAAGACAATAATCATATACGGTCAAAAAATGGAAGGCCAGCCCCCCCCCCCTACTATCCTGGAATGGGGAGTAATGGAGGGTGACCCAAAGCTACCCAAGTTATGTAGCGATGGTATCAAAAACGGACAGGGCATCCCACACCAGGATCACCAAAACCTGGTAGCTGCCTACCCCTTGGAGGGGGTCTCACGGAGGAGCATGGCTCCTGTACAGTACACCTCTAAGGTGTACCCTACCCTCACCCGGACCCACAGCCAAGGCTGGGAGGCATAGGGACTTAAACAACAAGGTCCGGGCAGAAATAGGGAAAAAATGTGGCCCGGTGTGCACCCGGCTTACCTGCAAAGGAAAGATACAGCCATCTTCTTGACTTGCTTCGCCGTCTGCAGAGACGATTACTGGGGGATGTGTGGGAGGTCCCAGGTATTTATGGACCGGGAGGGGCTTCTTTTTTTCTAGTCATCTATGCAGAAGTTCGCCCTCTACTGGACATAACCCGAATGTTATTAATCATTCCGAAGCAGGGTGTGTGACATACTTGGAATAAATACTGCATCTGAGGCCTCCACTGCACTTCATCTGGCCCTGAGTGTTGGACTGGCGTTGGTCTTGGGCACACTACTAGGACTGACTCTGGAGGACCCACCCTACAGTTACATGCAAATAGCTGAGGTTCATTTTAGGGCTTATTCACACACAGTGTTGTGATTATACTCTAGTTCCTACCTTGAGTCGATAAGCCAGGCTCTTCTGTTGTAATAAAGCATTGATTTTCCTTGGAACCTGTGTCTAAGTAAAATCATTACCTTTAGGGTCTAAAGGGAAAGGGCATGACCAAGAAATTAGGGCCTCTTCATGCCTTCCTGATTTTTCAGTTGTAGGCAGGGCCGGATTAAGTGTGAATGAGACGCTCTGTTACAGCACCCGATAGCCGATAACAGGGTATACTAGCGGCCGCTCTCAGCACCTCTGTACCGACACTCATCTGCCGATACCAGCCGCTAGTAATGAATCAGCCTGCCCGTTGCTAGGCTCAACCAATGGCAGGGCAGGTGACGTTGCCAATGCCACCTGGCTGAGTCTCTATCTTTTTTAAGGGGTGCGCTAGACTAATTAATATTATCTATGTCTATTCCTTAGGCAACACTGCCATCATGTGGATTCATGACGCAATGGTACCTAAGTTCTGTATTTAACCAGTATTACCAAAGTTCCTATCACTATCAGGGCCTACCCTACTGACAGGGCTCTAACCTTTCCTAAGTGTAGTGTTGACCACCGTTCCACCCCTCACACAAAGACTGAAAATCCTCCTGGACCAGACCATAACTCAAAGGTTGGTGGAGGGCAAGTGGTTGAGGTGCCCTTCTCATAATCCGGCCCTGACCACACTGCTCTTTTAACATGGATTTAAACAAATACTTCATCTCAGCCCTGAGCTGTAAACAACTCGCACAAACCTGGAAAAACCAACCTTCCCCGGTGAGAATTCTAGCTTTAAAATGTAATATTTTTCTTCTTCTTTGCTGCTTAAAATGCGGAGAGCAGTCCAGGTCTGCGCTCAGATGCCAAGCGTGAAATTCTTTATCTTTATAGGTGATGTACATGCTGGGAGGCAGCAATCATGTTTTTAAATAACATCCCAGGTTTATAATAAAACGATTAAGTGCACTGCAAATTTATAGCCCAATCTTGAATTTAGGTAATATTATGAGCCAGCTTTAAACAGAGCAGCAAGCGGAGCAGTTCAACAATGTTTGGTTAGGAGATAAGGAAGTGACACTTGTCACTTAAAGTGGACTAACACCCAGGGGGATAAGATTCCCGGGCCGATCAGATCCCTCCCCGCGGGGCATCCGTTATCGGGATGTCCCGCGAGGTGAAACCCCCCAGGAAGCTTAGAAACCTTACCTTAACCCCGTTCCAATGGCGCATGCGTGGGCCGCGGCCGCGCCTCGCGCTTCCCTCTAGCAGGGCGGGCACCATTCACAAACGACTGGCACGGGCGCGCTCCCTGTAAGAGGGATGCGCGAGACGCGGCCTCCAGCGCTCAGAGCCGCTGTGGTTGGACGCCGCTTGTACGTGCATACCACAGCGTCTCTGAGCGCTCTGATTGGACGAGCGCCCGCGTAGGAGCGTGGTGAGGTGAGTGTTTCAGGGCGTTCTGGGGGTTTCACACAGCGGGGCACCGCCGATCGGGGGGCCCCACCGAAGTGGACCAAAACCCAGGATAGTCAAAATCCTGGGTGTTGGTCCACTTTAAGGAGCAGGCAGAGTGGGCAACTGCCTAAGGTGTATCAGAAAAGCGGCGTGTCCGATAAGTGAATACATTTAATTATAATGGGGCCGGGTAACAGCGCGCCCTCTGGATTCTCCACTTTGCAAACCCCCCACACCCGTTCACTGAAAACTCACCTTGATCTGGTGATCCGGCATCCCTGGGGTGGGCACTCAATCAGCACGCTCGGCTCCAAGCGGCTCCAAGCGTCTCCAAGCGCGCTGACGGACGCATCCCCCACTTCCCTCTAACAGGGAGTGGGCCCATGCCGTACATTCACAAACGGCTGGTGCACACCCTGCTGTGTTGGACCCGGAAGGTAAGTGAACGGGGCGACCTGGGGGGTTTCACACAGCGGGCCATCCCGATTCTGTATCCATTAAAATCACCCAGACTCAGAAGGAAGGCCGGAAGGCATTCAGTTTTTTTTTAGGCCCAATATAATGGGATAAAAAATTTTTTTTGTATGAATGAAAAGCTTGAACACTTAAGGTGACCTCTGTCGTTATGTACTGATAGATTATTGGAGCCAGGGCCGTATTTTGAGGGGGGCGCGCACCCCGGGCCTCCACCGCTTGCCCTGCAAAGGGGGCCTCCACCAACCATTGGGTTATGGTCTGGTCCAGGAGTCTTTTGAGTCTTTGGTCAGACGGGCCGCGGGGCGGCAACAAAGCTATCGGCGGCAGTGCCCCCCCCCCCCTGACAGGGAAGCCAAAGCCACCACAGGGCAGGTTGGAGAGTCTACAGCAGCAAAGCCGCCGCCAGCAACGCTACAGTGATGGGTGCAGAGCTGTCACTGCACATAAGCCACAAGTCCGCTCCCCTTACCTCTAGGCCACAACTGCCCCTTAACTTACTTAAATTACTAGCGGCTGGTATCGGCAGATGAGTGTCGGTACAGAGGTGCTGAGAGTGGCCGCTAGTATACTCTGTGATCGGCTATCGGGCGCTGTAACAGAGCGTCTCATTCACTGTAGTAACCTGGCCGGCATTGATGAATGTGATGTGTGTTGGGCGTTCTAACAGTACAGCATTACAGGTAGCAACAAAGCTATTGGAGGCAGTGGGCCCCCCCGCGTCTGGGCAAGCTTTTTTTTGTCTTTTCAAACCTGCAGCCAAAGCCACCACAGGGCAGGACGGAGAGTCTAGAGCAGCAAAGCCGCCGCCAGCAACGCTACAGTGATGGATGCAGAGCTGTCACTGCACATAAGCCACCAAGCACAGCCGCTGTCAGCTCAATGCAGGGAACCAGCCGGGCGACTACACTACCCCCCACCCAGAATGGCAAAGCAGGAGTTCCCGAGCAGCACCCACCCGCACAAGGGGGGCACAAGGGACTCCATCTGACGTTCCAGTTAGTAGGTGGGTGCCAGACAACCACCAATCAGCCACTTGGCTGGACTATTATTTTAAAGGGAAAAAAATACTGTTTCTGGGGCCTCGACCACACTTAATCCGGCCCATAATTGGAGCCAAAATGTTTTCTTTAAATTTAAAAACATTGTTTTAGACACCTTTCGATTCTAGTCCAACCTAATGAAAATGTGGGTTCAATTCAGCCTTTACCTGAATCTGAACAGCGATGCCATACCTACCAACTTTTCAGGGTGGGAAAGAGGGACATTTGTTAAATTAGGCCACACCCCCTCATTAAGGGATGGAAAGGAGATAGGATGTAACAGTTACAACAATAGAAACACTAAATAGGCAAATGAATCATTTATTGCTGCACATCTGCATGTTACACCTCAAAGAGGGACAAATAAGAACAACAAAGGACAGGGGGACATGGACTCAAAAGAGGGACAGTCCCTCCAAATCAGGGACACTTGGGAGGTATGGCGATACTTTCTTTAACGTTCTTGGTGAGCGTTTCCCCTTTATAACTTACCCAGAAGAGGAAATTGAAGAGAAACAAGAGGTATTTCAGGCAGATGGAGCCCCTCTCATCCTTCTCCTCATCCAGGTCATGGCCCATTATTGCTGAAAACAAAAGAGGACACTTTGGTAAATACCTGATTGATTTGTCTCCCTCCCCAACTCTGTGAATATCTTAAATCATTATTCACAGCACAACAAATCAAATTGTCAACTACCGGAGCTGTGTATCAAATCTGATTGATTCGTGGAAGCTGATTCACTACTAACACCAGGTATCGGCAGAGGAGCATCTTTATAGCGGCAACCGCTAGTAGACGCTGTAAGCGGGTATTGGGCGATGTACTAGAGCGTCTCAGTCGCTGTAGTATCCTGGCCGGCATTGATGAATGTGATGTATGTTGGGCGCTCTAACAGGGAGCGAGAGGTAGCGCCAGCTCAGTGCGTCCGACTCTTGGCGCTCCCACACCATACTTATCAAAAAAGGAAAAAACACAGCAGCGTCGCTCTAAAGCTGGGCGCTATTGCATAGAGCACCAGGTGCTGTGTGATTAAAGTCTGTTTTTGAACACATATCCACCAGTAACAAAGCGAAAACAATCCACAATAATTTGGAGTGGGCGTGCAAAGAACGCACCAATCTCCCAAAGGAAGCACCACTACAATCAACAGTATATATTAATGATTTTATTAGTACAAAAAAAACCCAAAAAATTAAAAATTGAGGTTGGCCTGACTGTTGCCCTGGGTGTTATCTTATGACGTGAGATTTAACCATTTATTTTCTCTCTGCTGGCACTTGCATTTATATCATATACTGTTATTGTCTGCACTTTAAAGTCTTATTGGTATGGGTTTCCCTGTGCAATATTAGGTAGTGTTTTAGGTTTATGTGTTTTTCATGCATTTGCACTTTATATATTGATATTTTTGTTTATATTGGATTATTGTATATACACTTTTTTGCACATATTTTTGCCATATATATATTATTAATATTTTTGTAGTATTGGTTTTATGAATTTGCACATATATTTACATGTGGTTAGAATTTTTTGTGCCGGCACAAAAAGGATGGGTTATTACTATTCTAGGATAATTAATATTATTCACCCATAGGGCAGTTTTTAATAGGCCCTTAGGGGCCATACACATTGATATAGATACATTTGGCCATACTGGTTGTTTTTAAATTTGTCTTGTGGTGTATGTATTTAAATTTTTTGTTTTTTTTTGTACTAATAAAATCATTAATATATACTGTTGATTGTAGTGGTGCTTCCTTTGGGAGATTGGTGTGTTCTTTGCACGCCCACTCCAAATTATGTGGATTGTATTTTTGATGGGTGAGCACACAGTGCACAGTGCACCCTTTGTTAGTAAATTAACAAAGCGAAAACACATGGAATGACATTGTTATAACACTGTGACATTAACACTTTAGTGCCAGACCTGTAATGAAAATTCTGCATAAAAATATAAAAAGTCAAAAAAATTTCTAAAAGTGTTTGTTTGCAGCCAGGAGACGTCACACAATGATTGGAGCAAAAAAAAACTAAACAAAAAATGTGAAAACGCTATTTAAACACAAGCAAATTAACGGTCATTGAAATGTATGGGAGAACGACACTGAGCGAAAGGTAAAACCTGGCGCTCTGGAAGATAGAGCGCCAGCGCTATACACTGAGCCGCCTCATGTAACGCTACATGGCGCTGTTAGAGGCGCTCACCAGAATCGCCTTTATAAATGTGGTTTTGTGTACAGCGCCCGGCGTTCACCAGACGCTGCCTGCTGCCGCGAGGCACTACCTGCCACTATCCCTTCTTAAATAACCCCCTCAGTACCACTTTTTGAGTTAATGTATGTGTGAGATGTGGCTCAATGTGCACATTTACTAAAAAAAAAAAAACAACAAACAAAAGGTTTACTGAATCAGGAGTAAGGGAAAAATGTGAGTGAATGGATTTTACTCATGAAAAAACGCACGCAAAAGCCTGGGTGCTTGGTGCTGAATCGACCCTTATAACGAACAAGATGATTCATTCTGAAAAGCCAGCCATCTCCCTCCTTACATTGTGTTACATTGTCATAGCCAAAGAGCAGCTGATGTTGTTTCTTTCGTAATCAGCTGTGATACATTGAGGCTTATTCATTACTAATGCCAGGTATCGGCAGATGAGCGTCTGTATAGCGGTGCTTAGAGCGACTGCTAGTAGACGATGTAAACATGTATCGGGCGCTGTAACAGAGCGTCTCAGTCACTGTAGTAACCTGGCCGGCATTGATGAATGTGATGTGTGTTGGGCGCTGTATCACCAGTACAGTGCTGCAGGGAGAGAGAGGTAGCGCCAGCTCAGTGCGACCGACTCAGCGCTCCACACCATACTTATCAAAAATACCATTTTGTGAAATACTCACCTGTAAAATGGGTATTATAAGTATGTCACACACCCCGCTTCAGAATATCCATAACATGTGGGTAATACCGACCTGAAGCAAAAAAGAAAGCCCCTCCCTGATCCATAAATACCTGGGACCTCCCACTCATTACCCAGTATATAGAAGCAGTAAGGTAAGGGACCAGGAAGAGGCAAATATAAATCAAGATAACGCAAAGTTCACAATATAAAGGATCCTGAATACAAAAAGGGCGGGTGAAGCGGGGTGTGTGACATACTTATAATACCCATTTTACAGGTGAGTATTTCACAAAATGGTATTATTCTAAGTATGTCACACACCCCGCTTCAGAATATCCATAACATGTGGGACATCCAATAGCAGTGTCCATAACAAGGGCGGGGATCCAAAACAAGGCAACAATGCACAACTTAAACCACAACAGCTTGCAGAACTTTGCGGCCAAAAACAGCATCCGCTGAGGCCCGAACGTCAACCTTGTAAAACTTGGAAAAAGTGTGAACAGAGGACCAAGTAGCGGCCTTACAAACTTGCTCAACAGAGGCCTGGTGCTGGAAGGCCCAGGACGCTCCAACCGCACGAGTAGAATGAGCAGTAACACGAAAAGGGGGACTCCTCCCCTTGGCAGAATAGGCCCCAATGATGGCCTGACGAATCCATTTACTAATGGAAGATTTGGCAGGAGCCAAACCTTTCCTAGGCCCAAAGGGCACCACAAAAAAAGCATCAGTCTTACGAAAGGAAGACGTAACCACCAGATAATATTTCACAACACGGACTACATCCAAGGAATGCAGTGCCCTTTCCTTGTCGTTGCTGGGATGAGGACATAGAGAAGGCAGAACAATGTCCTGATTCAGATGAAAGGCAGAGACCACCTTAGGAAGAAAATCCGGCTTGAACCGAAAGACAACCTTGTCCTGATGCCTTTCGAAGTACGGAGCTTTAATGGATAAAGCTGCCAACTCAGAAACACGCCTAACCGAAGTGATGGCCACCAAAAAGGCCACCTTTTGGGTAAGAGAAGACAAAGCAATCTCATTCAAAGGCTCAAAAGGGGGACCCTGAAGAGCAGAAAGAACCAGGTTCAAATCCCAAACTGGAACAAAGGGCTTCCTAGGAGGCCGTACATGCGTAACTCCTTGGAAAAAGGTCTTGACTAAGGGATGAAGAGCAAATGACCTTTGAAAAAACACCGCCAGGGCAGAAACCTGCCCCTTCAAGGTACTAAGTTGAAGCCCCAAATCCAGACCATGTTGAAGAAACTCCAGGATTCTGGAAATGGAAAACTCCCGACAAGAGAAAGACCTACTTTCACACCAGTCAATATAGGACCTCCAAGTCCTATAGTAAATAGTAGAGGAAGAGCGCTTCCTGGCGCTAATGAGAGTCTGAACCACCGCGTCAGAAAGACCTTCTTCCTTTAAGATGGCGGTTTCAGCAGCCACGCCGTCAAAGCCTGCGAAGGTAAATTGGGATAGCGCAGCCGACCCTGGGTAAGCAGGTCCGGTAGAAGAGGCAGAACGAACTGATCCTCTGCCAGTCTTACCAGGTCTGCGAACCAAACTTGCCTTGGCCACCTTGGTGCCACTAGAATCGCCGACACGCCCTCCAGAGTCAGCTTGCGCACCACTCTGGCTACCATTGGAAACGGAGGGAACAGGTAAAGGAACCCCAGATCCCTCCAGTTCAGAGACATGGCATCCACTGCCAGAGCCAGAGGATCCTGCGAGAGAGACACAAAGACTGGAAGCTTGTGATTGTGACGAGAGGCAAAGAGGTCCACCGCTGGGAACCCCCACCTGAGACATATCGAACAAAACACCGTGGGACTGAGAGACCACTCCCCCTGACGAGAGGAGGCTCTGCTCAGCAAGTCCGCCTCCGTGTTTTCCACTCCCGGAATGTAGACTGCTGAGATACACGGGACGTGACTCTCCGCCCAGTCCAGAATCAAGCGAAACAGAACCAACCTGATGGCCCTCAACTCCAAAACATTGATGGGCTTGTGAGCCTCCTGCGGACTCCACAGACCCTGGAACTGGAGGTCCTTCCAAACACCCCCCCAACCTGACAGACTGGCATCCGTGGTGACAGTTTCTCAACACGGGGCCAGAAAGGATCTGCCCTGCGACAGATTGGCCGACCCCAGCCACCATTGCAGGGATCGACGAACTCGGGGAGTCATCAGGAAGGACTGATCCAACGATAGAGGAGACTTGTCCCAAACCTTCAACAGATGAAGCTGAAGCGTCCTCGTATGAAACTGCGCAAAGGGAACTGCCTCGAATGAAGCCACCATTAACCCCACCAGCCTCATCCCTAGCCGGATGGACGGACGAGGGGCCGACAAGAGAAGCCGAGCTAATTCCTGAATCAAAAGAATCTTGGCCTGAGGCAGAAACACCCTGGCCTGCGAAGTGTCCAGAGACATTCCCAGAAAGGTCACTACTCTGGACGGAGTGAGAGAAGACTTGGGGTGGTTGACCACCCAACCAAACCTCTCCAGGGTGGACACCACCATTCTGGTATCCAACTCCGCTTGGTTGAAGGAGGAGGCCATGATCAGAAGATCGTCCAAATAGGGCACAATGCGGATGCCCTGAACCCTTAGCAGAGCCATCACCCCCGCTAGCACCTTGGTGAACACCCGAGGGGCCGAGGTGAGGCCGAACGGGAGTGCTACAAACTGAAAATGCCGATCCTCCACCACAAACCTGAGAAACCTCTGGTGTGCTGGAAAAATTGGAACGTGTAGATAAGCATCCTTGATGTCTATGGACGTCAGAAAGTCTCCCTGACGAAGAGAGTGAATGGCCGAACGTAGTGTTTCCATGCGGAATTTCCGTGGCCGGATGAACCTGTTGAGATCCAAGATGGGTCGGACCGATCCGTCCTTCTTGGGTACCGTGAACAGATTGGAATAAAAACCCCTGCCCTGATCCGAAGGGGGCACTGGGCAAATGACAGCCATGTCCAGAAGGTTCTGCACTGCCAACAGAAGCCCCTGCGCCGCCAAAGGTTCTGAAGGCATCCGAGACCTGAAAAATCTGGAAGGGGGGCGGAGCTCGAACTCCAGCTTGTAACCGGAAGACACCACTTCCCGGATCCATCGGTCCGAGACCTCTTGATCCCAAACTTGGGAAAAGAGTCGCAGCCGTCCCCCCACCCGCAAGGGTGAGGGCGCCCCCTCATTGCTGAGCCGGCTTGGCAGCCGGCTTGGGCTTAGAGCCCCAACTGAATCCTGGACGGGCACGACCTCTGCCCCTGCTCCCGGAATCTCCTCTGGAAGAAGGGAATGCAAATCCCCTGCCAGATCTGGCCCCACGAAAGGAGGGGGTAAAGGAAGGCACCCCTCGAAAGGGGCGACGTTGTTTCTTGCGTTGGGGTAACCTACCACCCTTGGTGACAGAGTCCAATGTCTCTCCAAAAAGCCGTAACCCAACAAAGGGTAGAGCCGTTAGTGACTTTTTGGACATAAAATCTGCCGCCCACTGGCGCAGCCACACCGAACGCCGAATAGTGACCAGCAGCGCCGACGTTCTACCACACATCATCAAAGTGTCATCCAAGGCTGTCAACACGATAAAAACAGCTCACACCGTTTGAGGCTAAGGAACTCAGCACTACCGGGACGCAGCCCGGAAGAGGTCAACAGGTCCCTAACCACGGACCTAGCAGCCAACACCATCAGCGCCGATGCGCAAACAGGCCGCATGGCTGACCCAACGCTAGCAAAACCATGACAAGCCATCTGGTCAATACGTTTATCCTCTCCATCCTTGAGAATAGAACAATCAGGTCTATTTAAAACCGAGGAATTGGACAACCCCAAAACCGGCGCATCCACCTCGGGGGGAGATGCCCAGCGCTTAACTGCCTCCGAAGGAAAGGGATATTTCCTATCCCATCCCTGAGGGATGCCAGGGAGCCGAGCCGGCCTGTCCCATTCTTTGGCAATAATTTTGTCAAAATGCCTTTGTGTAGGGAATTCCAAGCGCGGCTTGGATTCCTCAAACAATTCACCCTTCTGCTGTGACACCTCCTCAGGAGGGGATATATTCAACACCTCCAACATCAGAGCCAGAGCGTGGGGAGTATCAGAGGATCTCCCCAAATCCCCCAGCTCGGCATCAGTGCCAAAGGACTGCTCATCGTCCGAAAAATCAGAATCCTCATAAACTTCCCCTTCTTCTAGCTGGGAATAGTCAGACCAATCCAGATTATTAACATCCTCCAGGTCCTCCGCCAGCGGAGCCGGCGACAAATGCTTTCTCTTAGTCGGAGCCTTACGGGCAACCGAGCCAGAGATAATTTTTTCAAGGTTAGCCAATCTGGCGCACATCTCAGATTGCAGCTCCCTGCCCATGACGACATCGCACGGGGCGCGTGTCAAAGCGGGAGGTGGAGATGAAGCGACCGGCGGTGCTGACCCAGACGCCTGTGGTTCGGACTGCCGCGTGATGGTCTGCTGTGCACATGGTATACACAGAAGTACATCGTCCCCAGAAATGGATACCCCACATAACATACACTTTCGGGGATGCCCCGAAGGGGCCCCGAGCCCAGTATCCGGGGATGCCTCCATAAGGTGAACTTTGTTTAGGAAAAGTCGCTATGACCCAGGGAATTACGCCGTTAGACAACCCGGGATGCCCCTTTAATGTCCAGAGTGGGAGGATTTATGGCAAACAATTAACCCAGAGATAAGGATCAGGAGGGACCCCCTAAATGCTACTGGCGAACCTTCTGAACCACCATCTGAAAAACAGAACAGAAGGACTGTTTTTAGATAAGGCTAATGAAAAAAGACAACAATCAAACAGGAAGAAAGAATGGCCAGAGGCCACTTACAGATCCAACGACCAAAATGGCGACCGTGAGGGAAGATCCAGACGCTCCACAGCAACAGGCAGGGCTGCAGTCAGAGAGGAAGAAGGGGGCGTGGCCAGCGCGGGACGCGCGCGAGGCCGGGCCACGCCCCCCTCTCCCCCCCCAAGAGCTCCGCAGTGGCACCAGCGAGGGCAGGAGGCGGGGAGCGGTGACGCGTCGTCACTCCGGCCCCGCCCCCCCCCAGCCTGCGTGAGGGGAGCTGAAATCACCTCAGGAAGAAATGTGAAGAAATGTGCTCAGAGCCGGCAATAGTAAGAAGCGGTCGCCGGCCCGGCCAAGTAAAAACACACTGACACACACACAAGGGAAAAAACGGGAGGGACAAGTCCCGGCCCCGCCAGCGGTCCGGCACCCGCCGCCCCCCCCCCCCCCCCCCCACAGCAACATGGCGTGAGGTGAAAACCTCCGCCATTAACAGAGAGGAAGGGAGGAAGGAGGGAAGAAGGCAGCCAGCACCGCACAGGCTGCAGCGCTTTGTATTTAAAGTAAAAACACACGCACACACACACACTCATGTAACCTGCCCATATAAACTAATGAATTTATAAAAACGAACACTCCCCCACCCCACCTATGGAAGGGGATCCTGGGAGGGACATAGTATGAAAGTAAGGGACAGGGCATCCCAAACCGGGGTCACCAACCCGGTAATACCGCCTACCCTCTCATATAGGGTCTCACGGTAGAGCATAGCTCCTGAGCACCTAATGTGCTGAAATACCCTCGCCTGGACCCTCAGCCGAGGCTGGGAGGCATATGGATTTTTTGATAAGTATGGTGTGGAGCGCTGAGTCGGTCGCACTGAGCTGGCGCTACTTCTCTCTCTCCCTGAAGCACTGTACTGGTGATACAGCGCCCAACACACATCACATTCATCAATGCCGGCCAGGTTACTACAGTGACTGAGACGCTCTGTTACAGCACCCGATACATGTTTACATCGTCTACTAGCGGTCGCTCTAAGCACCGCTATACAGACGCTCATCTGCCGACAATTCTGCATAAAAATATAAAAAGTCAAAAAAGTTTCTTAAATGAGGCCAGGAGAGGTCACGCAATGATTTGAGGCACAACAAAAACCCTCTTTAAACAGAAGAAAAGGAACGTCCATTGAAATGTATGGGAGAGCGACACAGAGCGAAAGGTAATACATAGCGCTCTGGAAGTTAGAGCACCGACGCTATCCACTGAGCCGCCTGTAATAATAATACATGTGACGCTACATGGCGCTCACCAGATTCGCCTTCATAAATGTGGTTTTGCGTACAGTGCCCGGCGTTCACCAGATGCTGCCTGCCGCTACGAGGCGCTACCTGGCGCTATCCCTTCTTAAATAACCCCCCACATTGTCATAACCAAGGAACAGCTGTTGTTGTTTGTTTCATAATCAGCTGTGATACATTGTAAAGCAGTCATGAGTCTGCTATTGAAATACAAATAGCTCACAGATAGCTGACAGCCTTATGTGATCAGGCTGCTGTGATAGAGAGAACACTGTGAAGCAGGGGCGGACTCGCCATATGACTAAGGACCGTAGCGGCGTCCGAAACGCGTTGATCTTCATTCGTTTTTATGCTGTTTTGGATTACATTCTTTTAATGAGGACACCAATAAATGTTATATTTTATGGAGTGCTGACCTACCAGTGACTTTCCCCAGTGCCTCAGGGGTGTGGGATACCCCGGTCTTTGCACCCACTGCAAATTTCCTGACCAGAGTGCACCCTCCACCTTTTTGTTTGTTCGCGGACTCGCCATAGGGAGACCTGGGACAATGCCCGGTGGGCCACACTGCTTTGGGGCCAGTTGGGCTGCTGCTATTAATATTCCTGGCAATTATATAGGAAGTCAGGCTACAAATGCACACCTTGAAACACCAGTTAGAAGACTAGATATGACAACAAAGAACGGGGTTCAAAATATAGCTAGCTGTGTCTGCTTAATAGCACAGCTTATCAGTAACATGCAAATAAAGAGATGTGCTATATCTAATGAACACCCAACTACAACATGATGCAAAAAAGTGTCAAGTTTTAATAAATAGTGAATGAAATTGATCAATGTTTACAATGAGATATGTTTGCATAAAGAATACAAAGCTCTAGACATAATGGATATAGAGTCTCCAGGGTTGTGTCACCAATGTAATAGGGGAATAACCCAAATCAGTTATACACAGTGCATACAGACTAGCAGTGTGCAATGCAGAGATGGACACAATCCATGGTACACAAACAAGCACTAATGCATACATGTAAGTCAATTAACAGAAACAAAAGACATTAAAGTGGACCAACACCCAGGATTTTGACTATCCTGGGTCTTGGTCCACTTCGGTGGGGCACCCCCGATCGGGGTGCCCCGCTGTGTGAAACCCCCCCGATCACCCGAAAAACTCACCTCTCCCCGCTCCCAGCGCCGACGGACAAGCCATTTGACAGGAGCGGACAAGCGGCTCCTCCGCCACCGCCTCCCGCGCGTCACTCTTGACGCGCGCGCGCCCGCGCCCGCCATTCACAGACGGCCGGCGCGGGCGCGCGCACGTCTAGAGGGGCGCGGGGGAGGCAGCGGCGGCCGGCCGCCGAAGACAAGGTAAGGGGATTTGGCGTGTTTGGGGGGGTTTCACCCCGCGGGACATCCGAGATCGGGATGTCCCGCGGGGTGAAACCCCCCCAAACACGCCAAATGGGAGGGAGGTGATCGGCATGAGGGAGGTGATCGGCCCGGGAATCTTATAGATTCCCGGGCCGATCACGGGAGGGTGTTGGTCCACTTTAATGGTAAGGTAAGACAGCAGTATACCTCTGTTGGATGACAACCTAAACCCTCAACGTTTCGGTTGAGTAAGGCCCTTATTTATGAAGGAATAGCGACAGGTAGCGACGGGTGAGCGAACGGTAATGACGGTCACCGCCAAGAGAACGCCGGCTCCCCACCGCAATCACACATTTATCAAGCCGATCCTGCTTAGCGACTGACAGAGCGCCAGATAGCGAATCATTCATCATTATTCCAGCCTCACCCCACAGCGCCAGCGAGCGACCTTGAACAGCGACAGGTATGACCTCTCGCTACCTGGCGCTCTCCAATGCATTTCAATGGAACAACCTTTAAATATTAATAATTAATTGTTATTAATGTTTTTTTTTTTTTTTTTTTTTTAAATGTGAAAAATTCTGTGACCACTTCTGCCATGTTAGATAATTTTTTTAAGGGAAAAAAAAAAAAATTTGTGCAGAATTGATATTACAGGTCTGATATTATTGTATTCATATTACTAAATTCTTAAAAATTTTTTTTTTTTTTGGTTTCCAAAAATATGGTGGTTTGGGGGTTAAAAAACTACTTTTAACACATCGCCGCCAGCGCTCTGGGGTTTAAACATGCATTTCACAGCGCGAGAATTTTTGAGCTTGATTTTTTGATGAATATGGTGGGAGCCGGTCGCTCTGACCAGTCGCTATCATGCGCACCCATACATCGCGGAACCTGTCAAACAGCGACTCGTCACCCCGTATTCAACATTACTGCACACCGACTCAGTCGCTATCAACAACCGAACAATGGCCAAGCACAGCGACTACTAGCGGGCGCTGTGAAAATACTGCTACAGTCGCTCAACTGTCGCTACCTGCCGCTATTAATGAATCGGCCTCTAAACCTTCATCAGGAGGGAGAAGCTGTGACCACAGCTTCTCCCTCCTGATGAAGGTTTACTCAACCGAAACGTTTACTCAACCGAATGTCCGAATGTCTTTTGTTTCTGTTAATTGACTTACATGTATGCATTAGTGCTTGTTAGTGTACCATGGATTGTGTCCATCTCTGCATTGCACACTGCTAGTCTGTATGCACTGTGGCCCTTATTTAACAAGGGATAGCGCCAGGTAGCGACTGGTGAGCGAACGGTAATGGCGATCACCGCCACGAGAACGCCGGCTCCCCACCACAATCACACATTTATCAAGCCGATCCTGCTTAGCGACTGAGCTAGCGCCAGATAGCGACTCATTCATCATTATTCCAGCCTCACCCCACAGCGCCAGCGAGCGACCTTGAACAGCGCCAGGTATGACCTCTCGCTACCTGGCGCTCTCCAATGCATTTCAATGGAACAATCTTTAAATATTTATAATTAATTGTTAATAATTTTTTTTTTTTTTTTAATGTGAAAATTTCTGTTACCACTTCTGCAATGTTAGATATTTTTTTTAAGGTAAGAAAAAAATAAAAAAAAATTTGTGCAGAATTGATATTACAGGTCTGATATTAATGTATTCATATTCCAAAATGTTTTTATAAACTTGTTTTTTTGGTTTCCCAAAATATGGCTGTTTGGGGGTTAAAAAACTACTTTTAACCCATCGCCGCCAGCGCTCTGGGGTTTAAACATGCATTTCACAGCGCGAGAATTTTTGGAGCGTGATTTGTTAATGAATATGGTGGGAGCCGGTCGCTATGGCCATTCGCTATCATGCGCACCCATACAGCGCGGAACCTGTCAAATAGCGACTCATCACCTTGTATTCAACATTACTGCACACCGACTGAGTCGCTATCAACAACCGAACAACGGCCAAGCACAGCGACTACTAGCGGGCGCTGTGAAAATACCGCTACAGTCGCTCAACTGTCGCTACCTGGCGCTGTTAATGAATCGGCCTCTAAACCTTCATCAGGAGGGAGAAGCTGTGACCACAGCTTCTCCCTCCTGATGAAGGTTTACTCAACCGAAACGTTAGGTTGTCATCCAACAGAGGTATACTGCTGTCTTACCTTACCATTAATGTCTTTTGTTTCTGTTAATTGACTTACATGTATGCATTAGTGCTTGTTTGTGTACCATGGATTGTGTCCATCTCTGCATTGCACACTGCTAGTCTGTATGCACTGTGTATAACTGATTTGGGTTATTCCCCTATTACATTGGTGACACAACCCTGGAGACTCTATATCCATTATGTCTAGAGCTTTGTATTCTTTATGCAAACATATCTCATTGTAAATATTGATCAATTTCATTCACTATTTATTAAAACTTGTCACTTTTTTGCATCATGTTGTAGTTGAGTGTTCATTAGATATAGCATATCTCTTTATTTGCATATTAATATTCCTGCCCCCTTCGTCTCCCTCTCAGCCCCCTTTGTACCCAGCCCCACTGTTTCAACAAGCCAAGGAACCTCAGCCCCCATTCTACAGCCCGGCATCATGGTTGGGGGGCCTCAGCAGGGGCGTCTCGGGCCGGCCAGGGTCTAGTAAAATCCAGGGCTGGTTTTTGGGCCCCAGTCTGCCATTGCTGTGATTGTCTCCTCTATCATGCATGATAAATAACCTGTGTGTGTGTGTATATAGACAGCATGGAGGTGCCTATAGCCAGGACCCCACCCGTCAGGATACACAGAGCATGTGCCTGCTCTTCACTACGAGTAACATGCGGCTTTTCACTTGCTCAGTGTTCCAGCTTGATGGAAGGACATTACACAGAGAGCATTTACGCTGATATATAATTCATCAGCCTGATCAATAGATGTAAGAAGTGTTGTGAGAAGGAAAAAGGATCAATGCTGCCCAACATTTATATATTTAGATCCAGGGACGAGCTCCGCGCTGTTTGCATCAAACTAACCGCTTAACACCCTCCGAGCACAACTCCAACAACACAAATCAATGGGAGAAAACAAAAGTTTATGGGAATTGTTGCTGTGTAACTGTAGCTGGGCTAAGAAATGGCTTTAACTCAGTGGTGGACTGGGGCCAAAAATCAGCACAGGATTTTATCTCTGCTGGCCAACCATTGTGCTCCAAAGCTGAGGCTAAATCATTAGGGGGAGGACACGGGCTAGGGTTGCTTGGGTGAGGGGAATGGGGGGCTAGGATTGGATGGGAGTGTTAGGCCCTTATTTAACAAGGGATAGCGACAGGTAACGCCTGGTGAGCGACCGGTAATGACGGGCCCCGCCACGAGAACGCCGGCTCCCCACCACAATCACACATTTATCAAGCCAATCCTGCTTAGCGACTGAGATAGCGCCAGATAGCCACTCATTCATCATTATTCCAGCCTCAGCCCACAGCGCCAGCGTCCGACCTTGAACAGCGACAGGTATGACCTCTCGCTACCTGGCGCTCTCCAATGCATTTCAATGGAGCAATCTTTAAATATTCATAATTAATTCATATTAATGTATTTTTTTATTTTTTTTTTTAAATGTGAAAAATTCTGTGACCACTTCTGCCATGTTAGAATTTTTTTTTAAGGTTAAAAAAAAAAAAAAAAAATAACTTTCGGCAGAATTGATATTACAGGTCTGATATTAATGTATTCATATTACAAAATGTAATTAAAAACTTGTTTTTTTTGGTTTCCAAAAATATGGTTGTTTGGGGGTTAAAAAACTACTTTTAACCCATCGCCGCCAGCGCTCTGGGGTTTAAACATGCATTTTGCAGCGCGAGAATTTTTTGAGCGTGATTTGTTAATGAATATGGTGGGAGCCGGTCGCTATGGCCAGACGCTATGATGCACTCCCATACATAGTGGAACCTGTCAAATAGCGACTCCTCACCCAATATTCAACATTTCCGCACACCGACTGAGTCGCTGTCAACAACCGAACAACGGCCAAGCACAGCGACTACTAGCGGGCGCTGTGAAAATACTGCTACAGTCGCTCAACTGTCGCTACCTGCCGCTATTAATGAATCGGTCTCCCCGTAAAGGTAGCAGCCAAGACTGCCTCAAAGCAGCGCGGCCCACCGGGCATTTGCCTGGCTCTCCCTATGGTCAGTCTGCCCCTGCTCTAACTGCATCTATTGTGATCCAGCAAATGTACTCACTTGTTTCGTAGGGCTTTATTCATGAAGGGATAGCGCCAGGTAGTGCCTTGTAAGTGGCAGGCAGCGTCAGGTAGCGGCAGGTGAACGCCGGACACGGCGCGCAATTAAACATTTATAATGGCAATTCTGGTGAGCGACTCTTACAGCGACACATAACGACCGATTCATCATCACAGACGGCTCAGCGGATCCCGGCGGCGCTCTGGCTTTCAGAGCGCCTGATATTATTACCTGTCGCTACCTGTCGCTCTCCCATACATTTCAATGGACGTTACATTTATTCTCGTTAAACAGGGTTTTCTTTTAATTTTTTTTTTCGTTTTGTATCAAATCATTGTGTGACTTCTCTTGGCCTATTTAAATACATTTTTTGATTTGTTATATTTTTATGCAGAATTGTCATTACAGGTCTGGTATTAAAGTGTTAATGTCACAATGTAATAACAATGTAATTCTATGGCCTCGATTCAATAAAGGTAGAAAAAAAGTCTCATGGTAGTAAAAAAATTCAATTCATGAGAAAAAAGCCTGAGAATGTCACTGTTACTGAATCACTAGATAAAAAGACAATGAAAGTCAATGGCAGCTTTTACTACAGTGTAGAAAGGAGGAAACGGTTCTCTACTTTTCTTAGGAGTAAAAATGTGCCATTGACTTTCATTGTTTTCCTATCTGGTGATTCAGTAACAGTGACATTCTCAGGCTTTTTTCTCATGAATTGAATCTTTAACTATCATGAGAATTTTTTTCTACCTTTATTGAATCGAGGTCTATGTGTTTTCGCTTTGTTACTAGTGGATATGTGTTCAAAGACGGCCTTTTAATCACACAGCGTCTGGCGCTCTAAGCTATAGCTACCAGATCCAGAGTGCCGACGCTGTGTGAGGGTTTTTGGTGCATATGATGTGAGTCGCTGAGACTCGGTCGCACTGAGCAGTCGCTGCTGTTCGCTCCCTGCAACGCTGTACTGGTGTTAGAACGCCCAACATACATCTCATTCATCAATGCCGGCCATGTTACTGCAGCGACTGAGGCGCTCTGTAATAGCGATCCACAGCCGATCATAGTGACCACTGGCGGTCGCTCTGAGCGCTGCGCTACAGACGCTCATCTGCCGATACCTGGCGCTAGTAATGAATCAGCCTGAAAGCACATGTGCATCATGCAATGAGTTTCAGGAGGAACAGGCTCTTAGGCCCTTATTTAAGAAGGGATAGTGGCAGGTAGCGCCTGGTTAATGAGAGGTAGCGACAGATAGCGACTGGTCAACGCCGGACACAGCACGCAATTACACATTTATCAAGCAGAATCTGTTGAGCGACTGGGATAGCGCCATGTAGCGTCTGATACATCATTTTTACAGCCTCAGCGAACAGCGCCAGCGTTCAGCCTTGCACAGCGCCAGGTATGACCTCTCGCTACCTGACGCTCTCCCATACATTTCAATGGACGATCCATTTCTTCTCTTTAAGAAATCACAAATAATTCTGTGACCTCTTCTGGCATTGAAATAGCAGTTTTTTTCATATTTTTTAAATTTTTTAAATATTTCCTCAAAAATGACATTACAGGTCTGCCATTAAAGTGTTCATGTTACAAAGTTGTTACAATGTAATTCCATATGTTTTCGCTTTGTTACTGGTGGATACATGTTCAAAAACAGCCTTTAATCACACAGCCTCCGGCGCTCTGGGCTTCAGACAACTATTTTTCAGCGCCAGAGATTTTTGCAGCTGTTTTTTTCCTGAATATGGTGTGAGTCGGTCGCTATGAGCAGTCGCTAACATGCGCTCCCATACAGCGCTGTACTGGTCAAATAGCGACTCCTCACAATGTATTCGCCATTACTGAACAGCGACTGAGTCACTATAAAGTAGCGACTCACGGCCGAGCACTGCGACTACTAGCGGGCGCTCTGAAAATGCCGCTACAGACGCTCATCTGTCGCTACCTGCCGCTAATGATGAATCAGCCTGTAAGTTTCTTCTAGTTGTGGTTGGGCCCTCCCCATTACTGCTCTACGCACAGGGCCGTACATGAATATAAAGTATCCTTTAGCAGCAGCTTGCCGCCAGTCCACCCATGTCTGGGGCCAGACTCGCCCTGGCTGACATTTGCACACTCCCTCCAGAGACTGTGTAGTGTGGGCAGCCTACTGGGATTTCTCCCAATGATCCCGATGGCAGTCCCGTCCCTAAACATAATCGCAATGTTCTGTATTTGTTACCATAAATAAAACATATTGAAATAAAAAAGAAACAATATCCCCCATCACTTACCTAAAACAGATATTGTGTCTGGAATTGGATTTTAAAGTGGACCAAAACCCACAGAGAACGGTCCAGGAATCTATAAGATAATAAAATCGGGCTGCCTCGCTGTGTGAACCCCCCCAGGTCACCCATAATCTCACCTTCTTTCCCGGTCCAACGGCACATGCGCAAGCAGAGGCCGCATCCCCACTATCCCTCTAGCAGGGCCCGTGCCCACGCCAGGCATTTGTAAAAGGCTGGTGCGTGCATGCTCCTTGGTAGAGGGTACCGGGGGATGCGGTTGCCAGCGCACTCGGCTCCGCTCGCCTTAGCCAAGCTGACGTGAGCGAATCCGAGCGCGGTGATTGGATGAGACGGTGCATATGCTCCATAGGACCGAGGAAAGGTGAGTGCGATTGGGCGACCTGGGGGGGGGTTTAACACAGCGGGGCATCCCCGATTGGGGGGCAAGGACCAAAAACCAGGCGAGTCAAAATCCTGGGTTTTGGTCCACATTAAACAGGAACATTACAGGTCATGGGAAGTTAGTAAAAACTGCCCACACCTGGCTTGCCCGGTCCCGCTGCCCTTCTGGTTTAGAAAATTGTTCATTTGAGCTTACCTATCCGGTTGCATTGCGCTTGGCATCCCTTCGCTCCCCTTTGTCCTCCGTAGGGCAATGGCATCTTGGATTCCGGACATACACTGTGGCGTCCTCCCCTCAGATATCGCGCATGCGCAGTGTCATTGCATAGGTAGGTTTAAGGGGGATCTGAGTAGGGTCCACAGAGGGGTTAATTTCTCTGTAGCTCCTGCTCTTGTCCTCCACAGGTGCGCTGGTTGTTAGAAATTAGAAACACAATACAACCTCAAATGTCGCGGGGTTGTTTGGCCTCTTTTTCTAGCAGATTGCTTTTTGATCTCGGCTGCAAGATTGATATTATTCAAAGTTGCTGCCAGTTTAACACAAAATTAGATTAAACAAAATGCGGCTAAGAAAGGTATGTAGAAACACTTACCCGCCTAGCCCGAGGGTGCTCGACCTGCCCTGGGCCAATGAGTGTGGTGCGCAGAGCTTATGACATGCTACACCGCTTGTGGTGCATCTGAAAGTTGGTTGCTTCTTATTGCAATAATGGTCCAATCTAGGGATGAGCGAACCGGTTCGGACGAACCGGAATTCGCTCCAAATTTCAGGGAAAATTCGATTCGGCGTGAACCCGAATTTTTTTTGGTTCGTGCCGATCGAATTTTCCCTGAAATAAAAAAAATAAAATACCGGCATGGTGGGAGCGGGCAGGCCGGCTACGCTGTCAGCGGGCGGCGGAAGCCGGCCCGCTGACAGCGCAGCCGACCTGCCCGCTCCCACCATGCCGGCATTTTTTTAAAAAGCAAACACTTACCTGCATGGTCGGAGAGTGGAGGCCGGCGCCGTTCTCAGCTGTCATCAGAGGACACGTCATCAAAGGGCGCCTGAGAGCGGCGCCGGCCTCCACGCTCTGACCATGCAGGTAAGTGTTTGCTTTTTAAAAAAATGCCGGCATGGTGGGAGCGGGCAGGCCGGCTGCGCTGTCAGCGTAGCCGGCCTGCCCGCTGCCACCATGCCGGCATTTTTTTTTTCAGATGAGCGATTCGTGAAAGTTCGATTCGGGTGAACCCGAATTTCTTGGGGAAATTTGGCGAATCGCCCGAATCGAACTTTCAAGAAGTTCGCTCATCTCTAGTCCAATCGATGAATTAATTCTTCAAGCTTTTATTTTAAAACGAGTATTGTTGATAATATAATAAACAATGTGGCAAAGGATGTCCTTATTGCTCTCTGGAGGGTCTTGCTCCGCTTGCAAGAATGTCCAGTGTTGCGCTAGTCCTAGTGCGCTGTATTGCATGTGTACTACATACCTTTCTTAGCCGCATTTTGTTTAATCTAATTTTGTGTTAAACTGGCAGCAACTTTGAATAATATCAATCTTGCAGCCGAGATCAAAAAGCAATCTGCTAGAAAAAGAGCCCAAACAACCCCGCGACATTTGAGGTTGTATTGTGTTTCTAATTTCTAACAACCAGCGCACCTGTGGAGGACAAGAGCAGGAACTACAGAGAAATTAACCCCTCTGTGGACCCTACTCCGATCCCCCTTAAACCTACCTACCAAGATACTGTCAGACGAGCCTTCTGACCAGGTGCAGCTCCATACTAAGCGCCATCCTCACACACCCGTATTTTCAGTGTCATTGCATAGGCTGCAATGACACTCAGTGCAGAAGAGCACGAGATCTGAGGAGTGGTGTGCAAGTTTTGAAGAGCAGACGGCTAGAGGTAAGTATTGCTAAGCCCACTGCGATCAGGTCAGCAACAGCTAAAGGGGGGGACAGGCGGATTGCAGGAGGATGCTGGCTTTTCAGATAACGCCAACATCTAAAAGGTAGTGCGGGAGGAGAGAGTGATGTTATCACAGGAACAACAAGGCTGTTCGAAAGGCTGCTTTAAAGTGGCTCGAAACCCATGCCCCAACGGCCCTGAAATTTATAAGATTTCCAGGGCCGCTGAATTCCCTCTTCCCAGGGGATCCAGAAACGAGATGCCCCACTGTATAGTTCTCCCAGGTCGCCCATACACTTACCTTCTTTCTTAGGCCCTTATTTAACAAGGGATAGCGACAGGTAGCGACTGGTGAGCGGCCGGTAATGACGGGCCCCGCCACGAGAACGCGGCTCCCCACCACAATCACAAATTTATCAAGCCAATCCTGCTTAGCGACTGAGATAGCGCCATATAGCGACTCATTCATCATTATTCCAGCCTCAGCCCACAGCGCCAGCGTCCGACCTTGAACAGCGACAGGTATGACCTCTCGCTACCTGGCGCTCTCCAATGCATTTCAATGGAACAATCAATAAATATTCATAATTAATTGTTATTGTTTTTTTTGTTTTTTTTTAAATGTGAAAAATTCTGTGACCACTTCTGCCATTTTAGATTTTTTTTTAAGGGAAAATAAAAAATAAAAAATTGTACAGAATTGATATTACAGGTCTGATATTAATGTATTCATATTACCAAATTATTAAAAAAACTTGTTTTTTTTGGTTTCCAAAATTATGGTTGTTTGGGGGTTAAAAAACTACTTTTAACACATCGCCGCCAGCGCTCTGGGGTTTAAACACGCATTTCACAGCGCGAGAATTTTTTAAGCGTGATTTGTTAATGAATATGGTGGGAGCCGGTCGCTAGGGCCAGTCGCTATCATGCGCTCCCATACAGCGCGGAACCTGTCAAATAGCGACTCCTCACCCAATATTCAACATTACGGCAAACCGACTGAGTCGCTATCAACTACCGAACAACGGCCAAGCACAGCGACTACTAGCGGGCGCTCTGAAAATGCCGCTACAGTCGCTCAACTGTCGCTACCTGCCGCTGTTAATGAATCGGCCTCTTAGTCCACTCGCTATTAGACAGAGGGGAGGGAGTGGATCCAAGCATACTAATTGGATGAGAGGGCTGCACATGCGCAGTAGAACCAGGAAAGGGTAGGTGAGTTTGGCCGACCTGGGGGGTGTCACACAGCGGGACATCGCCAATCGGGGTACCAAACCCAGGATAGTCAAAATCCTGGCTTTTGGTCTACTTTAAGGAAGACCTGACGCATTACGTGACCATCATCAATGATCAGTTTAGAAAATATTTCTTTTGTAGAAAACGTTTACATCTTACAAAGGTGCCTGTGAGCAAGACACTGAAGAATAAGACACGACTACAGAAAAAAAAAAGAAAAGAAAAAGAAATAATGACAATAATTATAAAAATAAAATGATATCCTGCTCTTTCATTCAGGTAGTCGAGTGGCACTAAACTCTTTTGTGCAGCCGTCAAAATGATCTAAATTTACCCGCTCTCTATTTGTTCTCTTTTGTGGAGAATCCTTTATTTATTACCCACGGCTCTAATCTTTAGCTGAACACAGACTAAGTGACAAGCTTTTACATTATCCTCCATAGCTACATAATTGCTTCTCATTCAATAAGAGACATTGAGAGTTAAAATAGTTTTCAGTCATTTTGCATCTCAGTAACAAGTCCCAAATACCAGCTCACACTGTAGATAAGATGCTTTGGCCCTTATTTAAGAAGGGATAGCGTCAGGTAGTGGCTGGTTAATGAGAGGTAGCGACAGGTAGCGAATGGTGAACGCCGGACACGGCACGCAATTACACATTTATCAAGCAGAATCTGTTTAGCGACTGGGATAGCGCCATGTAGCGTCTGATTCATCATTTTCACAACCTCAGCAAACAGCGCCGGCGTTCAGCCTTGCACAGCGCCAGGTATGACCTCTCGCTACCTGTCGCTCTCCAATACATTTCAATGGACGAACCTTTTCTTCTCTTTAAACCGGGTTTTTTTTTGCCAAAAAATCACAAATAATTCTGTGACCTCTTCTTACATTGAAAATGCACATTTTTATGATTATTTAACAATTTCTTCAGAAATGACATTACAGGTCTGCCCTTAAAGTGTTCATGTTACAATGTCTTTCATGTTACAATGTGGTTACAATGTAATTCCATATGTTTTCGCTTTGTTACTAGTGGATAGATGCTGAAAAACAGACTTTAAACACACCGCCTCCTGCGCTCTGGGCTTCAAACAAGCATTTTTCAAGCCAGAGATTTGTGAGGCTGTTTTTTTGCTGAATATGTTGTGAGTCGGTCGCTATGAGCAGTCGCTAACATGCGCTCCCATACAGCGCTGTACTGGTCAAATAGCGACCCCTCACAATGTATTCAATATTACTGAACAGCGACTGAGTTACTATGAAGTAGCGACCCACGACTGAGCAAAGCGACTACTAGCGGGCGCTCTGAAAATGCCGCTACAGACGCTCATCTGTCGCTACCTGGCGTTATTAATAAATCAGCCTCCCCGTGTCTCCTGCCGGCTGGTCTGCATCTGCACTTGTTTATTGCAATGAGAGACTTTCAGGTTGGTTGGATTTATGTCGATAAAGAAAGCTGATAATATATCATTAGAGCAGAGTTCTCAGCTAGACATCTGCCGTTATTGCTTTTTCCTATTCAGGGGTAGGGAGTGCACCACATTAGAATAACATAGAGGGGTTATTTAAGAAAGTATAGCGCCTGGTAGTGTCTCGTAGCGCCAGGCAGCGTCTGGTGAACGCCGTGCGCTGTACGCAAAACCACATTTATGAAAGTGAATTTGATGAGCGCCTCTAACAGCACCATGTAGCGTCACATGTATTATTACAGGCGGTTCAGCGTATAGCGCCGGCGCTCTAGCTTCCAGAGCGCCAGGTATTACCTTTCGCTCAGTGTCGCTCTACCATACATTTCAATGGCCGTTCATTTGCTTGTGTTTAAACAGCGTGTTTGCCATTTTTTTTTTTTTTTGCTCCAATCATTGTGTGACCTCTCGTGGCTGCAAACAAACACTTTTAGAAACTTTTTTGACTTTTTATATTTTTATGCAGCATTGTCATTACAGGTCTGGCACTAAAGTGTTAATTAAAATGTCATTCCTTGAGACCCCTTTACCAGTTCATAGGGCAGAAGGGAATGGCAAGTCACCTGCCAGCATGCGGGTGACTTGCCATAACCCCCCGCCCTATTACCTGCATCACCAAAGTCCAGAGCGATGCAGAAGAGCCTGCAGCCTGTGAGGGCTATGCGGGCTGGTAGCCTTCAGGGTCAGGGGCCCTGGTCCAAGCCCTAGTCTACCGGCCCCCATAGTTGGTGCCAGGGCTGGTTTTGCTTGGATGGGGGAGGACACGCCATAAAAAAAAAAAAAATGTTTTTGAACATCTTATTAAACCGGACCTTCATCGTGATTTATTGAAAAGCCCAAACCCTTAAAAAATGATTCCCCAGCATATAAAATTAATATATTTTAAGTTTTTAATCACTTAGTTATTATTCTTTCTCCCACTGGGCTGCAACTCTGTTCAGGACTTTAGGATATGGGTGCTGCCATCTTGATTTAGAAGCATCACACATACCGAGGAGAGGAGAATGGGATGAAGTACAGGGGGGGCGGGTTATAGCTGTGCTTTGCTCAGACAGAGCAGAGCTGGGGTCAGGAAAAGGTCAGCAATCCCAGAATGCAGAGCGGCACAGTCAGAAGGCACTTCCTGTTTGCAGGCTGCCTGATGTCCCATGAGCCGCCATCTTGAATGTTTAAAGGCTCATAACATGCAGTAGATGCAGGTAGGATGATTTTTAATGTGAGCAATCTGTATGTACAGGGCGTGGGAAACATATAAGATAGACTTTTATTCAGACTGAAGGACCGCTTTAAGAGCTCTGTTTAGTTTGGAGATCTCCTGGGCAGAAACATATACACATAAATATGCTGTACTGTTAATTGGGTGGAATGGGCCTTTACAGGCTTACTTAGATTTTTTATTTAAAAAAAAAGCTACAGAATATAAAAAATATTGGAAAAGCACAGAAAAAAAAAATACAAACAAGCCTGAAAAAAATATATAACTTTCCTGGAAATCACTGCAAAAATCACAGTTAAACATATATAGCGCAAAATGGTGAAAATGGCCTGGACACAGAGGGTGACAACATCTCTAGGTAGGCTGGCACTGAAAAGGTTAATGGGATTGCGCGATGCAGAAGCAGAATATTGAAAACTATTCTGCAAAACTGCACCAGAACAGCAAAGAGGCAGATTCATCAATCGTTAGTTAAGGATCCGTGAAACTTGGGTATCATCTCATTATGAGGGGGGCACTAAGGGGCTAACAAAAGTTTAAATGTCTATAGAAAGTAATGGGGATACATTGGGATGCACCCAATAAATAACCCTGATTGATGATGTCATTTATTTATACAGGCCGCAACGCAACTGTTTATCGCATCATCAAATATATATGTAGCAAGCTTGTAAAATAAATATCTTACATCATAAAAATCTAGATATTATATATAAAAAACAACATTCACAATGCAGCCAATCAATCAAAGCAACTAAAGAGCATCAAAGCAAGTAAAGAGCACATATCTGGATCTAGCATGCCGCTGTTTTTACTTACCGTTAACTCTTGTTTACTGATACCGCCGGCAGTTTATGTAGCATCTGCGGCAGCTCAGCTACACACAATGTAATCAATGTTTTTTTTTTTCTTTCTTTGGAGAGCCATTGGTTGCGCTGAACATGAGACAGCAGCTTTTAACGAGCGCTGCGTGCCATCATTAGGCTGACTGAGGCAGTTCCTGTGGTATTGTGATGGTTTCAGAAAATAGCGCAGAAGGTTAAACCAAATTTACTTGAGCGCAGTCCAACCTTTTGATGTTAGCCGTGGTGTCAGTTGCCTCCTGCCATCTAGCGCTGGAGGGAAACACCGACCTTCTGGCCGCATCTCCGTTCCATGTTTAGATCTACCATGTTCCAGGGAGAATCACTGCTTCATTTTTTTTTTCAATAAGTTAAAAAAAAACCTTTCCCATCTATGTTAAAGGGGATCAAAACCAAATTAGGTAAAGGAGCACTATCGTGAAAAATGGCCCAATGATAAAAATCCATATAAATATGCTGGATGGTGGGAGCAGGGGGTCACTTATACACCCGGCATCAAGAAATTTCCAGCCAGGCTTGTTTTTTTTTTATTTTAATGGAAGGAAAGGGACATCAGGGGTGACAGACTCTGTCACCCCTGATAGACGGGGAGGCTGATTTATTAATAGCGACATGTAGCGACAGTTGAGCGACTGTAGCGGTATTTTCACAGTGCCCGCTAGTAGTCGCTGTGCTTGGGCGTTGTTCGGTTGTTGACAGCGACCCAGTCGGTGTGGCGTAATGTTGAATACAAGGTTACGAGTCGCTATTTGACAGGTTCCGCGATGTATGGGTGCGCATAATACCGACTGGTCAGAGCGACCGGCTTCCACCATATTCATCAAAAAATCATGCTCAAAAAATTCAAGCGCTGTGAAATGCATGTTTAAACCCCAGAGCGCTGGAGGCGATGTGTTAAAAGTAGTTTTTTAACCCCCAAACCACCATATTTTTGGAAACCAAAAAAAAAAAGTATTTTAAATAATTTAGTAATATGAATACATTAATATCAGACCTGTAATATCAATTCTGTACAATTTTTTTTCTTTTTTTTTTCCCTTAAAAAAATTATCTAAAATGGCAGAAGTGGTGACAAAATTTTTCACATTTAAAAAAAAAAAAAGAAATAATAACAATTAATTATTAATATTTAAAGATTGTTCCATTGAAATGCATTGGAGAGCGCCAGGTAGCGAGAGGTGATACCTGTCGCTGTTCAAGGTCGGACGCTGGCGCTGTGGGCTGAGGCTGGAATAATGATGAATGAGTCGCTATATGGCGCTATCTCAGTCGCTAAGCAGGATTGGCTTGATAAATGTGTGATTGTGGTGGGGAGCCGGCGTTCTCGTGGCGGGGCCCGTCATTACCGGCCGCTCACCAGTCGCTGCCTGTCGCTATTCCTTCATAAATAAGGGCCTAAACCTGTCAACCCTGGATTTTTTTCATAACAGAAGAAGAAAACCACAAGCTTGGCCAGAGTTTTATTCAGTTTGGGTGTATAAATGACCCCTGCTATCATTAGCCGAGGTGTTTATATGGGTTTTTAATATTACACAATTTCGCAATAGTGCTCCTTTCACTTCGCTGTCAATAACCCTCCTAATTGGGAGTAGAAACATGAATATTATAATAAATAATAATAAATAAATATTACCCTAACATACTCTAAACCAGGGGTACTCAACCACTTCTTGTAAAGGTCCATTTACAGGCATCTGGTGAGAGGCGAAGGTCCGGACGGGGCGCTGTCAGGGGGGCTGGATAGATAGAAATCAGTGCATTAGGGTGGGTTGGGGTGGATTATACATTGCAATGCCACTTCTTGTCCATGCAGTACTTCATATTGCAATGCTAGGTGCAGGGAGGCAAACAACTACACCGCCAATCTGTAACAGGGCAGTGCTGTGCATGGCAACACAGAAGCAACTAAGTGCAGGGCTGTCAGGGCAGGGGGCCAGAAATTTGGCACCGAGGTCCGCATTCGGACCCCGGTCCGCCAGTTGAGTACCACTGCTCTAAACCATCGATTCAGTTTTTGTCAAGAAAAACCTGTTCTTGCATCTCTTACCCTGATTCAGCAAACCATTTTTCTTGAGCAAGATTTTTTTGGGAGAGAATTTTCGTTTGGTGCAAAAATTCTGTCCAAAGTGTAAGCTCGTGGTTTTTGTGTGCAGGTACCTCTCCCCTGCTCAAAGCTGGCGAGAAATGCGCGCTTCACCACCTGACATGTTCTTTTTCATTAATAAAAGCCATCATGTTTTATCAATGAAAATGACAGCCATAGTGCGTTGCTTTTCTTTACTATATGATTACATTTTTTAAAAAGCGTGTCCGCCCCCCTATTAGCCAACTAGCCCAGGCATCAGGTATTAGGGCTGATAACCCAGGACTCAGAGGCTGCACCGGCCCTGGCCCTGCTGGTTTGCCAGCCCTTATGCCCTTTGGTATATGTTTGGGGCAGGGCTGGCTCCAGGTTTATGTGGGCCCTTGGGTGGCATGGTCTCAGTGGGCCCCCTTTGTGGTGAAGAGTCACGTCACATCACTGAGGGACATCCCAAATCTGGATGCCCCCTAAGGATCAAAAGAAAAGAAAAAGAATCCTTCTTTAGAAAAAAAACTCAGTACTTTCTACAGTACTTTCCCTCCCGGCACGCACTCCCGATCTCCTTGTTGCCGCCTGCTGTTTGATTGCCCGCAGCCATTGGCACACCTGTCACATGGTGTGGAGGCCCCTTCCTCTCTCCCCAGTGGGGTAAGCACAGGCAGCAGCTGAACCTTATTGCTGCATACTGTTGTCCCCACCCGGTGGGGAAGAGAAGTTGCACTGCCACCTCGGTCATCGCTGGCTTGCCGCAAGGGGGATGTGGGCACCAGCTGTGGCGGTGCCCTCCCAGTCCGCTGCCGGTCAAGCGTCGTTGCACACCCCAAAGGCCGTCCCTCTCAGTGGGCCCTCCTGGAGGGCGGGGGCCCCGGCAGCTGCCCCTGCCTTGCCGGGTGCTGACACTGGCCCTGGTTTGGGGCTATATCAATGGCCACTAGGCTCTTTCGCACCCCCGGCATTCCAAATGGGCATGTGGGTAATCAGGTGGGGTACCGCCATGTCACCCGCCAATGCCAGCGGACTCTCTGGACCCCTTACCAGTTCATCCTTAATAGTAAAAACAAAAACACACACACAATACATTTATTGTTCTATATTTCACTACTTAGCTGAAAAAGATGAGGTGGGGGAATGAAGACGGGGTTCTTCTTTCTTTATTCCCCCATCTGATAGTTTTCTGCATCTTCATCTTTTTCGGCAGTGTTCCATGACCTAAGATGGGTCGTCTGCTCCGATCTTCGGGGCTCTTCTGTACCCCCTCCACCCTCATCTTTTGGCTGGTCCTCTCTGCTTTTATCCCGGCTGCCCGAGATGTGGGGGTAAATCCCAAGAAGCTCCACCTCTCTGTATAAAAGTTTTGCCCTTGCCGAAAATGAAATGATTTGCAGTGATGCCGCATGGACGGGGAAACGTAAGCATCAGTTAATTAATGAAGTATTTTTTATGTGATTTTTTACACATTTTTACCTTACTTTTGAACTGGTAAGGGGTCTCATGGACCCCTATACTAGTTCAATTATCATTACCCACACCACCATTGGGCAGGGTGTTGTGGAGGAGCCCGGCAACCCAAAGCAAGTTAGTGATAGGCTAAAATGAAGCTCTCCACACTCCCATCTCAATCAAATGCAATGCACACAGTGTGCTTTTATGTCTCAGTCCTGCCACTCCTATCACAGCAGACATGAGGAACATGAATACAATTAGGTAAAACTTTTATTTAAAATGACTCTGGTCAATATAGCTCTACACAAGGGGAATACTTCTGATTGTGTCCGGACAATCACATTAATGCAAAATATAGAAGAATGATACCCTCTTAACTTTAGTGTAAGTCTCCCTCTTGTCTCTCTGGTGCTATTGGTGGCACAGTGGAAGAATCTGTAACAGTTTTATTCTGGCTTACCAGATGATAGTAATGTGAGTCCTGTAGCCACCTTGTCTGTGTGTGTCTGTGACGGATTTGTTCTTACTCCATAAAGCTTGGCAGATAGCTTACTCGGCTGGCCATGAAGATACGTAAATACGTTTTAGAAGCTTTATTTTGGTACAGAATCTTGCAATAAACCCTTCTTACAGCAGGAAACTTGTGATGTAAACCAGTAACAGCAGCAGGTAAAAAGACTGTATTTTACACAACGCAGTCTGACGGCTCCCGCAGCCGGGTGAGTGAGCAGCATTGAGAGAGGTGGTGAGCTAATGTCTGGAAACTCAACCTGCTGATATAGCGTTTTCTGTTGTAGATTTTAAAGCTGTCTGTTTACTTGTGTTTGGTAAGCGCAATAAAAAAACGGGGCTTTGGTGTTTCCCGGTTTTTAGCAGTATCACACTATTGGGTGCTTTTCTTTTCCCCTGTTTTTTATATGTTATGAGCACAAGTGTCATCATTGACAAAAGCAATATTTACCGATAAGAAGAGGCTTAAGAGTAAAGGGTGTACATAATTCAAGTGGACCTACAAGAGAATGCCAATATAACGAAAGCCCACAATCATTTTGGTCTGGTATGTGCGGATTGGTGGTGGGTAGGGATGAGCGAACCGGTTCGGACGAACCGGAATTCGCTCCGAATTTCAGGGAAAATTCGATTCGGCACGAACCCGAATTTTTTTTGGTTCGTGCCGATCGAATTTTCCCTGAAATAAAAAAAAAAATGCCGGCATGGTGGGAGCGGGCAGGCCGGCTACGCTGTCAGCGGGCGGCGGAAGCCGGCCCGCTGACAGCGCAGCCGGCCTGCCCGCTCCCACCATGCCGGCATTTTTTTAAAAAGCAAACACTTACCTGCATGGTCGGAGCGTGGAGGCCGGCGCCGCTCTCAGGCGCCCTCTGATGACGCATCCTCTGATGACGCATCCTCTGATGACGCATCCTCTGATGACGCGTCCTCTGATGACGCGTCATCTGATGACAGCTGAGAGCGGCGCCGGCCTCCATGCTCCGACCATTCAGGTAAGTGTTTGCTTTTTAAAAAAATGCCGGCATGGTGGGAGCGGGCAGGCCGGCTGCACTGTCAGCGTAGCCGGCCTGCCCGCTCCCACCATGCCGGCATTTTTTTTTTCAGATGAGCGATTCGTGAAAGTTCGATTCGGGCGAACCCGAATTTCTTGGGGAATCGCCCGAATCGAACTTTCAAGAAGTTCGCTCATCTCTAGTGGTGGGCCCTGGTGCACGAATTGATTGAAGTGTGCTGCATGACACATTGGGGGGACTTAGTTGAAAAGCCGGATTTATGTACTGTTTTATACATTTTTAGGTTTTAGTCTGGATAATAATTTGTCTTCGCTGAGCTTAGTCATAGAATGTTTTATGGCTTACTCGCTAAAAGGACTGTAGACTGCAGAAGGGAGCAGAACGTGTGCACTGCTTGGATGCAAACTAGAAAATTGCTGGAGGAGAGGGGAAGAAGGGAGGAGCTGCTTGCATCACAACTAGACTAAGGGATTCTGGAAGGAACAAAAGCAGTTAAAGGCATATTGCTCAGCCTATTTAAAAAAACACTATAGCAAATGTTTACCCTGGGTAAAATGAAACACAAGTCCTGGGATATGAAAGTATTGTTTGGTATGTTTTAGTAAAAACGATATATTTACTGTATAGTTTCTTTTGAAGATACATGTGCATTACATTGTAACAGCCAGGCTGTGGCTGATGTTCCAGGTGTAACAAGAGCAGTGCCGTGCTGTGATACATTGTATAGCAGACATTAGTCTGCTTACTCACAGCTTTTCTGCAAAACCTGAGTGATTTCTCAGCCACAGTTATATGCTGCTGATATTACAATGAAGGAGTCCTCTTTAATTAGCTCTTTGAAAGCATTTATTTGAATCTGCTTTTGCTGTATTGCTCCATGTATACAATCTATTATCAAAAGGCTGGAGGTATAAGCAGCACACAATATGACAAAAAAATATTTATACCATTGTATTCCCATAAACTCTGCATAGCGGAGCCTGTCCATCCATATATAACTATACATTTCAGAGACCTGATGAGACAAGACGCCAGTGTGCCTCTAGAACTTTCTAACCACACTGTGAAATTGATAAAATGATTTATCCTCAATGCACAGCTGACCCCCACAATGATGACACATAGCAGACAAAGATCCTTTTTAAGCCCCCTGTGTCTTAGACTTACAAAGCCATTTTGCTTTGAACAGCTTTTATGTTCGTATTCAGAGCATCTAACAAATTATTTTAGAAGTCGCCTTTCTTCTTTCTGGATTTTAGGTAAAGAGCGTTTTCTTAAAATAGAAAGCATACACGAGGCACATACAGTATTTTTTGTATCTTATTGCTATCCTAAGCACTCAGTGTGTAATGCTTGAATATCATCTTCAAAATCTATACAGGCACCTACCCTTACATGCAGAGACGTGTTTAAGACGTTTGGCCTTTGTGAGGATAAATATAAAGTGTATGACCATATAAAAATATGACCAAAACTATAGTTAATCTTAGGATGTCGGAACACACCTTGCCAATTAGAGGCATGCTAGTACATTTGTCTGGAGTTACCAACAGGAAGCCATTCATTATCACAGGACAGGAGAACAAGCCATTTTACAGTGCTAACTACAGGCATTTTGGCTGAATCAGGTGACTGACACCTCCACATGGGCTAATTGACATCTACTTACTACAAAGCAGTGGATTAGACATTTGCTGCACACCTCTCTTCAAAAGAATGTATACATTAAAGCATAACACTTAACAATGGAGCTCCCCTTAGACCCAATTGGCTGCATCCAGCATACTGCCCGCCCCTATAATCAGTTTAAAAATGAGAGAGATGGACACAGATGACATGACATGCCAGGGGTTTGCCTTTATTAAGTAGGCTGTTATCTTCACTTTCCATGTACCACAGCAGAAAATTATCTTCATAAGAGGTAAAGGATTTCTGTTCATTTCTCCTATTGATTTTCTAAGCATCTTGACATATTTTGTATGTCTGTTATTTTTACATCTTTTGTACATCTTTTACATGCACTGCCCCTTATGGAAGAATTAAATCCTAAAAATGTATAAATTGGTCTTCTGGGTGCTAACCTGCTTAACTTCAGGAGAGACTTTGAGGCTGATTCATTACTAGCGGCAGGTATCGGCAGATGAGCGTCTGTATAGCGGCGCTTAGAGCGATCGCTAGTAGACACTCGTGTGCGTGTATCGGGCGCTGTAACAGAGTGCCTCAGTCGCTGTAGTAACCTGGCCAGCATTGATGAATGAGATGTATGTTCGGCATTCTAACACCAGTACAGCGATGTAGGGAGCGAAAGGTAGCGCCAGCTCATTGCAACCAACTCTCGGCGACTCACACCTTATTCAACAAAAAAGACTCACAGAGCGTAGTCATTCTGGATCTGGTCGCTATTGCATAGAGCGCCAGACGCTGTGTGATTAAAGCCTGTTTTTGAACACATATCCACCAGTAACAAAGCGAAAACACATGGAATGACATTGTTGTAACATTGTGACATTAATAATTTAATGCCAGACCTGTAATGGCAATTCTGCATAAAAATATAAAAAATGAAAAACGTTTTCAAAAATGACTTTTTCTAGGCCAGGAGAAGTGACACAATTTGAGTGAGAAAAAAATAAAAACAAAAAACCCTGTTTAACAGAAGAAAAGGAACGTCCTTTGAAATGTATGGGAGAGCGACAGGTAGTAACTGGAAGCTAGAGCGCCGGCGCTATATGCTGACCCCCCTGTAATAATACATCAGACGTTACATGGCGCTGTTTGAGGGTTTGAGGCGCTCACCAGATTTTCTTTAATTAATGTGGTATTGCGTACAGAGCCCGGTGTTCACCAGACGCTGCCTGCCGCTACGAGGCGCTACCTGCCGCTATCCCTTGATGAATTGTCCCCATTGTATGTGTATGTGTAAATCTTGGGCCCTGTATGCTTGCCTATCACTACTAGTGCCTGTCTGGGGGCGTGAGATCACTTGACAATTGGTAAATCGGGATGTGACTGTAGAGCTGTATAGTTGGGCATAGACCCTCAAAGGTGTGCTAGGCGATAGTAACCTTATCAGGAGAGATCTTAGCTCGAGATCTGTGTGTGTATGTGTTGAATGGCTATTTTGGGCCGGTGGTGGCAGCTTTTCCAAAGACCCGTGTGTGTGGGTAAAATGGTTGTAGGAAGTACAATCATAATCCTGTCTGGATCAGGACATCAAACCTCCTTGATTCATGAAAGCCCTCGTCAACACAAGGTTGCAAGCTCACGTCTGTATGGGGGGGGTGATAATTGTGTGTACGGTGACAAAGGAGCAGCCACATTAGGAAGAGACTCATGTTATGATTAAACCAGACCTTCAGCATCATTTAATGAATAGCCCAAACCCCTAAAAAACTATTCACCAGCATCTTAAATTGATAAACAGGCACAGCGCCTGTTGGAATCCCAATTTTACATTTTTTAGGGTCCTGGATATTTTTCCTTTAAAAAGAAATGAGAATTGCATAAAGGACACTAGAAAAACATGACATAGCTTTCTTACTGCCCAAATCACAAGTTTGAAGCGCAACACAAAAGTTATAAATGAACTTGTAAATGAACCTAAAGTTGATCTTTCAGATTCCAAATCCATTATTCTAACATTCAAACATTGTTTAACACCTGTGAGATGCCTTCAAATTATCCTTGTCATTAACAGAAGGCTAAGCGGACGGCAGGGTGAGGCTAGGGCCCCAAAGCAGCCGGATGTCATAACTGCAGGCATGGCCGGATTAAGAGCATCCCGGGCCTGGTGCTGTAGATTTTGATGGGCCTATTTATCGAAGTATATAAAATGCATTTGTCACATGTCTAATGTACATTAAATTACCAGGATAGCTGAATACATGTTAGTGTATGAAAAATGTGCATATCTTCATATAGTTTGTTCTTTAGCTAAAAAAAAAAAAGAATCAACTCGCTTTTGGGGGGCCCAGAGTGTCAAAGAGGTGTTGTAGAGGGTTCGTTTGCCCCCAGACTGTAACACCTATCCCATGTGACGTCACACCCGCAGCTTTTTTGGTTAACACTAGAGATGAGCAAACTTCTCAAAAATTAGATTCGGGTGATTCGCCGAATTTCTAAAAAAAATTCGGGTTCGTCCGAATCGAACTTTAACGAATCGCTCATCTCTGGTGGGAGCGGGGAGGCCGGCTGCGCTGTCAGCGGGCCTCCCCGCTCCCACCATGCCGGCATTTTTTTTTTTATTTCAGGGAAAATTCGGTCAGCACGAACCACTAAAAATTCGGGTTCGTGCTGAATCGAATTTTCCCTGAAATTCGGAGCGAATTCAGGTTCGTTAGAACCGATTCGCTCATCCCTAGTTAACATACAGGGCTTGCTACAGGGCTGAAACACGAGAAGTGTTTCAGCCCTGTAGCACAGCACACTCAAGCACACCTATTTGACACTCAATGCACCACTAAAAAATGTATTTTTGTTTCACAAAATAAAGAATCGAACAGCGGTATATCTGCAGATCATAGCTCAGCCATTATAGACAGACTTGACTAAAAGCTATAGGTAAATGTGTCTAGAATAGCTGAGCTATAAGCAGATATGCCATTCAGGAGGCCAGAAAAGCTAGGTAACAATTTGTCACCTAGCTTTTCCATAGTCCTGAATGGCCTGTCTGTTTATAATGGCTCTTATGAGCAAACATACCATTCAGGAGCATAGAAAATCTAGGTGAGAATTGTCACCTAGCTTTCCTGCACAACTGAAAGGCAAATTCGATTGGTGGACGGTGGTACCTTTGTGGGGTGTCTGGTGAGACTTAAGCTCCTACTGCCGCGGGACCTGCGTCAAGTGGCAGACTGCTGGGGGGGAGGAGCCTCCTACGCGCCCCGACATCACATGGGGCTCGCAGGTCACCGTGAGGCTACGTCTACGCCGGCCGGAACTGGGGGCCTAGGTAAGGAGACGGGCAGGCCTGTGACAGCGCAGGGCCGGCCCTTCTCACTTGTTAAAGTGCCCGCACGGCGGCCGCACAATTTCCTTTGTATAGCGGGCGCCGGGCGGCCTATGCGGGCCGCGTTTGCAGGCTGCTGGGCCTGTTTTAATGTAGGGGCCTGGAGCGGCAGCTCCGTCCGCCCCTACGTTAATCCGGGCCTGACTGCAGGCAGCGGAGAGATCCAAAAGATAAGTAGGGGTGGATGGGGGGATTGGACCCTTTTTATTTTAGGTCCGATGTTCTTCTTTAAGGAACAGAAATGAATCACGGCCATTGTTTTCCCTGGTGTACAATATTAAGATGAATGGCTTCACTTAGCTAATTTAAAGTATAAATTGTGTCAGTTGTTTTGTTTTAATGGCTTCTCTTGGTGTTCTTGCTAAATCTCCCCATAGATCAATAAAAGAACAGAAAAATGGCCATGGTACAGTACACTGCAAAGGACACTTTGCAACTGGGCATTTAGGAACTGGAGAGCTGTTCTAATGCTTTCAAGAGGCTCAATCAAATTTACAACATACTTTTCGAAAACTGCAGCAGCCATGGGCCTTCACGGATAACCTTGATTGTATTTGTAAGGGTCATCATTGGTGGTGTTTAAACCATACCTCCCAACTGTCCCTGATTTGGAGGGACTGTCCCTCTTTTGAGTCCATGTCCCCCTGTCCCTCTTTGAGGTGTAACATGCAGATCTGCAGCAATAAATTATTCATTTGCCTATTTCTATTGTTGTAACTGTTACATCCTATCTCTTATCCATTTCTTTAATGAGGGGACGTGGCCTAATTTAACAAATGTCCCTCTTTCCCACCCTGAAAAGTTGGGAGGTATGTTTAAATCATACATGCTCTGTCTGTCTTCATCCAAAGCCCAATGTCTTTTCCTTGCTCCACTGGTTGGTGTATCTGGTCTTTGTGAATAGCTGGCACTTCCCTGCCGATACGCCAGGTATCGGCAGATGAGCATCTGTATAGCGGCATTTCGAGTGACCATTAGTAGACGCTGTAGGCGGGTATTGGACGCTGTAACCTAGCGTTGCGGTCGCTGTACTAACCTGGCCCGCATTGATGAATGTAATGTATGTAGGGCGCTCTAACACCAGTACAGTGCTGCAGGGAGAGAGAGGTAGCGCCAGCTCAGTGCGTCCGGCACTAGGCGCTCCGCACCAAAGGACATACACAGCGTAGGCACTCTGGATCTGGTCGCTATAGCATAGAGAGCCAGACGCTGTGTGATTAAAGTCTGTTTTTGAACACATATCCACCAGTAACAAAGCGAAAACACGTGGAATGACATTGTTATAACACTGTGACATTAAAACTTTAGTGCCAGACCTGTAATGACAATTCTGCATAAAAATATAATAAATCAAAAAGGTTTTAAAAAATGACTCTTTCTAGGCCAGGAGAGGTCACACAATTATTTGAGATGAAAAAAAAACCCAGTTTAAACAGAAGAAAAGTAACGTCCATTGAAATGTATGGGAGAGCGACAGGTAGCGACAGGTAATACCTGGCACTCTGGAAGCTAGAGCGCCGGCTCTATACACTGAGTCGCCTGTAATAATGAATCGGACGCTACATGGCGCTGTTAGAGGCTCTCACCAGGATCGCCTTCATAAATGCGGTATTGCGCACAGCGCCGGTGTTCACCAGATGCTGCCTGCCGCTATGAGGCACTACCTGTCGCTATTCCTTTGATGAATAAACCCCTTGCTGTTGACAAACCCATGAGACAAGAGTCCCAAAGCCCAGTGTACAGTTCAAAAATTGAGATAGCTTCCTAGGTCAAAATAAGCTGCCATGCTCAAAAGAACAATCAGGGCAGGACAGCCAAGACTCCAAGAGGGCCCAGGCCTAGGCTAGATAGTTCTGATGACAGCCCTGCCATGAGCCCTGCCGGCTGCCACACTATTGCTTCTGGGAGTGATGGTGAATGCGGACACGCCAGTCAGAGGTGGCACCTATTGCCTTGCTCACTGAGTGAGTTTGCTATGACCCGTTTAAACCTACCCCCCCCCCCCCCCCCCCCGAAACAGTGGCATAACTAAATGTGACAGGGTCCCAGTGCGAACATTAAATGGGGCCCTTTAATGGCTCATATAGTAATTTTTTTTACATTCCTTTCTCTAAATGATGTCATGTGAGCATACATATGCTAATTTAGGTGGAGGAGCAACAATCATGGGACCGCCATGACCTTCCGGGCTCCGGTTCGGTTGCACCCCCTACACCCCCTCAGAAGCAATTCTCTGATTAAAAGAGCAGGGTGGGTGATTGACCACCCTTTTGGACTTGAAGAACTGCTTTTCCCTGGATCCCAGATCAACCTAGGCGTCCAGCTATCTCATAGAGATTTTTAAGGTAGAGACCATGCTCTATACTGCCTATGCTTTATCTTGGTCCCTCATTTGATCTTCAGTTTCTCATATACTCAGAATACTGGGGAACGCCTGTGTACCTTGGCGCCAGGGGCCCAGTAACACTAGGGTTGTATGGAGTCCAAAAATGTATGATGGCAGCCCTGGCCATGCTCATCGCTTCCATGATGAAGTCCATTGCTAAGCCAACATTTTCAGATTGAAAGGCCAGAGCAGAGAGAATACAGCAACATGAGATGTTACAAGACCAAACATGAAATGATGCTCTTGACAGGTTAAAGGCTTGGAATTTACTTGAAACAGCAGGCACTAAGACATGCGGCCTGATTCAGAGCCTGCCCGTTAATGCACGTTTTTTGGGGGGAACTGATATCAGAAACTGGGAAATAGCGAACGCTCATATCATTCACAGCCACGTTCCATGAAAAGTTCGTTCATGCATAAGCATACGTATTTTTTTGCATGCAGTTTTGCGTAGCATTTACGGTATTTGCAGCCGAAGTAGTCTTGGAAGCCGAGTTTTACCTGTTTTCGGACGTAACTTGCTATTTATCCCATTGTTCTCAGTGTGCTGTGTCCTTCAGTGGCTTTTTTGTTTTTACCAGCTTTTTTAAGTGGTGCTTCCCACTGTCCCCCGCCAGTGTACCCATGGTAGTCTGCATGTCCTTGCACATATTTACCTTCTCCCCCTGCTGGCATCTAGGGCAACCCATGTAGTCTGCATGTCCTTGCACATACTTACCTTCTCCCGCCTGATGGCATCTCGGGCATCCCATGTAGTCTGCATGTCCTTGCACATATTTACCTTCTCCCCCTGCTGGCATCTAGGGCATCCCATGTAGTCTGCATGTCCTTGCACAAACTTACCTTTGTTCCTCCCTGCTGGCATCTAGGGCATCCCATGTCGTCTGCATTTCCTTGCACATACTTACCTTTTTACCTTGGTTGCCATGTCATCTGCTTCTACCCACTGTTACTCACCTCCTGCATAAGAAACACGCCACCACGCAGCATATATCTAAAACTCTTGGTTTATTAACAACTTTTTTATTATGTATTTACATAATAATATGCCTATAAATAATTTTTTCAATTGTTTGTGGGACCAACATGGCACCCGCACCATCCCTACTTCAGGGTCTGTAGAGGGAAAGAACATTAGTTAGTTGAGTTAATATTTATGGACTTGTGTTGTTTGTATAATGCTTGAGTATTGTTCTGCTTTACTGGCTTGACACCCACCTGAGTCTTGTGGAGCTTCTGTATTGGGTGGCCCCATAGCCAATTACTCACCCTCTGATGATTCTGTAGGGACAGAGAAGCACAACACACCAGCACTTATAAAACATTTTATCAGACCTGCATACAAGCAGTACAACCTGTTTTTTGGGGAGTATTGGCCTACCAGAGTGTACAGGAGCTGTGGGCAACTCCAAGCCCAACACACCCTCCTCCTCATCGGGCTCAGTGGCTGGTAGTGGTGGTGATTAGAGCAGGAAGAGGACGTTGGCAGGGTTCGGGGCCACTGCTTTACACCCACACCCTGTCTTCTGGGCCACACTGGTCAGATCCCTCCCTTCTGGGTGGGCTTGATCCACAGCCAGATCTCCCCAGCTACAAAAGAAAATATAATTTTGTAAAAAATGTTACTCATCACCTTCTCTTTTGTACACTCACTTACCTGGGAAGTTCTGTAGAACCTCTGCACCCAGGGCCATTTGAGGTCCAACCAGTGCTGCCAAAATCCTCTTTTCATGTGTGTTGGGCTTGAAGTCGTACCTCTGATCCATGAAAGTCTGAAACAAACAGATTTGCATTGTTAACTTATGTCCTCTGTTTGGGTCTCCCATGCATGCCCCTGCCCAATGCAAGCACCCAAGCTTCGTTAGTATATGCCATTGCTAACTAATCCAGCTCTCCCATCCCACAGTAGTAGGGATTGCAAGCGCAGACACACTTAGGCCAAAAGGTGCACCTAACTCTCCACTCTGCTACTACTGTCAGATAGAACTCGCTGACCATGGTCAGCAACAAGGCGAATCCAACTCTTCCATCCCACAATAGCGGATTGCATAGAAATGTCAACCCTAAATCACTTAGGCACCCCTGCATCACATACAAACATGCCAGAGTGGTCCATGTGACAGTGGCAGCAAAGTACTTTGGGTCTGTAACATTGGAAGGCCCGGCCATTACTGTGGCGTAATGTGCCTTCACTACACATATTTTGCGGCCACTGTCATCTCTTTGCACCTTGGTAGGAGTGTAATGCGGGACACATGTGCAGGTGATTGGCATGAAAGTGTTACTTACCATCATAATTTCCTCCTGTTGCTCATGGGAACACGGTGGGTGCCATGTTGGACCTTTTGATGTTTCCTGGATGACACACCAGGCCCCAGTGCGGGGTCCACAGCAAAGCCGTGTGGAGCAAACGGGGGAGCCAAACGGTGATCACAGCCAGACCTGCTATTTTCCTGGCCAGTAGCCTGAAATCCATCCGTTCTGGACCTGGGAGTGGGGGGCATAGTGACTCCCTCTTCAGCCAAGACACCACAAAGCCGACCATAGCTTCGGCTACTCACAAGGGGCAAGTTGAGTGGGCAATTTAATGATGCCCAGCTGGAGGTTCTGCTGGATGGTATAGCCAAAAATTATGATGGACTGGCTGGGTCCCAGTCCAGCTCAACCCCCAAAGTGGGAGGAGTTATGGTTGGAGATTGCCTGCAACGTGATGGGGCGGGTCAAGAACTAAAGGATGGTGCCCAGGCAAGAAAAAGTGGGACGACCGGAACCGTGGTGGTTCGGTAGCAACTCAGCACCAGTGGTGAACAACCAGAGGGCTGCTTGTACAGGAAACATTGGACAACTCCCTAAAGCAACCCTTTCCTTTGTTTGAATCTAGCTTGCAAACTGGTGGGGGGCTCCCCAAAACTCTACAATTTACACATGCAGAGGAGCGGGTTTTGGGAATGCTCCACCCCAACACCCACCAGGGGGTGTCGGGCACCGTGGAGTAGTTCCAGACTTTGAAGTTGTTGGATTCACTACAGACACTGGAGTTGGAGGAATAGTTGCAGACGCTGAAGTTGGTGGAGTTGCTGCAGACTTTGAAGCTGATGGATCACTGATTGCAGACTCTGAAGTTGGAGGAATGGAGCTAAAATTGAAGTGACAAATACAGGTGATAACTGACTTTCTGCTGGCATTTTGCTGTGTTTGCACCACAATTCACTGGTCAAATTTTGTGCTATTTACTTGGAAAAATTGTTTGGCGATTTGGTTTAGAAAAATCTGGAGTTTTTGCTGAGAACACACTTTTACCACATATATCTGCATGCAATAGACTTTGCAGCATTGTCTAAGCAGAGTAATGACCCATCCAGCTGAGAATCCAGCCATTAACTCTTTGCTACTAGAACACAAAGCTGTCATCCTTCCAATTTGAAGAAGCTGAATTTCAGCAGAATGGGTTAAAACAGCCAATCAGATGATTAGCAAGCTAGAGTAAGTCAATGATTTGTACTCAAAATCACTACTTTGGTGTACATAGCTAAGGTAAACACACTATTGCTATGGAAAACTGTTTTCTTTTATAACACAGAGTTGCAAACAAATAGAAAGTTTTAAAAAAATAACAGAGAAGCTCAGCACATTGAAGATATAATTTTTCCGCACAATAATGGAAACGTTAAAAAATGCCATTGAAAGTGGAATTACCCTTTAATAAGTTTAATTAAAAATATAAATGTAATGTGAAAACAGTACCATTAGCTGTTTTTCTAATACTAGTTTCTATCTAATATTCAGGCTCAAAAATAAGTTCAAGATGTTAAAAATAACTAAAGATACAATCTTTACGAAAATACCATTGATTCCTATGGGGTTCGCTGCTAAAAGCTGGCAAACTGAAAAGATGTTCTCTAGCAGTCGCTTTGCTACATTGAACTTGTCGTGAATCCAGCAAACATGGACATCGCCGGGAGAACATGGCAACATGACACATTGAGCATGTGGAAAACATGGAGCATGCTTGGCAAATACCCAGGAAAATTGTTCAGTAAATCACCCTCTTAATACCCTTTCCTCAAGTCCCTGTACTGTACTGTACAACATCCAAGGTGGTCAACTGTTGCCCAAGCTACAGTATGTGCTACTCCTCAAGCCCATCCTCATGTTGGGTTTGTGTCCTCTTCTGATGTGATGTCCCATTTCTATTCCAAGTCTTCTCTGCTGAAACCAACCTACAGGTCTTTTTCTGGGAAATATCAACTTACCTTCTGTAAAGATGGAAAACATTTGGTTTCAGTTGGCTACTGCCACCTAATTGGCGATAAAAAAGGCACGAATGGTCCAAATTAAATTAGCAGGTCCCTACAAACTATGTGAATGACACATGGCTTCTGTTTTGTTCATGCTACAATCATTCAAGATCTAGTGTTGAGCAACCCCCCAAAGTTTGGGTTCGGAAAGTTCATCCGAACTTTGAAAAATAGTTGGGGTTCAGGTCCAAAATTAATGGGGAACCGAATGGCTAGCGTGATTCTGCCTCTGGGGTGCTGAGTGTCTGATCCTGTTGCTGTCCCTGTCATATCTGACCACATCTAAGTGCCTGACCCTATTAATGACGTGCCATGTCTGAACATGCCAGCGTGTCTGATCCTGTTGCTGTCCCTGTCACATCTGACCACATCTAAGTGCCTGACCCTACTGATGACCCGGCCATATCTGACCTTGTCCGAGAGCCTGACCCTGCTGCTGACACCACTATGTCTGACCCTGTTGCCATTCCTGTTACATCTGACCTTTTTTCAGTGGAAGACTCTGCACTCAACCTTGTCATGTCTGTCCACATCTGAGTGCCTGGTCTGCTGCTGACCCTGCCATGCTGGACCACGTCTAAGGGTCTGATTCTGCTTCTGACTCGCATAGGACCACCTCCAAGTACCTAACCTTGCTGCCAACCCTGCCATGTCTGACCACGTCCAAGTGTCTAGCCTGGTTGCTGTCCCTGCCACATCTGCCTACATGCGAGTGCCTGACCCTGTTGCCCTCCTTGTTACATCTGACCTTGTCCGAGTGCCTAAACCTGCTGCTGACATCTGACCATATCCAAGTTTGATTTCTAAAGTTGTATTTTCCTCCCCACCAGGATTTTGGATCCCAAACATTGGGCAAAGTAATTAGGGATTTCTTTGGAGCAAATTGTGGACCAACATCTTGGATTTTGGGTGGCTAGGGGGTGAAGGATACAGCTCTGTGGGAATTTTGAATCTTGGCCTGCTTTAAATGCCAGCAGCATACGTAGTCCCCCCCTTTTGTAGCGTTTGTATAGTATTTTCCAAGTGGAATTATAACTGAAAGAACACCCCAAAAGCCAAACAGAAGGATGAATGTGCAGGATATCTGACTCACAATGAGGTGTCATCAATTCCCATTCATTTCTGAGCACCAGGCATCTGTCAGATTGTATGTTTTTGGCGAGTAGCACTTCCTGCATGACACTGTCGGGCAATGTTTTATTTTAGGCATTCCTAATTAAAAAGCTTATTAAACCACTAATAAGGCTTTACATTCCAAGGAAAACATTTAGGAAGCACAGCGCCAATCAAAGCAGTTTCTTTTCCAGAAAGCTCCTCTACTGAGTTTCAAATATTTGACAATTAATTAGAGACTTGCATAAACTGTGACAGATTTTGGCAACGCCTCTCTGCATATCAAGAGGGGAAGTCTAGTATTTTACTGGTATCTGTCAAAACCTTTTTTTCCTTGTAGGGGAGCTGTAAGATCACCTGTGAGTAAATAAAAGCCCTTTCTTTTTTAACTATAATAAATATAATAAAATCTAGACATTCATATATATTTTTGGGGGGGTGTATACATTGTATACACAGGAAAGAAGGGAGAGGGGACATGATGGAGACCTTTATATATATGACAGGATTGAATAAGGTTCAGGAGGGAAGTGTTTTTAAGAAGATACTTAATGATAGAACAAGGGGGCACAACCTGAAGCTAGTCGGGGGGAAGATCAGGAGCAACGTTAGAAAATATTATTTTACAGAAAGAATAGTAGATGCTTAGAACAAACTTCCAGCAGAGGTGGTTGAAAAATCAACAGTAAGTGAATTTAAACATGCCTGGGATAAGCATCCATCTATCCTAAGATAAAGAGAATATACAGTATACACATACGGGCAGACTAGATGGACGTATGGTCTCCTTCTGCCGTCAACCTTCTATCAGGCTGATTCATTACTAACGCCAGGTATCGGAAGATGAGCGTCTGTATGGCGGTGCTTAGAGTGACCGCTAGCAGACGCTGTAAACATGTATTGGGGGCTGTAACATAGCGCCTCAGTCACTGTAGTAACCTGGCCGGCTTGATGAATGTGATGTATGTTAGGCGCTCTAACACCAGTACAGCGATGCAGTGAGCGATAGGTAGCGACAGCTCAGTGCGACCAACTCTTGGCGCTCCATACCATACTTATTCAAAAAAGGACACACAAACAGCGTCGGCGCTCTAAATCTGGTCACTATAGCATAGAATGCCAGACGCTGTGTGTGATTAAATTCTGTTTTTGAACACATATCCAAAAGTAACAAAGCAAAAACACATGGAATGACATTGTTGTAACACTGTGACATTAATACTTTAATGCCAGACCTGTAATGACAATTCTGCACAAAAATATAAAAAGTCAAAAAAGTTTCTAAAAATGTTTGTTTGCAGCCAGGAGACGTCACACAATGATTGAAGCAAAAAAAAAAAAATGGCAAACACGCTGTTTAAACACAAGCAAATGAACGGCCATTGAAATGTATGGGAGAGCGACACTGAGCGAAAGGTAATACCTGGAGCTCTGGAAGCTAGAGCGCCGGCGCTATACACTGAGCCGCCTGTAATAACACATGTGACGCTACATGGCGCTGTTAGAGTTGCTCACCAGATTCGCTTTCATAAATGTGGTTTTGCCTACAGCGCCCGACGTTCACCAAACGCTACCTGGCGCTATCCCCTCTTAAATAACCCCCTATGTTTCATTGTATACTTGCAAACACATAGGAATTTTTCCTTCCTTACATCCAGCAATGCCTTGCTTAAGGGGAATCTGGGAAGTCAGGGATCACCTCTGAGGTGATCTGGTGGACTTCATACACGAGAGCAATTGGATCATATTTTCCCAAAACAGGTGTCTTTTAGTTGGCCAAGGAGTACAGGCCCCCCCCCCCCCGGGCCTGTAGTCCCTGCCGCAACGCTGAAACAGGACAGGGGCTTTAAAAAGTAAAAAGTTAAATGCCTTATCTGGACCTAGGTATCCAGTATTATTCCCCTGACAAATTCAGTGATGGGCATGCTCATCTTTGACATCCCCTGCTCTGTGTGTGTGCTCACCTGTCCATTTACTTGAGTGGGCACGTGCACAGAGTGGGGGATGCCGGGATGCAGCGGGGGTGCTATTTTTTTAATCCCTATCCTATCTCAGCACCGGGGGGGGAGGGGGACAGGGCAGGGGTTGGGGGAAAGACTCCATTGCCTCTCTGGGATACTAATAAGGCATTACAGTTAGGAGCCAAAATCAGACATGGAACTCTGAATGATGGCATACCTCCCAACTGCTCCTCATTTAGTGGGACTGTCCCTCTTTTGAGTCCATGTCCCCCGTCCCTTGTTCTCATTGGTCCCTCTTTGAGGTGTAACATGCAGATCTGCATCAATACATGCTGATTCAAAGTGTTTATATTGTTGTAACTGTTATCCTATCCATCCCTAAATGAGGGGGGTTGATGTAACAATTGTCCCTGTTTCCTTCCCTGAAAAGTTGGAAGGGAAGTAATGGGGAACAGGAAATAGCTGCGCACTGCAATTGTCCATGTCTCCGATTGGAGTAAGTGTGGCTTTAGCATGTGTGCACTGCTGCTTCCTGTCCCCTTCAGATGGAGCTCTGATAGATAACGGTGATTATCTCTCCAATGCAGGGCTCAATCTTGGGGTTAGAGAATTAGTTAGATTAGCTTAACGTCCCTGTGAACCAGGAGCCACCCTTGAACATTTGCAAGGGAGCTGTTAGGGAGAGCAGCAGTTCCCTCACCTCCGTTGCTGCTCCCGCTGCCGGTGAGAGCGCTGCGCGCCCATCTCGCATCGCTCCCCAGTCCCTCTCCTTACCCGCTCCTGCCGGCGGCCCCGCGGCTTCCGGTGGTGGCTGGCCGTGCGCCGGCTGCTCCCAGCCGTCTTCCTCCTCCTCGTGCTGCTTCCTCGCATGGTTTGGTGCGCGCACGCCCCGTCCACTAGAGGGCGCACGCGCCAGATTCCTGAAATTTAGAGGGCCTGTACACCACTGATTGGTGCCTGGTCATCCAATCCTGCATCCACTTCCCCTATTTAAGGGGCACTTCCTTTTCCATCAGTGCCGGATCTTGGTCTTCCTTTGTATGCAGAAAGTCTGTTGTTTTCAGTATTGCTCACCGTGTACCGACCTTTGCCTGCCCCCGACTCTGACCCTGTGCTGCCAGCCCTGACCTCTGCTTGAACTTTTACATCGCCTTTTGCCTGCCTCCTTTGTACCATGCATTACCTCGGCTGACTGTATGGCTGAGCCGCTGTTGGGGGGTAGCGACCTGGGGGTCACTCGCCGCTACAAGACCAACCTGCCTTGCGGCGGGCTCTGGTGAATACTGGTGGCCTCTTAGACTCTGCTCCCCTGACGTGGCACTCGCTATCAGTAACACGGTCACATCGGATCCACACCTGTGCCGCCACACCCGGTCAGTGACAGGAGCATGGAGGCCTGCATTTAAAGTAATTGTGTATTGTTTTATATAAAAAAGAAACAGGAACCACCAGACCTAGACTTAGTAATACACTGGAAGCCTGCAGGCCCATCATTGTAAAACAAGCAGAGTTACTGCTAGAATATGTTATCCTCTCTCGCTCTAGTGGAGCATGGCAAAGACAATTATGTGCATTCAAGCTGCAAAGGCCATCTTCACATTTAATGGCAGCGAGCGACGCATCTTCTTGATATGTCTACATTAAATGCAATGTTTTAATACAGTAATCATCCTTAGGGATGAGCCAAGCTGGTCCATGCAAGTGGGAATCCACGGTAGTCTCTACCTGCAGCCTGCTAACAGGGCTGTTAGGGCAACTGCCCAGAGCTCCCCATCATCAAACGGGCTCCTGGTTTCAGTGTTGGATGGTTGCTATTTCCCATGGTGTCGAGATTTAAAAATTTAAGGCCCCTTTTTTAGTTTTCCCAGGGCCACATGTTGTCTAGTACTGGCCCTGACTGAAAATGTCCTTCATCACTGGGCTCTATGAAGCTTAAAAACACAAATGGGGCACTGACAAAAGCCTAACCAATGGCAATGGTTTAAGCATGCCTCCCAACTGTCCCTGATTTGAAGGAATTTTCCCTCTTTTGAGGCCATTAATAAATGGGTATTGAAACAAGTGGACTAAACCCTTCTAGGCTTAACATTCAGATCTGCATCAATAAATTATTCATTTGCCTTTTTAAAGTGTTCATATTGTTTTAATTATTACATCCTATCTCCTTTCCATCCCTCAATGAGGGGGCATGGCCTAATTTAAAAAACATCCCTCTTTCTTACTCTGAAAAGTTGGAAGGTATGTGTTTGGTGTTCTCTGTCCTCTCACAGTGGTCTACAAGCCCCTCCTTTGTCTTCTGGCTGGATCTTTATGTTTAAAGGACCAGTCCAGCCTAGACTGCTCGTTTTTTAAATCCCCGGGCCAGGGGATTAATTATATTGCTCCTAAAATCCCTATTTCTCCCAGTTACAACAGTACCATGTATGTATTGGTAGACACACTTTCCTGCCCAGGAGACCCGCCCAAACTGAAACAGCGCTTTAGGATTTTTTCTGTTAAAATAAAACTGCTATACCCAACTGCTTGCAGTTTTTCAAGAAAAACAACCCTTTACATTTAACCCCCCCACAGCCTAAACATACTCTCGAAGTACACACCTCAAGCTTTCTATGTGTACCAGGCTTGTTGACATGGGCACAGTTTTCTGGAAGTAATCCTCGATTGATTCTTTGGTTGCACAGGGTTTCCCTAAAAAAAGAATAAAAAAGCAGAATCAAAGCCACATTTTTCCTAAAAAAAAAAAAACAAAACAATGCGCAAACAAGAAAAAAACAAGTTAATTAGAGAAAAGCAAGGTACAATAACAATAACAAATATGCATAGGTACTGTCAAGGGAGGAGTTGTCAGACAACCCAAAACAAAGCGTGCATGTAAGGGTAATTTTACTTAAAAAGGTCAGCTCTGCAGACTTAGAGGCCGATTCATTAATAGCGCCAGGTAGCGACAGATGAGCGACAGCAGCGGTATTTTCACATCGCACGCTAGTATTCGCTGTGCTTGGCCGTTGTTCGGCTGTTGACAGCGACTCAGTCGGTGTGCGGTAATGTTGAATACGGGGTTAGGAGTCGCTGTTCGACAGGTTCCGCGCTGTATGGGAGCGCATGACAGCGAATGGCCATAGCGAACGGCTCCCAGCATATTCATTAACAAATCACGCTCAAAAAATTCTCGCGCTGTGAAATGCTTGTTTAAACCCCAGAGCGCTGGCGGCGATGGGTTAAAAGTAGTTTTTTAACCCCCAAACAACCATATTTTTGGAAGAAAAAAAAACAAGTTTTTCAAAACATTTTGTAATATGAATACATTAATATCAGACCTGTAATATCAATTCTGCACAAATTTTTTTATTTTTTATTTTTTTCCTTAAAAAAATATCTAACATTGCAGAAGTGGTCACAGAATTTTTGACATTTAAAAAAATAAAAATAAATAAAATAATAGCAATTAATTAAGAATATTTAAAGAATGCTCCATTGAAATGCATTGGAGAGCGCCAGATAGCGAGAGGTCATACCTGTCGCTGTTCAAGGTCGCTCGCTGGCGCTGTGGGGTGAGGCTGGAATAATGATGAATGATTCGCTATCTGGCGCTCTGTCAGTCGCTAAGCAGGATCGGCTTGATAAATGTGTGATTGCGGAGGGGAGCCGGCGTTCTCGTGGCGGTGACCGTCATTACCGTTCGCTCACCATTCGCTACCTGGCGCTATCCCTTGTTAAATAAGGGCCAAAGTGCGCGACATGCGCTTCTTCAACCAAAACAACTCTTTACATTTAAAATACCCCCCCCCAATCATACATTTCCTGAAAGTACGCACCTTAAGATTTCTAGGTGTACCAAGCTTGTTGTAGTGTGCACATCTTTATGGAAGTAATCCATCGATGAATTCTTTGGTTGCACAGGGTTTTCCTTAAAAAAAGAATAAAAAAAAGCATAATCAATGCCTTAATTCAAAAAAAAAAAAAAAAACAATATACGAACAAGAAAGCAAGTTAAATATGAAAAAGCAAGGTCCCCCGAACAGAACAATACCCAACAAGCATAGTTACTGCCAAGGATAGGGTTGCCAAACACCCCAAAGTAAAGCATGCAGGTAAGGGTAATTTTACTTAAAAAATTCAGCTCTGCAGACTCTGAAAATACACACGTTAAGCTTTCTAGGAGTACTCAGCTTGTTGTAGTGGGTGCAACTTTCTGGAAGTTATGCCATAAAAAGTTCTTTGGTTGCACAGAGGTTCCAAAAAAATGTATAAAATAGCAATAAAAAACACATTTTCATAAAATATTAATATGCAAACAAGAAAAAACAAGCTAAATCTGACAGCACAAGGTCCAGGGGTGTACATAACATAGGGGCAGTACAGGCACCTACCCAGGTTTTTTAACATTTGTTTAAGGGTTTAGGTTTAAGGGTTTAGGTTTTTTAGGGTTTTTAAACCCTAAAAAACCTAAATGTTTTCTAAAAAATGGCATGGGGTCCTGCCTTCCCAGCATAACCAGCCCGGTCACCAGCTATTGGAGCTTGTAGACCAGGTAGCGGAGGCCAGCCTTGATGGCCCCCGGCCCTGGAAGCTACAAGCTTGCACAGCCTTCACGCCCCATTGGCTCTTTTGCTCCCCTCGGGCCTCAGGTAGGCAATGGGGGGCTGGAGGTTAATTGCAAGTCACCTGCTTGCCGGAGACCCTCAAGCCTTGTGAACTAATATAGGGTCTCATGGATTCCTTACCAGTTCACATAGGGTTAAATGTAAAAAAACACACAGGCACATAGAGAAAATGTATTTTATTTTTTAAAACTAACCTCCCATCCATCCCTGAGCACTGTGTCCTATGCTGTGCACTCTGGTTTCTGCTGGATGCCTTTTATACCTGCTGGGTGATCGGACATAAAGGTTTCATTTTTTTAAATAAATGACATGGATGGGACCTCAGGCTTTTTTTAATGGTGTGGGGTCCCCCAGCCCAGGTACCAGCTATGGGGGCTTGTAGACCAGGGGTTGGAGGCCAACCTCAGTGGCCCCTGGCTCTGGAGCCTACAAGCCTCTACAGCCTTAGTGGGCCGAGGGCTCTCCTGCCCCCCCCCCGAGCTTTGGCGAGGTAGGCAATGAAGGGCTGGGGGGCAAGCGCTTGCCGCAGGTGACTTGCCAGACCCCCAGGCCTTGTGAATGTGTATTGGGGTCTCAAGGATCCCTTACCAGTTCACAAGGCGTTAACTGTAAACAATCCCACAGACACATAAGAGTAAAATGTCATTTATTGAAAAAGTACATTTTTTTTCTCTATTCACATCTGATGATTGCTGGAGGGGGGTTGCTGGGTGGCAGGGGATCAGAGTCCCTCCCTTCAGCAATTATCACCAGTATCTAACTGGGCACTGTCAGTAATAGAGCAGGATGATGTCAGCTGGGTGATGTCATCCACCCCACCCCAAAAAGGTGGGGCAAATGGCGAGCGGCAGCAGAGATGGTGGAAGCGAGGGGGGCCCTATTCCGGTTCCTCTCCTCACAGTGAAAGAACCTACATGGGGGGGGGGTCGGAGGCCCCCCTAGGTGAAGAAAAGACCCGCGCTGCCAGATCGTGGCTCAAGGTTAGCAGATTTTTTTTTCTTTTTTTGCTGCTAGCAGGGGGCGAAGTCAGGCATGTAAGACTTGTGTGGCTGTCAGGCCCCGTGGGACACTCGCCTTCTAGGTAAGTCCACAACCCCCAATCTCCCCTGCTAGCTTCACCTATAGACAAGCCCCCTGTGAGGATATATAAAATATATGGCCAGATAAAAATATGACCAAAACTATGGTTGTTAAACATACCTTGTCAATTTAGAAGTCTGCTAGTACATTTGTCTGGAGGTGCCAACAGGAATCCATTTACATATGACAGGACAGAAGAACAAGCCTCTTTACAGCCCTGCGGTAAATAGGCCTCCTGTCAGGTGACACCTCATATGTGGTAATTGACATCTACCTACTACAAGACTACAAAGCAGTGAATGAGACATTTGCTGCACACCTCTCTTCAAAAGAAAATGGACATTAAAGCATAACTTTTACAATGTAACTCTCCTGAAACCCAATTGTCTACATCCAGCATGCTGCCCGCCCCTTTAACCAGTTTAAAAATTAGAGAGATGGGCACAGATGACATGACATGCCAGGGGATTGCTTCTAATAAGTAGGCTGTTATCATTTCTTTCTGTAACCCTCACAACAAGACATTATCTTCACAAGAGGTAAAGAATTTCTGTTTATTTATCTCTTTTATTTTATAAGCATCTTGCCGTATATTGTATGTCTGTTATTTTTATTGTACATCTTTGTTTTACATGCACTGCCCCTTATGGGTGAATTCAATCCTAAAGATTTATAAAGTGGTCTTCTGTGTGCTAACTCGCTTAACTTCAGGAGGGACATTGTATGTGTGCTAAATCTTGTGCCCTGTGTGCTTGCCTATTGCTACTAGTGCCGGTCTGGGGGTGTGAGATTACTTTACAATCAGTAAATCGGAGGGTGACTTTATTGCTGTATAGTTGGGACTAGGACCTTATGGTGTGATTGGATATATTAACTGCATAAGGTGAGATCTTAGCTTGCGATCTGTGTGTGTATGTAGTGTCTGGCTAATAAGAGGCAGTGGTCCAAAAGACCTGTGTGTGTGGGTAAATGATTGTAGGCCGTACGGTCGAAATCCGGTCTGGATGAAGGCATAAAACCTCCTTGATTCATGACACCCCCGTTTGCCAAGATGCTTTACACGCCTCACCGGACACGGTTGCCCCCCGTAGCACAAAGGATGTGGACTTACAGGGGTGAAGGCGGATGAACCCAAGGCAAGACTGGGTGATGTCCGGTAAGCCTGGGTCATACATGGGTAGTCTGTCCAATAACGCAGCACCAAAGGGAAGAGAAGGAAGAAGAGTCAAGGTCGAGCCAGGGGTCAAGCCGGGAGGTCACAGGTATGCAGTACAAAGGACGAGGCAGGCTTGTAGTCAGGAAACAAGCTAAGGTCGGTCCAGGCAGCAATCACAGAGTGGTCAAACAAGGCAGGGTCGGTAACAGAATTGAATGTGGAACTTAGACAAAATCACACCCAGCAGCACACTATCACGGGCAAAGGACAAGTGTGGGGGAATCACCTTGAATTGATGGGAGCTGACAGGAATGTTTGGAGGGAAAGCCATGATTGGTGCAACTTAGGACTTGTGGGCTGATTGCTCAATTCAACCTAAAAAGGGCGTTTTCGCCCAGAACAGCTCTCGGCTCATTGGCCCTATACTACAGCCCCCGGCTGGCGCACTGTGTACAGCGCCGCCGTAGGTCATAAGAGAGACGTGCTCACGTGTGCGCACAAGTGCGTTCAGAGAAGCGGCGGTGAAGGGAGGAGGCGGGCGTGCTTGGCGCCGCACGAGCAGATGCTGCCCAAGCAGATGCTCGGAGCGGCCGCACGGCAAGACGCGCCCCGGCCAGCCTCCTGGAGACAACGTGGGACCAATCCTGAGGTAAGTTGATTGTGACGTGGAGAGGTAGCCATGTAAATTTTCATGGTTGGCTTTGGAAGGGTTAAAATCAAAGATGACATTGTTTAGTGTGATCAGTGTTATGTGCTATTTACTGTGAGCTTATGTGTGCTGACCTAAACCTTACTATGTCAGAACTAGACTTTACCGGCTAGCTAGCCGGAGGCTTTATCTCCCAGTGCTGGCATACTTAGTAAACCAAGCCCTTAATCAATGTGCACAAAGCTTCTGTACGCTGACCTAAAAATGTACAAGATCACATCATGGTGCTGGCTTATCTGTCAGAGTTTCTGGGGCAATGTGCTTTGTCCCTATACGAGGAAAAAATAACTTTTCTGTGATGAATATTATACAGCTGCCCTAGTTTGGATATAATAAACGAAACTAAATAACCATCAATCGTCACACGTAGTTGTAGTACAAAGAACTAGAGATGAGAGTGAACCAAACAAAAAGAACCAGAGTTCGGTCCAAATTTCAGGGACAAATCGATTCGGCACGAAGTAGGAGAGAAGAAAAATAACTAAATATTTTTCTCTGTGCTTGTGTGTTTTTTTATATTTAACTCTTTGTTAACTGGTAGGGGGATCCTGAGACCTGTATACCACAGGGCAGGAGGGGCTAGCAAGTTGCATAATAACCTTCCCCATTACTTGCATTCCCACAGCCTAGGGGGAAGCAGAAGAGCCTGCAGCCCGTGAGGACTATGCCTTCAGGGCCGAGGACCAGCCGCTCTGCATTTGCACTCTTGTCTACCAGCCCCCTTAGCTGGTGCCCAGGCTGGCTTTACTTGGATAGGGGGACCCCCACACTAGAACAAGGGGAAGCAGAAGAGCCTGCAGCCTGAGAAGGCAATGCCTTCAGGGCCAGTGACCAGCCGCTTTGCCCTCACAGCGTGGTCTATCAGCCCCCTTAGCTGGTGCCCAGACTGGTTTTACTTGATTAGGGGGACCACCACATCTTTTTTTTTAATTAAGTGGTTAAACCCTTAAAAATTAAATTAGAAAAATGACATAGGGGGAATTTCGGGCCTCATTCCTGGGCCTCTTGGAGGATGGAAAACTGTGAAAATGCTAAGACAGACTCGGGGCTGGAAGCTGCAAAGACAGGTAAGCCAGTGCATTTCTCTTGACTGGGCTATCATTCCATAAACCTTCAGCTTCTACAACCCACGCCCTTCCCCAAATAACCATCCGGACAACCATTTCTTTGGAATTATAGAATTTAATCGGCCACAGCCTCAGCAAATAATAATAAACAACAAGTGCAAACTAAGCCCCCCCCCCATTCCTAATCCGGGTCTGAGCTTTCCACCACAATGGAGCTAGTAAAACAAGGGAGGGGAGACAGGCCAGGAGGCCCAAATATCTCCCGATCCGGAGAAAAGCAGAAGCCAATTTTTTGAGCCCAGCCGCATCCCTCCTAAGCCTGGGAGCTCAACTGGGCTAACCGCCAGGATCCAACTCACCCCCTTCTGCCCTCCCCTCCCCCTAAAGCTCAGACACCTACCCTCCTGGACGGTTTCAGCAAAAACAGCCACTTACTTGACTCCTCCTGCCATTTTCCATCCTCAGACCCAAACTTGAAAGAGGAGCCCGCCCAATGGCTGCTACAAAAAAAAAAAACACACAACCCTAGAAAACACAGTAACTAAAAACATGAAGAAATAACCTCCGCGATACATATGCATTGACTTAAAATCCGAACAATAAACATGTGTATATATATATATATATATATATATATATATATATATTTTTTTTTTTTTTTGTTTTTATATATATATATATTTTTTTTTTATAACAAAAATTGGAGTGCAATACCTAACCTTCCTTTCACCATGACAAATTAAACCATTCCATCACTTCAACAAAGGGCGGGAGGGTGGGAAAGCTCATCCCAGGAGGAGATCGGGGGGTCAAAGAGGAAGAGGAGGGGGCAACCAAGCCCTTTTATACTCCCCCCCTACCTCCTGAGGTCACTTTTCCCGAGCTCCCCCCCCCCCCATCACCATGGCTGTTCAGGTTCCGGAGGAAGCGCAGGCCAGTCATGGGGCTGCCGGTGCCCTTCTGTCTGTGGTTTACCTTCTTTGGAGATAGGGATCTGTTCAACATTTAGGGGATTCTCCTGTGTGCTGCTTATTCATTTTGGGAAGGATATGGAGATCTGCACTCACTAAGTTAATTCCTTTTATAGAGATGACAGGGAATCCTAGTAGATTCTGCATATTTGAGATTTACCCTCATTCAGCATAATAGGCTTCTGGAGACTGGAGGAATCCACATTCACTCTGCATAATAATTTTCAGGGTGACTGTGAGGGACTCTATGCTTAATCTGCATAATAAGCCTCCGTGGATTGGGGGGATTTACCCTCGCTCTGCCTTATACGCTTCTAGTGATTGAGGGGATCCATACTCGCTTGTATAATAAGCTTATGGGGACTGATGAATCAACACTCACTCTACATAATAGGCTTCTGGGTGACTGGGAGTGTTTTATGCTCACTCTGGATAATAAGCTTCTGTGGTTTAGTGGATCCACACTAAGTCTCCATTTGAGTTTCTGGATGCCTGGGTGGGGGTTTATGCTCTGTCTGCATAATCAGCATAATAAACTTCTGTGGATTGGGGGGATACACAATTACTCTGCATAATAAGCTTCTAATGATTGACGGAATCCATGCTCACTTTGCATAATAAGCTTCTGGGGGATCCACGCTTAATCTGCACAATAAACTCCTCAGGAACTGGGAAAGGGGCTTACGAGGACTGGTGAGAATTACATATGCTCTGCTTATTCATTTTGTGGGGCAAAGGAAGTATCCATGCTTTTTTACATTTATGGGGATGAGGTGAGGTCCATGTGCCCTGCATATTGTTTTTTTGATGTCTAGAGGGATCAGCACTTTCTGCTGAGGATTAAGTGATGTCATGGTGTACAGACATCTTTCCACTGAATGTTGCTTTATGACCTTTGTTTAGTGCTGAATGTGGCTCCCAGGGTAAGAAAGGTTGGGAATTCCTACTCTATGAGCATCCTCTGCCGATAGTATATCGCTTGGGGCGCCCCTGCTGTTTATTAAATGGCGGGTCCAGCTCCCTCAGGATGTACACCAAAGCCAACACCAACAGTGTGTACGTTCAGCACCAGAGCTGATTGCAATTGTCATGGGTCTGGATGCACGAGTGCCACCACTCATGTGCGTAGTTTCATTTGAGGTACACATACACAGGGATTTGCTCATGGTGTGCTTGCATATGCTTGTAGAGCACATACAGAAATCTGCTCACAAATGCGCATGCATGTATTCTTTTATGCAGTTGCCTTGATTGTGGCGTGTCTACTGAGCATGTTCAGGGCCCATAATAACACAGCTTCTATTATGACTCACCCAAATGGCAGTAAAAGGAATCCTGTAGACAGCTCCACGTTCCTTGTGTGTGTCTGTGATGGATGTTTTTTTTACTCCATAAGGCTTGGCAGATAGCTTACTCGGTTGTTCTTGGATCACGTGGTTAAGTTTTGAAAGCTTTATTTCAGTACAGAACCTTGTTACAGCAGACATGTACTTTCAATACAGCAGGAAACTTGTAGTGTACTCCATACAGCAGCAAGAGATAAAAGGACTGTAGCTGCAGAAGGTAGCAGCAGGTGTGCACTGCTTGCATGCCAGATTAGAAATGGCAGAAAGGAAGAAGAAGAAGGGAGGAGTTACTTGCATCAGAGCAAGAGTAAGGGAGCCTGGAAGGGACAGGGGAATTAAAGGCACACTGCTGAGCCTACGCAAATAAAACAAAAACATGAGCTGTCAGTGGCTCTTGAGGATGGGCTTGGGAGCCTGTGGTGTACGGCACAACAGATCTCCTAATATCTTTCACTGGGCACTAGAGGGAGCACACTCTCACAAAATGCAAATCAGGAAAAGCTTTTGATGGTATAAAGTTTTTCCTGATAGTCTAAAGGAAAAGTAAGAGAGGAACAGAGAGAAAGCGCTTAAAGAAACACTCAATGGCCCGAAAATACAAATCATATAAATGTGACAGGACAAGGCATTAAATACCAGGCCTCGATTCAGTAAGAGTTGAATAAAATTCTCATGGTAGTAAAAAAAATTCACTAGATGAGAAAAAAGCCTGAGAATGTTACTGTTGCTGAATTACCAGGTAGGGAGACAATGAAAGGCAATGGCACTAAGAAAAAGTAGAGAACTTTTTACTCCATTTTACTATGTAGTAAAAAGTGCCATTGCCTTTCATTGTCTTCCTAGCTGGTGATTCAGCAACAGTGACATCATCGGGATTTTTTCTCATAAAGTGAATCTTTTAGTACCATGAGAATATGTTTCAACTCTTACTGAATCAAGGCCTATGCATCAAACATATTCTGCCAAGCTTGTTGCTTTATTTTACTGGTGATAAATCAGGGGTAACTTTTTTTAAAAGAACAATTCTGCTTTTACAGGGAAGGGCTGCTCCATTCTATAGCCTCTCATGATCCAACCTGTACTGAAATAACTTATGATGTGTGTAGAGGTTTTTGCCCATCATGCAATGCTCTGAGCAGATATTACAGTGTTTGTTGCTACTGTTCCCCACAGGTTGGCTTGCAATTAGAGGTCTCCCTAAGTTGAGCGCACAAAAAACTGCTACCCCTGGATTTTATGCCCACAGTACCTATAGATGAAAAGCTTGGCCCTCCAAGTCGGGATGCCCCGCTGTGTGAAACTCCCGGGGCCCCAGTAATCACTCACCTTTCCTGGGTCCAATGGTACATATGCAGTCTTTCGTTCAATGAAAGGCTTTATGCCTTGACTAGGTCATGATTGTTTTCAATAGGGAGCGAGAGTGGCAACATCCCCTGCACCCTCGGGCGCACTCCTGCCCCAGCCATTCAAATAGGGTGGGACATGAGTGTGCATGCCTCTGGGAATGCAGGTGCTCCCGCTCCTCATTGAAACCTATTAGCGGTTTGCTGAATGAAAACAAGATAAATCTGAAAACTCAAGCCACTGAACTTGAACAGAACAATACCCAACATGCATAACTACTTTTAACCCTTTTGCCTGCCAGCCTACTTGAGATTTTGTCATCCTCTGTTGAGTGGTCATTTTTCAATATTTTGCACTATGTTTAACTGTGATTTTTGCAGGATTTCCAGGAAAATGTTATGTTTTTTTAAGCTAAATTTAAGCTTTAACGTCCTAGTTTGTAATTTTTCCAGTGTTTTTTTTTTTTTATTTTTGAGTGAAAATGGTAAAAAAAAAGATATATATGTCTTTTATTCAAGAAAACCATGTTGCACATGAAAGGCCAATTTCTCCCAATTACAAAGGTACCATATATGTATCGGTAGCCCCCTGTGCCTGCTCAGGAGACCCTTCAAACTGAATAGAGCAATTTATAACATTTACAAATAAAATACAACTACTGTCCACACTATAAAGGCTTAAATAAAAAAATGTTGTGGGGTTCCCCTCTTGGGGATAAAATACATTTTAAGGATTAAAAAAACAATGGAACGGGGACCACCATTTCCAGGAAATCAGCCTTGGCACCAGCTATGCAGGGCTTGTAGAGCAGAACGTGGAGGTCAGCCTTGGTGGCCCATGGCCCTGAAGGCTACAGGCCGACATAGGATAATTAAAGTTAACAAAGCAGATGGAAAAAACCTTTAACTTCAGTCGCGCTGCAATGAATAAATGTTTCTTAATTGTCATAGAGGATTATAACCGCAAATATATTTAATATTATGGTAATCTCTAAATTTTCAATTATTGGCTGTATCGGCAGATTAATCTGTTTTAGCAGCCCTGATAGGGTCAGAAAGAATAGAGAGCATCCTTTTATATATAATCAGTATTGCATTACATACTGTGCAAGTTGCCAAAGATTAAAAAGAATGGGGCACTTACTGCCGTGGCCATGGGTTAATAAACCTGACCTGGGCCCTTGAGAGTTAACCACTTCTGAAGATGAACCTGAAGCTTGTTATTGGGTGTGGATCCCGATGAAGTCAGGAGGTTGTACTGTTGTACTGTTTCAGTATATAAAGTCTTTTAATATGATAACAAAATAAAAATAATATAAAGCAAAATAAAAATAAACAAGATGATATACGAGTTACTGTGGTTAAATGTCCAATTGGTTTCTAGTCTCTGAGAGGAGGGAGAGAGCTTCCGGCACAGCCGCGACTCCTGCGGTTTCTGTAGAACAACACGCGTTTCGTCCTTCAATGTCCTCAGCTTCTGATTCGTGGGCCGCCGGCTCTTCTGCCCCCCCCCCAGCTTTGGGGAGGCAGATAATGGGGGCCGGGGGGTGAATGGCAAGTCACCCGCTTGCCGCAGGTGACGTGCCAGCCCCTCAATTGGTATTGGGGTCTCATAGACTCACAAGGGAGGTAAATGTAAAAAAAACACATGCATCGCAAGAAAATCATATTTTATTTATTTATGTATTTATTTTATTACTTACCTTTGCTCCATCCCGAGCATTGTGTTCAATGTCGATCACTCTGGCTTCTGCTCTCACTCCTACTGCTGCTAGAAGCCTTTTATACCTGCTGGGTGACAGTCTACAAAGGGTTAATTAGAAAACAAAATTCCCCCAGTCTCTGTCTCTGAGAGGAGGGAGAGAACTTCGAGCACAGCCGCGTCTCCTGTGGCTTCTGTAGAACAACACGTGTTTCGTCCTTCGACGTCCTCAGTTTCTGATTCGTGGGGCCGCAGGCGCTTCTGCCCCCCCCCCAAGCTTTGGGGAGGCAGACAATGGGGGATGGGGGGGGTGAATGGCAAGTCACCCGCTTGCCGCAGGTGACGTGCCAGCCCCTCAAGCCTTGTGAATTGGTATTGGGGTCTCATGGACCCCTTAACAGTTCACAAAGAGTTAAATGTAAAAAAACACACATATCGCAAGAAAAACATATTTTATTTGTTTATGTAGTTATTTATTTTAATACTTACCTTTGCTCCATCCCGAGCACTGTGTCCCACGCCGGTCACTCTGGCTTCTGCTCTCACTCCTACTGCTGCTAGAAGCCTTATATGCCTGCTGGGTGAAAGTCTATAAAGGGTTAATTAGAAAACAAAATTCCCACACCTTTTGGGGGAAGAAACCCCACCCTTTTTTGATTTTTAAGGGTTAAAACAGCAGGGATTTCACACAGCAGGGCATCCCAAATCAGGACACCCCCAGGAACAGAACCTGATATAGTGAACATCACAGAGTCTTGTTTCTTTTTAAAGAGGTCCAGAAAGCCATGTGTAGCCTTCACGCACCGGGGTGTCCGGCGAGTGACGGCAGGGAGCAGGTTCTTCTGGGCCCAGGATGATCAGCGTGCGTGTTGTGAGTAGGTAAGGGTTAGAGTTGCGGGAAAGGTTAGAACTCACTATTGCCGCTTGGAAAGATGTATAGCAGTCCAGTAGATGAAAGCAGAGTTCCTCTTTATTTAGTCCACAAGCAAATAGCAAACACGGGACTAGTACATTTCCAGCCAGTTACAGCTCTGGTTCTGTCCATAGTCAGGTACAATTATAAAGCATTGGTTTCCAATAGAGAATAATGTCCTTTGCTGGATCTCTCCCTTATCTCTCTGTTAAGAGTCGGTGCTCCTGCTCCTTTACAATTCAAGATGGTGAATCACACTGGCTTTGGGTTTGGGGCTTTCCTATATCCCTTCTCACTACCTTCCAGAACCTTCTATCACATGTTCGGCCTCGTGTCCGACATCTGATTTTAGCAAACAACCTTCTAACCAATCACTACCATTCTAGTTATATGTTACTAGTCTATCTCCTGTTATGACTAACAACCCTTCTGACCTCACCTTCTAGAATAATCCCCATTATAGCCTATGGCCTAATGTTAGTCTAAGGCCTAAACCCTCTACTGCCATCTTGAGTCTGTTTAGATTATGGCACTCCCAATGCACTTCCATGGGAGCTTTATGTATGGTTAACTCTATTTAAAGGATTCTTATTAGTTAATTAACGTGTTCCTAGTTATATCCAGGCCCCCTACTCATGTATGATTTTTCTGATCTATATAATGTGCACTTATTCATTGCTGACCCAAATAAAAGTCTTACGATGGGAATTTATCTCCCTGATCAGTCCCTGCTTTGCTCAGCTTAAAGAGTGACACTAATTAGAGCACTATCTCAAAATAGTGAGAGGAGCCTGGGTATCACCTCTCAAATGACCACCATATAATAGGCCGCACTCAAGGTAATAAAGATAAATTACTTTTTATTACTTATTTCTTGCTGAATCATAAAAATCAATACATAACAACACTATTGACAAAGTTAAAAAACATATAGACAAACACAAGGGGGGGACCTATCTGCAAGTGGAGACTATGTACATGAATGTATAAAATATTAGTATTGATAATAAATGGCGTGTCACAGATACCTATAAAGAATAAATATATGTAATGTATCTACTTGTATGCGCGGGTGAATACAAGAAGCATGGACTATATTCCCATGGTAAAGTACCTAGTGCCTAATGTGCATGAATTGTGCAATGGTATGTGTGTAGAAAACTATCTATATACAAGAGTGTACAAAAAATATATATATGTGTAAAAAATGTAACCTTATAAATCTACAACCCAAATAAACAAAAACAAACAAACGTTAAAATACAAAGACGTGCTAAAGTAACAACAAAAGTAACCAATGATTGGAAGTGCAGAGGTGAGAAACTATGCAGAGCGCGCACACTAACAAAATGAATGAAAATGATGATGTAATGCAAAGCTGGCACACCAAGGATCAAGAATGTAACAAAGTAACAAAATTTACATCACCAGTCTCCAGGGGTCCCCCGCAGCAGCCGCCACCGACGCGTTGCGTGCCCTATAGACACTTCGCCAGGGTGAGGTGGCTGCTGGGGATCCCCCTCCCTAAATACTAGAAATAAACAGCGTGCTCCAATGGCGACGAACGGCCGCCGCCGCCCGCACGTGCGCCCCGCCCAGCCGGCATTACAGGCCGTAAGGGCAGCACGTCAGACGGCGCGTAACCACGCCACCACCGGCCGTCAAATCAGTGCGCGGTCGCGCGAGACCCACCGCCGGGCGCGCGGCCGGCGGGACGCACTCCCCTGCAGAAGGAGGCGCCCGCCAGCCACCCGCCCGGCGGCGCGCACAACGCGCAGCCGCACACCGCCCACCCAGCAGCTGCTCGCATGTCAGGTGCAGGACCGTGGGAGGTAAGTATTCAGAGAGGGGGAAAAACAGAAGGGATCACATATATGACCAATGAACAAAAACATAAAACATAACAATGACAATATGGGCTGCAATTCTATATGGAAAGATCTATCTTAAGCAGCAACCATAAGTCAATGCACACATATAATATAGCGTTGTGAGAAGAAAATATATTAATAATTTGATATATTAATGAAACAATCAAGATAAATACATGTATGCAAAAAAATCAATTTAAAGCTACACAAATTAATGGAATAATAGTTTACATGATAAAGGTCCATTTAGATTATAACATGATAGAAAGATGGATATATACACCATGTGGGAACCCCTAGACATATTGGGAGGGGACATGTCCAACCTGTACATATGTTATAGGCATGTACCCCCACCAGTATGGTAGCAACCTAATAAATTGATTATAGCAACAGGGTGTGTTTAAAATCCCAATATCCAGGAAGAAGGAGGGTTGAATCCACCCAGCCTGTGCAAAATCACTATATATAAGCCACCCACAGCGGAGCTGTAATTAAGAGTTAGAGATGAACGGGATAGGAGTACTGCACAAATGATTGGCACAAAAGGTGCCATATAGGTAATGATGTGGAGGAGACTCTGTTCAAGTTTAAATAGTTTAAATCAAATGTCATGTATACAACATGAAACAACATGATTGCAAGTTGGCTGCACTCCAATAAGTATACTGTCGTGTCCATCATGTTCACATAGGCGATTGTCCCGCTTCTGATCTAATTTTTGATAGTAACATCCATCAGAATTCTTTAAATTTTGCAATCCAAAGGCAGTGCACATGCGAGCCCCACGTCAACAGTATGCCAGCATCAAGTCCTAGTGTGAAAGTGTCCCCTGTTTATCAGCTGTCCTTCTCCTGTATGTTAACAATTGTTCTCTCGGAGTACGCAGGGCCCGTTTGGCAGCTCGATCCACAACCCTGCTTGGATATCCCCTACTCAGAAAGCGGGTACGCATATCCTTGACTTCTTCCTTGAAGCTCTCATCATTAGAACAATTTCTTCTCAATCTCAACATTTGTCCAACAGGGATGCCCTCCTTGAGTTTTTTCTGATGGAAGCTGATATTATAGGGCGTCCCGGAGGTTTCTTGATGTTCTTGTGTACCTTTGGCAGCATGTAGAAGGTGGCCACCCGAGGATGTTCAACCATCTCAAAAAACACTCTTATGGCTGGCACATTGATCCATGCAGGCGTGAAAGTAGAAGGTTTCCTTAGAATAGGCCCCTGTGGTGTAGACTCCTGTTCATCCAATAGTGTTACCAAGTCCTGCAAGGCTTGTTCTTCTTGAGCTTCCAAAGTAGATGACGGATCAATCTGATCTGGATTGGAGAAATAATGCTTCAGTGACAGACGTCGGCAGTATAGAAATAAGTCCTTAATCACATCAAATTTATTAATCTTAGCCGTGGGTGAGAAATTGAGACCTTTAGCCAGAAGTGTTAGTTGTGGCTTTGTTAGAGGAATGTCCGTTAGGTTGACAATCTCTAGTTCCGGGTTTGACGCCCCCGATTGGGTCGGCGTGGTGATACTACCCGTCTCCGTTTGATCTCCCTGGGTCGTAATCGGTGATGTTCCCTGTATCCCGACTCTCTGTCTCTGCTGTCTGTGTCTCCTCTTTTGCCCCCCCCTCCTTGTTCTCCTAAGGGGCCCTCCTCCAAAAAACTCAGATCAGCGGAGGACCGATCAGAGGATCTGCTGGAAATGGATGATGTATGGGGAGAGGTGACATATTGTCTATTGTAGGAGGAATCATTCCTGTCAGGGTGAGATTGTCCCTTGGATCTATTGTAATTGGAGGCACTCCGTGTGTTGCCATGGTGTCTCCATTTGTATATTTTGCCAGTACTGGCATCTTTTTTGTCCCTGTCTAATTTCTGTCTCTTATTATTCATAACATCCACTTCATACCTCTCCAACTCTTTAGTGAGATTTTCCGTAAAAGCAGTTATTTGTTCCTGAATCTTCAACAAATTAAGTTGTATGTACAGTTCCTGTAATCGAAGTTTGATAGTATCTAATAAGGTTTTGTCTTCATTGATTAATAAATCGATGAGAGACATCGAGCAGGTATGTAGGACAGTTTCCCATTGTACTTTGAGTTCAGGGGAAACTTCCCACGCCGGGAAAATTTGAACTCTAAGTCCACGCGGGATAAGACCCAGTTCTTTATACAGTTGTAAACTGTGGATGTTCCACCAGGTACGTAAGTAATCCCGCCGTGCCCGTTTAATCGATCTAAAAAGTGTTTCCTGTGCAATTTTATCCTCTGGTGGCAGCTGGGGTCCTGCCATGGTGGAGTTTTTGAAGGTAGCCAATTTATTGGACCAATCATTTTCCACCAACTCAAAATTGATGGCCATAATCTGGGCGTGCAATTACCCTCTGCAGACAAAAACAAGTTTGTCCAACCCAGAGCATTAATAGGTACTAAGAGAAATGTGGGTATGCACCGTCCTACTTATAAGAAGTAAACATGAAAAGGTGCTAAAAAGCCCATATGGTCAAACAACTGTAATATCTCAAAATAGTGAGAGGAGCCTGGGTATCACCTCTCAAATGACCACCATATAATAGGCCGCACTCAAGGTAATAAAGATAAATTACTTTTTATTACTTATTTCTTGCTGAATCATAAAAATCAATACATAACAACACTATTGACAAAGTTAAAAAACATATAGACAAACACAAGGGGGGGACCTATCTGCAAGTGGAGACTATGTACATGAATGTATAAAATATTAGTATTGATAATAAATGGCGTGTCACAGATACCTATAAAGAATAAATATATGTAATGTATCTACTTGTATGCGCGGGTGAATACAAGAAGCATGGACTATATTCCCATGGTAAAGTACCTAGTGCCTAATGTGCATGAATTGTGCAATGGTATGTGTGTAGAAAACTATCTATATACAAGAGTGTACAAAAAATATATATATGTGTAAAAAATGTAACCTTATAAATCTACAACCCAAATAAACAAAAACAAACAAACGTTAAAATACAAAGACGTGCTAAAGTAACAACAAAAGTAACCAATGATTGGAAGTGCAGAGGTGAGAAACTATGCAGAGCGCGCACACTAACAAAATGAATGAAAATGATGATGTAATGCAAAGCTGGCACACCAAGGATCAAGAATGTAACAAAGTAACAAAATTTACATCACCAGTCTCCAGGGGTCCCCCGCAGCAGCCGCCACCGACGCGTTGCGTGCCCTATAGACACTTCGCCAGGGTGAGGTGGCTGCTGGGGATCCCCCTCCCTAAATACTAGAAATAAACAGCGTGCTCCAATGGCGACGAACGGCCGCCGCCGCCCGCACGTGCGCCCCGCCCAGCCGGCATTACAGGCCGTAAGGGCAGCACGTCAGACGGCGCGTAACCACGCCACCACCGGCCGTCAAATCAGTGCGCGGTCGCGCGAGACCCACCGCCGGGCGCGCGGCCGGCGGGACGCACTCCCCTGCAGAAGGAGGCGCCCGCCAGCCACCCGCCCGGCGGCGCGCACAACGCGCAGCCGCACACCGCCCACCCAGCAGCTGCTCGCATGTCAGGTGCAGGACCGTGGGAGGTAAGTATTCAGAGAGGGGGAAAAACAGAAGGGATCACATATATGACCAATGAACAAAAACATAAAACATAACAATGACAATATGGGCTGCAATTCTATATGGAAAGATCTATCTTAAGCAGCAACCATAAGTCAATGCACACATATAATATAGCGTTGTGAGAAGAAAATATATTAATAATTTGATATATTAATGAAACAATCAAGATAAATACATGTATGCAAAAAAATCAATTTAAAGCTACACAAATTAATGGAATAATAGTTTACATGATAAAGGTCCATTTAGATTATAACATGATAGAAAGATGGATATATACACCATGTGGGAACCCCTAGACATATTGGGAGGGGACATGTCCAACCTGTACATATGTTATAGGCATGTACCCCCACCAGTATGGTAGCAACCTAATAAATTGATTATAGCAACAGGGTGTGTTTAAAATCCCAATATCCAGGAAGAAGGAGGGTTGAATCCACCCAGCCTGTGCAAAATCACTATATATAAGCCACCCACAGCGGAGCTGTAATTAAGAGTTAGAGATGAACGGGATAGGAGTACTGCACAAATGATTGGCACAAAAGGTGCCATATAGGTAATGATGTGGAGGAGACTCTGTTCAAGTTTAAATAGTTTAAATCAAATGTCATGTATACAACATGAAACAACATGATTGCAAGTTGGCTGCACTCCAATAAGTATACTGTCGTGTCCATCATGTTCACATAGGCGATTGTCCCGCTTCTGATCTAATTTTTGATAGTAACATCCATCAGAATTCTTTAAATTTTGCAATCCAAAGGCAGTGCACATGCGAGCCCCACGTCAACAGTATGCCAGCATCAAGTCCTAGTGTGAAAGTGTCCCCTGTTTATCAGCTGTCCTTCTCCTGTATGTTAACAATTGTTCTCTCGGAGTACGCAGGGCCCGTTTGGCAGCTCGATCCACAACCCTGCTTGGATATCCCCTACTCAGAAAGCGGGTACGCATATCCTTGACTTCTTCCTTGAAGCTCTCATCATTAGAACAATTTCTTCTCAATCTCAACATTTGTCCAACAGGGATGCCCTCCTTGAGTTTTTTCTGATGGAAGCTGATATTATAGGGCGTCCCGGAGGTTTCTTGATGTTCTTGTGTACCTTTGGCAGCATGTAGAAGGTGGCCACCCGAGGATGTTCAACCATCTCAAAAAACACTCTTATTTGAGAGGTGATACCCAGGCTCCTCTCACTATTTTGAGATATTACAGTTGTTTGACCATATGGGCTTTTTAGCACCTTTTCATGTTTACTTCTTATAAGTAGGACGGTGCATACCCACATTTCTCTTAGTACCTATTAATGCTCTGGGTTGGACAAACTTGTTTTTGTCTGCAGAGGGTAATTGCACGCCCAGATTATGGCCATCAATTTTGAGTTGGTGGAAAATGATTGGTCCAATAAATTGGCTACCTTCAAAAACTCCACCATGGCAGGACCCCAGCTGCCACCAGAGGATAAAATTGCACAGGAAACACTTTTTAGATCGATTAAACGGGCACGGCGGGATTACTTACGTACCTGGTGGAACATCCACAGTTTACAACTGTATAAAGAACTGGGTCTTATCCCGCGTGGACTTAGAGTTCAAATTTTCCCGGCGTGGGAAGTTTCCCCTGAACTCAAAGTACAATGGGAAACTGTCCTACATACCTGCTCGATGTCTCTCATCGATTTATTAATCAATGAAGACAAAACCTTATTAGATACTATCAAACTTCGATTACAGGAACTGTACATACAACTTAATTTGTTGAAGATTCAGGAACAAATAACTGCTTTTACGGAAAATCTCACTAAAGAGTTGGAGAGGTATGAAGTGGATGTTATGAATAATAAGAGACAGAAATTAGACAGGGACAAAAAAGATGCCAGTACTGGCAAAATATACAAATGGAGACACCATGGCAACACACGGAGTGCCTCCAATTACAATAGATCCAAGGGACAATCTCACCCTGACAGGAATGATTCCTCCTACAATAGACAATATGTCACCTCTCCCCATACATCATCCATTTCCAGCAGATCCTCTGATCGGTCCTCCGCTGATCTGAGTTTTTTGGAGGAGGGCCCCTTAGGAGAACAAGGAGGGGGGGGCAAAAGAGGAGACACAGACAGCAGAGACAGAGAGTCGGGATACAGGGAACATCACCGATTACGACCCAGGGAGATCAAACGGAGACGGGTAGTATCACCACGCCGACCCAATCGGGGGCGTCAAACCCGGAACTAGAGATTGTCAACCTAACGGACATTCCTCTAACAAAGCCACAACTAACACTTCTGGCTAAAGGTCTCAATTTCTCACCCACGGCTAAGATTAATAAATTTGATGTGATTAAGGACTTATTTCTATACTGCCGACGTCTGTCACTGAAGCATTATTTCTCCAATCCAGATCAGATTGATCCGTCATCTACTTTGGAAGCTCAAGAAGAACAAGCCTTGCAGGACTTGGTAACACTATTGGATGAACAGGAGTCTACACCACAGGGGCCTATTCTAAGGAAACCTTCTACTTTCACGCCTGCATGGATCAATGTGCCAGCCATAAGAGTGTTTTTTGAGATGGTTGAACATCCTCGGGTGGCCACCTTCTACATGCTGCCAAAGGTACACAAGAACATCAAGAAACCTCCGGGACGCCCTATAATATCAGCTTCCATCAGAAAAAACTCAAGGAGGGCATCCCTGTTGGACAAATGTTGAGATTGAGAAGAAATTGTTCTAATGATGAGAGCTTCAAGGAAGAAGTCAAGGATATGCGTACCCGCTTTCTGAGTAGGGGATATCCAAGCAGGGTTGTGGATCGAGCTGCCAAACGGGCCCTGCGTACTCCGAGAGAACAATTGTTAACATACAGGAGAAGGACAGCTGATAAACAGGGGACACTTTCACACTAGGACTTGATGCTGGCATACTGTTGACGTGGGGCTCGCATGTGCACTGCCTTTGGATTGCAAAATTTAAAGAATTCTGATGGATGTTACTATCAAAAATTAGATCAGAAGCGGGACAATCGCCTATGTGAACATGATGGACACGACAGTATACTTATTGGAGTGCAGCCAACTTGCAATCATGTTGTTTCATGTTGTATACATGACATTTGATTTAAACTATTTAAACTTGAACAGAGTCTCCTCCACATCATTACCTATATGGCACCTTTTGTGCCAATCATTTGTGCAGTACTCCTATCCCGTTCATCTCTAACTCTTAATTACAGCTCCGCTGTGGGTGGCTTATATATAGTGATTTTGCACAGGCTGGGTGGATTCAACCCTCCTTCTTCCTGGATATTGGGATTTTAAACACACCCTGTTGCTATAATCAATTTATTAGGTTGCTACCATACTGGTGGGGGTACATGCCTATAACATATGTACAGGTTGGACATGTCCCCTCCCAATATGTCTAGGGGTTCCCACATGGTGTATATATCCATCTTTCTATCATGTTATAATCTAAATGGACCTTTATCATGTAAACTATTATTCCATTAATTTGTGTAGCTTTAAATTGATTTTTTTGCATACATGTATTTATCTTGATTGTTTCATTAATATATCAAATTATTAATATATTTTCTTCTCACAACGCTATATTATATGTGTGCATTGACTTATGGTTGCTGCTTAAGATAGATCTTTCCATATAGAATTGCAGCCCATATTGTCATTGTTATGTTTTATGTTTTTGTTCATTGGTCATATATGTGATCCCTTCTGTTTTTCCCCCTCTCTGAATACTTACCTCCCACGGTCCTGCACCTGACATGCGAGCAGCTGCTGGGTGGGCGGTGTGCGGCTGCGCGTTGTGCGCGCCGCCGGGCGGGTGGCTGGCGGGCGCCTCCTTCTGCAGGGGAGTGCGTCCCGCCGGCCGCGCGCCCAGCGGTGGGTCTCGCGCGACCGCGCACTGATTTGACGGCCGGTGGTGGCGTGGTTACGCGCCGTCTGACGTGCTGCCCTTACGGCCTGTAATGCCGGCTGGGCGGGGCGCACGTGCGGGCGGCGGCGGCCGTTCGTCGCCATTGGAGCACGCTGTTTATTTCTAGTATTTAGGGAGGGGGATCCCCAGCAGCCACCTCACCCTGGCGAAGTGTCTATAGGGCACGCAACGCGTCGGTGGCGGCTGCTGCGGGGGACCCCTGGAGACTGGTGATGTAAATTTTGTTACTTTGTTACATTCTTGATCCTTGGTGTGCCAGCTTTGCATTACATCATCATTTTCATTCATTTTGTTAGTGTGCGCGCTCTGCATAGTTTCTCACCTCTGCACTTCCAATCATTGGTTACTTTTGTTGTTACTTTAGCACGTCTTTGTATTTTAACGTTTGTTTGTTTTTGTTTATTTGGGTTGTAGATTTATAAGGTTACATTTTTTACACATATATATATTTTTTGTACACTCTTGTATATAGATAGTTTTCTACACACATACCATTGCACAATTCATGCACATTAGGCACTAGGTACTTTACCATGGGAATATAGTCCATGCTTCTTGTATTCACCCGCGCATACAAGTAGATACATTACATATATTTATTCTTTATAGGTATCTGTGACACGCCATTTATTATCAATACTAATATTTTATACATTCATGTACATAGTCTCCACTTGCAGATAGGTCCCCCCCTTGTGTTTGTCTATATGTTTTTTAACTTTGTCAATAGTGTTGTTATGTATTGATTTTTATGATTCAGCAAGAAATAAGTAATAAAAAGTAATTTATCTTTATTACCTTGAGTGCGGCCTATTATATGGTGGTCATTTGAGAGGTGATACCCAGGCTCCTCTCACTATTTTGAGATATTACAGTTGTTTGACCATATGGGCTTTTTAGCACCTTTTCATGTTTACTTCTTATAAGTAGGACGGTGCATACCCACATTTCTCTTAGTACCTACTAATTAGAGCACTGTCGCCCAGCATCTGTCCCCATCAAACCTCCGGCAAGCTGTTTTGGGTGTCCAGGTGTGCCAGGACTGTCAATTCCACCGAAAGCCGCAGCACAGGAACACCTTGATTTGGGGTTAATTACCGGCAATAATAGATGAACGCGGGCAGGTGCTATTCGTAACCTGTACTGAGACTCTAATGAACAATTTGTCATGTAGATTGCTCGTTAACCTCTCTCCAGTTATAGCTGCTGAAAATAACAGGTAAGAGATAGATTATGTTCCTACTATGCTGCCTGGCCTGCACGTCAGTGCTCATCAAAACTGATTCCTCAACTTCATTAAAGTGGACCAAAACCCACCCTGCAGTTTGTGAGACTCCAAGGCAGGCATACACGCTCAACCCCCCCCCCCCCCGGGGCATCCAGATTCAGGATGCCTCGCTGTGTCAAACCCCCCAGGTCGCCCGAAAACTCACCTTCAATGCATTTGTGAAGGGGAAGTGGGGGATGCGTCCGCCAGTGTGCTCGCTTGCTTTAGACGAGCTCTTGGATGAAGGGGCAGGAGCGGACCCGAGCACGCTGACTGGACGAGAGGCTGCGCATGTGCCGTAGGAATGGGGAAGGGCGCATGAGATCAGGTATCCCACAGCGGGGCATCCCCAATCAGAGTGCTCGGGGGCAAAGACCAAAACCCAGGATTGTCAAAATCCTGGGTTTTGGTGCACTTTTAGGTAACTCTTTCAAAGAAAATAGATCTTTCATTGCCAGTGTCAAGGGGGGGGGGGGGTTCCAGTAGGTTGGGAGGAAGGGGATCTGTGCAAGCTAAAATGAGGTTTGTACATACTCTCCAACCTTTCAGGGTGGAAAAGAGGGACAATTTTTAAATGAAGCAACGCTCCCTCATTGAGGGATGGATAGGAGATAGGATGTAACTGTTACAATAATAGAAACACTTTGGGGTTTATTCATCAAGGGATAGTGGCAGGTAGTGCATCTACTAGCGGTCGCTCTTAGTGTCTCTGTAAAGATGCTCATTGTCATGAATCAAGGAGGTTTTATGCCCTGATCCAGACCAGATTTCGATCGTACTGCAAACAATCGTTTACACACACACGGTCTTTGGGACCTGGCCCTAATAGCCAGACGCTACATACACACACAGATCTCAAGCTAAGATCTCACCTTATGCAGTTAATATACCCACTCACACGATAAGGTCCTAGGCCCAACTATACAGCAATAAAGTCACCCTCCGATTTACTGATTGTAAAGTAATCTCACACCCCCAGACCGGCACTAGATACAATGTCCCTCCTGAAGTTTAGCGGGTTAGCACACAGAAGAACACTTTATAAATCTTTAGGATTTAATTCAGCCATAAGGGGCAGTGCATGTAAAACAAAGATGTACAGTAAAAACAACAGACATACAATATACAAGATGCTTATAAAAAATAAAAGGGAGAAATAAACAGAAATCCTTTACCTCTTGTGAAAATAATGTCCTGCTGTGGGGGGCACACGGAAAGTAATGAAAACAGCCTACTTATTAGAAGCAATCCCCTGGCATGTCATGTCATCTGTGCCCATCTCTCTCATATTTAAACTGGTTATTGGGGCGGGCAGCATGCTGGATGCAGCCAATTGCATGTCAAGGGCGTTCCATTGTAAAAGTTATGCTTTAATTTTCTTTTGAAGAGAGGTGTGCAGCAAATGTCTCATTCAATGCTTTGTAGTAAGTAGATGTCAATTACCGCATAGGGAGGTGTCACCAGGCTTATTTAAAGTGGACCAACACCCAGGATTTTGACTATCCTGAGTTTTGGTCCACTTCGGCGGGGCACCCCGATCGCTGTGTGAAACCCCCCAGAAACCCCGAAAAACTCACCTCTCCCCGCTCCCACGTGACCACCGCTGCCAATCCTCGCTGACAGACAAGCGGGAGGCAGCGTCGGACAAGGGAACGCGCCCGCCGCCGCACCCTTACAGGGCGCGCACCCGCGTCGGCCATTCACAGCGCGGGTGCACGTCCTGCTAGAGGGACACGCGGGAGGTGGCGGCGGGCGCCGCTGGATCGTGGATAAGGTAGGGATTTAGGGGTTTCTGGGGGGTTTCACACAGCGGGACACCCCCGATCGGGGTGCCCCGCAGTCAGGGGTCTGATCGGTCCGGGAATCTTATAGATTCCCGGGCCGATCATGGGAGGGTGTTGGTCCACTTTAACACAGGCATTTTGCACAGGCTTGTAAAATGGCTTGTTCTTCTGTCCTGTCATATGTAAATGGCTTCCTGTTGGTAACTCCAGACAAATGTACTAGCATGCTTTTGATTGACAAGGTGTGTTTAACAACCATAGTTGTGGTCATATTTTTATCTGGTCATATATTTTATATATCCTCACACTCACCTGCCAATAGCTGGAGCTAGTAATAAATCAGCCTGCCAGAATAGGGAAATGCATCATTTATTACTGCAGATCTGCATGTTACACCTGAAAGAGGTACAAATGAGGGGCAGGGGGACATGGACTCAAAAGCGGGACAGTCATATGATATGATATGAGGGACACTTGGGAGGTGTGGTTTGTATGAGCCTAGCAATTATTCCCTACAAGTCAGATTTACTGTAGACAGGAATTGTTACAGACCCTGCTGCACAGTTGCTCTTGCCAAAGTTTGCGATAGTCAGACAATGAAGTCCACCTAAATAGACCTATCACCTCCAATTGCCCTGAAGTAAAAAACAAAATGTGTTCTGTGAGATTCTTTGGTATTCAGTCCCCCTTCTATGACATTTTTATTGTTTGTTTCAGTCTTTGGTTTGATGGGCCGCGGGGCCAGCAACAAAGCTATCAGAGGCAGTGGGGGCTCGCATAGGTAATTCTGTTTTTGCTTTTGCAAACCTGCAGCCAAAGCCACCACAGGGCAGGACAGAGAGTCTAGAGCAGCAAAGCCGCCGCCAGCAACGCTACAGTGATGGGTGCAGAGCTGTCACTGCACATAAGCCACCAAGCACAGCCGCTGGCAGCTCAATGCAGGGAACTGTTTTCTGCTGGACCAGCCGGGCGACTACACCACCCCCCACCCAGAACGGCAAAGCAGGAGTTCCCGAGCAGCGCGCACCCGCACAAGGGTGGCACAAGGGACTCGCTCTGACGTTCCAGTAAGTAGGCGGGTGCCAGACAACCACCGATCAGTTAGACTATTGTTAAAAAGGGAAAAAAATACTGTATCTGAGGCCTCCACCGGATTTTGTGCCCAGGGGCCTCCACCAAACGTAATCCGGCCTTGCTCCAGTTAGTCAGTTCCTTTTTAATTTTCTTCCTTGAGGTCTGTGACACGACAGTAATTATAGTAAATGGGTGATGATGAAAGGATTCCATGTATAGAGGACGAGGTTGCCTCCATGCGAGTTATATTGAATTGAAGAAGCCGGCCAGTTGGTGACACGTCTCCCGGTCATGCCGCCTTATCACTACAGATGCGCCTTTGATTTACCTTTAATTAACATTGCTTTAAATGGTTGTTACAGGAACATTCACTCATTATCCAAATAGTTCTGTTAGTTGTCGCCAAGCGAGGAAATTAGCATACAGTAAATTGGTGTATCAATTCTAATGACACATGAGCAATCACTTTGTAGTGGAAAGCCCATCAGTGGTTGTGCTTTAATGCACTCCAGAGTGTCACTATTCAAAGTGCTGCCATTATTAATTTGTCAAAACAAGAGCAAAAACGCAATTTACAATATGTCTGGGCAAGAAAAACTAGTGATTTATTTATCTACTCCCAGGGAGAGGACTTTAAGCTTATTTGGATTCGCATCACTAGTGGGTTTTGTTCTGCTTTAAAGAGGAACATCGACTCCAGGGCCATCCAATTTCTGCTCCGTACGGCATCCTGAATTGGGAGAAGCCCCATTTCAATCACCTTGTCCCAGAGCCCTCGCCAAATCCCAGCTCACCTCTAGCCGTACGCACACCCGCGCCTGGCCTTTCTGAATAGGTGACGCAGTCAAGTGGCGGCTAGAAGGTGAGCGGGGCACTCGGCTCCCTTTGGCGCCGCTTGGCTGCTTAGCCATCCAGGCAGCTTAGCCGACAGCGATGCCAAAGGGAGCAGAGTGAAAGCAAGCAGGCTGACTGGTTGAACAGGCCACTCAGCCAATCAGCGCGCTAGTTTTCGCCCGAGTCTGCGTTGTGGGAGCGAGGGGAAGTTGACTGACCTAGGGGCATACATACAGCGGGCATCCCAATTCAGGATGCCCCCACTGACCAGTACCCACTGCGATCGGCCCAGGAATCTGTAAGATTCCCAGGCCGATCGATTCTCTCCCTCCGCTGTGTGAAAGTCGCCCCATACACTTACCTTGCTTCCCGGTCCAACAGCGCATGTGCCGCCAACGTGCTCGTAGCCGCTGGCCTTAGATGAAGGCTTAGACGACGTGACGTCAGCGGCTCTGAGTCCGCTGATTGGACAAGCACCGGCAAATGCGCCATAGGACCGTGAAGATGTGAGTTAACTTCGGTGATCTGGGGGGTTTCACACAGCGGGGCACCCCCGATCGGGGTTGCCCCGGGGGGGGGGGGGGAGGGTCCAAAACCCAGGATAGTCAAAATCCTGAGTTTTGGTCCACTTTAGGCCAGGCTCTGAAGCTTTTTTGTAGTTACATGTCAATTAAGTCTAACAAAGGGACAGGGTAGAGGAAAATTCTATACATTTAATATTTATTTAAAATTTCAAGTGGGAATAAAGAGGAGAAAATTTTATTTTTAATAAATTATATTAATTATATTGGTCGGCTTTTTCCTGTAGCATAAAATAGCATTTAAACCAGAACCGTACCTATTTTTTTACAAAATAAGTGTTGTTCCTGGTGCAGGGGGCATCCCGATTGCCGATTCCCTCTGTGCATTAACCCCGTTGAACAGGATAAATCTTACCTTTGTCCTCTGTTCATGTGCAAAATGGTCCAAAGGCTTCTTTCCGGTAATGCGCGCAGGGAGAGGGGGGACATCGGCAATCGGGATGCCCCCTGTGCTGGGAAATAGCGAATTGGGATGCCCCGCCGTGTGAAACCTGATTACCCGATAAACCTACCTCTTCCCAAAGGTCTCATCACCGAGGCCACATTCCCGGCATACCTTTATCTGGGGCATATACCTGCACCAGGCCTTTGTGAATGTACTCTATTGGGGGCACAAGAGACGCCCTAAAAGAACCCCTATGAAGAAATGGCCGCACACCCAAGGCGATTTTCTTGAAAATGTAACAAATAAATGTATTCAAATTTTAATGGCTATACAAAACACACAACAATTAAAGACAAATGTAAAACATAAAAGACAAGCTGCGGCTCTAATACACATTATTTAAGTCAAGGCAGTGTAATGATAATAGATAGCAGGAGAAAAATAAAGGCCTTTGTGAATAGCTGGCGCGGGCACACCCAAGGTTAAAAGTTAGGTTTGAGGATACGGCAAAGGAAAGAGTGGGGCTGATCAGCTGAACGGCCCACGTGGCCCATGTGGGAACCAGAAAGAGGTTTCTCAACTTTTTTACATCAAGAAGCACTTTCCATATACTAATTATCTCCGGTTGCAACTGGGTTTTGTGTATGTGTTGTCAGTCACCTTTAACCATAATTTAAAATACAAAACAACCACACAAATCTGACAGGGCCTTGGGTACTCGGGTACTCGCACCACTGGTTGAAAAACCCTGATCTAATTATTTAATTAATTGCTAAATTGGTTAATTAAGATCAGATATTGTAGCAATACAAATTGGGGCATCCCCCAAAACATGTGCACCTCACTCTCTACGAAATGGATAAAATAATTTCAGGATAAATGGGTACTCATTCCAAGAATGGTCACTAGATGTTGCCATTGGGAGGAGTATAAAAGCTGGGCTTGTCTAGACAAGTCAAGGAGCCTTCCTGTGTTTGCAGAACAGTGTGGGCGTGCTGTGAGACTGGAGGCAGTGAAGAAGTGTGGCACAGCTGAGGATGGGGGATGAGAAAGCTATGCACCCTGATCAGATAGATAGGGTTGAGTCCCAGAGGAGGCACAGTAGGTTGTTGACTCAGAGTTTATGAGGCGTCTTCTGGTTAGTTCCGGGTCCTGTCCTACACTGCAGCTCACCTTGGGATCCTGCAGCTGGGCTCCTAGGAGCTCCGGGGCAGTAGAGGAGAATTTCCCCTAGACCTGGGCAAATGGAAGTTAGGTGCCTATGGCAACTGGAGGCACTTTCCTGGACCTCTGAATGTGGTTCCTGTGCTGTTGTGCCCCTTATATGCCCTGGAACTTTCTTTGTGGTCCTGCTGAGGCCTGTGCCTGCCCACCAGTGGACAAGTAAAGTTCTGACCTCCCAGCATAACAGAGCTCAAAGTGGGGTGGCCACCCCTACCCTGGCCCCATGTTATGACTGCTATGGCAGAGGAGTAGCTAGGCTTTCTAGCACCTGTGACAAAGATTCAAAATGGTGCCCTCCACCTGTTCTCAGGCACCCCTTTGGCGCCCCCCCCCCTGACCTGCTGCACCCGGGACAAGTGCCCCCCCCCTGCTCCACCCTGACTATGGGATCTCGCATCCTCCATTGGCTGTTTAGCTCCTGAGCTGGGGGAACCTAATGAGGAGGTCTCATGTGTGGGAGCAGGGGCCCTGTTAGGCAGCAGGGGGCCTAGTTGGTTGTAGCAGGGCCCCATTAGGTGGCAAGTGGCAAGGATAGATGTAGAAGGGCTATTTTAGGCATCAGGGGCCTGGTTGTGGATAGCAGGGCCCAGTTAGGCAGCAGAGGCCTAGTTGATAGTAGCAGGGGCCTGGTTGGTGGTAGCAGAGCCCTGTTAGGCAGCAAGGGCCTAGTTGATAGTAGCAGGGGCCTTGTTGGTGGTAGCAGGGCCCTGTTAGGTGGCATTGTTGCTGGTGGAGGGTCCTGTTAGGCAGCAGGGGGTCTAGTTGGTTGTAGAAGGGCACCATTAGGTGGCAAGCCGCAAGGTTGGATGTAGAAGGGCTATTTTAGGCAGCAGAGGCCTGGTTGTTGGTAGCAGGGTCCTGTTAGTCATCAGGGGGCCTGGTTGGTGGTAACAGGGCAAAGTTAGGTGACATGGTTGGTGGTGGGGGGCCCTGTTAGGCAGCAGGGGGGCTAGTTGGTTTTAGCAGGGCCCCATTATGTTGCAAGCGGCAAGGTTAGGTGTAGAAGGGATATTTTAGGCAGCAGGGGCCTGGTTGTTGGTAGCAAGGCCCTGTTAGGCAGCAGGGGGCCTGGTTAGTGGTTAGGGGTTAGTGGTCCTTGCTGTCCTTCTCCAATGTCAGCCCTGGTTAACATCGACCAATCTACTAGTCTGTGGCTTGATTCACAATCAGCGAACAATAAATATGATTAGTGTAAATAAGCAAATATGAACATTTATGAGTAAATAAACAATTTGCAAGGACAGGTTTAATTAGAAAAAATAACGAATTGCCAGATGGTTGGCCAGCGCAGATTAATGCAGAGAAGAATTTAATAAAAAAAATAATCCAACGGAATTAAAGGAGAGGAGGACAGAAAACATGGCTACAGATTAGTATGGCTGTCAGGTCTGGGCCTAGACAAAAGATGACCTTATATCCTATCTGACTGAACTATTGGTAAAACAGTTTTCTCCTTTGGGAACTACCACCAATGCCCACCTACAGCTCCATCCTGCTGCCTAAAATATCTCTTCTACATCTAACCTTGCCCCCTGCTGCCTAACTGGGCCCTGCTACCAACAACCAGGCCGTTGCTGTCTAAAATACCCCTTCTACACCTAACCTTGCCACTGGCCACCTAACGGGCCCTGCTAAAACCAACTAGGCCCCCTGCTGCCTAACAGGGCCTCCCACCACCAACCATGCCACCTAACAGGGCCCTACTACCACAAACCAGGCCCCTGCTGCCTATCAGGGCCCTGCTACCACAAACCAAGCCCTTGCTGCCTATTTTGTTCCCCGTATGACATTACCAATATGGCTGTCAGGTCTTGGCCTAGACAAAAGATGATCTTATATCCAATCTGACTGGACTATTGGTTTCACTGTTTTCAACTTTGGGAACTTTGGGAACTAACACCAATGCCCACCTACAGCTCCATCCCGTATGACATCCTTGGGAGATGGAAGTGACCAAAAATGGACAAAATACTTACCCCTCTGTGTTCCATTGGTGGTGGTGGATGTTTGATGCCAGGTTTACTGTCCACTGGTGACCAATCAGATTTGCTGCCCTGTAGAGCACTCCTTTGGCCGCCATTAGTTTCATAGGATGTGCGAGTGGCGCAGGAGAGAGGTTCACATGTGCTGCGGGAAGGCATGGAAGGTGGGTTGATTTTGATGGCCGATTTAGAGGGATACACACAGCTGGCAGGGTCGCCATCAGGAATTGTTGGGCCCATGTCTTCCCCCACGCGGAGCCTATAGGTGATGGCTGGACCCTGAGCTTTAACTGGGACCCTGGCCCCAAGACAACCAGGCTCTCCTCATTATTCAGAATATATAGGAAGTTTAAAGGATATGAGGTTCCCAGGCAGTTTATGCTGATCACCTTTTGGGGGCCAGTTTAAACTACAGATTGGGAGACACACATCCTCATTCAGCGAAGGTGTGGTGCTCAAAGGAGGGCTGCTAGGGGCTTGGGCCACAACATGGGCAGACCCTTGGGACCCATTCTGGAGTCTTCACTCTCCTACCCTGATGGCACATCTGTAGCAGGGCATCCCAAATTCCCAGGCAGTAGGAACACAACCTGGGATAGTGATTTGTTCCTCTTTAAGAGGAAGAAGATCGGGACCAGTTAAGACACCCTACATGAGCTTTCTGCTGCAGAACCTCTTACTCCAAAGGAAAGCCTGTCCCATATAGAAGGTCCTTCCTTCAAGGCAGAGATGCCAACCATGTAGACCAGCTTTTAGGGTGATGGGCATGGCAGGGGTTTGGTTTAGGGGCACGGCTTACTTGTGGGCTTTTGTTTTTACCCAAACCTACAAAATTGTGCTCAAAATGCACCTAGCATGCCACGTCTCGGGCCAGCCAGGGTCTGGTAAAATCCAGGGCTGATTTTTGCCCACTGGCTATAGTTACTGATGTACAGCCTGTCAGACACAGGAATATGACACACGCCTCTGATTGGTGGAGACCGTGCTGTGACATGTGTAAAGGCATACCTCCCAAGTGTCCCTGATTTGGAGGGACTGTCCCTCTTTTGAGTCCATGTCCCCCTGTCCTTTGTCCTTTTTTGAGGTTTAATATGCAGATCTGCAACAATAAATTATTAATTTGCCTATTTAAAGTGTTTGCATTGTTTTAACTGTTACATCCTATCTCCTATCTATCAATAAATCAATGAGGGGCGAAGCCTAATTTAACAAATGTCCCTCTTTCCCACCCTGAAAAGTTGGTAGATATGGTAAAGCTATATGAAGCGCCCGCCAGTGTCCGGCTTGCATAGATTGGTCAGTATAGATGCTTTGGAAGGGGTATTCAGACAATGAAACGAAATGGCAAGCTGCTCTGAGAATTAAATAGGTAATGTGGGAGGCCCCAATTTCACCCATCAGTCTCATCTAAGGCCCTTATTTAACAAGGGATAGCGCCAGGTAGCGAATAGTGAGCGAACGGTAATGACGCTCACCGCCACGAGAACGCCGGCTCCCCTCCGCAATCACACATTTATCAAGCCGATCCTGCTTAGCGACTGACAGTGCGCCAGATAGCGAATCATTCAAATAGCGAATTCATCATTATTCCAGCCTCACCCCACAGCGCCAGCGAGCGACCTTGAACAGCGACAGGTATGACCTCTCGCTACCTGGCGCTCTCCAATGCATTTCAATGGAGCAATCTTTAAATATTCTTAATTAATTGCTATTAATGTTTTTTTTTTTTTTTAAATGGCAAAAATTCTGTGACCACTTCTGCAATGTTAGATGTATTTTTTAAGGTAAAAAAAAAAAAACAAAATTTGTGCAGAATTGATATTACAGGTCTGATATTAATGTATTCATATTACAAAATGTTTGTAAAAACATGTTTTTTTTGTTTCCAAAAATATGGTTGTTTGGGGGTTAAAAAACTACTTTTAACCCATCGCCGCCAGCGCTCTGGGGTTTAAACAAGCATTTTACAGCGCGAGAATTTTTTGAGCGTGATTTGTTAATGAATATGCTGGGAGCCGTTCGCTATGGCCATTCGCTGTCATGCGCTCCCATACAGCGCGGAACCTGTCAAACAGCGACTCCTCACCCAATATTCAACATTACCGCACACCGACTGAGTCGCTGTCAACAGCCGAACAACGGCCAAGCACAGCGAATACTAGCGTGCTCTGTGAAAATAACGCTGCTGGCGCTCATCTGTCGCTACCTGGCGCTATTAATGAATCGGCCTCCCCGTATTAAGCACCAAACATGTCTAACTATGTGGAAAGACAGATTTAGGCGCATATATCTGCAGATACATGTGGAAGCCACATCGCCCTGACAAGGCACTCTGTGTTTAGTGTGGTCCCTACTCTACTCTATGTATGAACCCCATAACAGGGACACGTGCTGCAGCTAGTAAAATACATAGCTACTCACCAGGAGCTGCCGACTCCCATTCGGTGCACTAAATGGGGGAAGGGTCACAGCCTGCTAGTGTTGGGTAGACCTCAGCCCCCATGCGTGCACCTGGCTACATACAAATGAACAGGTGAGTAGCTCTGAAATATTTGATTGCATTGCATGTCCCAACTTCTGCTAACCTTACACGCATACTTTCCTTTGGGGTGTTTGGCAACTCTTTCCTTAACAGTACCTATGCATGTTGGGTATTGTTCTGTTCGGGGGACTTTTCTGTTTCAGATTTAACTTTTTTCATGTTTGCATATTGATTTTTTAGGAAAATGTGGATTTTCTTCTGCTTTTTTTAAATTATTTTTTAAAGTGGACCAACACCCAGGATTTTGACTATCCTGGGTGTTGGTCCACTTAGGTGGGGCACCCCGATCGGGGGTGCCCCGCTGTGTGAAACCCCCCCGATCGCCGCAAAAACTCACCTCTCCCCGCTCCCACGTGACCTCGTCTGGCCAATGACAGCGCTCAGAGCCGCTCTGGTATGCGCGTCCAAAGCCGCTTGGACGCGCATACCAGAGCGCTGTCATTGGCTGCGTCTCTCGCTTCCCTCTAACAGGGAGCGCGCCATGCTAGAGGGAAGCGAGAGACGCGGCCGCGTCTCGTGCATGCGCCGTTGGATCGCTGGTAAGGTAAGGATTGTGGGCCTCCTGGGGGGCGAAATCGGGATGTCCCGCGGGGAGGGATCTGATCGGTCCGGGAATCTTATAGATTCCCGGGCCGATCCCCCTGGGTGTTGGTCCACTTTAAGGAAACCCTGTGCAACCAAAGAATTCATTGAGCGATTACTTCCAGAAAACTGCGGCCACATTAACAAGCCTGGTATGCCTAGAAAGCTTGAGGTGTGTACTTCTAATTTATAGTTTGTGGTGGGTATTTTTTAAGGGCTAAAATAATTAGAATACACAGAGCAAGTGGTTAGTTAACAAAAAATACAATTATTATAAATTGGCCCAAATCAGCCATAAAAAATCTAATGTCAAAGTCCTTTAATTATATACATGAGTTTAATGAAGTCCCAGAAATTGACTCGTGGTGTTAAATTTTCAAACTGCAATTTCCCAAATCTCATGCAGCAGGTATTCAATAGTGCTCAAACACATAGGTGTCATCCACCGCGTGCCCACCACCTATTTTTGGTACCCTTACCAGGTGGCGTATATTGGTACGCCTTAAGAATAAGCCACTCCTTGCTCCGTAGCTCTATTCAATATTCAATATATATTTTCTATATTTCCAGCCATTTTTTAAGGGCTGTTTTTCTTGATAAACTACAAGGTGCGCATAGCAGTTGTATTTTATCTTAAAATCTCCTGAAGTGCTGGAGTCTCCTGGGCAGGAAATGGTGTCTAACAATACATATGTGATACCACTATAACCGGGAGAAATGGGGCTTTTACATGCAATATGATTTTATTGAACACTTACATTTTTAAACATTTCATGTTAAAGCCCAGACTCTGCTTTAAAAAAAAAAAAACAATGTATAACTTTTCTGGTATATTAATTCAAAAATCACAGTTAAACATGTATAGTGCAAAATAGCAACAGAATCTCTAGGTAGGCTGGCAGTTAAAGGGTTAAGAGAAAGTGGAGCAGTGGATGTAGGTTTATTTTAAAGCAGAACAAAACCCTAGCAAAACCCTAATAGTTCTGCAATTTAAAAGATTCCAGGGTCGGACACCGGCCTTCCCCAGATCAGGATGCCCTGCTGTGCCAATTTGGGATACCCCCGGGGCACAGAACTAAACCAAGGCCGGTAAAAATTCCAGGCTTTGTACCGCTTTAAAGGGAAACTAAAGTCCCTTATCTTGCCAGGCCTATCCCAGGGACATACATATGTTTTTGCCCTCCACCAACCCCTCTGCATTATGGAGCAGTGCCCTGTCCCCCTGCTAGAAGCCTGTTATGCCTGCCATGGATGTAAATTTTCTAAACACTGAGGTCTGAAATAAATATGAATCTATAGGGCTTCGCTTCTGACAAATCAGATAACTTTAAACAAATGATTGAACTGATTCATCCAAATTGATTTGGACCTCAAAACAAATGTCACGGTCGGATTGTGATGAACTGGCATAATAGTAATCTCTGAAGATTCGCACATCCTCAGATGTAACCAATTAAAAATTCCAATATTGCTGACTTGCTAAAGGACTCGGAGCTGTGTACATTGTTATTGCAGTTTGTGCGTCTGTATTATATAAACCAGGTCATGGCCTAAGTGTTTCTTAATTTGATTGCTTTTAGTTTTACATCCTTTGATGTTTGCTTCTCCATCTTGTTTTGGCATGAAACATAGGCCCTTATTTATGAAGGATTGAAGTTCTTTTAGCAGAGGCGTAGCTAGGCTTTCTGGCACCCAGGGCAAAGATACGAAATGATGACCCCCACATATGCTCAGGCCCCCCTTTGGCACCCCCCGACCTGCTGCAGACCCAGACACATGATCCCACCCCCCCTTAGCTACGCCTCTGCATTAGGTCTCTCATGATAAGTTTTAAGTTTAAGTCCTTCTACCATCAAAAGAACCAAGCGGCGCTCAGTGCTATCAATTGTGCAAGAAGGAAAATACTGAAAGTTTTGGAGCTGTCCAATCATTTTTGGCAGGCGGATTTTGTTAAAGCAGCTACTGTATTAGCTTCAGGGATCGTCCTGCTCTTTCTTATCCCACGCAGAGCTGGAGGTCTTCTTGCCATCATCAGGGTCATCTTCGGTGGTCAGGCTGCCCTAGGCACTTTTAGTGCTTGTGCCACCTTCTTTTGTGGATTCAGGTTGTGATCTTTGAGCCACCAGGGGTGGATCCAGGTTCATGTGGGCCCTTGGAGTCTCAGGCCCTTATTTAAGAAGGGATAGCGTCAGGTAGTGGCTGGTTAATGAGAGGTAGCGACAGATCGCGGCTGGTGAACGCCGGACACGGCACGCAATTACACATTTATCAAGCAGAATCTGTGTAGCGACTGGGATAGCGCCATGTAGCGTCTGATTCATCATTTTCACAGCCTCAGTGAACAGCTCCAGCGTTCAGCCTTGCACAGCGCCAGGTATGACCTCTCGCTACCTGGCGCTCTCCCATACATTTCAATGGACGATCCTTTTCTTCTCTTTTTTTTCCAAAAAATCACAAATAATTCTGTGACCTCTTCTGGCATTGAAATAGCATTTTTTTCATAATTTTTTAATTTTTTAAATATTTCCTCAGAAATGACATTACAGGTCTGCCATTAAAGTGTTCATGTTACAATGTTGTTACAATGTAATTCCAAATGTTTTCGCTTTGTTACTAGTGGATAGATGCTGAAACAGACTTTAAACACACCGCCTCCTGCGCTCTGGGCTTCACACAACTATTTTTCAGCGCCAGAGATTTGTGGGGCTGTTTTTTTGCTGAATATGGTGTGAGTCGGTCGCTATGAGCAGTCGCTACCATGCGCTCCCATACAGCGCTGTACTGGTATTCAACATTACTGAACAGCGACTGAGTCGCTATAAACTAGCGACTCACGGTCGAGCACTGCGACTACTAGCGGGCGCTCTGAAAATGCCTGCTACAGACGCTCATCTGTCGCTATCTGCCGCTAATGATGAACCTGCCGCTAAAGTGGGCCCCTTGTGGTTTGTCATGACACACAGGACATGTATGGTACATATTGGCAAATATTTTACCTGCTTACTAAGGGGGTTATTTAAGAATGGATAGCGCAAGGTAGTGCCTCGTAGCGGCAGGCTACTCAGTGTAAAGCGCTGGCGCTCTAGGTTCCAGAGCGATAGGTAGTACCTGTCACTCTCCCATACATTTCAATGAGGTTTCGTTAGTTGTGTATAAACAGCACGTTTGACGATTTTTTTTTTTTTTTGCTCCAATCATTATGTGACCTCTCCTGGCTGCAAACAAACACTTTTAGAAACTGTTTTGACTTTTAAAGTGGACCAACACCCTGCCGTGATCGGCCCGGGAATCTATAAGATTCCCGGACCAATCAGCTCCCTGACTGCGGGGCACCCCAATTCCCCCAGATCCCCGAAAATCCTACCTGATCCTCGTTCCAGCGGCGCATGCGCGGGCCGCCAGCGCCTCCTGCGCGTCCCTCTAGCAGGGCGCGCACCTGTGCTGGCCGTTTGTGAATGGCCGGCGCGGGCGCGCTCCCTGTAAGAGGGATGCGCGGGAGGCAGTGGCGGCCCACGCTCAGCTTGTCCAGCGCTGCCTCTCCTTGTCCGGCGGCGGCGATTGGACGAGCGAGTTACGTGGGAGCGGGGTCAGATGAGTTTTCGGGGCTTTCTGGGGGTTTCACCCACGATCGGGGTGCCCCGCGGATGTGGACCAATACCCAGGATAGTCAAAATCCTGGGTGTTGGTCCACTTTAATATTTGTATACAGAATTGTCATTACAGGTCTGGCACTAAAGTATTATTGTCACAGTGTTAAAACAATGTCATTCCATGTGTTTTCGCTTTGTAACTGGTGGATATGTGTTCAATAACAGACTTTGATCACACAGCGTCTGGCCCAGCTTTAGAGCGCCGAAGCTGTTTGTAGTTTTTTGATAAATATGGTGTGGAGAGCCAAGTGCCAGATGCACTGAGCTGGCGCTACCTCTCGCTCACTGCAACGCTGTACTGTTGTTAGAGCGCCCAACACACATCACATTCATCAATGCTGGCCGGGTTACTACAGCGACCAAGATGCTCTGTTACAGCTCCCGATACCCGCTTACAACGTCTACTAGCAGTCGCTTTAAGCGCTGATATACAGGCGCTCATGTGGCAATACCTGCCGCTTGTAGTGAATCAGCCTCCACGTGATTGTGCAGCCCCCTGCGAGTTTGATATTAATTTTTGATTCTGAGTTGGAGTGCCTCCCCTGTTGCATTTTTGAGGTATCCTATATATGACCCTTTGAGCCTGGGAGTAGCACCCTTTATTATACTTTATGTGGTTTATGCAAGCCCCCCCTTTTTTTGGATTCGATGTATTATTACAGGTGGCTCAGCGTATAGCAGAGCGCCAGTTATTACCTTTCGCTCAGTGTCGGAAAAAAAAAATACAGTATCTGGGGCCTCCACCACACTTACTCCGGCCCTGCCCCCCCCCCCCCGCTGACAGAAGAGGACCACTGCCTAAAAACCCCCTTTAAGTGGGCAGCACTGACCTTACACACACATTGGCCCTTATTTATGAAGGAATAGCGACAGGTAGCGACTGGTGAGCGACCGGTAATGAAGGGCCCCGCCACGAGAACGCCGGCTCCCCACCACAATCACACATTTATCAAGCCAATCCTGCTTAGCGACTGAGATAGCGCCATATAGCGACTCATTCATCATTATTCCAGCCTCAGCCCACAGCACCAGCGTCCGACCTTGAACAGCGACAGGTATGACCTCTCGCTACCTGGCGCTCTCCAATGCATTTCAATGGAACAATCTTTAAATATTAATAATTAATTGTTATTAATGTTTATTTATTTATTTTTTTTTAATGTGAAAAATTCTGTGACCACTTCTGCCATTTTAGATATTTTTTTAAGGTAAAAAAAAAAATGTACAGAATTGATTTTACAGGTCTGATATTAATGTATTCATATTACTAAATTATTTCCAAAAATATGGTTGTTTGGGGGTTAAAAAACTACTTTTAACCCATCGCCGCCAGCGCTCTGGGGTTTAAACATGCATTTTACAGCGCGATAATTTTTTGAGCGTGATTTGTTAATGAATATGGTGGGAGCCGGTCGCTATGGCCAGTCGCTATGATGCGCTCCCATACAGCGCGGAACCTGTCAAATAGCGACTCCTCACCCAATATTCAACATTACGGCAAACCGACTGATTCGCTATCAACTACCGAACAACGGCCAAGCACAGCGACTACTAGCGAGCGCTCTGAAAATTCCGCTACAGTCGCTCAACTGTCGCTACCTGCCGCTATTAATGAATCGGCCTCCCCGTGACACAGTAACATGAGTTCAATTGAATATCCCAATCCTCCCCAATGAAGCTCTGCAGCTTTTCCAATGGAGAGGAGGGAAGGCATCACCTCTGCCGGCGCTAAACAAAAGAGAAATGTTTTATGTGGACGTCAAGAGATATTCTTTACTCTGCCATAAAAATAGACGGCCTAAACCAGGTCTTGCTTTGCCCCTGGGCTCTGCTCTTATATTAAGAAAAATGGAAAAAGACTCGTCGCCTACGCTTCCTTATTTCTACTTCTCGCTGCGGACTTTCTCGGAACAAGTCTTTTTTTATTTATTACCTTCCAGCAGGCATGCCTGTAAATAAAGTGGACCCAGGATTTTGGCTATCCTGGGTTTTGATTGTCCCCCGATCGGGGGTGCCCCGCTGTGTGAAGCCCCCATGTCACCCGAACAAACTCACCTTTTACCAATCCTACAACGCACGTGCAGCCGCTCGTCCAATCAGCGTGCTCGGATCCACTCATACCCCTCCGAGGGCGTTGGCCGTCACATCCCCCGCTATCCTTTAACAGGGAGCGTGCCCGCGCTGGCCATTCACAAACGCTTGGCGTGGGCACGCAGTATGCCATACCTCCCAACTTTTCAAGGTGGGAAAGAGGGACAATTGTTTAAGCCACACCCCCTCATTGAGGGAGGGATAGGAGATAGGGATAACAGTTACAACAATAGAAACACTTTGAATAGGCGAATGAATCATTTATTGCTGCAGATCTGCATGTTACACCTCAAAGAGGGACAAATGAGAACAACAAGGGACAGGGGGACATGGACTCAAAAGAGGGACTGTCCCTCCAAATCAGGGACACTTGGGAGGTATGGCTCTGCTAAAGGGATAGAGTGGATGCAGCTGAGCACGCTGATAGGATGAGCGGCCGCGCATGCACCATAGGACCGGGAAGAGGTGAGTTAACTTCGGCCATCTGGGGGGTTTCATGCAGTGGGGCACCCCCGATCGGGAGGTAAGGACCAAAACCCAGAATAGTCAAAATCCTGGGTTTTGGTCCACTTTAAACAGGACTATTATTATATTATTAGGGCCTTATTTAACAAGGGATAGCGCCAGGTAGCGAATGGTGAGCGAACGGTAATGACACTCACCGCCACGAGAACGCCGGCTCCCCTCCGCAATCACACATTTATCAAGCCAATCCTGCTTAGCGACTGACAGAGCGCCAGATAGCAAATCATTCATCATTATTCCAGCCTCACCCCACAGCGCCAGCGAGCGACCTTGAACAGCGAAAGGTATGACCTCTCGCTACCTGGCGCTCTCCAATGCATTTCAATGGAGCAATCTTTAATTATTCATAATTAATTGCTATTAATGTTTTTTTTTTTAAATGTCAAAAATTCTGTGACCACTTCTGCAATGTTAGATATTTTTTTTAAGGTAAAAAAAAAAAAAAAAAAAAAAAAGAAATTTGTGCAGAATTGATATTACAGGTCTGATATTAATGTATTCATATTACTAAATGTTTTGAAAAACTTGTTTTTTTTTTTTTTTCCAAAAATATGGTGGTTTGGGGGTTAAAAAACTACATTTAACACATCGCCGCCAGCGCTCTGGGGTTTAAACAAGCATTTTACAGCGCGAGAATTTTTTGAGCGTGATTTTTTGATGAATATGGTGGGAGCCGGTCGCTCTGACCAGTCGCTATCATGCGCACCCATACATCGCGGAACCTGTCAAATAGCGACTCATCACCCCGTATTCAACAGTACTGCACACCGACTCAGTCGCTATCAACAACCGAACAGCGACTACTAGCGGGCGCTGTGAAAATACTGCTACAGTCACTCAACTGTCGCTACCTGCCGCTATTAATGAATCGGCCTCCCCGTATAAACTAGCGACTCACGGCCGAGCACAGTGACTACTAGTGGGCGCTCTGAAAATGCCGCTACAGACGCTCATCTGTCGCTACCTGCCGTTAGTGATGAATCCGCCTGCCCGGCATGGTTCTGATCGGTTGAGAGCCCACGCATGCGCTGTTGGACTGGGTAAAAGGTGAGCTTTAAGGGCAATCTGGGGGGTTTCACACAGCGGGCCCTGTAAGGCCCTGGAATCTTTGAGCTGTCTGCTGTTTCCATCACTTTAAAAAAGTCAAAGGATCAATTACTATTTTCTGTAAGTGAAATCTCTTTTCTGGCCGCACTTGTAGGTCTATCATTCCTGCGCTGCCTTCATTTCCCTCTGACAGTGACCCGGCGACGAATCACTGACAGACCGAACGCAATCTGAATTTCAATTCTATTTTTTTTGACAAGTTGAAAATAAAATAATTTCCCTGTGACAAGAGCAAGGCTCAATCAACAAGCGTATCCATTTACTAGGAAATTGCCTCTTTATTATGGCCACCGCTCCAGCGCTAGACGCGCCGCCCTAAAGTACATTGGCTAAAATCAGGTTATTTGCTCTGCTTGGGAAACAGAAATTGGGTTGCAGAAGCGAGAACGCTGCTGATTAGGCTCCGGAGTAACACTTAAATCTTATGCAGCGCGCTGGCGGCTGAGCAATGTTTAATCCGGCCCTGGCTTCCGCGAAACCCCAGGGAACGCCCTCAGAAACACGCAGAAAATCGGTTCAACCGAGGTCCAGACTTTATTCATTGGAGTCCTGGGTGGAAATAAAGTAAAGGTTAAGTAAAACAGAATAGGGTAATGAATGTAATAAACCCGCAACAAGCAATTATACAGAAATAATGACTCCGACAAAGAAACTATCACAAGCAGAGCGGTGACACCTCTATATAAAAGAACTGGGGCCTTATTGATGAAGGGATAGCGTCAGTTAGCGCCTTGTAAACGACAGGTAGCGGCAGGTGAGCGCCGGACACGGCACGCAATTACACATTTATCAAGCAGAATCTGTTGAGCAACTGGGATAACGCCATGTAGCGTCCGATTCATCATTATCCCAGCCTCAGCGCCAGCATTCTGCCTTGCAGAGCGCCACGTATTTCCTCTCGCTACCTGTCGCTCTCCCATACATTTCAATGGACGTTCTTTTATTTCTCTTTAAAGTGGACCAACACCCAGGGGGGATCGGCCCGGGAATCTATAAGATTCCCGGACCGATGAGATCCCTCCCCGCGGGGCATCCGAAATCGGGATGTCACGCAGGGAGGAACCCCCCAGGAGGCCCACAAACCTTACCTCAGCCCCGTTCCATCGGCGCATGCGCGAGCCTTGGCCGCGTCTCGCGCTTCCCTCTAGCAGGGCGTGCACCCGCGCCGGGCGTTTGTGAATGGCCGGCGCAGGCGCGCTCCCTGTCAGAGGGAGGCGCGAGCCGCGGCCTCCAGCGCTCAGAGCCGCTGAGCTGCTATGCGCGTCCAAGCGGCCTTGGACGCGCGCTTTGATTGGCTGGAGCGGTCACGTGGGAGCAGGGAGAGGTGAGTTTTTGGGGCGCTCTGGGGGGTTTCACACAGCGGGGCACCCCCGATCAGGGTGCCCCACCGAAGTGGACCAAAACCCAGGATAGTCAAAATCCTGGGTGTTGGTCCACTTTAAACAGGGTTTTTGTTTTATAATTTTTTTTTTAATTATCAAATGATGTTAGGAGCTTTCCTGGCCTTTCCTTTTTATTTTAAATTTTATATATTTATGCAGATTTGATATTACAGGTCTGGCATTAATGTGTTCATGTTACACTGTTATAACAATGTCATTCCGTATGTTTTCGCTTTGTTACTGGTGGATACATGTTAAAAACCTGCCTTTTATCACACAGCCTCCAGCACTCTGAGTTTCAGAGAAGCATTTTTGAGCGCCGGTGGTGTGTGAGGCTGTTTTTTTGATGAATATGCTGTGAGTCGGTCGCACTGACCAGTCGCTAACATTCGCTCCCATACAGCGCTGTACTGGTCATATAGCGACTCCCCATAATGTATTCATCAATGCTGCACAGCGAATGAGTCGCTCTGAACTAGCGAACCACGGCCAAGCACAGCGACTACTAGCGGGCGCTCTGAAATCTGCTCTACAGACGCTCATCTGCCGCTGCCTGCCGCTAATAATGAATCAGCCTGCTGATTTTAGTAACGTTTTGCTGGGTTACCAAAGAAAATTCCCCAGGAGGAGCTGGTCAATAATGGTGATAGTGTATTACATAGAATTGTCTTCATCATTATTGACAATTTAATTTTAGGGGCGGTCTTATGGGCCACCCTTATTCATAATCAATTCAGAATTTCCCAGCCAAAGTTCACCACCACCGGCCAGTGAAGAGAAACATCAAACATCAAGCAAACAAAAAAGTAAGGATTTCAATTCAATTCAATTTATTGTTCGCCAAGTACATCGTACAAGGAATTATTTTTGGCATATACACAGTGCAACATATAACTACAGTTATAACAATTGTTAATGAATCGCGCTCAGAAGTTCAAACAATATATTGTAGTTTCCTCTTATTTCTGTTTCATTGTTATTAAAGTCCTCAGCGCAAGGAGATAAATAGAGTGTGGCACTAACACTCTCAATGGTATATCAATAAAAAGCACTGTATGTGCGATTCTCCGCGGGACAATTCAGATACAATTTCTTTCTTCTATTCACCACGTGTTTATCTTTCTCAATTAGCTACATGTGTATCCATCACCAGTCACACCACACACGTACCAGATAATGCAGGAGCAGAGCCGACGTTAGCCGAGGTTAGAAGCCTAGGCCGCGGTAACGTATACGTTGAGGCTGCTGCGCTATTTGAAAAGTGAAACAAAGCTTTGCTTGGATTAATGAACCTTGAGCATCAAAATTCCCGACTTAAGAATTTTTATCAATGCCAATTTTATACTTGCATCTGGTAAGGAGTATTTTAAACGCTGCGCATAGAATTTAACAGTACGGTATTATGCTATGTGCGGCTTTTGTTTTATTTCCACATGTCAATATCTGAATAAATGAGGATTTATTTTATACAATCTAAGTATTGATAATTCTGAGAGAGATAAAAATAAGTGGCTTTGGAGAAAAAGGAGTCATATTCCTGTAACCATATATTAAGATCTTATACAAGAAGAAGTATTGGATATATAGAGAAGCGCTTTGTCCTGCATTATCTGGTACGTGTGTGGTGTGACTGGTGATGGATACACATGTAGCTAATTGAGAAAGATAAACACGTGGTAAATAGAAGAAAGAAATTGTATCTGAATTGTCCCGCGGAGAATCGCACATACAGTGCTTTTTATTGATATAACTACAGTTACATAGAAATTGAAACAGAGATACAAACTACATTGGGTATAGTCATGAACAAGATATACAGGGGTTCTTACATAGGGCAAGTGATACCATCTAATACAAGCCATGTGGAGGCTTGTCTGGCCTGTGATGCACGTTTTACATTGGGCGCACCTCGCTGTCATTGTTTACGCGCCGCAGCTCTGGCGCGTGTCCAGCCGGGACGTGCCAGAGCCTCCCTATTGTCGGGCGTGTCTTCCGGCCGAGGCACGCCTGAATAGCGGCACACTGCAGCGTGGGGTGGGACGTTGTCTACGATGGGTGGGAGCGCAGCAGGTTGGTATATAAGGAGGTAGGTTTATTGGTGTGAGTATGTCCTGAGGAAGTGACGTTGGTGACGTCACGCAACGCGTAGACGCAGGGGCAGTGGGCTGGTGGTCGTTTCTTTATGTAAGTTACTTTTCTCGATTATTGGGGGTGTTATTTCTCTGCCCTTCCCGGCTGGTTCTCACTAGGTTTAGTATATTCATGGTTAGGTATAGGTTTTAGGTATACTTAGAGGCTGATTCATTAATAGCGCCAGGTAGCGACAGATGAGCGCCAGTAGCGTGATTTTCACAGCGCCCGCTAGTATTCGCTGTGCTTGACCGTTGTTCGGCTGTTGACAGCGACTCAGTCGGTGTGCGGTAATGTTGAATACGGGGTTAGGAGTCGCTGTTTGACAGGTTTCGCGCTGTATGGGAGCACATGACAGCAAATGGCCATAGCGAACGGCTCCCAGCATATTCATTAACAAATCACATTCCAAAAATTCTCGCGCTGTGAAATGCTTGTTTAAACCCCAGAGCGCTGGAGGCGATGGGTTAAAAGTAGTGTTTTAACCCGCAATCAACCATATTTTTAGAAAAAAAAAACAGGTTTTTCAAAACATTTTGTAATATGAATACATTAATATCAGACCTGTAATATCAATTCTGCACAAATTTTTTTTTTTTTTTTTTACCTTAAAAAAATATCTAACATTGCAGAAGTGGTCACAGAATTTTTGACATTTAAAAAAAAAAAAAAAAATAATAGCAATTAATTATGAATATTTAAAGATTGCTCCATTGAAATGCATTGGAGAGCGCCAGGTAGCGAGAGGTCATACCTGTCGCTGTTCAAGGTCGCTCGCTGGTGCTGTGGGGTGAGGCTGGAATAATGATGAATGATTCGCTATCTGGCGCTCTGTCAGTCGCTAAGCAGGATCGGCTTGATAAATGTGTGATTGCGGAGGGGAGCCGGCGTTCTCGTGGCGGTGAGCGTCATTACCGTTCGCTCACCATTCGCTACCTGCCGCTATCCCTTGTTAAATAAGGGCCTTAGGTTTGCACTTGCACTTTCAGTAGTGTTTGATAAATTGTTATATTGGTTTTATTCAAATATGATTATTGATATGCACTATAGCACTTTATTTTGGACTAGCCAGGCAGTGAAATTAATGTAAAATTTACTTTATGAATTATATTGTATTATACACCAGTCCCCTGCCCCTTGTATGAGCTTTCTTTTTCCCTTCCTTTATTGACAATGTTTTGTCTTTGGTGTTTTTAATCAGTCCTTAGTGTATGTAGATTACCGTATATACTCGAGTATAAGCCGAGTTTTTCAGCCCACTTTTTGGGCTGAAAAAAGCCACCTCGGCTTATACTCGAGTCAATACGGCGCCGTCAGCCGCTCCCGCCGCCTGCACTTCCAGGCTGCTGCGTGCAGGTCGTCGGTGGGCGTGCCCCATATGGCCGGCGTCCAATGAAAACATTGGACGCCGGCCATATGGGGCACGCCCACCGACGACCAGCGCGCAACAGCCAGGAAGTGCTGGTGGCGGCGGGAGCGGCTGACGACGACGGCGGGAGCGGATGACGACGGCGGCGGAGGGAGCGGCTGAAGGCGGAGGCGACGGCGGGAGCGGCTGACGGCGGCGGAGGGAGCGGCTGAAGGCGGAGGCGACGGCGGCGGCGGGAGCGGCTGACGGCGGCGGAGGGAGCGGCTGAAGGCTGGAGGCGGATGACGGCGGCGGGAGCGGCGGCGCTGAATGGAGAGAGCGACCGGCTGGAGGAGGAGGTTGGTGGCGGCAGCAGCAGCAGGTACCGTTTGTGTGTGTGTGAGTGTGTGTGTGCGTGCACGCTGGTTCATGCCCAGTCCTTTAGAGCAGGGGCAGGGCCAAAAAATGTGCCTATCCTGTCCACAGCAGCATTAACCCTGCCTGTCCCTGCTTTCCCCCCAAGAATGTTTAATGCCTCGGCTTATACTCGGGTCAATAGCTTGTTTTTTGGGTAAAATTAGGTGCCTCGGCTTATACACGGATCGGCCTATACTCGAGTATATACGGTATGTGACATTGTTATCAATAAATATATTTTTTATTGTTACATAATTAGTAGTGGTGCCATATATTTCAGTGGGTGTTGTGGAAGGAGTGGGACCTTCCTTCTCTCTTTTTCATATACAGTGGTTTCACCCCTTTGTGCACACTACACATTGATATCAATTTATGGTCCGGTGCAGTCTCATATTGCTTTTTTAATCTAATACAAGCCCCTTGAGCTCGGCTTATGACGCCTGGCCCTTGTTAAGGGTGCGCACAGCCAAAGGAAAGAAACCATTCCTAGACGTGGAGGCTGATTCTTTACTAGCGCCAGGTACCGGCAGATGAGCGTCTGTAGTGAGGCGCTTAGAGCGACCGCTAGTAGTTGCTGTAGGATGAAGAACGTAGGTCCGCACTCCTTAAAAAGTTATGTCTTTAATGAAAAGTAGTTAAAATCATCATCATCAAAAAAGCAATGCTAAAATACGAAACGCGTCAGAAGGTCTTTTTTTGTGTCACTCTGGGTCTACCTTTGTATTTTAGCACTGCTTTTTTGATAACTTTTGGAGATGATTTTAACTATTTTTCATTAAAGACATAACTTTTTAAGGAGTGCAGACCCACTCTCTTCATCCTTTTGCACAATTGGGGTGTGGGACCACCCCGGGTCGGGCACCCTCACCTACCAGTGTGCGGATACCTTTTTCATTGTTTATCCTCAGCTAGTAGTTGCTGTGATCAACTATGGTTCGCTGTTACAGAGCGCCTTAGTCGCTGGCTGGCATTGATGAATTTGATGTGTGAGTCGCTATAACACCAGTACAGCGCTATATGGGAGCGAACGGTAGCGACTGGTCAGTGTGAGCGACTCAAACCATGTTCATCAAAAAGCAGCCTCACACAGCGCCAGCGCTCAAAATTGTGTCGCTGTAGCCCAGAGCGCCAGAAGCTGTGTGATTAAAGTCTGTTATTGAACACATATCCACTAGTAACAAAGCGAAAACACATGGAATGACATTGTTATTACATTGTGACATTAACACTTTAATGCCAGACCTGTAATGACAATTCTGCATAAAAATATAAAAAAATCAAAAAAGTTTTTAAAAATGACTCTTTCTAGGCCAGGAGAGGTCACACAATGATTTGATAAAAAAAAAAAAAGAAAAAAAATAAGAAAACCCTGTTTAAACAATAGAAAAGGAACGTCCACTGAAATGTATGGGAGCGGCAACAGGTAGCGACAGGTAATACCAGGTGCTCTGGAAGCTAGAGTGCCGGCACTATACGCTGAGCCGTCTGTGATGATGAATCGGTCACTACATGACGCTTTTAGAGTCGCTCACCGGAATCGCTTTGATAAATGTGGCATTGCGTACAGCGCCCGGCGGTCACCGTTCGCTACCTGTCGCTACCTGTCGCTATGGCTTGATGAATAACCCCCCTAGAAGTCCTGCAAGCTGGTACCGTAAGACGTTTCCCAGATGGTAGATCTTGGAATAGGGAGTGTCCAGGGTGGGAGGGGTCTCAAAGGATCTTTTCCAGGTGTACAGCATGGCTTGCTTCATTTCAATTCTTTACATGTGGGTAATCCGCCACAGGTGGCGCAATCGACTGCAGGAAGACTTGTAGCCCCTCCCGCCCCATAAAAGGGCCAGAATTACCCAGAAGACCCCCAGTCTTCTCCTGCAAGATGGTCTTTTTCTCTCTCTCCATGGACTTCGCTGCAAGCCCTATTCCCCCCTGCTTCCGGGACCCTTCTTGCCTCCCAGCCTCTGGCTGCGGATCAGGTGCAGGTAGGGGAACGCCGAGGGTCAGGCGTTCGGCAGAGCTACGCTCTGGGCCGCAGACTCTTCCTCAGAGTAAGCCGGCCATAGGATATGGTGAGCCTATAGGCAGGGGGGGGGGAGGAACCACCCTTTTTCCCTTTTCATTATGTGTCCCACATGCTTTATTCTTGTGCATTTTATGCTGTGTGTGTTTTTCTCACGTTTTTTACCTCACAATATACTTACCTTCCCCGCTCCTGCTCCTCTTGCCTCCTCTACGTTATGGCCGGCGCCACTCTGCTCACAGAGTTTCCTGAGGTAAAGTTCCCGTTTTTACCTCACGCCATCGCTCCTTGGTCTGCTGACAGGCTGCACAGGCTCTTCCCAGGCTCTTCAACAGGTTCCCTTTTGGTCCGTGAGTCCGGTCTTTTCTTGTCGGTACCTTTATTATCGTGTTTTATATTGGCTGTGCATGCGCTGTGGGATGCTTATCTGCTCCCATTTGTGTCTTTCAGAGTCCCATATTGAGATTCTTGTGGTTCCATACACCACCACCCCCGCCCCCCCTCCACCCTTTCCTGCCCTGTGGGTTAGGGTGCTGAGAGTCAAGTTGGGTTTTTTTCTGTACGGTTCTGGGCCATCTTAGTGCTTTGAGACCCGTCTTTCTTATCATAATCACCATAATGGAGGCTTCTGGGAGTAGCGGGCTTGGGAACCCCCTGGGACTTGCTAAGCTTGTCGTGTGTGTGGTACATGCCCGCTGAGCGGTCGCAACGTGGTTTGTGTGCCCTGCACCCAGAGTGCTATTGCGGATCAGGATGGGGCTAGTGTTGCCGGCCCCAGTCCCATTGCTCCTCTGGCCTTGCCGACTCCCCCGCACCTGCTTCTGGCCCTTAGTGAGGGGGAGGCCAGCAGGGACTTGAGTAGTAATTTTGAGCTCAGAGTGGCTAGCATTGAGCGTCAGTTGGCGTGTTCGGCCGCTGGCAAGGCCAAGATTAAGAAGCGGCATTTGGAGCCGGCTCGCGCCATTTTTGCCGATGATGATGAGGATTATGAGGCCTTCGGTGGCCGAGATTCCGCTGAGGAGGGTGAGTTGCTCCAGGGGTCCGACTCCTCCAGGGGTAGTCGGGGGGACCTTGACAGTCGCCACGGGTCTTCATCTGACGAGGACGAGTGGCCCCAGGATGATACTGAGCAGCTGTTGTCGGCTGTACTTGATACTCTGCACATTGTTCCTCCTAAGGCGGCCAAGAAGAAACAGGGGGACCTTTTTCGGCCGGAGAGACAGCACCTTGTCTTTACTGAACAAGGCCACTTCTCTAAGATGGTTTTTAAGGAATGGGAGAAGCCTAATAGGTTGCCGTCGGTGCCTAGGGGTCTGGACTTTTCGGAGGATTTGGTTCGCCTATGGTCCCATCCTCCGGAAGTGGATGCTCCTGTTCTGGGGCTCTCCAATACCTCCGTTATACCGTTTCCTGAGACTTCCTCAGCTAGCCTGTCATGCCTTCACTTCTGTGGGAACCGGTCTTCGCCCTGTCTGTGCTGCAGCCATTGCTTCCATGGCCATTAAGAAGAAGGTAAGGCATCTCGCGGATATTGCCAAATCTCACAAGCGAGCGGAGGAGTATGGGGAGCTTTTGGCTTGTATGGACTTCCTTGCCTTTGTTATATTGGCCATGGGTGACGCCATCCGTTTTGGTAGTAGGGCTTCGGCTGCGATGGTCGCGCTGCGTCGCTCTATCTGGTTACGACAGCGGGCAGCAGATGCTGCCGCCAAAAAAGCTCTTACAGGTATTCCCTTCCTGGGACTTTGGCTGTTCAGGGAACGGTTGGACCTCCTGGCTAACTTCTTCAACGTCGGAAGCAGGTACGGCCTTTTCGAGGCTCTTCTTCCTTTCGTCCCTCTCGGGGAGGACGAGGATCTTCCTTTTCTGGTGGCCGCAGAGACTCATGGGGGCGAGGTAGAGCCCGAGGTCGTCCCGGCCTTGTCTGGGGATCCAGGCCTAAGCCCCCTTCCAAGGCCCCTCAGGCATGAGGGGACGCCCTCACCCAGCCAGGTGGGGGGACGGCTTTGGCTCTTTGCTCACTTCTGGAGGCAACACGTCACGGACCGGTGGATTCAGGAGGTGGTGTCCTCGGGATACAAGATAGACCTGGCAGCTTGGCCACCCCCAAGATTCATTCGGTCCCGGATCTCCCAAAATCCTGTGACGGGGCGGGGCCTGAGGCTGGCCGTTCAACATCTTGCCATATGCCTCTTCAAGAACGGAGGCGGGGGTTCTACTCCAACCTGTTCACGGTGCCCAAGAAGGACGGTTCCCTGAGACCCATCCTGGATCTAAAGGGTCTCAACAGATTTGTCAGGTTCAAACACTTCCGCATGGAGACCTTACGGTCGACGGTGAGCTCTCTTTTATGACCACTGTGGACATAAAGGATGCCTATCTGCACGTTCCTGTCTTCCTGGGACACCATAGGTTCCTGAGGTTCGCTCTGGGGGATCAACACCACCAGTTTGTGGCCTTGCCGTTTGGCATCACCTCGGCCCCCCGGGTGTTCACCAAGGTGCTGGCGGGTGTCATGGCCCTTCTGAGGAGCCAGGGCATTCGCGTTCTTCCTTACTTGGACGACCTTTTGATTGCAGCTCCATCTTTACATCAGGCAGAGAGGGATACTCGGATGGTAGTGTCCACCCTCAAGTCCTTCGGTTGGGTAATCAATTATCCCAAGTCTTCTCTCTCTCCTTCATCGGTAAGATCCTTCCTGGGAATGATGCTGGATACTTCTCAGGTCAAGGAGTTTCTTCCTCAGCAGAAGGTGGAGGGCCTTCAGATGCAAGTGCGGTCCTTGTTGGCTTGCCCTCATCCCTCCATCCCGTCTGGGGATGCAGTTGGTGGGTCTCATGGTGTCTTGCTTTCTTTCAGTTCCACATGAGACCCCTTCAGTTGAATTTCTTGACCGTCTGGGATTGGAGTCAGGAGTCCTTGGAGCAGAAATTCGCTCTATCCCCTCTGGCCAGACAGTCCCTCTCGTGGTGGCTGGACTCCAGGAATCTTCTAGTGGGCAGGTCATTTTTGCCTCCGTGCTGGGAGATTGTCACCACAGATGCCAGTCTGACCGGTTGGGGAGGGGTTTGGCAATCGCTGTAGTTCCAGGCCCAGTAGGGCCCTCAAGAGGCCCACGCACCTATCAATCTCTTGTAGTTGAGAGCGATCAGGTTGGTTCTCTTTCAGTTGACTCCCCACCTTCGGGGTTGTGTGGTCCAGGTCCGCTTGGACAATCAGATGGCGGTCGCTTACATCATTGATCAGGGAGGGACTCGGAGCAAACGAACCCTTAATGAGGTGTACCTGATATTGTCTTGGGCGGAGAAGATGGGTCCCTCCATCTCGGCGGTTTACATCCCCGGGGTGGAGAACCAGGAGGCAGATGCCCTGAGCAGAGGGACGTCTCGCCTAGGGGAATGGTCTCTCGACAACAAGATCTTTCATGCCCTGTGTCGCCGCTGGGGTCAGCTGGACATGGACCTGTTTGCGTCCCGTCACAATCAAAAGCTTCCGAGATTCGTATTCCTGTCAAGATATCCTCTGGCCTTCGCCACGGACGTGCTGGCATTTCCTTGAAAGGAGTTTCGACTCCTTTGTGTCTTTCCTCCCTTCCTTCTGTTGGGTTGTGTGCTGCGCAAGATAGCCCAGGAGGGGGTACCGACAATCCTAGTGGCCCCCCGCTGGCCGAGGAGGGTATAGTTTGCAGACGTCGTCCAGATGGCGGTGAATCAGTACGTCCTGCCCGACGTTCCAGAGCTCCTCAATCTGGGACAGCTGCGCCACCCCAATTTACAAATGCTGGCTTTGACGGCTTGGCTGCTGAAACCTCCATCCTGATGAATAAGGGTTTGCCGGCTTCGGTTGTCAGTACTATGATTCAGGCTCGGAAAAAATCCTCTTCTATGATTTATTACAGGGTCTGGCACGCTTACATTGCCTGGTGTGAGTCTAGAATCGGGCCTACAACTGAGTACCCTCAAGGGACAAGTTTCTGCCTTGGCAATTTTTTTCCAAAGATCTTTCGCTAATCATAGGCTTGTCAAAACTTTTTTCCAGGGAGTCACTCATGTACGTCCACCTCGTAAGCCTCTGCTACCGGTGTGGGATTTGAACTTGGTGCTTTCTGCTCTTCAGGGTCTCCCCTTCGAGCCCCTGTGCGATGCTGCTCTTTCTATTCTGACTATTAAGGTGGCCTTTTTGGTTGCTATCACTTCGGTGTGTGTCGCCTCTCTGAGCTGGCGCCACTTTCCATGAAACCTCCTTATTTTAAGCGGCATCAGGATAAGGTGGTGTTCCGTCTTAGGCCTGAATTCTTGCCCAAGGTTGTTTCTGTCTTTCATCTCAATGAGGACATTGTCTTACCTTCCTATTGTCCTGCCCCTGCTAATCCAAGGAACCGAACCTTCATTCTCTGGATGTGGTCAGGGCACTGACTATTTGGTCGCCATTGAGTCATTTCGGAAGTCTAATTCTCTTTTTGTCCTTCCTTCCGGACCTAGGACGGGCTTGCCTCCAGCCAAATCCACTATCAGTAAGTGGATTAGACAGGCGGTGGTGCAAGCATACTCTGCTAAGCGGAAGGAACCCCCTTTCCGTGTTACAGCTCACTCCACTAGGGCTATTGGTGCCTCTTGGGCCTTCCAGCACCAGGCTTCAGTTGAACAGGTTTGTCGCTACTTGGTCTTCGGTTCATACTTTTTCCAAGTTTTACAAAGTTGATGTTAAGGCCTCAGCTGACGCTGTTTTTGGCCGCAAGGTGCTTCAGGCGGTAGCAGCTTGAACTGCCTGCCATTGCTCTCTGGGGATCCCACCCTTCTTTTTTGGACACTGCTGTTGGATGTCCCAGATGTAAAGAATTGAAATGAAGCAAGCCGTGCAGTACACCTGGAAAAACACAATTCTGTGATTACTCACCTGTAGAATTGTTTTTACGGTGTACAGCACGACTTGCTTCATCCCACCCTTGTTATCATTGTTCTCTTTTGCCTTGTTATGGTGATTTTTGTTGAGAGAGTTTCCTTTTAGTGGGCTGTGTTTTACTAACACAGTCCTTGCCTCCCGGCTTCTTGCATTACTGCTTTCAAACACTGGGGTCTTCTGGGTAATTCTGGCCCTTTTATGGGCTGGGAGGGGCCACAAGTCTTCCTGCAGTCGATTGCGCCACCTGTGGCGGATTACCCCCATGTAAAGAATTGAAATGAAGCAAGCCGTGCTGTACACCGTAAAAACAATTCTACAGGTGAATAATCACAGAATTGTATTTTTCCGCCCTTGACATTGTTCTGCATCTATGCAGGTCCTGCAGGGAAAGTAAGGCTGCTCCAATTATTCTTTCTGCTGTGTTGATCGTTTTTTTGGAGTCTGCACTTGTCTCTTTTAGTTGCTCCCTCAAACCAGACAGAAAAGGAAAAGCATAGAATGGAACCTATAACTGACATTAAAGAAGAGCACTAACAGCCTTTTTGATAGTCCCGTCTTCTTCAGCAGCCTAAGGCCTGATTTCTGAGGCTTAGAAGCCTCTTTTCTTAAAAAAAAACATTGGTGAGCATCCATTTAAACAGGACTATTATTATATTATTATACCATACAACTATCAAAACCAGAGCGGTGACACCTCACATAAAAGACCTGATTTACTAAGGCTTTGCTGGGTTACCAAAGAAAATACCCCAGGAGGAACTGGTCATAACTGGTGATAGTGTATTACATAGAATTGTCTTCACCATTACTGACAAGTGACTTTTAAAGTGGACCAAAACCCACGCCCCATCAGCCCTGAAATCTATAAGATTCCAGGGACGCTGGATTCCCCCCCCCCCCCCCTGGGCGTCCAAAATTGGAATGCCCCGCTGTGTGAAACCCCCCAGGTCACCCAGAAACTCACCTTCTTTTCTGGGTCAATGGCAACGGCTTTTCCTCTAGCAGGGTGCGTGCCTGCGCCAGGCATTTGTGAATGGCTGACACCTGCACGCTCCCTGTTAGAGGGAAGCAGGGGATGCAACCACCAGTGTGCTTGGATCCGCTTGCATTAGACGAGCTCCTGGATGCAGGGGCTCGAGCGGATCTGAGCACACTGATTGGATGAGTGTCCGTGCATGCGTCATAGGACCGGGAAGAGGTGAGTTTGTTCGTGTGACCTAGGGGGTTTCACACAGTGGGGCACCCCCGGGGGCAAGGCCCAAAACCCAGGATAGTCAAAATCCTGGATTTTGGTCCAATTTAAGGCAAAGCACATAAACCATACTTCCTAAGTGTCCCTGGTTTGGAGGGACTGTCCCCTTTTTTGAGCCCGGTTCCCCCTGTCCGTCATTGTTCTCATTTGTCCCTCTTTGAGGTGTAACATGCAGATCTGCATCAATAAATTACTAATTTGCCTATTTAAAGTGTTTAAATTGCTGTAACTGTTACAGCCTCATATCCATCCCTCAATGAGAGGGCGTGGCCTAATTTAACAAATGTCCCTCTTCCCCACCAAGAAAAGTTGGTAGGTATGTATAAACTCATTCAGCAGCTCACCTCATGGCTGTGCTCTCCCTTCCTGTCAGAACACAGCTGCTTCTGAAAGTAGAAACAAGGCAAAGAGAAGTGGCACACCCCCTGAATTTCTTTGCCATAGACCACAAATCATAGGGCTAAGTTGGTGGTGGTCTAAATCTTTACATCATCACATTGGGAGAGGGGGAGAACACCCAGGATGATGAAAATGCCTGTCTTACCGACCCCATCCATCATGCTGATTATTATGCGGCATCTCCCAAATATTTCAAAAGATCTTAAGGTGAAAAAGTAAACCTTGATATCTTGGCAATTTCTTCTTCAATTTAAAAAATGGATAACAGTTTAGGACAGCGCCAAATGTAGCCCGGAACAATGGTCTAACAATTGCCTTGGCCTTCTGTATCCCTTAGCTGGTACATAGGTTGTGTGATTAAATTGTACATTTATCCACAAAGCAACATGTGCCAGACAGGACCCAGGGGTGTAACTATAGATGGTGCAACCACACCGCATATTTGTGGTCACTTGGCATCATTTAGAGAAAGAAAGCACCATTCCCCTTTGCTGTTTCAGTCTATATTTGTCTAACTGCATTCAAATGAGTTAAAGGACAGATAAAAGTTCACTGTATTAGCCTTGAAAAGGTCCCATTTAATATTCGCACCAGGACCCTATAACATTTAGGCCCTTGTACTTGTACAGAATTGATATTACAGGTCTGATATTAATGTATTCATATTACTAAATTGTTGAAAAAACTTGTTTTTTTTTTGTTTCCAAAAATATGGTTGTTTGGGGGTTAAAAAACGACTTTTAACCCATCGCCTCCAGTGCTCTAGGGTTTAAACATGCATTTCACAGCGAGATAATTTTTTGAGCATGATTTTTTAATGAATATGGTGGGAGCCGGTCGCTAGGGCCAGTCGCTATCATGCGCTCCCATACAGCGCGGAACCTGTCAAATAGCGACTCCTCACCCAATATTCAACATTACGGCAAACCGACTATCAACTACCGAACAACGGCCAAGCACAGCGACTACTAGCGGGCGCTCTGAAAATGCCGCTACAGTCGCTCAACTGTCGCTACCTGCCGCTGTTAATGAATCGGCCTTTTAGTTACATCACTGGCAGGACCCTAGATCAACCAATACCCTATGACCCTGCTAATGGTTACCCTGGGTCAGTTACTGGTGCGCACCAGAGGTTCCTCTTGTGTTCTGGTGGGCAAGTCCAACCCTGGAGATGACATTGTTCAACAGCAGTAAAGCAAAAAGGTGACCCCTTAAAGAGGAACACTTGGCTGCCCTGAAGTCTAAAAGACTCCAGGGCCGGATGACTCCGACTCTCTGAGGCATCCCGAGTTGGGATCCCCCGCTGTATGAATCCCCATGGAATCACTGCAGCAATTCACCTAGCCACACCCCGACTGCACATGCGCAGGGCACTGCCATGATCCAGTTATACCCTTAGCTAAGCACATGTGGGTCACCAGGCATTTGTGAATGGCTGGGCAGATACGTCCTCTTGTTAGAGGTAAGCAGGGATATGGCCGGCGGCAAGCTTGGCTCCATTTGGCTCACTAGCTGATTTGACTTCACAATGGCTAGCAGCAGGGGGTAGCTAGGGGGGAGCAGGATGCAGGTGCAGCAGGTCAGGGGGGCGCCAAAGGGGGGGCCTGAGAACAGGTGGGGGCACCATTGGAATCTTTGCCCTGGGTGCCAGAAAGCCTGGCTACTCCTCTGCTAGCAGAGCTGAATAGAGCTGAGTGCACTGACCGGCGGGCAGGCTGATTCATTACTAGCGCCAGGTATCGGCAGATGAGCGTCTGTACAGAGGCGCTAAGAGCGACCGCTAGTATACGCTGTGATCGGCTATTGGGCGCTGTAACAGAGCATCTCATTTGCTGTAGTAACCTGGCCGGCGTTGATAAATGAGATGTATGTTGGGCGTTCTAACACCAGTACAGCATTGCAGGGAGCGAAAGGTAGTGCCAGCTCAGTGCGACCGACTCTCAGCGACACCATATTCAACAAAAAAAACAGGCACACACAGAGTTGGCGCTCTGGATCTGGTCGCTGTAGCATAGAGCGCCAGACGCTGTGTGATTAAAGTCTGTTTTGAACACATATCCACCAGTAACAAAGCGAAAACACATGGAATGACATTGTTGTAACACTGTGACATTAATACTTTAATCCCAGACCTGTAATGACAATTCTGCATAAAAATATTAAAAAAAAAAAGTTTTCAAAAATGACTTTTTCTAGGCCAGGAGAGGTGACACAATTATTTGAGAGAAAAAAAAAAACAAAAAACCTTGTTTAAAAAGAAGAAAAGGAACGTCCATTGAAATGTATGGGAGAGCGACAGGTTGCGACAGGTAATACCTGGCGCTCTGAACGCTAGAGCACCAGCACTATACACTGAGCTGCCTGTAAGGATGAATCAGACGCTACATGGCGCTGTTAGAGGCGCTCACCAGATTCACTTTCATAAATGTGGTATTGCGTACAGCGCCTGGCGTTCACCAGACGCTGCCTGCCGCTACGAGGCACTACCTGCCGCTATCCCTTGATGAATAAACCCCTAAGTGGCTCACGCCTGTGCCGTGTGAATGCTGGATAGCTGAGTTTCCTCTGAGATTCGTGTGGTTATACACAGCGGGGCACCCCAAATTGAAAGGAACAGCACCTGGTAGATTGAAAATCCCAGGTGTTGTTCCTCTTTAAAGTGAACCAAAACCCTCAGGCCCTTATTTAACAAGGGATAGCGCCAGGTAGCGAATGGTGAGCGAACGGTAATGACGCTCACCGCCACGAGAACGCCGGCTCCCCTCCGCAATCACACATTTATCAAGGCGATCCTGCTTAGCGACTGACAGAGCGCCAGATAGCGAATCATTCATCATTATTCCAGCCTCACCCCACAGCGCCAGCGAGCGACCTTGAACAGCGACAGGTATGACCTCTCGCTACCTGGCGCTCTCCAATGCATTTCAATGGAGCAATCTTTAAATATTCATAATTAATTGCTAATCATTTTTTTTTTTTTTTTTTTTTTTTAAATGTCAAAAATGTTGTGACCACTTCTGCAATGTTATATATTTTTTTTTAAGGTAAAAAAAAAAAAAAAAATTTGTGCAGAATTGATATTACAGGTCTGATATTAATGTATTCATATTACAAAATGTTTTGAAAAACATGGTTTTTTTTTTCTAAAAATATGGTTGTTTGGGGGTTAAAAAACTACTTTTAACCCATCGCCGCCAGCGCTCTGGGGTTTAAACAAGCATTTCACAGCGCGAGAATTCTTGGAGCGTGATTTGTTAATGAATATGCTGGGAGCCGTTCGCTATGGCCGTTCGCTGTCATGCGCTCTCATACAGCGCGGAACCTGTCAAACAGCGACTCCTAACCCCGTATTCAACATTACCGCACACCGACTGAGTCGCTGTCAACAGCCGAACAACGCCCAAGCACAGCGAATACTAGCGGGCGCTGTGAAAATAACGCTACTGTCGCTCATCTGTCGCTACCTGGCGCTATTAATGAATCGGCCTCTTAGATTGTTTAGGGCAAAAATAGTCATAAAATGGCCTAAACTGACAGATTCCATGAAAAAAAAATGTTTTTGTTTCCCCAGTGAAATATCAGTCAGTTAATACGTTCAAATATATTTTTTCCACTCTCTGAATCTCACAACCCCCCTGAGCTTTTCTATAGCACATGTTCCATGTAAAATCAGCTCTGAATCAGCTCTCTATATTAAGCTCCATCATATCATATGGCCAAGTGTTATGTGCCAAGATTAAGTACAACAAATCTGTCCATCAGCTTAAATCAGCTCACACCGAAACCCTCCCGAAGCTTTATCCTCATTTTATGATCCTGGGCCAAAAATGTGTTCGATTTTTTTTTTTTAGATTAGAATTCTGGAAAGCTTTAGCAAGTTATTGTGTCGCTGCCTGTATTATTTTATATGGTGTCATCTGCTATCTATACCATGATACATAAGCGGTTATATGGTATATGGTAAGACTGCAGAGCACCAGGCACGCTGAGCACTATCAAGAAATTGTGTAATATTATAAATCCATATACATGAACTATACACGAACTGTGTATGAAACCAAGCTGGTGGTTTTCTTCCTCTGGTAAGAATAAAATCCAGGGGTGACAGGCTTAGAGGCCGATTCATTAATAGCGGCAGGTAGAGACATTTGAGCGACTGTAGCAGTATTTTCACAGCGCCCGCTAGTAGTCGCTGTGCTTGGCCGTTGTTCGGTTGTTGACAGCGACTCAGTCGGTGTGCAGTAATGTTGAATATTGGGTGATGCGTCGCTATTTGACAGGTTCTGCGCTGTATGGGAGCGCATGATAGCGACTGGCCATAGCGACCGGCTCCCACCATATTCATTAACAAATCACGCTCAAAAAATTCTTGCGCTGTGAAATGCATGTTTAAACCCCAGAGCGCTGGCGGCGATGGGTTAAAAGTAGTTTTTTAACCCCCAAACAACCATATTTTTGGAAACCAAAAAAAACTAGTTTTTTAAATAATTTTGTAATATGAATACATTAATATCAGACCTGTAATATCAATTCTGCAATTTTTTACCTTAAAAAAATATCTAACATTGCAGAAGTGGTCACAGAATTTTTCACATTTAAAAAAAAAAATAAAAAAAACATTAATAACAATTAATTATGAATATTTAAAGATTGTTCCATTGAAATGCATTGGAGAGCGCCAGGTAGCGAGAGGTCACACCTGTCGCTGATCAAGGTCGGACGCTGGCGCTGTGGACTTAGGCTGGAATAATGATGAATGAGTGGCTATATGGCGCTATCTCAGTCGCTAAGCAGGATTGCCTTGATAAATGTGTGATTGTGGTGGGGAGCCGGCGTTCTCGTGGCGGTGCCTGTCATTACCGGTCGCTCACCAGTCGCTACCTGTCGCTATTCCTTCATAAATAAGGGCCTTAGTGTATCAGGGGTGACAGAGCCTGTCACCCCTTATTTCTCTTCCTTCTAATAAAATTTAAAAAAATCAAGCTTGGCCGGATATTTATTGTTGCCTAGTGTATAAGTGACCCCTCCTCCCACCGTCCAGCATATTTATATGGATTTTTATCATCGCGTCATTTTGCTCCTTTAAGCGCTTTTACAGCTCGGCGATCCGTTTTCCATATTAGCAGCTCTTTTTAGAACTACCGTTGGTGTCACAGAAATTGTGCAAAATAAATAAGACGGGCCAAATAGGCGTGGAGAATCCAGCTAAGTGCAAAAAATGTTCCAGCTTTAGTTTTGTTCAACCAAATAAAAAAACACAAGGGATGCTCCCCTTTTATCCCCTGCAGCTGATCCGTTCAGATTCCACGCTGAGAAACGTACCCCATCGTGTGAGCTGTCCAGCATTGCTAAATGTGATGTCTGGAGGGCACTGTAGAAGCTCTCCCTGAATCACTACAGAGTCATTCACAAACGCTAGGTGGTGTCCCGAGGTTAAAGCGCCCAAGACTTTGCTACATCTAACAACAGGACAACACTGCAGTGCCAGTTAAAGTGGACCAACACCCATGATTTTGACTATTCTGGGTTTTGGTCCACTTCCCCTATGTGAAACCCCCCAGATCGCTGGCTATAACTCACCTCACCCTGCTCCTACGGCGCATGCACGGCTGCTCGTCCAATCAGCGCGCTCTGAACCGCTGAGGTATGCGTGTCAAAGTGACGTCTTACCTCAGTGGCTACGAGCACTCTGGCGGGTGCATCTCGCGCATCCCTCTAACAGGGAGCGCGCCCGCGCTGGCCATTAAGAAATGTCCGGCACGGGCATGCGTCCTGCTAGAGAGAAGCGCGAGATGCGGCCCCGGCCCGCGCATGCGCCGTTGGACCAGGATTCAGGTGAGTGCAGCGGGTGTCCTGGGGGGGTTTCACACAGAGGGGCATCCCGATTTTGGATGCCCGGCAGGGAGGGATTGGATCGGCCTGGGAATCTTATAGATTCCCAGGCTGATCCCCCTGGGTATTGGTCCACTTTATGTGCGTGGGGGTGGGCCAGACCATTGCAATGAATGGAAGTGTCACTTTGGGCGACCAATCATCTCAGAGGCAGCTGAACCTGACAGCATGGTGACTCTGATCTGATTTGGTTTCTCACATCGTGAGTTGGCTCATTCGGCTCCAGGGGACAAGCAGTGAGTATTCCTTTTGTTATGTTATTTGCCTGAACGATTACTTTAATGCTGTGACCAGAAGCTATTCTCATTCCCATGTAAAACGATTGTATACATTGTGATAGATCAGAAGCATTAAGGAACATCTGGATACCTGCAGACCGACTACTTCAAGGTCAGAGAAGACTTGGGCAGATTTCCGTCATGGAGAAGAACATAAAGACACTGTGATACCCAATCCTTCAGGATGATCCCTCATTGTCTTGGTTAATAAGGTCCATTCAAGCTCTGCCGTTCACATAGAAGGGAGGACAATGCCATCCTGATGTGTGTCTTATATCAGAGAGCCATGTCTGCTCACCACGAAATCTCTGGAGATCTGATAGAGATGCCTGTGCTCTCCTAATTGATTTTCAATCCTGGAATGAATAAAAAGCAAATGTCACGTGGAGGATAAAAGACAATCAGATGTGATATAAGAGGCTTATAGGTATTTATGATCCTGCCATCCCATAACCTGCAGAAATGAATAGAAAAAAAAAGTCCTAAACAAGCATGATACAATTACCTCATAGTGTATAAGATCTATAGAGAGGGCATCAACCTTTACCAATTTTTCAGTATAGTATTGTGTACCAAATAGCCCTTACCCTGGCCGGCCTTAGGGTAAGTGACAGGATTTCATGATGGCTCCCCCCGAGACACACAGACGGGGAGGCTGATTTATTAATAGCGCCAGGTAGCGACAGTTGAGCGACCGTAGCGGTATTTTCACAGCGCCCGCTAGTAGTCGCTGTGCTTGGCCATTGTTCGGTTGTGATAGCGACTCAGTCGGTGTGCAGTAATGTTGAATACAAGGTGATGAGTCGCTATTTGACAGGTTCCGCGCTGTATGGGAGCGCATGATAGCAAATGGCCATAGCGACCGGCTCCCACCATATTCATTAACAAATCACGCTCCAAAAAATCTTGCATGCATGTTTAAACCCCAGACAACCATATTTTGGGAAACCAAAAAAAACAAGTTTATAAAAACATTTTGGAATATGAATACATTAATATCAGACCTGTAATATAAATTCTGCACACATTTTTTTTTTTATTTTTTTCTTACCTTAAAAAAAATATCTAACATGGCAGAAGTGGTAACAGAAATTTTCACATTAAAAAAAATAATAATTATTAACAATTAATTATTAATATTTAAAGATTGTTCCATTGAAATGCATTGGAGAGCGCCAGGTAGCGAGAGGTCATACCTGGCGCTGTTCAAGGTCGCTCGCTGGCGCTGTGGGGTGAGGCTGGAATAATGATGAATGAGTCGCTATCTGGCGCTAGCTCAGTCGCTAAGCAGGATCGGCTTGATAAATGTGTGATTGCGGAGGGGAGCCGGCGTTCTCGTGGCGGTGAGCGTCATTACCGTTCGCTCACCAGTCGCTACCTGGCGCTATCCCTTGTTAAATAAGGGCCTAAGTGGAGAACATGTGGAAAAGAGATCGACAGAAGGAGAAAGCGAGAGATAAAATGAGGGGATAAGACTGAAATCGGAGGAATGGAGAATGGAGAGTTGAGGAGACAGCAAAAATGAGTGAGTTGAATATGGCTAAAAAAAAAAAAAAAAGACAGAAAGAAGGAGAGAGAGAAATAGAAAGGGAGGGTAAGAAAGAGAGAGAAAAAAGGAAGCAAGAGAAATTAAAGGGAGAGCAAGAGGGAGAAAGAAAGAAAGCAAAAGAGAAAGAGAGAAGAAAAAGAGAGAAGGAAAGGAGAGAGAAACAGAGAAGGAAAGGGAGAGAGATAAGGGGAAAGGTGACAATTTAAAGATGGAGGCGGAGCGGTCTGGCCATAGGGAGACCCCTTTGGTTTCCTTCTCATCCCTACTGTGCCTACAAGCCAAGGAGCCCCAGCCCCCATTGCTATAGCCCCAGCATCATGGTGGGGGGAGGCTCAGCAGGGAAGTCACGGACTGGTCAGGGGCTTGTAAAATCCAGGCCTGATTTTTGGTCCCAGTCCACCACTGCACCCATGTGTGTGTGGGCCCTTTGGGAGATGGTGCCCACAAAGGGCTCCTGAGTTCAAGGGCCCATCAGAGGATTTCCTGGTAACCTAGTGGCGTCAGTCCAAACATGCCTCCCTCTATGTGTGCTCTGTGAGCTGATTGGTTTGTCTGCAGTTGCCCATAAAGTGGGCACACAAGGTGGTTAGCAGGGGTGCATTCCAAATTGGGATGCCCCCTAGGAAAGATGTTCAATGGATCAAATATCAAAAGAGAGAGCATAAAAGGAAATTCCAGCAAAAGGTAAAATGGGCCTGATTTCCTGTATCCCCATGCTAGCTGTTAGGGGCTTTCATTCAGCCTGCTTTAGATTTCTTGATAAGCCCTAGTGAGCTCTCTCCCTTTTGCTGGGCCTCTTCGTGCATGGACGAGACATTGCTTTGCTGCTGACTGAATACTGTATAAAGGCCTTTCAGAAGTAAAATGCAAATAGGGGACTGAGAAAGATAAGTCAGCAGAAGGGAACAAGTTCAATATGGTTTATCGGGAAATGCAAAGTGCTGGGGAATGAAAGATGTATTGTTAGGGCGAGCGCTGCACGCCCATCTCACAGCAAGTCTCTTACCTCCATGGCTGCATGCAACCGTCATCCATCTTGCAGCACTTTCCCCATGGCTGCTCCCAGCTGTCTCCCTTCCCCCCATGCTTCCTCCTCACATGCTCAGGTGTGCGCACGTCTCCGTCCACTAGAGGGCGAGCGCACTGGATTCATGAGATTTAAAGGGCCTGTACAGCACTGATTAGTGTTTGGTCATCCAATCCTTCATCCTCTTCCCCTATTTAAAGAGGCACTTCCTTCCTTCAGTGCCGGATCTTGGTCGCTCCATGCTTGTTGAAAGTCAGCCATTCTTGGATTGCTCACCCGTGTACCGACCTCTGCCTGTCCCCGACTCTGAACCTTTGCTGCCTGCCCCGACCTCGGCTACTCACCTTTACTGCGAACCTGCGCTGCCAGCCCCGATCTCTGCCTGTACTTACTACGCCTTTTGCCTGCCCCTTGTGTACCTCGCTGAACCTCGGCTGACTGTGGGACTGGGCCGCTGTTGGGGGGTAGTGACCTGGGGGTCACTCGCCGCATAAGACCAACCTGCCTTGCGGTGGGCTCTGGTGAATACTGGTGGCCCCTTAGACTCCGCTCCCCTGACACGGTACCCGCCATCGGTCCCACAGTTAAAGCGGATCCACACCCGAGTCCGCTCCACCCGGTCCGTGACATGTATGTTTGCACCTCGAGTATCCTACATTTTTAAAAAGATCAGGTTACAGGTTACAGAGGCAGCACTAGTAAGGGGTGTAGCACAATTCAGATGATTCCCTGAGGAAAAAGAGGAAAGAAAAATGTCAGTAGGGTAAGATGAAGTAGGAGGGATGGAAGGATAAGAGAAAATAAAAGGAGATAATGGGGAAAGAAGATAGACAGATAGAAAAGAGGGATGTAAAAATAAGGGGTGATGAAAGGAGAATAACTATGGACTGTGAGTTATATGACTAAAAAATCAAAGAAGAATTAGAGTGAGATATAAAGTGTAGAAGAAAAAGAAGAAAGAAAAGAGGTAGTAGCATTACAGGTCTGCCATTAAAGTGTTCATGTTACAATGTTGTTACAATGTAATTCCATATATTTTCGCTTTGTTACTAGTTGTTAGATGCTTGAAAACAGACTTTAAACACACCGCCTCCTGCGCTATGGGCTACAAACAAGTATTTTTCAGCGCCAGAGATTTGTGAGGCTGTTTTTTTGCTGAATATGGTGTGAGTCGGTCGCTATGAGCAGTCGCTAACATGCGCTCCCATACAGCGCTGTACTGGTCAAATAGCGACTCCTTACAATGTATTCAACATAAATGAACAGCGACTGAGTCGCTAGGGGAAAATAAGAACAGGTATGGGCTGTGAATGATAAAACGGAGAAAGGACTGAAGATAGGAAGGGAGGGAGGAAGGAAGGAATGAGACTAGTGGTATTACGGGAGAAAAAGAAAACAGTACAAGAGAAGAAGTAAAGTAGGGGAGGGTAGTATGGGGAAACACAGTGATAGAAAAAGGAAAGAAGAAGGAAGAGTAGTAGTATTAAGTAGTAGGGGAAAAAGAGAAAGGGCAATGTACATATAAGCTTTGATGGATACACAATGTTAAAAAAAGTTGAAGAAGATAGTAAGGGAAAATAAGAACATCCAATTGCTGCGAGTGCTAAAAAAAAGAAAAAGAAGAAAAAAACATAGAGAAAGAAAGATAAAAACAGTAGTAGAGGAGAATTAGAACAGGGACAGTAGAAGGAAGAAGGATATGTTGGAAGATGAAAGAAGTGGAAGAACAATGATGAGATGAGGGAAAGGGGAGACTTGACTTTGCATGCTGCCTGTCTGAGCCGATAAATAAGAAAGCAGCATCTGCAGCACACAGCCGCATCTGCTGTTATCAGGGGAGCAGAAGCCACAGCCATGCTGGGACTTGTAGTCGTCCACATGTACAGTTATACTGGTCACCCCGTAGTACAACGAATGATTGCATCTCCATTCTGCACACAGAAGCTCTGGCTGATCAGCATGACAGGGAGCATATGTTGCTAAAGCTGCCCCGGGGCCAGTAACACAGCGACTGGTTACACTGGGTTATGCAGAGAAGGGATGAGGGGATGGGAGCTCCCAGGAAGTACAATCAGGGGGCATGGCACTCCATCATAATGAATGATGCTGAGATTGTCCCCGGCTATTGGCACACACACTCTGTCTTCCCAGCATATGGACTTCTTTCATTTATAGGCTCCAGACAGGAATTTCTCAAATCAGCAAGATAAACTGAAATAGTTACTGGTCTGACCCAGAAACAAATATATATCTCTAATAGAACCTTTTTTTATCTGGATTGCAGCAAGTGAGCAACAAAAGTTCAGGCATCTTTGGCGAATAGAGCAGCATCCAGGGGCAGAGAGGAGAGCATCTCTGGACAAGAGATCATTATCCAGGAACAGAGAGAGCATTTTTGGACACGAGATCATCAATAAAGGAGCAGAGAGCATCTTTGGTCAAGAGATCATCATCCAGGAGCAGAGAGAACATCTTTGGTCAAGAGATCATCATCCAGGAGCAGAGAGAACATCTTTGGTCAAGAGATCATCATCCAGGAGCAGAGAGAGCATCTTTGGACAAGAGATCATCATCCAGGAGTAGAGAGGAGAGCATCTTTGGACAAGAGATCATCATCCAGGAGCAGAGAGGAGAGCATCTTTGGACAAGAGATCATCATCCAGGAGCAGAGAGAGCATCTTTGGACAATATATCATCCGAACAGAGAGAGCATCTTTGGTCAAGAGATCATCATCCAGGAGCAGAGAGAACAATCTCTGGACTAGAGAGCATCATCCAGGAGAAGAGAGAGCATCTTTGAACAAGAGATCATCGTCCAGGAGCAGAGAGAACATATGTGGAGAAGAGAGTCTCATCCAGTAGCAGAGAGAACATCTCTGGACTAGAGAGCAATCAGAGCATCATCCATGAGCAGAGAGAACATCTCTCGACTATAGTGCACCATTCAGGAACCATCAGAAGCTTTTTTTCTGCAAGAGAATCCTGTGATCAGAGGCTCCTCATAGGATGATGGAGCTCATCTACAGCCCACTAGAAGCACAAGGTTGGTGACCAAGTTTTCCCAGAAGAAATCAGTCGCCTCCTTCGCAAGACACTGCTCCTCTGCGGCTTGATCAACTTGTGGAGTACTTGAGGTGCTGAAGATGCTGAACTGCTCTCCAAGGTTCCTGCTATGACCTCTATAGATTTTCTTTCTATAGAACTTTATTTCTATAACTAGTTAATTCTAAGAACTTCAACTTGTAGAGTAACTTATTTTTGCCGGGTTGCTTAGGCTGCTGAAAGGAGGAACTTAGCCCTTACTTGGCAGTCTTGGTGTGACAGTTCAGATCAAAGCTTCCTTGGTTTTGATTGTTCTGGAATTTGAATCTACTATTCAGATTAGTGAATAAAGAAGACATCTCACTGGCTCTTATGGGAATTAAACACTCCTCCCGCTGCTTACTCCTCAGGAGGAAGATGGCTGAAGCTGAGAATTTAGAGGTAAGTGATGTCTTGGGGGGTGGGGGGGTGTTGAGGAGAAGCTGGCACATGAAGGGTCATCTTAGAAAAGGGTGAACTTGGGTAATAAAAGTAGGTAGTAAAGGGATCTTTAATCAATCATACCCTAGGCATTTAAGAAAAATAGGGTACCACTATCAGAGCATTAACATGTCAGCATCGGATGAGCTTTTTGCATTGCAGAGGCAGCGTTGTGTTGCATAAAGGTGACATGGGCTGTAACGGAGCTCCCCTCCCTCCCATCCTCCATCTGATGCAGCATGCAGCTTCTCTGATAAGAGGCATTTGTATCCTGAAATGTTCTGCAATGTGTGACAGCATGGTAGAAGCTGGATGCTGAGAGGTGCCTGGCTCCTTTCAAGCACCATGGAAGAGGAGGAGATGTACTGGCCAACTACTCAGGAGGCTGCACTAGCATGCTGTGCCCTTGAAAGGGTTAAGGTGAATGGGTAGCAGGGGGGGTCTGTGACTGGGGTGGTGAGGAGGGATGAAGGAGGATGACTACTGATAATATGTGTGCTAGTGTGTGTATTGCAGTTATTAACCATGTACTGTTCATCAGGGGGTGACTAATGAAATTACTGGAGGTGTTAAGAATGGCTGAGTAGCAAAAGCAGTGAATAAATTATAGGTGGTAGCTTATTTATATGTATATATCATGCAGCATCCTCAGGCGCAAAGCATAGGACATGTTCTGTATATGTAATACCAGTATGCATGTCATGCAGCTTTCTGATCACACCATGGATTTGCAGGGGGCGAAGAGGATTAATATGAGGATCTAATGCAATTATATTCTGCGATCAATACAATACTGTGCATAATGCATGCTCAAATGTCATCAAAACTGTAATGCAGGTAAACAGGTAGTGGGATATATATATATATATATTATAGGTTTAGCAGTCCTAAAAATGACATTTAACTCAATAAATAAACAATGACACAGTGTGTTATCTTGTTAAAAGGATTTCCTTGTATGTATCTACAATACAGTTTAATTCCAGTTCGGATATTCAATGGGCTTATGTGCCAAGTGAGGTAGTGAAGTTGAGCTACAATTATATAAATTATATTTTTATAGTTATATTATAATGTAATCTATTATATTAGCTAATAATATACAGGTTGTAGGATATATATATATATATATATATATATATATATATATATATATATATCTCAATATATAATAGTCTTTACAAGGACATTTAACAGTGTTAAAAGTGGACCAAAACCAGACCTAGCATTCATAAGACACAAGGGGGTTATTTAAGAATGGATAGCGCCAGGAAGTGCTTCGTAGCTGCAGGTAGTGTCTGGTGAGCACTGGGCGCTGTATGCAAAACCACATTTAAGAAAGCGATTCTGGTGAGCTCCTCTAACAGCGCCATGTAGAGTCACATGTATCACTAGTGGTAACTCTAGGCTCAGGAGCACCATGTAGTACCTGACGCTCAGTGTTGCTCTCCCATAAATTTCAATGGGGTTTCAATCGGTTGTGTATAAATAGCGTGTTGGGCAATTAAAATGTTAAAATGTTAACTTTTTGGCTCAAATCATTGTGTGACCTCTCCTGGCTGCAAACAAACACACACATGTTAAAACAATGTCATTCCATATGTTTACGTGGTGCTGGTATATATGTGTTCAGAAACAAACATTGATCACACAGCGTCTGGCGCTCTTTGCTTGATTGCCCAGTTTTAGAGCGCCAAGCTAGGTGTGTGCAGTTTTTTCTTAAATATGGTGTGGAGCGCCAAGACGCATCGCTCCCTGCAGCATTATACTGTTGTTAGATGTAGCATAGTCTTGGGCTCTTTGACCTCGGGACAGCACCTATCAGTTGCGATTGGCTCTGCAGTGAATCAGGGAGAGAACTTCTACAGCGCCCACCACACATCACATTCATCAATGCTGGCCAGGATACTACAGCGCCACTTGTTCGCCTGCTAAGCTAAGTTACAGCTCCCGACACCCGGTTACAGCATCTACTAGCGGCCTCTCTAAGCGCCGCTATACGTGGAGCTAGTATTAAATCAGCCTCCACGCCTGTAAGGTATCCCACCCCTAGGGCATCCTGAATTGGGATGCTCTGCTGTCTAAAACCCCCCATTCGGCCAATATTCTTAACTCGCCAATGAACCCACAGTGCATGAGGGGCAGGTGGCGCCATCTCTCGCATCTTTCTCAGGCTGTGCGCTGCCACACCCGCCATAACTAAATGGCTGGCATGGCGGCGCACAGCAATAGAGGGCTGCAGGGGGTGCCACTCACTGATCACAAGTGGAGTTGAGCTCTCATATAGTTTCCTTAGCCGCACATTAATATGCGTGGCAAAAGGAGTTGATTGGAGCAGACCCGGCAACTTATGTATATCAGACGACCGGTATGGTTGAGATGCCTCAAGTGTATGAACCAAAACTTGTGATTTATTCCACTTTAAATACTTAACTGCAGATTGTGTTATCTTGGAAATCTTCAATGATCTTAATGGGCTTTGGTGATAAGCTTTTAACTAACCCAACCTTTTCTATATATTATATTTTTTATATAAAAAGGTGCAATGAAGATTCCAGCTATGAACATGTAAAAGCCTGACACAAGTCAATAGAAAAAAACAGTGCAAAAATAGCAGTTACTTATCAGTCAGGAAGAACAGGCCGGCAGTATGCGTCCCCCCCGTTTTCTCGCAAGCCCCTTGCTTGTGTCAGGCTTTTACATGTTAATATCTGGAATCTTCATTGCACCTTTTTCTACTATCAATTGATGTATTTTTGGGACAAGCACTCAGCACTTTATTAGATATATAATGATTGTTGTATAGATTTTGATTTAGATTTGGATACACTGTACTTTATATTCACATATTATTCTTATGGCAGTAAGGTTGATCAGCGCCCCCTCCTGGCAGTATTCATTTTAGTATGTCCTATATGTTTTTTAACAGTCTGTCTTTGATGTAAAAAATGCATTTTAGAATTGATGGAGTTTAATAAAATTACATATTAACTTTATCCCTTGTGTTGTGCAGTCATAAGACTCTGTTAAGTACTTTTTGGGGGATTCCATAGCGGGGCATCCCCCATTCTTTAGCTAGTGTTAACTGGGCATTTACAGTAAGCCAGTAAAGGTCTGCGCAGTTACTGCTCCACTGGTGGTACCTCGTTACGTACCTCAAGCTGGCAACCCCACAGTGCACATGTGGTCTTCCTTCTATGACTATTTCTCGCCATGCATAGTAATGCACGCCAATGATTGCCATGTACCTTTGGCTGTGCACACCTGCCACCAGCCATACAGAGATGCCTGGTGCAGAGGTGCTTGCAGAGGTGCAGTGGATGCCGGAGGAGGCCTATTCAAGCGCCATTGGATTGCCAGTACCAATACAGGGCATCCCAAATGGGGGTGACCCTGGGGAGGACTTTTATCCAGGCTCAACTGTCTCATACTCTAAAGCCTGATGTAATGGGCTTTGGACCACTTTAAAGAGTTCAAGTAGAGCTCCAGTGGAAAATTCTCCAGCAGCTCCTGGGGCATCACCCATGCTGCCCACTAGCTGGGAGTCTGGTAGAAAGCAAAAATTCAGCAGACAAAACTCACCGTGGCCATGTTCCTGAACTGCTTGAGCATCCTACAGGACCACTGGTGGATAATGTGGCCAGCCATTATGGGCACTGGTGGCATGTTTACTCCTCCAGTGCCAGTAGTCGCCATGATGGGTTGTGAAAAGGTAAGCACTTCATGGGGGGTCTGTGGGAGAACAAGAATGATGGGTTGGTGGAGGTTAGATTGATTGGAGGTCTGCTTTAAATAAATATACATATATATTAGAGATGGGCGAACCCCCAAAGTTCGGCTTTGGTAAGTTCAGCCTAACTTTAAATAAATGTTCGTGTTCGGGGCCCCATCCTAGTCCCCATTGAAAACAATGGGGACCCAAACTTGGGGTGGGGGGATGCAGAGTGTGCAGCAGAAGCATGGTGCTTAAACTCACCTGAGCCATAATCCTCTTCCTATCAGCACGACGACGGTGGCAATGGCGTTTCAAACTGGCCCCAGCCGAGGCTACAGAAAGATGGCCGCTGGCTCCAATAAATGAGGACACTTCTAGTGCCAGCACTTATACAGGACACAGCTGCATCCTCGGCATCTCTGGGCTGAGGTGTGCTCTGGCACCCGGACATTTAGCTGCAGGACAGGAGCACCCCTCGGACTGTAGGGAAACGGAATATACGCCCAGTGGGCATGTCTATGACTCCCAGCAAATTTGAGATCACCCTATCAGTGTGGCTAGCATGGGCAAACAAGCCTGATCAATCAAAAACAGAGCTACCTAGAGGAAGAAAGATCACCTTTAGGGGCTGGATGGAAGTGTTTTGGTCCACTTTAAGATTAATTGATAGGTCTGATACAGTAATCCCGGCAGGTGTACAGATACAATCCATTTAGAGGCTGATTCACTACTAGCGCCAGGTATTGGCAGATGAGCGTCTGTATAGCAACGCTTCGAGCCACCGCTAGTAGACGCTGTGAGCGGGTATTGGGCACTGTAACAGACCGTCTTGGTCGCTCCAGTAACCTGCCCGACATTAATGAATGTGATGTATGTTGGGCGCTCTAACACCAGTACAGCGCTGCAGGGAGCGAGAGGTAGCGTCAACTCAGTGCATCTGACACTTGGCGCTCCACACCATATTTAACAAAAAACTACACACACAGTTGTCGGCGCTCTAAAGCTGGACGCTGTAGCATGGAGCGCCAGACGCTGTGTGATTAAAGTCTGTTTCTCAACACATATCCACCAGTAACAAAGCGAAAACATATGGAATTCCATTGTTTTAACTCATTAACACTTTAGTGCCAGACCTGTAATGACAATTCTGCATAAAAATATAAAAAGTAAAAAAATGTATAAAAGTGTTTGTTTGCAGCCAGGAAAGGTCACACAATGATCTGAGCAAAGAAAAAAAAAAAAACACGCTATTTAAACACAAGCAAATGAACGGCCATTGAAATGTATGGGAGAGCAACAATGAGCAAAAGGTAATACCTGGCTCTGGAAGCTAGAGCGCCAGCGCTATACACTGAGCCGCCTGTAATAATACATGTGACGCTACATGGCGTTGTTAGAGGCGCTCACCAGAATCGCCTTCATAAATGTGGTTTTGCGTACAGCGCCCGGCGTTCACCAGACGCTATCCCTTCTTAAATTACCCCCATGGTGGAGTGTGTAGTATTTGGCACACAGCCCCTTGAATATCTCTGTACATGTGGAATGGGATCATTCTTGCGGGTACGTGAAGCCAATGAAATCAATGTGAGCGGCTTGCTGTTATTGCTGTTATTTATAATCATTCCATAAATATATAGGTGACAGCAAATCACTATGAGGGCTGGACGCAATCAAGCTGAGTTTTTAAGGGCATCTGCAGTCAATAAAAAAAGAACAGTCCCTTGCATCCCACGCGCTATATCCGAAGTGTAATAAAGAAACTGCCCTGGAAACGATAGCCTTTATCTTCAGGCTCAGCCTTGCTGGCTTTTCTGCTCTATTGGCTATCTCTTAAGGTGGACCAAAACCCAGCGCGATCGGCCTATAAGATTCCCAGGCCAATCAATTCCCTCCCCCCGGGGCATCCAAAATCGTGATGCCCCGCTATGTGACACCTCGTTCGCTTACCTTGCTACCTGGTTCAACGGCACATGCGCGAGCCACGGTCGCATCCCCGCTATCTCTCTAGCAGGTCGCGTGCCCGAACCAGGCATTTGTGAACGGTTGGCTGGGCATGCTCCATGTTAGAGGGAAGCGTTGGATGCGGCTGCAAGCACGCTCGGAGCCTCTGGCCTTAGACGCGGGCTTAGACAGCATGACATCAGTGGTTCCGAGCTTGCTGATTGGACGAGCGGGCACACATGCGCTGTAGGACCCGGAAGAGGTGAGTTGCGCTCGACGTTCTGGGGGGTTCTGGGGTCAAAATCCTGGGTTTTGGTCCACTTTAAAGGCACAGCTATGGTTAATATAGTGCCCCCTGCGGTCATCAGTGTGGGAGTGTGCAGCCTGTCTCCTGAGCTAACCTGTGCTGGAATATAAACTTATTGCTATTGTAATTTTGTAAAGTGTGTAGATGATTTTACCCATCATGCAGTTATAAGACGCCAGGGCCACCTGATTCTCTCCCCCTGGATTCTTACTGTGTGGATCCCCCCCGAGTTCCCTGTAAAACCTGCCTTTTCCCCGATCCAACAGCCGCATGTGTCGTCTGCTATACGGTTAGCAGGGCGCGTGCCCACACCAGGAATTTGTGAATGACCACGCACCCTGTTAGAGGGCAGCAGGGATGCGGCCGCCGGCGGGCTCGGCTCTTCTCAGCTACACTCAGCCCTTAGCCGAGTCTTGGGCGATTTTGCCAAGCACACTGATTGGACGAGAGCCCACACATTCGCCGTAGGAAAGGTGGTGTCACACAGCGAGGCATCCGGAATCAGAATGCCCTGGGGGCAAGAACCAAATCCAAAGAAGCTGTATTGAAAAATTGGTGAATATTAATATATTATGCTAGATAAGGAGGAGGGGCTACTTATTAGTGATGAGCTGGAATGGGGTCAATCCAGTTTGGAAGACCTCTGGATGGATAGTCCCCGGCAGAGCCGGATTAAGAGGCCGATTCATTAATAGCGGCAGGTAGCGACAGTTGAACGACTGTAGCAGTATTTTCACAGCGCCCGCTAGTAGTCGCTGTGCTTGGGCCGTTGTTCGGTTGTTGACAGCAATAAGGGCCTAAGTGTGTTGGCGGCCCCTGGGCAGATAATCTGGTGGAGGCCCCAGATACAGTATATAATAATAGCCCAGCCAAGTAACTGATTGGTTGTCTGGCACCCGCCCACAGATGGAGTCCCTTGTGCCCCCCTTGTGCGGGTGCGTGCTGCTCGGGAACTCCTGCTTTGCCATTCTGGGTGGGGGGTAGTGTAGTCGCTCGGCTGGTCCAGCAGAAAACAGTTCCCTGCATTGAGCTGCCAGCGGCTGTGCTTGGTGGCTTATGTGCAGTGAGTGGCCCTCATCACTGTAGCGTTGCTGGCGGCGGCTTTGTGCTCTAGACTCTGCGTCCTGCCCTGTGGTGGCTTTGGCTGCAGGTTTGCAAAAGCAAGAAAAGGCTTGCCCAGGCGCAGGGGGTCCACATTGCTGCCAATAGCTTTGTTGCCGGCCCTGCGGCCTGTCAGTCCAAAGACTTAAAAGCCTCATGGACCAGACCATAACCCAAAGGTTGGTGGGGGCCCCCTATGCAGGGCAAGTAGTGGAGGTCCCGGGGAGTGCACCCCTTGTGCCCCCCTCATAATCTGGGCCCGGTCCCCGGCATTCAGTACTGCTGGATACAATAGCTCCGCCCACCACAACGTGTGAACTGTTATAAGGGTTCCTTGATGGCAGGTGAGCTGACCTTCTGGGCCCCGGCACAGCTGCACCTCCTCAAATTACGCCCCTGAAGGGAACTGTAAATTTAGATGTGAAGTAATATTGGGACTTTATATGCAGGAGTGTAACTTGAGGGGATGCAGGGGGTTCAACCCCACTGGGGTCCAGGAGGTCAGGGGACCCTTTCATTGTTGTTCCCCCACCTTACTTATCATATTTGTGCTCACTTGGCATCGTTTAGAGAAAGGAAGCGCAATGTGTCGCTGCCATTTCAGTCTTTAGTTGTCTTGCTGCATCCAACTGAGTTAAAAGACAGAAAAAAGTTTCCTACGTGAGATGTGAAAGGGCCCCATCAAATTTAGTTACACTACTGTTCAAGGGTGCAAAAATAGGGGCAGTTGTGACCTAGAGGTAAGGGGAGCATACTTGTGACCGGTGGGTGGCAGGTTCGAATCCCGATCCTGGGACATGACTGAAGTGTCCTTGAGCAAGGCTCCTAACCCCGTAACTGCTCCTCGGGCTCTGTAATTAGGGCAGCCCACCGCTCCGGGCATGTGTACACTCACTGCACAGATGGGTTAAATGTGGATGACGAATTCCTATGTGTGTGCAAGCATGCAATGGCCATCTGTGCATAATGGGACGGGGAGGCCGATTCATTAATAGCGGCAGGTAGCGACAGTTGAGCGACTGTAGCGGCATTTTCACAGCGCCCGCTAGTAGTCGCTGTGCTTGGCCATTGTTCAGTTGTTGATAGTGACTCAGTCGGTGTGGCGTAATGTTGAATACGAGGTGACGAGTCGCTATTTGACAGGTTTCGCGATGTATGGGTGCGCATGATAGCGACTGGTCAGAGCGACCGGCTCCCACCATATTCATCAAAAAATCACGCTCAAAAAATTCAAGCGCTGTGAAATGCATGTTTAAACCCCAGAGCGCTGGAGGCGATGTGTTAAAAGTAGTTTTTTAACCCCCAAACCACCATATTTTTGTAAACCAAAAAAAAAAAAATTTTTTAAGAATTTAGTAATATGAATACAATAATATCAGACCTGTAATATCAATTCTGCACAATTTTTTTTTTACCTTAAAAAAATTATCTAACATGGCAGAAGTGGTCACAGAATTTTTCACATTTAAAAAAAAAAACAAAACATTAATAACAATTAATATTTAAAGATTGTTCCATTGAAATGCATTGGAGCGTGCCAGGTAGCGAGAGGTCATACCTGTCGCTGTTCAAGGTCGGATGCTGGCGCTGTGGGCTGAGGCTGGAATAATGATGAATGAGTGGCTATATGGCGCTATCTCAGTCGCTAAGCAGGATTGGCTTGATAAATGTGTGATTGTGGTGGGGAGCCGGCGTTCTCGTGGCGGGGCCCGTCATTACTGGTCGCTCACCAGTCGCTACCTGTCACTATTCCTTCATAAATAAGGGCCTGTGTTTTCTGTTGATTGGAAATCAAGAAACCGTAGGTCTGCTTCAGCACCACAAGAATTTTTTTTCTCATTTTATCTTGTGAGTAAATTTTTTTCTAATGATTTGCAATTCAGCACCATTTTTATCTGTGTGAATAATTTTCAAAACTTGGAAAAAAATCATTAGAAAAATGTTTATCTCATAATAAAAGTGCTGGAAAATGGCGCTGAATCAGCCCTTATACATTTAGGTGTAAAGCAATGAGGGAACTGTACATTCAGATGTGGAGTAATAAAGGATTCAAAAGTATGAGGTAATAAGGGGACTTTATATTCAGGTGGCAATTAATAAAGGCACTGTGTATCTAGGTGTAAGAAAATAAGGAGAGTTGATAATATCCAGCTGTGAGGTAATACATAGATTGTATATCCAGATGTAAAGTAATAAAGGGATTATACATCCAGCCGTGATGTAATAAACAGATTGTATATCCAGATGTGAAATAATAAAGGGATTATACATCCAGCTGTGAGGTAATACAGGGATTGTATATCCATATGTGAAGTAATAAAGGGATTATACATCCATCTGTGAGGTAATAAATAGATTGTATATCCATATGTGAAGTAATAAAGGGGTTATACATCCAGCTGTGAGGTAATATAGGGATTGGATATCCAGATGTGAAATAATAAAGGGGTTATACATCCAGCTGTGGGGTAATATAGGGATTGTATATCCATATGTAAAGCAATGAAGAGATTATACATCCATCTCTGAGGTAATAAATAGATTGTATATCCATATGCGAAGTAATAAAGGGGTTATACATCCAGCTGTGAGGTAATATAGGGATTGTATATCCATATGTGAAGTAATAAAGGGATTATACATCCAGCTGTGAGGTAATATAGGGATTGTATATCCATATGCGAAGTAATAAAGGGGTTATACATCCAGCTGTGAGGTAATATAGGGATTGTATATCCATATGTGAAGTAATAAAGGGATTATACATCCAGCTGTGAGGTAATATAGGGATTGTATATCCATATGTGAAGTAATAAAGGGATTATACATCCAGCTGTGAGGTAATAAATAGATTGTATATTCAGATGTGAAATAATAAAGGGGTTATACATCCAACTGTGAGGTAATATAGGGATTGTATATCCATATGTGAAGTAATAAAGGGGTTATACATCCAGCTGTGAGGTAATATAGGGATTGTATATCCATATGTGAAGTAATAAAGGGATTATACATCCAGCCATGATGTAATAAACAGATTGTATATCCAGATGTGAAATAATAAAGGGGTTATACATCCAGCTGTGAGGTAATATAGGGATTGTATATCCAGATGTGAAATAATAAAGGGGTTATACATCCAGCTGTGGGGTAATATAGGGATTGTATATCCATATGTAAAGCAATGAAGAGATTATACATCCATCTCTGAGGTAATAAATAGATTGTATATCCATATGCGAAGTAATAAAGGGGTTATACATCCAGCTGTGAGGTAATATAGGGATTGTATATCCATATGTGAAGTAATAAAGGGATTATACATCCAGCTGTGAGGTAATATAGGGATTGTATATCCATATGCGAAGTAATAAAGGGGTTATACATCCAGCTGTGAGGTAATATAGGGATTGTATATCCATATGTGAAGTAATAAAGGGATTATACATCCAGCTGTGAGGTAATATAGGGATTGTATATCCATATGTGAAGTAATAAAGGGATTATACATCCAGCTGTGAGGTAATAAATAGATTGTATATTCAGATGTGAAATAATAAAGGGGTTATACATCCAACTGTGAGGTAATATAGGGATTGTATATCCATATGTGAAGTAATAAAGGGGTTATACATCCAGCTGTGAGGTAATATACGGATTGTATATCCATATGTGAAGTAATAAAGGGATTATACATCCAGCCATGATGTAATAAACAGATTGTATATCCAGATGTGAAATAATAAAGGGGTTATACATCCTGCTGTGAGGTAATATAGGGATTGTATATCCATATGTGAAGTAATAAAGGAATTATACATCCATCTGTGAGGTAATAAATAGATTGTATATTCAGATGTGAAATAATAAAGGGGTTATACATCCAACTGTGAGGTAATATAGGGATTGTATATCCATATGTGAAGTAATAAAGGGGTTATACATCCAGCTGTGAGGTAATATAGGGATTGTATATCCATATGTGAAGTAATAAAGGGATTATACATCCAGCCATGATGTAATAAACAGATTGTATATCCAGATGTGAAATAATAAAGGGGTTATACATCCTGCTGTGAGGTAATATAGGGATTGTATATCCATATGTGAAGTAATAAAGGAATTATACATCCATCTGTGAGGTAATAAATAGATTGTATATCCAGATGTAAAGTAATAAAGGGATTATACATCCAGCCGTGATGTAATAAACAGATTGTATATCCAGATGTGAAATAATAAAGGGATTATACATCCAGCTGTGAGGTAATACAGGGATTGTATATCCATATGTGAAGTAATAAAGGGATTATACATCCATCTGTGAGGTAATAAATAGATTGTATATCCATATGTGAAGTAATAAAGGGGTTATACATCCAGCTGTGAGGTAATATAGGGATTGTATATCCAGATGTGAAATAATAAAGGGGTTATACATCCAGCTGTGGGGTAATATAGGGATTGTATATCCATATGTAAAGCAATGAAGAGATTATACATCCATCTCTGAGGTAATAAATAGATTGTATATCCATATGCGAAGTAATAAAGGGGTTATACATCCAGCTGTGAGGTAATATAGGGATTGTATATCCATATGTGAAGTAATAAAGGGATTATACATCCAGCTGTGAGGTAATATAGGGATTGTATATCCATATGCGAAGTAATAAAGGGGTTATACATCCAGCTGTGAGGTAATATAGGGATTGTATATCCATATGTGAAGTAATAAAGGGATTATACATCCAGCTGTGAGGTAATATAGGGATTGTATATCCATATGTGAAGTAATAAAGGGATTATACATCCAGCTGTGAGGTAATAAATAGATTGTATATTCAGATGTGAAATAATAAAGGGGTTATACATCCAACTGTGAGGTAATATAGGGATTGTATATCCATATGTGAAGTAATAAAGGGGTTATACATCCAGCTGTGAGGTAATATAGGGATTGTATATCCATATGTGAAGTAATAAAGGGATTATACATCCAGCCATGATGTAATAAACAGATTGTATATCCAGATGTGAAATAATAAAGGGGTTATACATCCTGCTGTGAGGTAATATAGGGATTGTATATCCATATGTGAAGTAATAAAGGAATTATACATCCATCTGTGAGGTAATAAATAGATTGTATATTCAGATGTGAAATAATAAAGGGGTTATACATCCAACTGTGAGGTAATATAGGGATTGTATATCCATATGTGAAGTAATAAAGGGGTTATACACCCAGCTGTGAGGTAATATAGGGATTGTATATCCAGATGTAAAGGAATAAAGGGATTATACATCCAGCCGTGATGTAATAAACAGATTGTATATCCAGATGTGAAATAATAAGGGGGTTATACATCCAGCCGGGCCCCTATCGGTATCCCCCCAGCGAACACTCACCAGAAAGTCCCTAGGTGCAGGAGGCGGTAAGAGAGCAGCACAAGGAAGGTGGCAGTACGCTCATGCTGGCGAAGAGGGCGGTGGCGGCACATGCTGGGCAAAGTGAGAGGCGTGGGGCAACGAGGAGGAAGGAGGCGGCATGGATGGCTAGTTAAGCATGTAAGCTGGTGTCAGGCGTACATTCTGCAGAGGTGCTGTATATAGCTTGCTCCGGGCCCCCATACCGCGGACGCGGGGGCATGTGCCTGCACTGCCTCTGTGGCATGTACACCCCTGAAATAAAGGGACTTTATATCCAGATTTGAAATATTAAAAGGGACCTTATATCCAGATCTGAGGTAATAAATGGAATGTATACCCAGATTTGAGGTAGTAAAGGGATAGTATATCCATATTTGAGGTAATACAGGGATTGTATATCCAGATTTGAGGTAATGAAGGGATAGTATACCCAGATTTGAGGTAGTAAAGGGATAGTATATCCATATTTGAGGTAATACAGGGATTGTATATCCAGATTTGAGGTAATGAAGGGATAGTATACCCAGATTTGAGGTAGTAAAGGGATAGTATATCCATATTTGAGGTAATACAGGGATTGTATATCCAGATTTGAGGTAATGAAGGGATAGTATATCCAAATTTGAGGTAATACAGGGATTGTATATCCAGATTTGAGGTAATAAAGGGGTTGTATATCCAGATTTGAGGTAATAAAGGGATTGTATATCCAGATTTGAGTTAAGTAAGGAGTTGTATATCCAGATTTGAGGTAATACATGGACTTTATATCCAGATTTGAGGTAATAAAGGGATTGAATATCCAGATTTGAGGTAATGAAGGGATTGTATATCCAGATTTGAAGTAATAAAGGGACTGTATATCCAGATTGGAGGTGATACAGGGATTGTATATCCAGATTGGAGGTAATAAAGGGATTGTATATCCAGATTTGAGGTGATAAAGGGACTTTAAATCCAGATTTGAAGTAATAAAGGGGTTGTATATCCAGATTTGAGGTAATAAAGGGGTTGTATATCCAGATTTGAAGTAATAAAGGGACTTTATATCTAGACTTGAGGTAATAAAAGGACTGTATATCCAGATTGGAGGTAATAAAGGGATTGTATATCCAGATTGGAGGTAATAAAGGAATTGTATATCCAGATTGGAGGTAATAAAGAGATTGTATATCCAGATTTGAGGAAATCAAGGGATTGTATATCCAGATTTGAAGTAATAAAAGTACTTTATATCCAGATTTTAAGTACTAAGGGAACTGTATATTTAGGGGCAAAGTAATCAGGTGTGGTGTAATAAGGGGATTGTACAGTATAGTCCCTCTCCAGGCACCCACTAACTTTCTCCCACCTTATCCCCCTTGGGAACAGTAAATAATGAGTCATTTCCAAGCACCTGAAAATCTCTGATTGTATGTTAAAGTGGACCAACACCCAGGATTTTGACTATCCTGGGTTTTGGTCCACTTCGGTGGGACACCCCGATCGGGGCCCCGCTGTGTGAAACCCCCCAGAAAGCCCCAAAAACTCACCTCTCCCCGCTCCCACGTGACCGCTGCTGCCAATCTCCGCCGACGGACAAGCGGGAGGCAGCGACGGACAAGAGAGCGCGCCCGCCGCCGCCTCCCGCACGTCACTCTTACAGGGCGCGCACCCACGCCGGCCATTCACAAACGGCCGGCGCGGGTGCGCGTCCTGCTAGAGGGCGCTGCTGGATCGAGGAGCAGGTAGGGATTTAGGGTTTTCTGGGGGGTGCCCCGCAGTCAGGGGACTGATCGGTCCGGGAACCTTATAGATTCCCGGGCCGATCAGTGGAGGGTGTTGGTCCACTTTAATACCTTATGTATTTTGGACGAAACCTGATTTCTTTGCTTCAATTTTTGTGTCATGGATGAGCTGGGAACGGCGTGTCATGGTGCAGCTTTATGAGTCTTGATCATGCTGAGGGGGACACTGTGGCTTGCCGTGCTTGCTCACATTGAGAGCACCAAGGGCGGAGGTGGCTGTAGGACCACTTTTTTGCATGGTTCCGAAGGAATAAAATTGATAAAAAGGACAAACTCCAGAGCCCTGCTACTGTTCTACCCTACGCTGCAGGAAATGGTGCAGAGGCACACGGGACAGGTATCAGATGAGCTGCTTGCTGGCTAATCAATGCTGTTGGGATTAGCTTCCCTTTTAAGAAAAACATTTAGAAGGGACTTATAATCCAGAAGTAATAAAGGGACTGTATAGTCAGGTGTGCGGTAATATGGGAACGGGGAGGCCGATTCATCAATAGCGCCAGGTAGCGACAGATGAGCGACTGTAGCGTGATTTTTTCAGCGCCAGCCAGTATTCGCTGTGCTTGGCCGGCGTTAGCTTGATGACAGCGACTCAGTCGGTGTGCGGTAATGTTGAATACGGGCTGGGGAGTCGCTGTTTCACAGGTCCAGCGTTGTATGTGAGCGCCTGACAACGAATGGCCAGAGCGAACGGCTAGCTTCATATTCATCAAAAAATCACGCTCCGAATGTGCTGTCGCTGTCCATTCCTTGTTTAAACCCCAGAGCGCTGGCGGCGATCTGTATTAACTAGTTTTTAACCCCTAAACAACCATATTTTTTTAATGTAACATTATACATGTTTTTAGAATCATTTTGTTATATGAATACATTAATCTCAGACCTGTTAGATCAATTCTGCACTTTTTTTTTTTTTTTTTTTTTTTGACTTAAAAATAATTCCTAACATTGCAGAAGTGTTCTCCGATTTTTTGACATTAAAAAAAAAAAAAAAAAAATTAATACCAATTAATTATGATTAATTATAGCTTGCTCCATTGAAATGCATTGGACATCGCCAGGGAGCGACAGCTCATACCTGGCGCTGTGAGGGAATTTGCAGCGGCGCTGTTCGGTCCAGGCGGCTTCATGATGAATGCCGCGCTAGCCGTCGCTCTCGCCGGCGCTAGCCTCATTTTGCTTGATAAATGCGTCATTGTGACCGCCGCGGGCGTACTTGAGTCGGTAGTCGCCGTTAGCTGCCGCTACCTGGCGCTCGTCAGACACTACCTGGCGCTATCGCTTGATGAATAAGGGCACAAGTTTTCAAGTTTCAAATATGGGACTCCCTATATAGCTCCAATAAAATAGCATGAGTGTATAAAAACTATAATAACATAGGGCTGCTTATAGGGGCCAGATGAAATATGGACACTGTACACCATAGTAAGATGTAGAGAAATGTAGTGTAATGCAATAATAAGTTTCTGTATGTCTTCGCCCTATAAGACGCACAAGCAGGGGGAAAATGTCAGTGCGTCTTATAGTGCGAAGGTGTCACTCAGCAGCGTTATCCCATACATTTCAATGGGGTTTTTTTGCTTGTGTATAAATAGCGTTTTAAGTAATTATTTTTCTCAATTTTAGGTTCAAATGATTGTGTGACCTCTCCTGCCCAGCAACCAAACACTTATATTGTTAAATATTTTATTTTTTTGTTTTATGCAGTATTGTGTCTGCCATTGTAGTGTCATTGTTACAGTGTTAAAACAATGTAATTCCATGTGTTTTTGCTCTTGTGCTGGTAGATATGTGTTGAGAAACAGACTTTTTCATATAGAGTCCAGTTTTAGAGCGCCGGCGTTGGTTTTGTGTTTGATTTTCTTAAATATGGGCTTTAGCGCCAAGCGTCAGATGCACTTAACTGGCGCTACCTATCGTTGGCTGCAGCGTTGTCCTGTTGTTATATGTGGTGTTGCTCTGGGCGGCCTTTCCTCAGAGCGCTACATATGCAGTGATTTAGGGAGAGCGCTTCTACAGCATCCTCCAGACATCACATTTATCACTGCTGGACAGGATACTACAGCGTCACTTGTCCAGCCACTACGCTAGGTTATAGCGCCAGACACCTGCTTGCAGCGACCACTAGCGAACACTCTAAGCGCCGCTACATAGACACTTAAATGGCAATACTTGGCGCTAGTCTTAAATCAGCCTCCACATGGGGAGGGGGAATCTGCACACTGCTTGTTTTTGAGGATGGGGGATCTGCCGCACTACCTGTTATAGGGGTGATTGGGGGGAATTCTGCCATGTCCTGTTTGGTTCAGAATATTTTTTCTTATTTTCCTCCTCCAAATCCCGGTTTGCGTCTTATAGAGCAATAAGACGCAACCAGAGAAGATCCATAGAGAAAATATGCCAGCCCAAGAGGACCAAATATTTCCATGTGATGTAATAACTGGACTCTATGGGCAGGTTATTGAGATAAGGGAACTGGAACTTGAGACCAGTGGAGGACTGGGGTCAAAAATCAGCTCTGGATTTTACCAGCCCCTGGCCGGCCCGAGACATCTCTGCTGCAATCCCCAACCATGATGCCAGGGTTATAGCATTGGGGGCTGGGGTTCATTGACTTGTGGGTACATTGGGGATGTGTACAGGGGGATGAGAGTGAAACTAATGGGGGCAGGTATTTAATGTGGGTGTTAAAAGCAGCAGCTCACAGGGCATTGTCCCGGGTCTCCCTATGGCCAGTCCGTCCCTGATTGAGACCCTATGAAATAAAGAGACTGCATATGCAGGTGTAATGTCATTTAAGAGACATGTCTAACATGCATAACAGACATTGTAAAAAAAATAAATGTATTCTTTGTAAGAGAACTGTACAGTAATGGGCATGTCTATTTCTCTATGATGTAATCTGGTCATTGCACATATGTAATAGGACTGCTTTAAATTCCTAAACATTATTCAGCATACATTTATGTATAATGCAGCTGTCAAGTCGTATATATTCACATGTAATGCAAACTTTATGGGTTTAAAGGCTTCAACTCCATGACCAGATAAAATATACTGTAGCCCTGCTGATTATAATGTAGTATAATGTAATCCATTAGAGGTCATTTATAAATCTGTGTAAATGCAGCTGCAGTTTAAGGACTGTCCATAAAGTACAGTAAGGAGTAAGGTGAGTTTATAGGGATTGGTGCGCTACATACAGTAATGGCGATAGTGTTACAAAATCCTATGTCCTATGCCTATGTCAGCACCACTTTGGAGCGCGGTTTTCGGCCGCTCAACAGCATATTTATGATTTTTTTACACTTAAAATTTTTGACGCTCTATTTTTCCCGCGCTGGTCTGTGTTTCATCATTACGGTTGCATGAAATCACTGCTGGGGACAAACTTTATCAGTGCTCTGTGACCTCAGAGCTTGGGCTATTTTTTTTATAACCTAACCGTTATCGTCCATAGAAATGTATGGGAGAGCGCCAGGTAACGACAAGTTAGACGTGGCGCTCTGCAAGGCTGAATGCCGACGCTGTACACTAAGAGGCCGATTCATTAATAGCGCCAGGTAGCGACAGATGAGCGCCAGTAGCGTTATTTTCACACCGCACGCTAGTATTCGCTGTGCTTGGCCATTGTTCGGCTGTTGACAGCGACTCAGTCGGTGTGCGGTAATGTTGAATACGGGGTTAGGAGTCGCTGTTTGACAGGTTCCGCGCTGTATGGGAGCGCATGATAGCGACTGGCCATAGCAAACGGCTCCCAGCATATTCATTAACAAATCACGCTCAAAAAATTCTCGCGCTGTGAAATGCTTGTTTAAACCCCAGAGCGCTGGCGGCGATGGGTTAAAAGTAGTTTTTTAACCCCCAAACAACCATATTTTTGGAAAAAAAAAACATGTTTTTACAAACATTTTGTAATATGAATACATTAAAATCAGACCTGTAATATCAATTCTGCACAAATTTTTTTATTTTTTTTTTTAACCTTAAAAAAAAATATCGAGCATTGCAGAAGTGGTCACAGAATTTTTGCCATTTAAAAAAAAAAAAACCATTAATAGCAATTAATTAAGAATATTTAAAGATTGCTCCATTCAAATGCATTGGAGAGCGCCAGGTAGCGAGAGGTCATACCTGTCGCTGTTCAAGGTCGCTCGCTAGCGCTGTGGGGTGAGGCTGGAATAATGATGAATGATTCGCTATCTGGCGCTCTGTCAGTCGCTAAGCAGGATTGGCTTGATAAATGTGTGATTGCGGAGGGGAGCCGGCGTTCTTGTGGCGGTGAGCGTCATTACCGTTCGCTCACCATTCGCTACCCGGCGCTATCCCTTGTTAAATAAGGGCCTAAGTCTAGGATAATGATGAATCGTACGCTACATGGCGTTGTTCTAGTCGCTCACTAGATTCGGCTTGTGTAAATGTATAATTGCGTGCCGTGTCCGGCGTTCACCTGCCGCTACCTGCCGCTGTACAGGCACTACCTGAAGCTATCCCTTCATGAATAAGGCCCCAAATGTATTTCACAAGTTCAGTGGGTTTTGGTCTGCTTTAATGCACTGTCTCCAGCATATTTATGTGGATTTTTATTAATGGACTATATCTCTGTGACAGTGCTCCTTTAAGCAGCCAGTAAATGTACTGTAATCCGCGCAGAGCTCATTACCATGATGTCGGGTCATAGCTCATGATAGCGATGCTGTTTATGGCCGGCTGCAGCAGAGTTGTGAATTGCGGCGGCGGTGAGCGGGTCCTGGCGTTGTGCCGTCCGCAGTGCGCATCTGCAGACTTTGCCGGGGAGCTCTCCGTGGTGTTGCAAGAGAGGAGGACCGTCATCACAGCCAAGCTGCTCCGCTTCTACAATGTGGCTGGTGTCACACTGATTAATCGCTCGCCATCTGACTTTGCGGAGCGCAGGCTGTGCGCAATCTGTGCACCGCGCTGAATCCAGGGATTTCTTCTTCAGACCAGCCGTGCGTTTTAACGGGATCGCAAGCGCCCTATAATAACGTTCCCTGACTCATTTCGCACAGCTAGGCAAGTGTAGTACTAGAGTAGGTGTATGGCAATGAGAACCTGTCACAGTCTTTCAAGGCTACTTAATAAAAGTCAGAATTAAGTATCCAAGTAAATACTTTATATACATACTAGGAATACGATGTGGCAGAGAGACTACACACTGGCATAAATAAATGTGACGGGGCCCTGGTGCAAACAATAAGTGGGGCTCTCTTAAGGTTTACGGGGAGGCGAATTTAAGACTAGCACCATGTATTGCCATGTGAGTGGGATTAGTGAAGCGAAGAAAGGGTTAAGATCCCAGAGTGTATGTGCCACTTGTGTTTCAGAACCCCCCTCCTCCAGGTGTGCTCCGTTTGTATGAAAGCAGGGGATATGAGAACACTGAGAGGCCGATTCATTAATAGCGGCAGGTAGCGACAGTTGAGCGACTGTAGCAGTATTTTCACAGCGCCCGCTAGTAGTCGCTGTGCTTGGCCGCTGTTCGGTTGTTGACAGCGACTCAGTTGGTTTGCCGAAATGTTGGGTGAGGAGTCGCTATTTGACAGGTTCTGCGCTGTATGGGAGCACATGATAGCGACTGGCCCTAGCGACCGGCTCCCAGCATATTCATTAACAAATCACGCTCAAAAAATTCTCGCGCTGTAAAATGCATGTTTAAACCCCAGAGCGCTGGCGGCGATGGGTTAAAAGTAGTTTTTTAACCCCCAAACAACCATATTTTTGGAAACCAAAAAAAACAAGTTTTTAATTACATTTTGTAATATGAATACATTAATATCAGACCTGTAATATCAATTCTGCACAAAGTTATTTATTTATTTTTTTTACCCTTAAAAAAAAAAATCTAACATGGCAGAAGTGGTCACAGAATTTTTCACATTTAAAAAAAAAAAAAAAAACATTAATATGAATTAATTATGAATATTTAAAGAATGTTCCACTGAAATGCATTGGAGAGCGCCAGGTAGCGAGAGGTCATACCTGTCGCTGTTCAAGGTCACTCGCTGGCGCTGTGGGCTGAGGCTGGAATAATGATGAATGAGTCGCTATCTGGCGCTATCTCAGTCGCTAAGCAGGATCGGCTTGATAAATGTGTGATTGTGGTGGGGAGCTGGCGTTCTCGTGGCGGGGCCCGTCATTACCGGCCGCTCACCAGGCGCTACCTGTCGCTATCCCTTGTTAAATAAGGGCCTGAGAGTTTCCTATCCCTAATGGTTACTATTTAAAGTGGACCAACACCCAGTATTTTGACAAACCTGGGTCTTGGTCCACTTCCCCCGGGGCACCCAGATCGGGGGTGCCCCACTGTGTGAAACCCCCCGATCGCTCCTAAAAACTCACCTCACCCCGCTCCTACGGCGCATGTGCGGCTGCTCTTCCAATTAGCGTGCTCGGAGCCGCCGTGGTATGCGCGTCCAAGCGACGTACAACCACATCGGCTCCGAGCACGCTGGCGGTGGCATCTCGTGCTTCCCTGTAACAGTGAGCGTGCCCGCGCGGGCCATTCACAAATGGCCGCGCCCTGCTAGAGATGCCGCCGCAGCCCGCGCATGCACCGTTGGATCGCGATCAAGGTAAGGTTCCTGGGCGTCCTGGGGGGTTCTGATTCTGGATGCCCCGCGGGTAGGGATCCGGAAGGGTGTTGGTCCACTTTAAACGCTTTCAGATTTACACGCTTTAATCTTGGCTGCAGCAGAGTGTTTTGACACAATGTTGCAAACAGTAACAAAAAAGGATACTTTCATGTACTGATAAAAGCCTATGTTCCTGCGCTGCGGCAGACCTTGGCTCATAAGATGTTACAATAAATCACAATTGTTATGAACTTTATTGTAAAGGCACTCACCCGCCTGGCCCGGAGGTTATATACCTGACCAGGGCCACTGTTTCAATCCGCTGTAGGTAGTTGTCAATTAGGTTGTTTGCATCTGGGGGTAATCCACCCGATACGTTTATAGACAGCAATGATGATCCGTTTGATTAAATCACCTTTATTGTAAATGAATAAAATCATTTAAAAATGCAGTTTGTCTCTTCATTGTCCTTAATAGTGCTCCAGTCCTTCTTGCGGTTGCTTGAAAAGTCCCAAAGCTGTTTTAGAGGCCGATTCATTAATAGCGCCAGGTAGCGACAGATGAGCGCCAGTAGCGTGATTTTCACAGCGCCAGCTAGTATTCGCTGTGCTTGGCCGGGGTTTGCTTGTTGACAGCGACTCAGTCGGTGTGCGGTAATGTTGAATACGGGGTTAGGAGTCGCTGTTTCACAGGTTCCGCGTTGTATGGGTGCGCCTGACAGCGAATGGCCAGAGCGAATGGCTTGCTGCAGATTCATTAAAAAATCACGCTCAAAAATTTCTCGCGCTGTGAATTCCTTGTTTAAACCCCAGAGCGCTGGCGGCAATGTGTGTAAAGTAGTTTTTAACCCCCAAACAACCTTTTTTTTTATATGTAAAAATTATACAAGTTTTTCTAAACATTTTGTAATATGAATACATGAATATCAGACCTGTAATATCAATTCTGCACATTTTTTTTTTTTTTTTTTTTTTTTTTTTTACTTTAAAAAAAATCCTAACATTGCAGAAGTGGTCACAGAATTTTTGACAAAAAAAAAAAAAAAACAGTAATAGCAATTAATTATGATTATTTAAAGATTGCTCCATTGAAATGCATTGGACCATGCCAGGGAGCGCCAGGTCATACCTGTCGCTGTGATGGGATTAGCAGCGGCGCTGTTCGTTGCAGTCGGCTACATGATGAATCCCGCGCTAGCTGACGCTCTCGCCGGCGCTAGCCTCATTTAGCGTGATAAATGCGTCATTGTGACCGCCGCCGGGCGTACTTGATTCGGTAGCCGCCGATAGCTGGCGGTACCTGGTGCTCGTCAGACACTACCTGGCGCTAGCCCTTGATAAATAAGGCCGTTGATGTCAGCAGTGCGGTGTTAGTTGCACCTGGGTGTGCACTGACTCAGAATACAAATAGCCAGCGCTTGGAAGGTTAAAATGAAGTATACAAATAGGTTCGTGAATCTTGCTGAAGTTCCCTTCACTGAGGTCCGACGCGCGTTTCATTATGTCTGTTCTCAAGGTCCTCAGTGCTCATGTGCAGGGGGCTGTTTTTTATATGGTTTAATCACCCAGGCGTTACTGGAAAATGTGGTTCAGTCTACCTGGCGTTAGCGTTTCTAAAATAACCCCCATAGTAAACTTTTGTTCTGTCTTTTAACTCAGTTGGATGCAACTAAACAAGTAAAGACTGAAAGCGGACCCACAGCCACTGCCTACCTAACGGTTGTGGCTTTGGGCCGTGCCGCATTGTGACAGGTTCGGGAGCATCCAGATCACTGGAACCCCCCATATCGCCCCCCCCCCCCCCCCCCCCCACAATGCCTGTAAATCCTTACCTTACTACAATCCAATTTGCCAACAGTGGTCACATGGGCTGGAACAGATTATTGAACCCCAGCCCGTCGGCCAATCCCGGCACAGTGTGTCTCCTGAAGATCACAGTTAAAGGACTATTTCCAAATTGTGTAATATTAAAAATACAAACATGTTGGGTAATGAGAGGAGGGGTCACTTATAGACCCGAACTGAATAAAACTCCCGCCAAGCTTGTGATTTATTCTCTCCTGATAGGAATAAAATCCAGGGAATTTCTACTGATTCACTGTGAGTGACAGGGGGAATGAAGGGCTTTCCGGTCAGCTCACTCCTGCCCTATAAATACCCCCCCTGGCCTCTGTGATGGGAGTGAGTAGCAGGAGCCCAGTTTGGGGAGGAGGATTTGTGTCCTCCGTCCCGCTGTCTTCAGCAGAGAGTGGTGAGTGGTGTGGGAAAGCACCCGGTGATGGATAGCGAGGAAGGAGGTAAGTATTGTTATAGTTATATAGAAAATGAAAACCCGCGCTTAGAAGATTTAGATATTTTACACAATTTATTGAAAGTATGAATTCTGCTCAAACGTGTAAGAACCCAATATCCCCAATAGGCTCAGCAAGCAATAAAATAATTAAAATACACAGAGCAAGTGATTAGTTAACAAAAAATACAATTATTATAATTTGGCCCAAATCAGCCATAAAAAATCTGATGTCAAAGTCCCTGAATTATATACATGGGTTTAATAGAGTCCCAGAGATTGACTCGTGATGTTACATTTTCAAACTGCAATTTATGCCGGATATCCCAAATCTCATGCAGCAAGTATTCAATAGTGTTCAACCACATAGATATCATCCACCGCGTGCCCGCCACCTATTTTTGGTACCCTTACCAGGTGGTGTATATTGGTACGCCTTGAAAATAAGCCACTCCTTGCTCCGTAGCTTTATTCAATCCAAATCTGATCCTCTTGTAGCATGAATACCTATAGATTTTGGGCTTGAAGGTGGCTCAAAGTGAGTTTTTGCATGAAAGAAATCAATGAAGGAAATATATAGCGTGATATCGCTTTTAATAATAAAAACCTCTAAAAGGTTAAAAGTGTGCACTCACATTTAAAATCCTTGATGTACAGCATATAATAACATAGGCGAAGCTCTCACCCTACTTTCGGTTCACCTCAAGACTGCAGTCTTGATAAAGCTGCGTTACGCAGTGAAAAGCGTTGACGGCGACTAGGCGGACCCCTGCACTAATACAACAAAGGAACCTTGCAATTTTTGAAAACGAACTCCCTCTCCCCCTCGTTGACACCAGCGGCCGAGGTGAACCGAAAGTAGGGTAAGAGTGGGTAACATTGCTCACATTGATTCAATCATTCAATTTCTTAGACGGGGCATAGTTAGTATGTCTGGCTTATGCCGAGAGAGTTGAGGCATTGAAATTCCACTGGCCGATCCTGCAGTAAAACTGGTTCAGTGTCCCAGTTTATTACTAACGTCAGAGGTAATAATAGAGGATCCCTTCAAATTGTTGATTTGCATGAAACCTCTCCAAACAGTCCTATGACAACAAGAGGAGAAGATACCTTCAAGCTTCTCTGCATAGGTCCTCTTGGTTGCCCTGATCTCTTCCGACAGAGATCTTCTCATCTTTCTGAAATAGCGGGATGTTGCCAGCTCTATGTGCTGCTATTTCTTTATATGAATCATCCTAATCTCTTTAGTAAACTAAGGTACTATGTGACTATTCAGGGATGTTTATGTCCTCACAGAATTTGATATACTGTAGGCAAAATAGAATCGGTCAAGCAGCTGAGAATCGTTCAGCAACACTGCAGCAGCCTCTGGAGTCCATCTCTTTGATTGTTCGAGTGTGTGGTTTAGTTCTCTCCGGTTGCTTTCTGTATACTGGCAGAAGATGTAGCAAGCAGTGATCCGAGAACCCCAGGGCTGCTGTGGGAACTGCTCTACAGGATATCTAAACTGTTGTATAACAGTGATTCAATTAGTGTATTAAAGTGATTCAAAAAATGTATTAAGGTATTTCAGGCAGGGCTGGCCTTAGGCTAAGTGTCTCCCTGTGCAAGATTTCAAGATGGTGCCCCCTAGAGACAAACACACACAAAAAGGAGAGCGAGCGACTGGGAAACATGCAAATGAGAGAGATAGAGAAAAGAGAGACAGAGATAGATAGATAGATAGATAGATAGATAGATAGATAGATAGATAGATAGATAAGAGAACTAGATAGAGAGAGAGAGATAGAAGGCAAGAGAGAGAAGGAAAGAAAGAAAGAATGAGAGAAAGAAAGTAAGAAAACAAGAGAGAGAAGGAAGGAGATAGATAGATAGATAGATAGATAGATAGATAGATAGATAGATATATGAGAAAGAGAGAGATAGAAGGAAAGAGAGAGAGAGGGAAAGAAAGAAAAAAATGAGAGAGATACAGACAGAAAGAAAGAAAACAAGAGAGAGAAGGGTGAGAGAAAAAGAGAGAGGGAGGTTTGAATAGGGCTAGAAAATAAGAGGGAAAACAATGAGGAATGCAGGGAAAGAAAGAGAAAGAAAAAAAATGGAAAAGACAAAAGAGAGACGAGGAAAGGTGAAAAAGGAAGCTGAAAGGAGAGGAAAAAAATGCACAAAAAAGAATGTAGAGAGATGGGGGTATGTGAGGTCTGCTGATCCAGTCGAGAGCTCCTGGCGCCCCCTTACAGAGAGGTTGGGATGGCCCCCTGTGTGCGATTGGAATCCTTGCACTCCCCAAAGGCCACCCATGATTGCAGTCTTACAAGCTATTGTTTTTCTTTACTGCAAGTCTGCTGTAATACTTCATTAGGAGAACTCTCCCAAACATTTGGATCATTTTTATTTTCCATAGCAGGGCTGGAGGCTCTAACCAAAGAAAGTCAGGAAGGTTAAAATATGAAGGTGGTTGTGGCAGGGAGCAGATAGTTTGCCCGTTACCTTTGTACCAGCGTTTCTAAGAGGCCGATTCATTAACAGCGGCAAGTAGCGACAGTTGAGCGACTGTAGCGGCATTTTCAGAGCGCCCGCTAGTAGTCGCTGTGCTTGGCCGTTGTTCGGTAGTTGATAGCTACTCAGTCGGTTTGCCGTAATGTTGAATATTGGGTGAGGAGTCGCTATTTGACAGGTTCCGCGCTGTATGGGAGCGCATGATAGCGACTGGCCATAGCGACCGGCTTCCACCATATTCATTAACAAATCACGCTCAAAAAATTCTCGCGCTGTGAAATGCATGTTTAAACCCCAGAGCGCTGGCGGCGATGGGTTAAAAGTAGTTTTTTAACCCCCAAACAACCATATTTTTGGAAACCAAAAAAAAACAAGTTTTTAAAATAATTTTGTAATATGAATACATTAATATCAGATCTGTAATATCAATTCTGTACAATTTTTTTTTTTTTTTACCTTAAAAAAATTATCTAACATTGCAGAAGTGGTCACAGAATTTTTCACATTTAAAAAAAAAAAACATAATTATGAATATTTAAAGATTGTTCCATTGAAATGCATTGGAGAGCGCCAGGTAGCGAGAGGTCATACCTGTCGCTGTTCAAGGTCGGACGCTGGCGCTGTGGGGTGAGGCTGGAATAATGATGAATGAGTGGCTATCTGGCGCTATTTCAGTCGCTAAGCAGGATTGGCTTGATAAATGTGTGATTGTGGTGGGGAGCCGGCGTTCTCGTGGCGGGGCCCGTCATTACCGGCCGCTCACCAGTCGCTACCTGTCGCTATTCCTTGTTAAATAAGGGCCTACGTTTTAACATTACCATACAGATTTAACATTTGTGCTTACCCTAAGTAGCAGTGGTATCTACTTACTTGTTATTGTCTATCCCCCTTTTGTTTATTTACAGTGGACCAAAACCCAGTATTTTGACTATCCTGGGTTTGGGTCCTTTCCCTGGGGGCACCCCCTCAGATCGCCCAATCTAATTCACCTCTTCCCAGTCCTACGGCACATGTGTGCCTGCTCGTCCAATCAGCGCGCTCAGAGCCGCTGTCCTCACACCATCTAGGACGGTGTCTAAGGCCAGCGACCACATCCCCCGCTACCCTCTAACAGGGAGTGTGCCCGCGCTGGCTATTCACTAATGCCTGGCACGGACACGTGCCCCGCTAGAGGAACAGCGGGATGCGGCCGCAGCTCGTGCATGCGCCGTTGGACTGGGAACAAAGGTATGGGAATGGGGCAACCTGGGGGTTTCACACCCAGGGAATCGATTGGCCCGGGAATCTTATAGATACCCGGCCCGATCGTGATCAGTTTTGGTCCACTTTAAAGTGGACCAAAATCATATAACACTCTACAGCGGGATGAAAACTCACCCAGGGGCATCCTGAATTACTCACCTCAATCCTGTAATCTCCCGGCATAGGAGTGGGCTTCTGATGGCATCCCCTACCCGCACAGTCAGAGGGGCACACAGTAAAAAATATAATTAATTGCCAAAAAAATTAAAAAATATAATTCAGGTATTAAAGTGGACCTTTCACCTGGATTTTTACTATATTGGTGATAAGTTCTTGTCCCCAGTGCATCCTGATTGGGGATGCCCTGCTGTGTGAAACCCCCCAGATTGCCCTCAAAACTTTCGGCCAGTCACACAGCATTTGCACAGGCTCTTGTCCTATCAGCGCTGTATGCCGTGCATATTAATATCCGGCCTTCAGCACTGTTCTGACATAGCGTGAGAGGATCAGCTGCATACCCGATCTCTATTAGGCTGGGGGCGAGAGCTCTCATCTGTGAGGTCCTGGGAATGTTGCCGAGGTCCATGGTGTGGGCCCACCGGAATAGTGCATGCGATCAGCGGTGGGGTGAGTTAATCGACCAGCATATACGGTGATAGGTCTACTTAAATATGCAATAAGTGCTCATTAGATGATGTCCGCACATGCACTGCAGGATCACTGCATTAAAGTGGCTTGAAACCTACGCCCCAGCGGCCCTCAAATCTATAAGAATTGGAATGAATTGGAATGCCAGACTATGTGAAACCCCCCAAGTTGCCTAGAAACTCAACTCAACCCAGGGGCAAGAAGTAAAACCTAGGATAGTCAAAATTCTGGGTTTTGGTCCACCTTAAGGTAGGTTTTCTTTAAAGCCTGGTTGGTACAAAAACATAAAGCCAATGCAGTGGTTGATGTGTCAATTACATTTATGGGTTTTGGTCCTCTTTAAAGTGGACCAACACCCTCCACTGATCGGCCCGGGAATCTATAAGATTCCCAGACCGATCAGTCCCCTGACTGCCGGGCCCCCCCGATCGGAGGTGCCCCGCTGTGTGAAACCCCCCAGAAACCCCTAAATCCCTACCTGCTCCTTGATCCAGCGGCGCCCGCCGCCGCCCCCCCGCGCGTCCTCTCTAGCAGGACGCGCACGCCCTGTAAGAGTGACGCGCGGGAGGTGGCGGCGGGCGCGCTCTCTTGTCCGTCGCTGCCTCCCGCTTGTCCGTCGACGGGGATTGGCAGCAGCGGTCACGTGGGAGCGGGGAGAGGTGAGTTTTTGGGGCTTTCCGGGGGGTTTCACACAGCAGGGCACCCCCGATCGGGGTGCCCCACCGAAGTGGACCAAAACCCAGGATAGTCAAAATCCTGGGTGTTGGTCCACTTTAAAGTTATACTAAAGGCAAGCCCGATGAGGAGAAAGAGTAGGTGTGGCAAAAGCTATGAGGCCGATTCATCAATAGCGCCAGGTAGCGACAGATGAGCGACTGTAGCGTGATTTTTTCGGCGCCAGCCAGTATTCGCTGTGCTTGGCCGGCGTTAGCTTGATGACAGCGACTCAGTCGGTGTGCGGTAATGTTGAATACGGGCTGGGGGGTCGCTGTTTCACAGGTCCAGCGTTGTATGTGAGCGCCTGACAACGAATGGCCAGAGCGAACGGCTTGCTTCATATTCATCAAAAAATCACGCTCCGAATGTGCTGTCGCTGTCCATTCCCCAGAGCGTTGGCGGCGATCTGTATTAACTAGTTTTTAACCCCTAAACAACCATATTTTTTGAATGTAACATTATACATGTTTTTAGAATCATTTTGTTATATGAATACATTAATCTCAGACCTGTTAGATCAATTCTGCACATATTTTTTTTTTTACTTAAAAATAAATCCTAACATTGCAGAAGTGTTCTCCGATTTTTTGACAGTAAAAAAAATTAAAAAAAAATTAATACCAATTAATCATGAATTATTATAGATTGCTCAATTGAAATGCATTGGACATCGCCAGGGAGCGACAGCTCATACCTGGCGCTGTGAGGGAATTTGCAGCGGCGCTGTTCGGTCCAGGCGGCTTCATGATGAATGCCGCGCTAGCCGTTGCTCTCGCCAGCGCTAGCCTCATTTTGCTTGATAAATGCGTCATTGTGACCGCCGCCGCGCGTACTTGAGTCGGTAGTCGCCATTAGCTGCCGCTACCTGGCGCTCGTCGGACACTACCTGGCGCTATCGCTTGATGAATAAGGGCCTATGTAATGTAAGCACAACGTGATGAGTGTGAGAGAAGAGAGGAGGGCGGGGTTTCTGAGCTGCAAAGAGAGGCGGCCAATCAGGATGTCTGGGCAGGGAGCGGGGGTGTTTCTGTTCTTGGTCCCCTCAAAATTGATTGATGGACCAGGTCAGCGGGGTGGGGACTAAAAGCTGAATGAGAAATTGATTTTACTCACTAAGGAGCTACTGATATTTATTTTTTAACTTTTGACTTGCCAAACACTTTAAAGTGAACCAAAACCCATGATTTTGACTATTCTAGGTTTTGGTCCCGGGAACCCCTCCAGATCGCCTAAGCCAACTCATCTGTTCCCAGGCCTAAAGTGCATGCGCGGCTGCTCGTCCAGTCAGTGCGCTTGGAGCGCGCTGACGGCCGCATCCCCTGCTAACATTCACAAATGCCTGGCACGGGCATGTGCCCTGCTAGAGGGATAGTGGGGATGCGGGCGTGGCTCACGCATGCACCGTTAGACCGACGAACAAGTTAAGTATATCTGCGACCTGGGGGGTTTCACACAGCGGGGCATCCCGATTTTGGATGCCCGGGGGAGGGTTTGGGGTTTTGGTCCTCTTTAAGCTTTTGAGGTGGAATGGTGTGTTATCTTTTTATAGAGCCAAGGCGAGCAAGGTTTCTTAACCTGACTGACATGGGGAAGTGTTGCTCTTTGTGTCTTCGCATTATTTAAAGGGTACAATAGGTGTCAGCGAGTGACAGTTCGGTGGAGATGGCTCCTATATATAGCTGGGCTTCAGCCAGCGAGCGCTCCCAGGTGACACTGCGCCCTGACGCTTTGCCGACTTGCCGCTCGCACTTCAATAGCTTTCTGTCATTCTAATACCCTCAGCTCTCTAATCTTCACCTTCTCCGGGTTTTATTGTACAAAACGAAAACAATCTGAGGCTATATAAATAAATATACAGATTATATTATACATTGTGTATAACAAAATATACTTATATGTACAGTGGCATGAAAATGTTATTGCAACCCTGGTTATAAACAAGCTGAAGATTAAATGATCTCCAAAAGGCAAACAGGTAATCACGACAACTTTCCGTTTTTTCATGCCGGAAAATGAGCGGAAGCAAAACTTGACACACCCTATATTGTTAAAGTGGACCAAAACCAGGGGACCAAAACCGAATCTTATAGATTCCTGGGCCGATCGATTCTCTCCCCCGGAGCATCCAAAATCGGGATGCCTTGCTGTCTGACACCCCCCAGGTAGCCCAATTCACTTACCTTGCTTCAGATGCGCATGCATGAGCCACAGCCGCATCCCCGCTATCCCTCTAGCAGAGCGTGTGTGCTGCGCCAGGCATCTGTGTTTGGCAGCGTGGGCACGCTCCCTTTAGAAGAAAGCAGGGGATGCAGCTGCCAGCGTGCTCAGGGCCGCTGGCCTTAAACGCCGTCTTAGACGTCAGCATCTCCAAACGCGCTGATTAGACAAGTGGCCCCCCAGATTGCGGAGCGCAACTCACCTCTTCCCAGTCCTACAATCTGGGGGGTTTCAGACAGTGGGGCATCTCGTAAAAGCCAGCCAAGAGCCTTTTAATTCTAGTTTCATCCATTCAGGCTGGTCGTGCATGCGCTGCTCTTTTGCAATCTATCCACAAATTTTTAATGATGGTCAGATCAGGAGACTGTGAGAGCCATGGTAGAATCTCTTGGGGCTTTTGAGATACTGTATTTTGTGTGGCATAAGACGCCCCCCCCCCCAAAAAAAAATGTATATGGGGGTAGTGCGTCTTATGGAGCAAGCAAAGAGCGGAGGGCGGTCAGAGAGAGGGCAGGGTAACTGATCCTTGCCCGCTGTCACCCCTCCAGCCAACACTGTCATAGACACTTCTCCTCAGGCGTGGCACACACACGCACACTCAGGTCCATGCAGAATATGTGTGCGCAAGCCGCGCCCAAAGATAGGCAAAAGAGGTGGCGTGGCACTAGACGGCCAGGGTTGTTACCTTACTTACCCACCGTTCCTTTAGCGTCCAGGGCGCTCTGTTCACCATTCAGGGGTGGGGGATGAGTTGATTCTGCCACATTGCCTATAATGGGTGAATGGGAGGGGGAGAATGCCACACTGCCTATAATGGGGGAATTGGGGGGGGGGATAAATACCACACTGTCTCTAATGGGGGAATAGGAGGGAGGAGAATGCCACACGGCCTATAATGGGGGAATGGGACAGGGGTGAATTTCACACTGCTTTTAATAGGGGAATGAGAGGGGAAGAATACCAAACTGCCTATAATGAGGGAATGAGAGGTGAGAATGCCACACTGTCTATACTAGGGAAATGGGGGTGGGGGGGAATGCAGCACTGCCTATAGTGGGGAGATGGGATGGAGGAGAATGTCACACTTCCTATAATGGGGGAATGGGAGGGGGAGAATGCCACACTGCCTATAATTAGGCAATGGAAGGGGGAGAGTGCCACAATGCATATAATGGGGGAATCGGGGGGAGAGGAAATACCGCACTGCCTGTAATAACGTTTTTGGGGGTGATGCTGCCACACTGACTGTATTGGGGGGATCCTGCACACTGCCTGTTATGCAGTGATTTGGGGGAGATTCTGTACACTGTCTGTTATTGTGGGTATTGAGGGGATTCTGCACCTTGCCTATTATTTGGTTCTTGGGGGGACAGTATTTTAGCACATTTGGTTCAGAATATATAATTTTTTCCCTATAAACTCCACGTGCATCTTATGGGGTGAAAAATACGTCCTTTTGTTTGCAGATTTTGATGTGTGTTTAGGATTATTATCCATCTGAAGAAGCCGTTTTCTTTTCAACTTCTGCTTTTTTACAGTTGCTGTTGTTGGCTGGAATTTTATCCAAGCCAGTCTTCCCTCTATTGGTGAAATGTTTCCCATGCCATTGGCTGCAACACAACCCCTACGCACCAATGATCCACCCTCAAGCCTAATTGTTGGAGAGGTGTCCTGTTCAGGAAATTCTGTGCCCCTTTTTCTCCATACTACTTTGCTAATTGTGGCTAAAAAGTTTTATTTCAACCTCATGAGTCCACAGGACTCGTTTCCAAAATGCATCAGATTTGTTCAGATGTTCTTTTGCTAACATCTGATGATAACTATTGTGTTGAGGACTCAGGAGAGTTTGCTGAATTTGACTGAAGTCAAGAGTCTGGTTTGCCTTTTCTGGAGACACAGGACGGTGCTTGAAAACTTTGTGGCCACCTGCATGCCTTTGGGCTGAACAAATGGAAATACCTGTAAGGCCCCTCTGCCTGGCCTGTGACAGAAGGTGTGATGAGGGAAGTTCTTGAACCTAGGGTAGGGCAACTCAGGTGGGTGTCTAGTGCGGGATGAGATGCACTTACCTCTATGATGTTGGATTCCAGAGCTGAAACTTCAGTAGGTAAAACAGCCAACTCTTTATTCAGGTTTCAATTTCAGGTACACTTCAAAATATTTTACAGTCTCTTATCAGCCAGGCAGGTAGACTTCACATCAGCAGGATACGACACTTAGCAAGACCCAATAACAGGATTCACCTATATAGCTGGGGAGCAAAGCACCGCTTGACTTATTCTCCTCTATAGACTCTAGGTACTCTTTAGTTTCCTCTCCAAACAGCTAACTGATCTGCTTCCCTTCCTCTGCTGGCTCTCCTGCTGTTGGTAGATTCCACTCCTTTCTTACATTACATAGTTATCCCATCAGATAAATCTGAGATGGAACTAAAACCGGACCAACACCCATTTTTTCCTTTGACAGGTGTTGGTCCCTCAGAGAGAGAATAAGAACAAACTCGGGGGGAATCCAGAATGCTGGAGCATCCCAGAACATAACCCCCCCCCCCCAGAACGCCAGATATCCGCGATTGGCTGCCGGCGCGCACATGGTGTTATGGCCCACGTGATTGCCCAGCGGCCAATCGTGGACTTTCCCGGTGCTGGCTGGAGGTGAAGGTAAGGATATCGGGCGTTCTGGGGGGGTTATGTTTGGGGGCGCTTTACTATCCTGGGTTTTGGTCCTTTCCCCTCAGGCACCCCGATCAGGGCCGAGACCAACTCACCTCTTCCCGGTCCTACGGCGCATCAAAGAGCAGCAGCTGCAAGCGTGCTGGCGGCTACATCCCTGCTACACTCTAACAGGGAGGGTGCCCTCGCCGGCCATTCACAAATAGAGGGATAGTGGGGAAGCAGCTTGTGCATGCGCCGTTGGACCGGGAAAGAAGGTAAGTGTATGGGCAACGTGAGGGGCTTCACCCAGCGGGGCATCCAGATTTTGGATTCCCCAGGGGGAGGGAATCAATCAGCCGGGAATCTTATAGATTCCCGGGCCAATCGCCATGGGTTTTTGGTCCACTTTAAATAATCTCTCCTTCTTGTTCCTTCTCAACACTGCTTTTATCTCCCCCCAACAACAAATCAGTAGATGTTGCCTTTGCCATCATTCCTTTTCCTATATTTAGACATACTCTAGGCTAATTAGGAAGTGATTCCTCCCATTTCTTAGGCAACACTGCCATTATGTGGTATGATGGAGTAATGACACATAGGTACTCCTATTTAACTATAAGAGAACATTTATTGTCTCTCAGGGCTAATCCTTGAGTGTTCTAATCTTGTAGTGATACTCAGCTTTTTCATTCATCACATAGCTCTATACAATAAGAACCACATAGTTACTGAGATATTTATACAGTCAGAAGGCATCGGAGGTTAACTTTGCAAACAAGTACGGTGCTTTTCTGAAACCGCAATTGCTATCATATCAACCTGTGCCCTGTTGAGTTTTTACAGCAGTGGACTTGAATTGCAATCTATCATTAGAGAATGAAGTCTGGCAGTGATTGGTGGCAATCTGCTGAAACACTATCGATTGTCAGATTTGTTCGCATTCAGAGGTAATGCTTGGAGGGGGAGACACATAGCATAGGAATCGATTCACTGCACCCAAGGGACCTTAGAAAAGCATTTTCTCAAGTATATTGACTTTATTTCTAACTGCTGTGATATGATATTACTCCACTTTGCCACATAGACAATAGTGATATTAAAATGTCCAGCCACCCGTACACAGCTCAGCATCTCCCGCCTACCCAACCCCGCTCTTACTCCCATTCTTCCCCAGTGATAAGCCTGATTAGCACAATAAAAAAAAAACATTGATCTTAACCATGAATGACTGATCTGCTGGGAAAAGCACTGTGTAGCTCTTTAGGGTTCCCCAGGGTGCACTGATATTGAGTGACTGATGAGTCACCCAGCCAATGTTGCAGTGGGTGGCCGTTGCACTGTAATTGGGTAACTTGTGAATGTAGCTCTCTGTATTTGCTTTACCGATGGCTGTGGAGGTGCCACAGTAAGGGGCTTAGAGAGGAACATCCCTTGGTCATCCCAGTTTGGTGAAATCCCTCAAATTGAAGCATAAACTCATGCCTTTTCAATACCAAGACACATGCACAGGCTGCATTCCCAGCTTTCTATTGGCTGAGGCTTGAACCCGCGTCATACAGCTCGTGCCCTATCCAATTTTACTACTGAATAGAGGAACATTCAGTAAATGGCTGGCAGCCCATGCATGTACCCTGGCATCTTGTAGGCAATCCCGGGGATGAGACATGCCCTGGAGGAGAGGAAGACTACCCAGGATAGTAAAAGGCCTCTTTAAAGGTAAGCATTTTTCTATTAATGCCAAAATCAAGTATATTGTTGAGGGGAGAGGAGTCGTGGAGTCCAGATTTAAGAGTGTATTGCCAAAGAGGTGAATTTCCAAGCAGTTCTGTTCTCTAGTTTAGAGGTGCTGATGAACAGTGGGGGCGACCAATCCTGTCTTAGCATTCCACTCATACATTTGGAGTAGTCGGGCAGGATTTGAACCTGTGTGGCTAAACCCCAATGGAATGCAATGCCTCTATTTTGGTGATTTAGGGAAATATAGCTTGGTAATGTCAGGTAAGAGTAGGAAAGCTGTTCTACTGTTAGCTCAATCACCACCATGTCAATTGCTCCTGGGTGTGGATATAGTGAGAGACACAGAATAACAGTGTGAGAGGACACCTTGTCTGATCACCCAGTTTGACTGTGTCAGAGTACCGGGTGTGAACCCTGATTGCGAAGACTAAGAACCCGCTCACCTCTCGACCGGGAATCTTGGAATCTAAGGACCAACCTGGTTTTCACTAGAGCCTCTAAAGGTGAGGATAGGCTGGGCTGCAGGAAGTCCCCAGGTCAGGCATCCTAGGAGTGGGTTTTTCCACGTTGTGGGTAGAAGACAGACCAGAGCTGGACTGGAAACGTTGAACAAGCTGAAGACCTGGGCAGGCAGATCAGGATCGAAGTTGTAAATAAGCCGAGGTTGTGGGCAGGCAGATCAGGATCGAAGTCGTAAACAAGCCAAGGTCGTGGGCAGGCAGATCAGGATCGAAGTCGAAAACAAGCCAAGGTCGTCAGGAGAGCAGGAGCGTAGTCAGGAACAAGCCGGGTCAGTACACAGGAATGGAAGACTGGAACTCAGGAATCAGGCAGGAGAAATGACCAACTGGCAATGGAGCTCAGGGCTCGCCAGTATTTAAAGGCCCCTGTGCATGCGCAAAAGCGCATTATCGCACATGCGCACAAATCCATTGGTTCATATGGCGCACAAATGCGCACGCTTACTGGCTCTACTATGTCTATTGCGAAACTGCGAGCGCACAGGGAATCTTGGCGCCTTCTGCCGGGAAATCATAGGAACAGTCCTGGTTCTATGACAGACTGCTAAAATCTTAGTCTTCCACACTTTAATTTGACGTAGTCGGCAGGATTCGAACCTTTGTGGGTAAACCCCAATGGAATGCAATGTACCTGTATTGGTTATTTAGGGAAATATAGTTTGGACATGTCAGGTTATAGTTGCATAGAAGTGCCATTATAAGCTTTGTGGGGTAGTCTGTTGCTTCAGAGTGTGCAAATGGTGGGTGACTGTAGAGTAATAGTGTGAGAGGAAACACGGCCCGATCAGCCAGCCTGGCTGCTTTCTAATAAACTGCTTTTTTTGCTGCCTGCATCTGAGTCTTTGTCGTGTTAAGCAGGTTTAGAACCTGCATAGAGAAACCAATAGATTTCAAATCTCTACAAACTTACAGAATCCTTACCACCTGTCAGTAACAATGAGATGAGAGAGGAGGCACAGCACAGGAAAGCTATAATTTAGATGGGTCACCAGTCACCACCCAATCACAGTGGCACCCATAGATGTTCATTTCATTTGTGTCTGGAGTGTTCCTTTAAAGCCTCATCATCGTTAATCAGTGTTGCTTCATAATTATTTACTGACTCAGCGATGGCCAATTAAAGCGTTGAAAGATAAAAGCTTCCCGTAGTCAGGAGGAAACTCATTTTCTTACAGATAACCGCTATTGCTCTATTAATCAAGCTGTAGCCACGCCAAGCGAGACACAAACTGCGGTTGACACCACAGCGTAATGAACTGTCCTGCCGATGTGACGTGGGGAAATGAACAGCAGCTTTGTATAATAAGGAAATGTCCAAAAAGACGACACATACAATGTACTGGCACGGATGAACCTGCTAAGTGCTGGTCCCTGGATTATTAAAGGGGACCTAGTCAAAAATGACATTATCTCCATTTTAAGAATGGGGATGCAACTGGACATTGCTATTTGGGATGCCTCTGCTCAGGGCAAGATTATGAGGGGTGCAAGGGGCGATCGCCCCGGGGCCTACACCATTTGCCCTGCAAAGGGGGCCTCCACCAACCTTTGGGTTATGGTCTGGTCCAGGAGGCCTTTCGGCCTTTGGTCTTACGGGCCAGCAACAAAGCTATTGGCAGCAGTGGGGTCATGGGCAGCTAAAGCCACCATAGGGAAGGACGGAGAATCTAGAGCAGCAGTCACGATACACAACGCTACAGTGATGGGTGGGTGCAGAGCTGTCAATTGGTGGCTGTCACTGCACATAAGTCACCAAGCACAGCCACTGGCAGCTCAAAGCAGGGAACTGTTTTCGGCCGAACCAGCTGGGCAACTACACTACCCCCCACCCAGAAGGGAAAAAGGTTCCCAAGCAGCACGCACCCACACAAGGTACTCAATCTGAAGTTCCAGTAAGTAGGCGGGTGCCAGACAACCACCAATCAGTTACTTGGCTGGACTATTATTTGAAAGGAAAAAAAATACTGTATCTGGGGCCTCCATCATATTATGTGCCCAGGGACCTCCACCACACTTGATCTGGCCCTGCCTCTACTGCTAAGGATACTTAAGAAGTCAAAATTGAGCATGGAACTTTGAATGATGGGGTACAGGGAATAGCTGTACACTTTGTTGCAGCACCCATCCAATTGAAAGAAATGAGGCAGCTTAGAAGGTCCCTCCTCAATAGATAATATGCAAAGCAACAAGTGGGCCCCCCTCAAATATGATGGTGCCCAGCAGTTAACAGATCCCCCCTCCCTATTAATTAATATGTAAGGCTAGCGGGCCCATCCAATAATATGCAGAGCGGCAAGCAGGCCACATTGCACCCTCCTCCCCGATCCAAGTATGGAATGGAGGAAGTTAATGAGAAGTTGAGCATATAGGAAGGTGAGCTGTCACTCGCCAAGCCAGGCTCTAGCAGCGTTACACTCCTCTGCTTTCTCCTCTTCTGGGTCTTCTTGGTGACACAGCGTCCCATGACGGCACCCAGGGGAGGGATGTTAAAAAAGTGTAAGCGAGGCCGGGAGAGTGAAATAGCATGAGCGGCATGCTGAACTTGTCACCCCATCCCCTGATCTGGGATCAGCATATCAGCTGGCATAAATTCCATCTGCCCGTGCTCCACACATGCAACTGGTTAAAGGGAAAATCCAAATAAATCTTGTGGTTCATGGAAGCAGCCATGTTGGGATTACTGTGGCATGCCGACAGGAGTGTCTTGCCATTATCCCATGGCCCCCCCATTACCTGCCTCCCCAGAGCCCGGGGAGGGCAAAAGATCCCGGGGCCTGCAAGGCTATGGTAGGCTTGTAGCCTTCAGGGCCACTGAGGCTGGCCTCCACACTCTGGTCTCCAAGCCAGCATAGCTGGTGCCCGGACTGGTTTTACTGGGAAAGGGGGGACCCTATGCCATTTTTTTTAATGTTTAAGGATTTTTAACCCTTAGAAATGAAATACCTATCCCATCCCCCCTGAAGGGGGATTTTTTAATGTAACCCTTGATAGTGCAGATAGTAGTTATTACATTTTATTTGAAAATGTAATAAAATACTTTTTTCAGTTTGGGGGGCTCCTGGGCAGGAACGGGGGGCTACCAATACATATTAGGTATGATTGTAATTGTGAGGAAATGGGGTTTTACACGCAATATACAAAAATATATTAAATAAAAACACAACATTTATAAAAAATAATTATTTATTTTATTTGTATACAAAATTATTATGAAAGCATGGAAAAAAGTACAAACAATGCATTTCATGTTAAAGCCCCAACTCTGCCGAAAAAAAACAATATATTAAAATAAATTCTGCAAAAATCACAGTTAAACATAGCGCAAAATGGTGAAAAACGACCTGTCAAATGAGAGTGACAAAACCTCAAGTAGGCTGGCAGTTAAAAGTAGCTATTCATGTTGGGTATTGTTCTGTTCAGGGGACCTTGCGTTTTCAGATTTAGCTTGTTTTTTGTTTGCATATTGATATTTTAGGAAAATTAGTTTTTTCTGCTTTTTTATAGGTTTTTTAGGGAAACCCTGTGCAATCAAAGAATTCTTTGAGGGATTACTTCCAGGAAGATGCACCCACTACAACAACCTGGAAACATCTAGAAAGCTTAAGGTGTGTACTTTTAGGGAACATATGGTTTGGGGGGTATTTCAAATGTTAGGGGTGTTTTGGTTTAAAAAGCACAAGGAGCGCACTTTGTCTGCAGAGCTGAAATTAAAATTACCTTTACACATATGCTTTACTTTAGGGTGTTTGGCAACTCTTCCCTTGAAAGTACCAATTCATGTTTGGTATTGTTCTGTTCGGGGGACCTTGCTTTTTCAGATTTAACTTGTTTTTTCTTGTTTGTTTTTCTTCTGGCTTTGATTCAGCTTTTTAATTTTTTTAGGGAAAACTGTGCAGCCAAAGAATGAACTAAGGGATTAATCGAGGGATTACTTTTAGAAAACTGTTCCCACGTCAACAAGCCTGGTACGCCTAGGAAGCTTGAGGTGTGTACTTCCAGAAAATATACTGTATAATATAAACAAAATAGTTTATGGGGGTACTATTTTGTTTATCTGAAAATCTCCGAAAGCACTGTTCCGCTTTGGGGGGTCTCCTGGGCAGGAAAGGGTGTCTACGAACACGTATGTGGTATAGTTGTAACCAGGAGATATGGGGCTTTTATATGCAACATAATTTAATTGAAAAGCTTATATTTTGTATTACAATACAACACTACAAATTGTAAAACTTGCACTGCACAGTCAATAATTTAGGGATTGACCCCGAACCCCCCCCCCCCCCCCCCCCCGCTGACACTTGCTTGCGACTTCCCCCCACGCAGCTGGCCCCCCACGTTGCTCAAAGCGTACAGCGGTGCAACAAGTTCCAGGCGCAGGTCACCCCACAGCAAAGTCACTTTCACTAGGCTTTCCCTTGGTTACACCAATCAGCAGTTTGGGCAGTGAGCCTCAGAATCCCCCTCATGGCAGGGACTTGCTTTGAATAACCCAGCTATGGTCACTCTCCTCAGGCCAGAGCAAGCAGCTCAGGACGACCTCTCTCCCCACACTGCTAGGGGACAGCTTACCTCAAAATCGCTGGTTGGCCAGAGAGAACCTCCTTGGGTGCCTGCTGGTCTCGGGGCGCACTGGGGCCTATCCTCTCATCGACCCGGGTGTCGCACACAGGCTTTTCCCCTTACAACAGCTAAGTCTCTGTCTCTCAAACCAGGAAGTCTCTCTCCAGCACATGGGGAGCAGGCTGTTTATTTATCTCCCATAGGGCGACACCTAGTGGCTTTTTTGTATAATATACTTTCTGTATTTTACATCTCCAACTCCCAGTGAAATCTGTATTAGTGGTGGTATGCAGGGGCAGGCTGGCCATAGGGCATAACGGGAAGAATCCCGGTAGGCCGGCACATGGGGAGGCCGATGAGCAGAGCAGTGTATTACACTCCTCTGCGCATCGGCCGCTGTTAGAACATGCCTTCTAACTGTCCCTACTTTCCCGGGATCGTCCCGATTATTTCCCAAAATCCCGCGGTCCTGGACTGTTGCAAATTCTCCCGGGACGCCCTGCGCCATGGACACTGAGCAAGGGACCTGCTGTGCGCCGCCCGTGAGGCCAGCGCCTTCTGAATAAATAGCTCCCGGCACGAAGAGACCTGGCGTGCAGGGGATGAAAAAACTTCCAGCATGCAGGGGTGAAGGCAGCCAACATTGCCGGAGGAGCTGCTGTCAATCTGCGAGCAGAGGGCGGGGCAGTAGTTCTTATGGGCGCCGGCTGGAACTAAAGCACTGTTGCTGTGTTCCCGGGGGAACCTCAATAGCAGTGCACAGTGCTGTGTTTGACAGGCTCTCCAGGCTCATAAGTGTGTGCACGGAGTGACAGAGGCCCGTAGCTGAGAGCAAGTGTGCTGACACTCACACTGCTTCCCCCTTAAGATATAAGAATGTGGCATTTCCTTTCCAGGCTGCCCTGTGCCATGCCAGCTGTATGTGCAGAAAATGGCTCCCCCACCCACACAAACAAGGCAACACATTTATGTTCAGGATGTTCTAGGTGAGATGATTTTTCTTTCAATGGATCATTGCCCAGTTCCCCAACATCCCTGCTCAGCCACTGCCAAGGCTTAAGAGGGAACATTGGTAGTAAGAGCGGGGGCCGGACCTATGTGTGCATGTGTCTGTCTGCCTGTGTGTGTGTGCTTGCATGTATGTGTTTGACTTTGTGTGTCTGCGCGTGTGTGTGTTTGCATGTATGTGTGTCTGACTTTGTGTGGGGGCTTGCATGTGTGTGCGTGTCTGTCTGCCTGTGTGTGTGTGCTTGCGTGTGTTTGACTTTGTGTGGGGGCTTGCATGTGTGTGTGTCTGCATGTATGTGTGTGGAGAGGGCTTGCATGCATGCAGTGTGTGTTTGCGTGTGTGTGCCTCCATGTATGTGTGTGCCTATGTATGGGGGCTTGCATGTGTGTGTGGAGGGGGCTTGCATGCATGCAGCGTGTGTGTTTGCCTGCACATATGTGTTTGCCTGAATGTTTGCCTGTGTGTGTAGGGGGGCTTGTCTGCATTCATGTGTGTGAGGCTTGCCTGTGTGTGTGTGTGGGGGGGGGGGTTCGTGTAATTTGTTACTTTGTATTTGGTGGCGTTTCCCTTTAAGGGTGTGGCTGGGGGCGTGGTTTAAAATGTCCCTCTTTACTATTTTCAAAAGTTGGGAGGTGTGGTTAGAACGTTGTCCCCGTGCAGGCTCGGCATCAGCAATTACACTTATAGTGACAGCCTGTCCCAGGAGCTGGAGGTCAGTGGATGCTTCACCCCAGGTTCTGCCATTTGTAACTCGGCTGCAGGGACGTGTAACTGCTGCTGCTTGTGCCACACGGTAAAGCCTTCCCTTTGTGTGTCCTCCCTCCTGGCAGCTTATTAAGGAAAGTTTAGATGTTCAACCCCCTCTACAAAACAAACAGTGTCCCATGTGCTGTTCATAGACTCGGCTGTGCAGAGCTCCATGCTGCCTGTCCCTGTGTTCTCGGCTCCTTCATATACTATATGTCTGCTAAATGTAGCTTCTCACGGCCCTGTAACAGGAGAGAGGCTGGGTGGCCAGTGTGACCAATGAGAAAACTTCTACAAAGCCATCTCACATCTGTGTCCAAATCTGATCTGCTCCTGATCTGTGTCTCCAAATCTGATCTGCTCCTGATCTGTGTCCAAATCTGATCTGCTCCTGATCTGTGTCTCCAAATCTGATCTGCTCCTGATCTGTCTCCAAATCTGATCTGCTCCTGATCTGTGTCTCCAAATCTGATCTGCTCCTGATCTGTGTCCAAATCTGATCTGCTCCTGATCTGTGTCTCCAAATCTGATCTACTCCTGATCTGTGTCTCCAAATCTGATCTGCTCCTGATCTGTGTCTCCAAATCTGATCTGCTCCTGATCTGTCTCCAAATCTGATCTCCTGATCTGTCTCCAAATCTGACCTGCTCCTGATCTCTGTCTCCAAATCTGATCTGCTCCTGATCTGTCTCCAAATCTGATCTCCTGATCTGTCTCCAAATCTGATCTGCTCCTGATCTGTGTCTCCAAATCTGATCTGCCCCTCATCTGTCTCCAAATCTGATCTGCTCCTGATCTGTGTCCGCCCCTGGTGGTATGGGTGATACTTGAGATATCGGAAGTGGTACTCCATGAAAAGAGGTTGCTCTAGTGTTTCCCATGGATGATTTCTGCTGATGTTTACCAAGGATTATTTCCTCTGATGTTTCCCAATAATGATTTCCTCCAGTGGGCCCAAGGTGCTCCAGCCTGACACAGTCTGCCCATCTTAAATCAGGGGTGGGGCTTTAAGCTCAAGAACGCTAAAGTAAGCTCAAGAATGATTTCCCCTGGTGTGTTCCAAAAACGATCTCCTCTGGTGGACCCAAGGTGCTGCAGACTGACACTGGGCAGAACATCCCTTATAGGGTGTGGGGCTGTAAGCTGGAAACTGCCTATGCTGACCCTCTGTTCCAAAATTACACTTTATAGCATGTATTAGTATGAATAAGCCCTGATTGGATAAGAGCCTGCACATGCGCCGTGGGAAAGAAGGAAATGTGAGTTGTGTGGGCAATCCGGAGGGTTTCACAAGGATAGTGAAAATCCTGCTTACAGGTCCACTTTAAACCCGCAAATTACATTGTATGATGTTATCAGTGTTTACTATAAGCAGGCCCGGCAAGCCTGGTCAGTTGGAAACTGGCACAAAACTGTAGAAGACAAAACTGAAAATACTTTTACTCATCTGTTTGTGTGTGTCTTTTTTTTTACTGTTAACCCTTTGTGAACTGGTAAGGGATCCATGAGACCTCTATATTAGTTCACAAGGCTAGCGGGTGACTTGCCATTTTCCCCAATTACCTGCCTCCCCAAAGCCAGGCAGAAGAGCCCGGCCCATTTGGCTTTGTGGGTTTGTAGCTGGCAGGACGGAGGACCACCAAAGCTGGCCCGTACAAGCCTCCATAGCTGGTCCCGGGCTGCTTATGCTGGGTAGGGGGGACCCCATGTAATTTCTTTTTGTATTTTTAAGGGTTTTTAACCCCAAAAATGAGGTGCACCCTCCAAGGAGGGGGGGGGACCCTATGTCATTTAAAAAAAAAAAATAATCCCTTATGTTCTGTCAGCCAGAAGGTATAAAATGCTTCCAGCAGCAGCATGAGAGCAGAAGCCAGAGTGATTGGTGAGGCACAGAGTGCGAGATGGTTGGAAGGTAAGTATTAAAAAAAACAATTAAAATATTTTTTTCTGTGTGTGTGTGTGTGTGTTTTTTTTTTTTTACATTCAACCCTTTGTGAACTGGTAAGGGGTCCAGGAGACCCCTATACCAGTTCACAAGGCTTAGGGGCTGGTAAGTGTGGGTTTGGAGCCTGCAGGGCAGGGAGGGGCACAGAGGCTGGTCTTCGCACTCTATGTTCTATGCCATGGAAGTTATAGACCCTTGACCGGTGACTCTCCACTGCAAAGAGGCCCACTGAGACCATGCCGTCCGAGGGCCCACATAAACCTGGAGCCGGCCCTGACTATAATCTCTCTTACAGTATGTGCAGCATGTGCTGACCTAAACCTCACCATGCCTGAACTAGTCTTCACCTCGGCACAGGCCGGCTTTATCACATCCTAATTTCTAAATTAATTTTATCCAGAAAAGAGATCAAAACAGGTCATCGCTCCTCTCCACAGCGACTAATGAACATTTCAGCTCCGTGTCTTAATGATCAGCTATTTGTTTTGCCATTGATCGTTCAATTGAATTGAAATGTAATGTGCGTTCTCCGGGCGTTGTGCTCAGCGGCGCTCTCTGTACTATTCCCGCCCAAGGAGGGAAGGAGGAGAATTAGCTGACTGCATCTTAAGAACTCCTAATCAGTTTAGTGGAAACTCATTTTCCATGAGCTGGTGATGCCGATAGCAGAGCAAATAAAATATTTTCCTGGAGTCGGGTTCTGCTGATAGCCGACAAGAGGCAGGTGATGGATTGGTGATGTAATTGAAGATGTCTGAGAACTGGAATAAGTATCTGCTGCTGTGCTTCAAAGCCCATCTTTATCAACTTATAACCAAGTTCATCTATTAAAGAGAACCTGCCGGGTCTCATTCTAAAGCAGAACAAAACCCGGGAATTTGACTTTCTGGGTTTTGTTGGAGCCAAGTCCAGCCGAGCGCTTTGTGGCCGCAATCACGCTACCCCCTAACAGGGAGTAGGGCCATGCGGGCTATTCACAAATGCCTGGCACAGGAAGGTGCCCTGCTAAAGGAATAGCGGGGATACAGTGCTGCTAGTGCATGCGCCTTTTTGCTTTTAGATACAAAGAAGTTGAAAAAAAATGTTTTTTTCACCCTTTTCTTTCCCCAAAATGACCTGTACCTGTGATGAGGCATTTTTACAGGTAAGGTGCATCATTTTCCCTATGAGGATTTTTTCTAAGTTTGGAAATAACAGCACCCTATGGGATATGCCAAAGAATTCGCCATTTTTTTCTGCATAGCCCATAGAGTGCTGTTGCTTCCAAACTTAAAAAAAAACATCCTTAAAGTGAACCAAAACCCACAGTGAATGGGTGAATGTCCTCTCACCTAACCTTTACCCATCTCCCATCTGCCTACCTCTACCCACCTCTGCTCACCTCTATCTGCCTCACCACTTACCTCTTCTGCTCAGCTCACCTTTTCCTGCTTTACACCTTGTCCACTTCTCTATTCCCCCTCACCTCTGCATATACATCAATTACATATAATGCATGAAGCTTGCAGCTTTCCTGCAGTAAACTCTGCAGTTTTCTCTGCCTTCATTCTATTGCGGCCCTTTGAAGGAAAAGGGGCCTCTGGGCCAAAAAAAATAAAAAAAAATGTGCGTCCCTGGTTTATACACAATATTTCATGCACAGCAATTATTATGTGGGGTTCCTGCCATTTATAATTCATCTTCATCGCCTCTAGAGGTGCTTTTTACGACGTTAGCGTTTAGATCCTTTTTATGTTATTAGCCATTTTTGTGTCATTTTCCATTACCTAAGATTTTTTTTTAATAACAACCCACCGCACAACAATTGCCTCCTGTGTAATATTCTGTTGTCAGATGTATTAGACTGTTGTTTTATATATCGCTGTAAGAATAATTCTACTTTCAATGGCATTTTTTTAAAGTTTCTATTATTGTGTGTCAAAATGATGTGCTCAATGTGCTGTTAAAGGGACTCTGTAGGCAAAGATGAGACAGGAGCATAGTCGAGAGTAGTCTCAGGGTCATGACTGTGCTAGCGTTCCATACGTCTTCAGCTAACACCAACCCACCCACACTCCCAAAATAAAGGAGCCAAACAACCACTTCTTCGGAATTGATGGAATTTTAATTGGCCACAGCCTCAACATAAAACAATAACAAATAACAATTAACGATGCACTCCCGATCTCCCCGATCCAGGTCTGAGATTCCAACACACCCTACCTACCAACAGAAGGGGAGGTGGCCCGAAGGCTCACCAACCTCCCGGAATCTGAAACAGAAGCCAATTCGTGAGCCCTGCCGCATCCCTCCTAGGCCTGGTAGCTCAACGGGGCTAACTGCCAAGATCCACCTCAACCCCTTCCCTTAGTCCCTCCCTTCCCCTTAAACTCAGTCACCCATCCTCCTGGCCCGTTTCCGCCGAAACAGCCGCTTCCTTGTAACCTACCCCCACTTTCCGTGCCATCTCAGACCCGAACCGAGCAGAGGAGACCGCCAAAGCTGTGACAAATAAATAAAACCGTAACAATGAATTACAACAATCCCCCGATACAAACACATTGACACATATGCCCGATAAATTCCCCACAAATTATACATAAAAAACCCACTACTTGTACCCTGTTAACTGAACAAATGTCAATAAATATATATAAATCTTCTTTATTCTTCTCTTCTTTTTTTTTTTTATTCATATATATTAAAGTGTATATATGTTTTTTATTTTTTTTATAAATATATATATATATATATATATGAACATACATACAACATAATACAACCTGTCCCGACCAAACCGCCCCAAAAACCAACCAGCTACTGCTGCGACCAATCGACCATTCCATCACCCCCAATAAAGGGCGGGCGGGTGGGAAAGCACGTTCCAGCGAAGAGATCAGGGGCCAAAGAGGAAGAGGAGGGGGGGACCTGCCCCTATATACTCCCCTCCCCCCCCTCCCCTTCCCCTGAGGTCACTTCCCCCGATCTCTTCCCCCAATCCCATGGCTGGTCAGCTTCCAACACGAAGCGCAGGCCAGTCATGGGGCTGCCAGCCCTAAAAGGGCCGGCGCCCTTCTAGATGGGAGGTCAGAGGTAGCGAGGTATCCAAAAGGCAGGTTCGAGGTCAGGCAAGCAAAGGTCGGTTCAGGCAGGAAACTGGGAAGGTCGCTCAAGCGAGTTGGTATCAGATAAGCAGAGATTAAATCACACCCTAAGCTCAAGAAACTATAACGGGCACTGAGAGCAGGGCTAGCTCACTATTTATGGGATGGCAACCAGGGAAGGAGTGTATAGTGATTGGTGCAACTATAAACTTCAGCCGGATTGGCTATACATTTCCCAGGGGCTGGTCAGTCTTGGCAGCAAGGCTGACCAGCCCCTGATCTCAGTCATTTGTGGAGGAGGCTGCACCATCGACAACTCGCAGTGCAACACCTCCCCGCCTAAGCGTGTGCCCGGCACAGAGAGGAGCAAGGGAGGTTGCTAGAGCGGCACGCCCGACTTCCGGGAGCGGCAAGTGCGCTCTGCTACATGCAGCCGGAGAGCACTTTGCTGCCCAGCAGATGCTCTTCGCGGGCCCCCCGGTGCAGGTAATTTTCTTACACTGTCATTCAGCAGCTCACCTCATCATGGCGGCACTCTCCCTTCCTGTCAGAACGCAGCTGCTCCTGAAAGTAGAAACAAGGCAGAGAGTAGTGACACACCCCCTGAATTTCTTTGCCATAGACCACCAATCATAGGGCTAATCTGTTGGTCTAAAGCTCCACATCATCAGACTGTGGACACTGGGACAGATGGAGAACAGACAGGGTGATGAGAATTTCTGTCTTACAGACCTCGCTCATTATGCAGAGAGAAGAGAAATCATAAGGTGAAATTGTAAACTTCCACGTTGGATCATGTCTGTTGAGATATTGTACTATTGCTATGCTTTGAGTCTTTCAATAAAAAGATTGTGAAAGAAATTGTAAACTTCGATTTCTCATCCATTTCTTCTTTAATTTAAAAACAGAAAACAGTTTAGGACAGCGCCAAAGGTAGGCCGACGCAATGGTGTAACATTCGCCTTTGCCTTCTGTATCCCTTGAATTATCTGTTAATGTTTTTCTTTTTTGGTTTGCAACTCTGTGTGATAAAAGAAACCGTTTAAGCAACAATGTGTTTACCTTAGCAAGGTACACCAACTAGTGTGTTTGGTGTGCCTGGCAGAGACCTCTTCAGATGGGGTGATCACAGGAAAATTACCTTTAGGCTCTGTTCACACATCTGTGCTTTCTCTGTGTTGTTGTGCTGTGTTGCAACCTCCCCCTAAACCTCACCGGACTGTCCCCCATCTACGGTTTCATGATTGGGGAGAGTTTGCCCCTTCTTCTGGGTGCCTCAGATTCCAGACGACCTCCCGACAGGCGGTGCCATCTTACATCATATCAGGCACTGTGCAGGCCCCCGGGCTTGTGCCTGCGTAGTGCCCTTGAATGGGATGCAATAGAGCCACCTGCAAGTCTTTGTGGAGCTGCAGGAGTGGCATGGGACATTGACCAGCATGTCTAAAGCTGTGCTTGTCAGTTAGCCCTGGTTAAGAGGACGTCGGGGTGAGGATCGGTCCCTGAAGCAGCCGGATGTCACCACTGCCTGCTGCATCCAAAAGGTAAGTAGGGGCTGATGGAGGGGGGAATCGGACCCTTTTTATTTTAGGTTCAATGTTACTCTTTAAAGTGTACCAAAACCCAGGATTTTGACTATGCTGGGTTTTGGTCCTTGCCCCCAGGGAACCCCTATCGGGGATGCCTTGCTGTATAAAACAGGGCATCCAAAATCGGGATGCCCCACTGTGTGAAACCCCCCAGGTCGCCTATACACTTATCTTGACAGCAAATAAAACTTAAAAAGTTCTAAAAAAACGCGCTTAAAATACTAAACAATTAGGTTATTCTGTATATAGTCTCTCGCTCCAAGCCTCTAGACTGTTGTCACCTCAGTCCCAATATTCAATGTATATATATATATATATATATATATATATATATATATATATATATACAGCCCTAGAGCTGTATACCAGGCTCAGCGAAGCAATTATATCACCACAGGTGCTCTTCGTGTCAATTCAGTGACATCACCACCACCTTCTTATATATAACGTACCAGATTCAATCTTGATTTTTGGCACATCTGATTCCCCTTAATGACTCCACTTTTCCTCCTCTAGCTGCAATTTAATGCTTATCTATTCGGGTACTTAGATGTTCACCTCCTCATAATATGCTCTTAATGATCAATGAACTCCAATTTCCACAAAGGGAATATATCAACTTGCTCCGGGTTTATTTAAACACATACAGAAGACAAAGGACAAAAACACAAAGTGCTCCAATAGCGTAAGTACGTTCCACACAGGGGGATTCATCTCAATGGCCACTGGCCCTTTAAAAAGCCGCTCACCAGATATTAAAAACAAATAAGCATTCAGCATAAAGATTAAAAGGAACGGGCGTCATCTAAACCTTCCAGTCAGTACGCGCGCACCAGTATTCAAAGAAAACAAGTTCCAGCTCACCGCCTCCTCCGGCTGGACATCTAAGTACCCAAATAGATAAGCATTAGATTTCAGCTAGAGGAGGAAAAGTGGAGTCATTAAGGGAAATCAGATGTGCCAAAAATCAAGATTGAATCTGGTACGATATATATAAGAAGGTGGTGGTGATGTCACTGAATTGACACGAAGAGCACCTGTGGTGATATAATTGCTTCGCTGAGCCTGGTATACAGCTCTAGGGCTGTATATCTATATACACTTATCTTCTTTTCCGGTCCAATGGCGCATATGCGAGCCGCTGCCTCATCCCTGCTATCCCTCTGGCAGGGTGCGTGCCTGTGCCAGGCATTTGTGAATGGCCGGAACGGGCACTCTTCCTGTTAGAGGGTAGTGGGGGATGCGGTTGTCAGCACGCTCGGAGCAGTTCGTCCTAGACGAAGGGACGTCTGCGGATCCGAGCGCACTGATTGGATGAGCGGCCGCGCAGACGGCATAGGACCGGGAAGAGGTGAGCTTGTTTCAGCGACCTGGGGGGTTTCACACAGTGGGGCATCCCAATTTTGGATGGGAAGGGAATGAATCGGCCCGGGAATCTTACAGGGTTTCAGTCCACTTAAATTAGGAGGGAGGAGGATGTCTCAATATTACACCTCAGGCAGCAGAGAGGCAAGCTTCACCCCTGGGGAGCTGGTAAGTACTTGTTGACCACCGGTCTCTGCTCGGCAGCAATTCCACGTCTCGCCTCTCTCCCAGCTCGCTGTCAACGGAGGAGTCTGATGAAGCTGCTCTAGCCAGACATCTCTCTTATTTCAGGCTTTACATCCTTATGTGAATGTTTGATGACTCCGGGGAAATCGCTCTGCCATCAAATTAGAATCCCTCCATCCTGTCCAATATGCAGAGTGTGGTTTGAGAAATAAATCTTCCTCACATCAAATGAGAGATAAAACATGTCTTCTTGTGAAGTTCTAAACCTCGCCGGCATGTAAGAAAGTCTGTGATTCCATGTGAAGGAATTGCTGACAGCAGAGGATTTAAAGCCCAACTCCAGACAACTTTCATTTATTAGTGATGTATTGATTACCTAGAGGCCCGCCTTAAAAGTGTTATTTCATATTTCACATATTCAAAGTCTGCTCTAGTTAAAGCGGACCAGCAGTCAGAAATGACTAGGGGCAGGGCCAGTGCCAGCACTGGGCTTACCCGGGCAGATGCCAGGGCCCCCGGAACCTACATAGGGCCCACCTCACATGATGATCTTGTGATACATGGCAGGATAATAGGGCTAATGCAGCACTCTGACTTTTTTAGCCTGTTACGGGCCATTATAGTGGCTCAAAACCTGCGGCCCAACGTCCCTGAAATCTATAAGATTCCAGGGCCTCTGAATTCCCTCCCCCCGGGGCATACAGAATCGGGGGGATTCCCGGGGAGAAATCCCCCTGGTCACCCCGAAACTCACTGTCACCAAACTGGTAAATAATGTGCCTGCACACAGGGTCGTGCTATACTCTGCAGCATAAACAAAGTGTTATCAGAATCACCCAGCCATAGAAAGCAGAGACAAGGTCCATATCCTGTCCCCTTCCATGGAATGTCCTCCATCCCTCCTCCCTTTGGAATCCCAGGACAGATGGGGGATGTCATATGGACCAACGGTGCATGTGCGAGCTGCGGCCGCATCCCCACTATCCCTTTAGCAGGACGTGTGCCCATGCCAGGCATATGAGAATGGCTAACACGAGCATGCTCCCTGTTAGAGGGTATCGGGGGATGCGGCCGCTAGCCGTGTTTGGTCCTTGCCCCTGGGGCAACCCGATCGGGGTTGCTCCACTGTGTGAAACCCCCCAAGGTCGCCTGATCCCACTCATCCTTCCCCGGTCCTATGTCGCATGTGCAGCCCTCTCATCCAATCACCGTGCTCAAATCCGCCCTTCGTCGATTAGCTCATCTAAGGCCAGAAGATCCGAGCATGCTGATTGGACGAAAGGGCTGCACATGTGCCATAGGCCTGGGGAAGGTTGAGTGAGATTAAGCGACCTGGGGGGTTTCACACAGTGGAGCATCCCCAATCGGAGCGCCCTGGGGGCAACTACCAAAACCCAGGATAGTCAAATACTATTATGACCTATGCTCCGTGGCAGACTGGGGCCAAAAATCAGTCCGCCCCTGTCTATGCTGCTCTTGCTCTCGCCAAGGGGTCTGCCTTTTACTTTTGGTCCGGTTTAAATAGGAAAGCAGAGTGTGAGTGCTGGGTGCAGCGGAGTCAAATCCAGATAGACATGGTGGTATATCAGGAACCGGCTTTACTGGAACATGAATGCAGAACAAGAAGGTCACCTTAACATGATGGCTAACAAACACAGGAAAAAAAAATTAAAGAGCAGAGCTAAATATACAGGAAATACAACACATTAGAAAAATGCATAGAGAGACCACAGTTATGCACTAGTAACAGCGCCATCTAGCGTCATATCTTGTCATTACTGTAATCTGCAGTCAATGTGGCAAAAGTCCCAAAATCACATTCAGAGACAAGCAGAGACTGTTGCAAAGTATTGTATCTCCAACAAGGACTTCACTCTCGTTCTCTTGGGTATTGTTTCTCTTAAGCAGGGCATGCCTACTGGGGCCAAATCAAGTAGCAGGTCCAGTCCAGGAAAATGATGTATTGTTTTTTGTCGTCAGCATTTGCTTTAACATGAAAAGTCTTGTTTGTAATTTTCCAGTGTTTTTTTTTAATATTTTTGAGTGAAATATATAAATTAACCATATATTTTTTTACATATTATTTTAAACATGTATCCTTTACTTTAAATAAAAAAATGTAAAAAATGTATTTTATTCAAGAAAACCATAATGCATGCGAAATCCCTGATTACAATAAAATTTACAAATAAAATGCAACTACTATCCACACTATAAAGGGTTAAATGTTTTTAAAAATGGCATGGGGTCCCCCTCCCCAGTGGGGTCCCCCTCCCCAATGCTTTTTTTATTTTAAAGGTTAAAACCCTTAAAAATTAAAAAAGAAATGGCGTAGGGGTCCCCCCTTCCCAGTAAAACCAACCCAGGCATTAGTTATGCAGGGCGCGGAGGCCAGCCTCGGTGGCCCCCAGCCCCGAAGGCTACAAGCCCACATAGCCTTTGTGGGCCTCGGGCTATTCTGCGCCCCCCCCGGGCTTTGGAAAGACAGGTAATGGGGCTGAAGGGTTAATGGCAAGTCAACAAGAGGGGAGTGGCAGCTGCTCAGACCATTTTATAACTAACCTGGGAGGTGCAAGTCAGCAGGGCAATTAGGTTACTAAAGACTTAAAGGAGCCGCAGCACTCAACCCTGTTAGCTTGCAGACCAACCTATAATCTGTCTCTAAATCTGGTAAAAACAGAAGCTCGGTCACACACATCTGCAGAAGTATGCTAAGCTGCACCACCACGCCAAGGTGCCTCTATTGGTGCAGTCCTAACTCTAATCTATGAGAGCCCCATTTGGGACATACAATGCAAGAGATAAATCTCTTTTTACCAGATTTAGAGACAGATTAATGGCCGCAGGTGACCTGCCAGTACCTCAAGCCTTGTGAACTGGCATAGGGGTCTCATGGACACCTTACCAGTTCACAAAGGTTTACATGTAAAAATAACCACACATAGTAAGAGAGAAAATGTTATTTAATAAAAAGACTTTTTTCTTTACTCACCTCCGATCCCATCGTCGCTGTGTCCCGTGTTGCACCAATCACTGACAGGCTCGGTATCGAACACCCCTGTCCCCTGCACCCACCCGCTATGGGTCATTGGCTGGCATCATCCCACTCCGCATATAATAGTCTGGCTGGCAGAGCTGTCAGAAGCAAGGAGAGGCACTAGGTGAGCGCCTTTTTTTTCTCATTGCAAGCAGGGGGCACACGGCTGGACTTTAATGGTTGGAGAGGCAACCACGTGAAATTCATGGGCTTGGCATTTCAAGAGTTAAAATCTGTGATCTTGCCTACCCCAGTTTTTGGTCTATTTCCCTGTGTGAAACCCCCTAAAAGCTCCGGTATACTAATCTTGCTGGTGAACCTAAGGTGCATGGGCAGGTTCTCGTTCAATCAGTGCTCTATGCCAGACAGCCCAACATAGAGAGCAGGGAGCGTCAGCATCCAAAGTTTCCCTGCGGTCTGATGTGTGCTCCTGTCCCCAGTCTAAATGGCTGGGTGCTGGATTGTGCATCAGCCAAGGAAAGCAGGGGATGCGGCCCCAGCCCCCACATCTTTTGGTTCTGCTTTAAAGTGGGGTACCCTCTTGTGTGAAACCCCCCAGATCTCCCACGCTCAGATTTGAACCTCGAGCTAGCATAGGTGATGTTGGCAACTGCATCCCTGGCTCCACTGTGTAATGCGCACTGACGCGCATCTGGCCAACCTGAATGGCTGCGCACAGAGCATGCACAGCTACAGGGAAGCCTGGGATGCGTCCGCCAGCGAAGACAGAGTCCCGGGAGCCCCCGGGATCAGGTAAGACTACCAGCTCCCTGGGGGGTTTCACACTACAGGGCATCCGGTATATGATGCCCAGGGGGGCAGGCTAGCGGCTGGCCCTAAAATCTTTTTGATTCCATGGCCATTGTAGAGAGGTGATTGGTCCACTTTAAGAAAAGTATGCTGCCAGTGGTGTAAGTAAATGTGACAGGGCCCTTGTGCGAACATTAAATGGGGCCCTTTCACCGCTCATACAGTAAACTTTTTCTCTCTCTTTTATTTGGATGCAGCTAGAAAACGTAAACAGAAGTGACGAATGGTGCGTCCTTTCTCTAGATGATGCCAAGTTAGCACAAAATTGATAAATATGGAGGAGAACAACAATAATGGCCCCCCGTAACTCTGGGCCCCAGTGTAGTTGCACTCCCGGCACCCCCTCAAGTTACACCCCTGTTTACTGCATTGAGGCCTATGATCGTAACGAAGTGATGACTTTAGGACTTTTTTATGTTTTTCACATCTATTTTTTGCCTATTGTGGGGTTGTATTGAATTACATGACATAAAAAGCACATAAAATGTACAAAGTAAATAGTGAGACCCCCCCCCCTACATTGGGTTTTAAAGGCTGTCAGAAAAAAAAGTGAATAACCTCCCTAAATGTGCTAAAGTCAAAGTTGTCTGCGACATGTATAAAAGTCTAGCACAAACGTTTTTTACAACTACAATATATTTAGGTTAAACGCCCATCAGACTTCTTCGCCTGTCAAAAAAAAACTTTCTTTGCACTACCTGCAGGTCTCGCTTGCCGCTCTCCCGCTGCGATTTTCCATTAGGTGTTTATAAGAACCTTATCAATGCTTTTCAGATAGGTGGCTGAAAGCTCTAACTGTATAATAGAAAAGCCGCCCGCTCTGAAATACTGACGGACCTCCTATGAAACAACACGTGCCTGGCAGAGAAGAAAATCTGATCAGACATTATTTTGTTTCAATTTCATGGAATGAGTGAAAGGTGACAGCTGATTGGCTTGTGTTGTTATACCCCCCCCCCCCCGTGTCTGTTCCACCTTGCTGAATCATATGCTAAGAAATGTAGTCCGGGGAAATGAGATGGAAATCTCGAATTTATTCAACTTTCAATGACTTTACATTTATTCGGGATGAACCGATCAAAAGAAAATCAAACTAATATTCTTTTCACTAAATACAAATGGCTCTATGTGTGGGTTACCAGATAAATCAACCATACAAACTTTTCCCAAAGAATATGCCGCACACTAGAAATGCTATATTAAATTTCTATATTTTTTTTAAATTAAAGGAGCAGTATCGCGAAATTTGCATTAAAAAAGATAAATAATTTAATAGCCACACAATAGCTTCTAACATGTGTATAAATAATCTGGCGATAGAAAAAGGAAAAAATATATGCCTTTCTTTTAAATAGTATAATGACAATGGCTCAGTCCATTTGCTGAATAGGGGGATCTGCTGGGTTGTATTTAGTGAGCTGCTTAATTTAGCCCACTGGTCTCCTAGCAACACTTTACCTCAGAGGCTGACACTGTAATCAGTGGTAACGGCTGTGTGTGTGTAAGGTGCTGCTTTTGTTATGAGACCAGGTGACTCAAATGTGTAAAATCTATACAAAATAAACTAAACTGACTGAAAATGACTGAAATTCTTCTTTGAATAACTGTGCAGGAAAATCTAAAGATATTAAAGTGGAACAAAACCCTGAGTGGCCGACCCTGAAGTCTATAAGACCCGGCCATTGACCTTGCCCCTTGGGCATTCTAAATCAGGATGCCCCACTGTGTGAAACGACCCCTGGATAACCACAGATCCCCCCATTTTTCTGGCGCGCTCACGCAGATAGTCATTTAGACAGGCCGGGCGGCCAGGAAGGTTACTGCTCAGGCTCCCCATCTGCGTGCAAACAGCGCTGATTGGATGAGAGCCCGCGCATGCGCTATGGGACAGGGAAAGGTACGTTTTCACAGGCGAACTTGGGGATTTCACATATTAGGGAATCCCAAGTTGGGATGCCCCTAGGGGCACAAAACAAAACTCCAGATAGTGAAAATCCTGGGTTGGGCTTTGCTCAAAACACACAAAGCTGAAAGAAAGATCATATGGAAAAATGAAAAATAAGAATATAAAAGAGAAAATGGTAAACTGAAAGATTCTGCAGCAGAGCCAACATGAAGGGAAAACTGTCAAAATCAGCTAAATGACTTCTAGAGCTTTTCTCTCTGTTTTAGATATATAAGTTCTGGCCAGGCAATGTTGCAATGTTGTTATCTTATGCTGGACGGCTGCCAGCACTGAACAGCTGAGACTTTGATACATTGTTTCACCCCTCTCCTCAGCTTGGAACAGGCGAGAGTGTCGGCCTCCGACACTCATCAGACAAAAGCATGAGCTATTAGTCTCCAGCTGCACAACACACACATCATTTTTTTCTAAATTTGTAATTCTTACTCCAACACCTACCTCAAAGTACCATTTAAATATAAGTCACCAAGAAAAATTCGCGATACTGCTCCTTTAAGCACAAACTGTACACTACAGACATACGGTATATCACAGACATTTAAAATCAAATACAAACCCCATTCATCTGGGGCTGGATGGATCTCTAATGTTATGGTATCTTTAAGGATAATAAAGTTGTTCCCTATTGCTGACAGATATTTATTTGTGCAGATTGAATGTGATTCCAGATTTTTTTGTGTATACGTATACCATTCAGTGCCTAGTTATCATAAAAGTGACAGTGATGTACAACAACTTTTTTTCAAAAAAGTGCCAAATGCTAATATAAAGTGACCAGCGCTATAAATAATGTATTTCCTACGATGGTGCCTACAATAAATAGTGCCAAAGAGATTTGATACAAATAATTAATAATGCTATGAAAAATCAATGTCCCGGGAACTAATGAAAATTGTCAGAGCCGTCCTTCAACATATACATCAGATCATACCTTCTAATTTTCTGGATGGGAAAGAGGGACAATTGTTAAATAAAGCCACTCCCCCCCATTGATGGATGGATAGGAGACAGGATGTAACAGTTGCAACAATATAAACACTATGAATAGGTAAATTAATCATTTATTGATGCAGATCTGCATGTTACACCTCAAAGAGGGACACATGAGAACAAGGGACAGGGGGACATGGACTCAAAAGAGGGACAGTCCCTCCAAATCAAGGACACTTGGGAGGTATGTAAGATAGTTAGTTGCACTATCAAATATGTGATCATAATGTGTGCATACTATAATCAAGAGGTTTCTCTTAGATCAGATATTGTTTGTTCCAACCCCCTCTCTCTCTCTCTCTCTCTCTCTCTCTATATATATATATATATATATATATATATATATATTGCCAGGGATTGGGGCGAACGGCAGTGACTCAGACGACAGTTCTCCTTCAAATTAACTGTAATTTATTGAAAATAAGAATTCAACAGCCACAGCATCTCTTAACCTCAGAGATGGTTGCAGCACAAAACGCAGTAGATCAGGCGGTTACCTCACCGGCTCTTAGCAAAGTCCAGGGTAGAAAAATGCAGCAAGCTGAAAAAGTCCTTGTTGTACAAGGTCCACTTCCAGGGCATACGAGCCCACGCTGTTAGTCCCCACAAGGCCTTCGGCTTTAGTACAGTTCTGTCATTCACATGGAGCATTACAGCCTGGGCTCCTTACACCAGGCTGGTCAACAGCAAACTGACAGGCTCAGTGGCTCCTTTTATTTAGGCTTCCCCTGGAATCAGCCTCATCACCTGTGCGAGGCCTGGGATCAGGGAACAAACCTGTAGAGCAGTGGTCCCCAACCCCCGGGCCGCGGACCACTACCGCTCTGCGATCATCAGTGTCCTGGAGGTGTCAGACTGGCAGGACACAACAGTAAAGGAGAGAAAAGGCAAGTCCCACCCATGATGTATTAGTTGTGGCCAGTCTGCCTCATTCTCTTCTATTCTGTGTTTCCTTTACATTCTCTGTCTTTTTCTCGCTCTCTCACTTTATCACTGTCCTTTTTTTTCTCCCTTCCTTCCCCATCTCTCTCTCTCTCTTTCTCCCTGCTTTAATTTTTTGTCCTCTCTTACTTCTTTTATGTGTCCCTTCCTTCCCTTTTTCTCTTCCTCTTTCTCCCTGTGTCCTTCTCTTTTTCTTTTTTCTCTCCCTTCTTCCCTGCTTCTCTTTCTCTCTCTCTCCACCACACTTTATTCTATCTCTTTCTCAACTTTCCTTTTCTCTTTCTCTTGTTCTCTTTCCTTCATCCTTTCCCTCACTCCCTCCTTTCATCCTTCCCTCTCTCCCATCCTTTCTGCATTTCCTCTCTTTTTTCTTCTCCCACTCCTTCCTTCCTCTCATTTTCTCACCTTCTCTTTCTTCCTTAAATTCTTCCCTTTCTGCCTTTCACTCTCTTTCTCCCTCACTCCCATACTGCCTTCTTCCTTACTTTTGCTCTTTCACCCCCCCTTCCTCTTTCTTATTCTCTGTCCTTGCTCTAATCTCTCTCCCTTTCTTCAGTTCTCACTTTCTTCTCTCCCTCCTTCCCTTCCCTCCCTGTTTCTCTTACTCCATTCCTCCTCTCCTCTTTCCATCCCGTCTTCTTCCCGTCTCTTTACTCTCTCTCTTTTTTATTTATTTCTCACTCCCCCTCTCCCCCCCTTTTTTCCTTTTTTCTTCCCTTACTCCTATCTTTCACTCACTATTGCTATACATTCTCTCTCTCTTTTTTTCATTACCTCCCCCACTTCTGTTTTACCTCTCTTCCTTGCTTCACTCACTTCCTTCTGTTTATTTTCCCTTCTCTCTATTTATCACCTTTTTTTCTCTCCTTTTCTTTCTTAACTCTTCTTCCCAACCTCCTAACTTTCTCCTTTTTAATTTTTTTTTCTTTTTCTCTGTTCCCCACCCTATGTTCCCTCTTTTTTTTCTTCCTCCATTTTCTCCTTGCACCGCCCCCAGCCACACCCCCAGCCCCTCCCCCAGTCAGCCCCCCCCCCCCCCAGTGCCCCACCGGGCCGCGGTAAAATTACCAAATCCTGAACCGGTCCACGGTAAAAAAAAGGTTGGGGACCACTGCTGTAGAGGACTGGCCAAGGAACCCCAGCCCCAATGATATAGTTCCGTCATAGTTGGGGACGGGGCGGGCCTCAGCAAGGATGGCTCGGGCTGGTCAGAGGCTGATAAATTCCAGGGCTGATTTTAGGCCCCAGTCCACAACTGTTTGACAGTCTGGTCAGGGGGAGGGGAGGGGAGCGGGGGAAGCCGGCCATGCTGTGCAAACTGGCTTCTGCCCCGCATAGCGCCCAGAGCTGGACCATGTTGTGGGAGATGTCATGGGGCACTGCAGTACTATGGATCATGAGAGAGGAGGTAGGTATCAGTCACTTACCTGCACACCAGCTCCCCAGTCATTCCAGTGGCTGGCTGCAGGAGCTGGCGCTGTGTACAGCTTACAGTCAAGGCCGGGTTATGAGGGGTGCCTCCACCACTTGCCCTGCAAAGAGGGCCTCCACCAACATTTGGGTTATGGTCTGATCCAGGCTTTTCAGTCTTTGGTCTGATAGGCCGCGGGGTGATGGGTGCATGCAGCTCTGTCAATCGGTGGCCACTTACTGCACATAAGCCACCAAGCACAGCCGCTGGCAGCTCAATGCAGGGAACCAGCCAGGCGACTACACTACCCCCCACCCAGAATGGCAAAGCAGGAGTTCCCGAGCAGCACGCACCCGCACAATAGTGGCACGAGAGACTTGATCTGACGTTTCAGCAAGTAGCCAGGTGCCAGACAACCACCAATCAGATACTTGGCTGGACTATTATTTTAAAGAAAAATACTGTATTTGGGACCTCCACCAGATTTTGTGCCCGGGCGCTTCCACCACACTTAATACAGCCCTGCTTACAGTGCAGCTAGCGTCCTGCTGTGCGATACACATTACGGGGTGGAGCAGGGGAAGACGGCTGCCCTGTCAGTGCCTGCTGCCACTGGACCCGAGAGACAGGAGAGCCAAGGTGCAGGTAAGTGACAATGAATTTCAGGGAAAAATTTGGTGGTCACGAACCCCCAAAAATTCGAATTCTCCCTAAAATCGGCAAAAGCCGATGCTAACGAACCGGTTCGCTCATCTCTGGCGCAAAGCGTCTGTCCCAATTTTGGGAATCATCGACTATAAATAGGGAGGGATGACAGATCGTAAGATGAATAATGGCTTTTCTCCCCAAAGACGCGAGCTGAGCGGCCCAGCCACTAATGTGTATCTGATGGCTTTTCAGCAAAGTGTTAGAAAGCAGCTGCGAAAATCCAAACCGACGGCGGCTATTTATAGTCTGGAGTCTAACCTGGAATGTGACTGGCATGGATACACGCCATTGCGTCTGATCACCTGTCTGCTGCACCCTCTATTGCCGGGCACAAATAGAGAGGGGTCCGAATAGCATTAGTGTTGTCTGTGACCACATTGTGATGGTAACTAGGAAGATTAATTAACAGAAAATTTACAGGTGGCAGCCAAAACATCAAGGGGAGCTTCAGACAAATTATAACATTTAAATAATGATAATTGTAAGAACGGAAGTGATGGCTGTGATATAGCTATAGGCTTGAGAGAAGACAACTACTTACAGGCTGATTCATTACTAGCGCCAGGTACCGGCTGTAGTGAAGTGCTCAGAGCAACCGCTAGTAGTCGCTGTGATCGGCTATAGGATGTTGTTACAGGGCACATGACAATGACAATTGTGCATAAAAATTTAAAAAATCAAAAAAATTAAAATAGGCCAGGAGAGGTCACACAATGATTTGTTAAAAAAAAACCCTGTTTAAAGAGAAGAAAAGTAACGTCCATTGAAATGTATGGGAGAGCGACAGGTAGCGACAGGTGATACCAGGCTCTGAAAGCCAGAGCACCGGCGGTATACTCTGAGCCGCCTGTGATGAATCGGACGCTACATGGCGCTGTTAGTCACTCCCCGGAATCGCATTGCTAAATGTGGTTTTGCATACAGCGCCCGGCGTTCACCAGAATCTACGTGTCGCTGCAAGGCGCTACCTGGCGCTAGAGCTTCATGAATAAACCCCTTACTGTTTACCCTGTTTATGTTGTTAATTTTTTTCTCAGAAAAAGGTGGTAGTGCTTATGTTTTAGTGAATGTCTTAGGATGAATACAAATAGTAATATAATTGTGGCCACATTCAGGGCTGGATTAAGTGTGGTGGAGGCCCCTGGGCACAAAATCTGGTGGAGGCCACAGTATTTTTTTTCCTTTAAAATAATAGCCCAGCCAAGTAACTGATTGGTGGTTGTCTGGCACCCGCCTACTTACTGTAACGTCAGATGGAGTCCCTTGTGCCCCCCTTGTGCGGGTGCGTGCTGCTCGGGAACTCCTGCTTTGCCATTCTGGGTGGGGGAGTGTAGTGGCCCCCGGCTGGTCCATCAGGAAACAGTTCCCTGCATTGAGCTGCCAGCGGCTGTGCTTGTGGCTTATGTGCAATGACAGCTCTGCACCCATCACTGTAGCGTTGCTGGCGGCGCTTTGCTGCTCTAGACTCTCCATCCTGCCCTGTGGTGGCTTTGGCTGCAGGTTTGCAAAAACAAATAAAGGGTTGCCCGGGCGCAGGGGGCCCCACTGCCGCCGATAGCTTGTTGCTGGCCCCGCGGCCCGTCAGACCAAAGACTGAAAAGCCTCCTGGACCAGACCATAACCCAAAGGTTGGTGGAGGCCCCCTTTGGGGCAAGTGGTGGAGGCCGCAGGGCACACGCCCCTTATGCCCCCCTCATAAACCATCCCTGCCCACGTTTGTTAGCTAGGCTATAATTTTGGATCACCCCAGACCCCCCTGCCCTGCCTCCTTCCAAACATACCTCGTCCAGCCCGAGATTCTCAGTCGCTCTCCTGCTGCTTAAGGGGCTGTGCAAAGCCGTCTTGCACAGAGCCTCCTCTCTAACACCAGGGCCGGCTCCAGGTTTATGTGGGCCCTCGGGCGGCATGTTCTCGGTGGGCCCCTATGTGGTGGAGAGTCGCGGGTCAGTGGTCTCTAAATTCCATGGCCAAAACTAAGAAGGGCTTCTTGCCCTCTAACCCTGTTGCCGGTTCGGCACCACATGAATGGGGAGAGTACTGAGGAAGAAGGATGGACAAAACAGGAAGGGCAGGAATGGATGGATGGATGGGGAGATAGCTGGGAGGAAGAGGGATGGATGGGCAAAATTAAATGGACAGGAATGGGAGGACAGGGATAGAGAGGCATAGAGCTGAGGGGAAGTGGCAGAGCTGAAGGTAGAGGCATGGACAGAAATTAGGGGACAGGGATAAATAGGGCAGAACTGGGGGTCATGGATGGGTGTGACATAACTGAGGGTACATGGATGAATGGGGCTGAGCTGGGGGGAAATGGATGGATGGGGCAGTGCTAAGAGAACAAGGATAGATGGGTCAGGGCTCAATGGATAGGGATGGGTGGGGCAGGGCTGAGTGGATAGGGATGGATGAGGCAGAGGTGACATACAACCAATGGGGCAGAGCTGAGGAGTCAGGGATGGATGGAGCAGAGAGACCGAGAAAGGAAATGTGTGCAGTTCTTTAACCACATTGTGCCAGCTGTCAGTGGGCCCCCCTAGGGGGTGGGGCCCTTGGCAGCTGCCCAGGCTTGCCGGGTGCTGACGCCGGCCCTATCTAACACTATTGGTTATCCCGGCCACCCATTGAATTCAATAGACCGAGGGGAGCGCGCCCAGCGCTGAGGATGCTGCTCTGTGCAGGTGACAGCAGGAGCGCTGGATCCAGACGAGGTAAACATTTTCTTTTTACTGTAAAACTGAAATACCGCCCCTCCCCCTGTCTCTTCACAGCAACCGGCACAGATGAGGGGGGCAGCGCAGCCACGCTGTCCCTCTGTGGCTAGTGATTGACCACCCTTTTGGGTACTCACCTTTTGTCCCCCTGCAGGTGATTGGTCCTAGTCCGATGATCAGCAACTCACCTGATCACTGGATAACAGCCCGCGGCACATCCTGCGCCATCCTGGGCCAAACATGGGTTCGCGATTGACGCTGGTTTGTGACCCACCAACAGGAGTGCTACCACATCACCTTTGTTCATTTCAATGGAAGAGTTGTGCTGAGATCTGGACCAGACCATAATCCAAAAGTTGGTGGAGGTCCTTTTTGCAGGGCAAGTGGTGAAGGTCCCAGGGCACGTGCCCCTTTTGCCCCCCTCATAAACCCGGCCCTGCCCACGTTTGTTAGCTAGGCTATAATACAATCAGTCATTGCCCCATGAGTTACAATTTGTGCCTTAATAAGGAAAAAGATCATATCCCATATGAATAATACACGTTCTTCTCCGTGGCACCTGCACCCGGCTCCCTACAACGGGTGGGCATGGCCAACGCTCATGCATGGGAGAGAGGAATGCCACACTGCCTATAGGAATGGGATGGGGGGAATGCCACACTGCCTATGGGAATGAGAGGGGGAAATTCCACACTGCCTATGGGAATGGGAGGATGGGGAATGCCACACTGCCTATGGGATAGGGGAATGCCACACTGCCTATGGGAATGGGAGGGGGAGTGCCACACTGCATAGGGGAATGGGAGGGGAGGAATGCCACACTGCCTCTGGGAATGGGAGGGGGAAATGCCACACTGCCTATGGGAATGGGAGGGGGAAATGCCACACTGCCTATGGGAATGGGAGGGAGAATCCCACACTGCTTATGGGAATGGGATGGGGGGAATGCCACACTGCATATAGGAATGGGATGGGGGGAATGTCACACTGCCTATGGGAATGGGAGGGGGAAATTCCACACTGCCTATGGGAATGGGAGGATGGGGAATGCCACACTGCCTATGGGAATGGGAGGATGGGGAATGCCACACTGCCTATGGGAATGTGATGGGGGAATGCCACATTGCATAGGGGTATGGGGGGGGGAGTGCCACACTGCATAGGGGAATGGGAGGGGAGGAATGCCAGACTGCATATGGAAATGAGAGGGGAAAATGTCACACTGCCTATATGGGGAATGGGAGGGGAAAATGCCACGCTGCCTATGGGATTGGGATGGGGAAATGCCACACTGCCTATGGGAATTGGAGGGGAGAATGCCACACTGCCTATGGGAATGGAAAGGGAAAATGTCACACTGCCTATATGGGGAATGGGAGGGGAATATGCCACGCTGCCTATGGGATTGGGATGGGGGAATGCCACACTGCCTATGGGAATGGGAGGGGAAATGCCACATTGCCTATGGGAAATGGGGGAGATGCCATGCTGCCTTTAATGGGGGGGGGGGATTCTGGTCCTTGCCTATTATTTGCTTCTTGGAGGGATGGTGTTTTAGCACAACATTTGGTTCAGAATATTTCCAAATCCAAGGTGCGTCCTATGGGCAGGTGCGTCTTATAGTGTGAAACATCTGGTATTTATCTTCTATTTACACAGCCTTCATTTCCTTCTTGTAGACACTTGCTTCTCGTGGCCTCTATCAGAACAAGGCTGGAAATCATGGCTGTATGGAAGGGTGGTAAGTCTTGAGAGAACCATAACCGAGGAAAAAATACACTGAGGGTACAAGGCTCCCTTCTAAAATATAAAGTATTTACATGGCACATACAGACCAAGATTTACCCATGATACTTAGCATGAGGCGGCGCCAAGTTCTTTCTGTACTCAAAAGTGAAACAGTAGACTAGAGTTTCAATAGACATCTGACTGGCGTCATTTCCAAGAATCTAAACTAAGAAACTGAGGATGACTAGTCCAGTTGCCTTGTTTTGTTACTATAGATGTACTGTACTATGACCTGGATAAATGAGAAACAACATTTTTGGATTCTTGGATACAGTGGTGGACTGGGGCGAAAATCAGGCCTGGATTTTACCATCCCTGCTAAGGCCCCCCCCTCCCAACCATCATGCGGGGCTATAGCATTGGAGGCTGGGGTTCTTTGGCTTGTGGGTACAGTGGGGCTGGGTACAGGGGCCTAAAAGGAAGACTAAGGGGGCAGGGATTGCATGTGGGTGCTAAAAGCAGCAGCCCAACTAGCCCCAAAGCAGTGTGTGTGACGATTGCACGGGTTGATCAGACCTATTGATTGTTCATCTGAAACCGGCCAACCGCACCCCACGTGTGTCACTGCAATTGTTCAATTGGCCACATGCGTGGCTATAAATCGCTGCCACCAGAACCCAAACAGGGTTCAACTCTATATAAGCCACACACAACACAATCAGGTCAAATGGATCGATCGACCCACAACCACTTCCTGACGGGCCGATCGAGTGTCCTAGGCAAGTAAGATAGCCAGGCCCTTCAGAAATAGCGTGAGCTTTTTAGATCCTTCATTCAGAGCATCAGTGACCCTCTGCTGTATTTTTAGAATGTATTTAAACAAACAGAAAAACACAAAAACAACAAGAAAAAAAAATGGTGATAAAAAAAGAATTAACTATAAAACAAGGTAAATAAGATAAAATAGCAAGAGATATAAAAAAATGCCAGAATACTTAGGAGTCTGGGCTGCGGTCCGATCGAATAAAGTCCTTACACCCTTTATGGTCTTATTCTGCTTGGATGTTAAATGCCAGCGTGTATCACTCTTGATGGTAAGATTACAGTGTCTCTGGCCATTCTTGCCAGCCATGCTTATAGCCCCCAGAACAGTGGATCTCCCTCTCCCCCTCCCACCATGGGGCTGGTGTTGGTATCACAGCCTCAGAATATTCCAATCTCATTTCTGTTATATGATACCAACTGCCCACATTCCAAGGGAGGGGGTGACCAAAGCAGAAGAGAACTTTGTGATCTGTTGTTTATTTGGTTTCCACACTGGGGTTTTATTACCCCCAACTCCTCAGTATTTATTACTAGGTGGGAGGGGGGGAAAGGATGTGAGTAGGACAAGACATTTGAGGGGGTTATCACTATTGACCCAGCATGTATATCTGTGAGGGCTAGATAAAGGTGAAACCCAAGTAGGAGGGGGGACAAGAAATGAGTGGGTTACACCAAGCAGACAGGTCAGCTAAAGTATATATATATATATATATATATATATATATATATATATATATACATTAATTATCAGTTTGGTCACAGTGTAGTCCACCGGGCATTGTCCCGGGTCGCCCTATGGCCAGTATGCCCCTGCTTGGATAGCTCTCGCTTATTGCTCCTCTTTTGTGAATGGATTTGCTCAGCTCCGTTTTGATTTTTAAAGACACTGTGTATAATCTTACCCCCAGGTGGATGCAGGATTCCTCCGCAGCATTTTATATGGCTTCTCATTGTGCTTCACTCAATGCTTTTATACATTTCCCATTGAGAGTCCTATTTTTAGTTCACTGTTTGATACTCTTCTTTGTCTTTATTCTTTTTTCATGTCATTCCCTTTGTCACTGTAATTAATTTCCGGTTGAAAAGAAGAATAGAGAAGAAAATGAACAAACAACTCTTAAAGGGAAAGAGCAGCACTTAAAGGACATGCTAATGGCACAGAGTTTCAGTCCTTGGGGCATCGCGAATTGGGATGCCCCGCTGTGTGAAACCCCCACGAACCCCCCGGAACACTCACCCGCTCCTGAAGACGTCTATTCACTCCAGCTGCATCCCCACTCACCTCTATCCATGGCGTGCCCGCGTCGCCTATTCAGGAAGGCAGGGAGCGCGCAAGCCACGGCTGCAAGGTGGGCAGGGGATGTGGCTGGCGGCACAGCTCGGCTGCTTAGCCATCCAAGCGAGTGATGAGTGACAGCGAGCGCGCTGACTGGCTCAGTCTGTGCTGTGGGATCAGAAGGAAGGTTAGTGAAACGGAGCGACCTGGGGGTACACACAGCGGGGCATGCCAATTTGGGATGCTGCCTCAGAGAGGAACAACACACAGGAAAGCGAAATTCCTGTTTGTTGTTTCTCTTTAAAGTGGACCAAAACCGAGCAGGATCGGCCCGGGAATCTTATAGATCCATATTCCCTCCCCCCGGGTCATCCAAAATCAGAATGCCCCGCTGTGTGAAACCCCCCAGGTCGCCCGCTACACTTACCTTACTTCCCAGCCCAACGGTGTATGCACGGGCTGTGGCCACATTTCCGCCAGCGTGCTCGGAGCTGTTGTGCTAAGACGTCGGCTTAGACGTCCATAGCTCAATGGCTCCGAGCACGCTGATTGGACAAGCGGCCGCGCGTGTGCTGTAGGACCGGGATGAGGTGAATTGATGTGGGGGATTTCTCGTAGCGGGGCACCCCCGATTGGGGTTCCCCGGGGGGAGGACCAAAACCCAGGATAGTCAAAATCCTGGGTTTTGGTCCACTGTAAAGACAATTTTTAGGCAAATAAAAAAATCGCCCTCTTGTGGAGCTTCTCTTCTTGCCTCGTTCCAACGTCACGGAAAAGAAGCCCGGTGAGAAAGCCGCACTGTGCGAGGTGTCGGGCAGCGAGGGAGGGCGATTTCCTTGAGAAAGGGGACTAGATCCCCGAAACGTGGGAGGACCGCCCCCACCCTGACCTGTCTAAAACTATCACTGGGTAACTAATAACTGCTTATAATATGCTGAATGTACTGCTCTTATAACTACAGGCTATGCATCATGTCTGCGGATAGACTACTTATAGTAATGCGCACATGGTATACTATTGTCTGATTTTGTGGAGTCTGTGCCTGAACTTGGGGCCTTATTTATCAAGGGATAGCGCCAGGTAGTGTCTCACTAGCGCCAGGTATCGCCAGCTATCGGCGGCTACCGACTCCAGAACGACAGGCGGCGGACACAATCACGCATTTATCACGCTAAATGAGGCTAGCGCCGGCGAGAGCGTCAGCTAGCGCGGGATTCATCATGTAGCGGACTGCAACGAACAGCGCCGCTGCTAATCCCATCACAGCGCCAGGTATGACCTCTCGCTATCTGGCGCTCTCCAATGCATTTCAATGGAGCAATCTTTAAATCTTCATATTTAATTGATATTAATGTTTTTTTATTTTTTTTTTTAACATGTAAAAAATTCTGTGACCACTTCGGCAATGTTGGAAATTTTGTTAAGGTAAAAAAAAAAAAAAAAAAAAATTTGTGCAGAATTGATATTACAGGTCTGATATTAATGTATTCATATTACAAAATGTTTAGAAAAACTTGTTTAATTTTTTAATCAAAAAATATGGATGTTTGGGGGTTAAAAACTACTTTTAAACCATCGCCGCCAGCGCTCTGGGGTTTAAACAAGCTTTTCACAGAGCGAGAATTTTTTGAGCGTGATTTGTTAATGAATATGCTGGGAGCCGTTCGCTATGACCATTCGCTGTCAGGCGCTCCCATACAGCGCGGAACCTGTCAAACACCGACTCCTAACCCCGTATTCAACATTACCGCACACCGACTGAGTCGCTGTCAACAACCGAACAACGGCCAAGCACAGCGAATACTAGCGGGCGCTGTGAAAATCACGCTACTGGCGCTCATCTGTCGCTGCCTGGCGCTATTACTGAATCAGCCTCATAGTTTATGAAATTGTAGTCCAATAGGAAGCATTGTGTTTACATTTATGCCAGGTGCAGAGCGCTCCACAGAGCTGAATGATTCTCTGCTGTATTTATGTATATAAAGGTTACATGCTGTATGCTTTTCTCTGTGTATTGCAAAGCTGGTGAGATAGATACATTGTTCTTTGTTAAATGACTATGCTACTACATATTATTTAAAGCTTTGGGCAACAAATTATTTTATTACCAGTCTTTGGCATAGAGCAGAGGGAAGTTCATCATATTCATGTTATCGCCTGTATATAACTTTAGAATATGCCACTATATTTGTCACTGAAAGTGAAACATCACTACTGCCTGTATAATATCACTATGAATTTTTCTAAGTAAATATTTTTTATATGCATATATTTGGTGTGCGCCTAAATTTTATATAAAACGGGCAGCAAGGGATCTGCATCCAGTCTTTCCAGTGAGAGCTGCTGCCCCGGACTATGAGCAATGGTCTGCATGGGAGAAAAGGTGAGTATAACTGTTTTTTTTTATTTGTTTGAAAATGTACTTTAATTGTTAATTGAATGGATGGAACAGTCTTCTTTCTAATGTCAGCAAAGTGAGACATTTAAAGCGGACCAAAAGCTACGGAACTTGTGAAATACATTTGGCCAAAGCGCCTGCCAATACTCACTTCTTCTTAAGGTGTAGAACTAGAAATGGATATTCCTGCTTTTTGAACACAGGTTTTTTGGCAGTCTCTCTCTGTAAGATGGCAGGAGATCAATCATTGCATAGGTGTGGCAATGACGTCACTGCCACATACAACAATGGCAATGAATAGAGGAGGCAGAGCTTTACAGCTAAAACAAACGTCATTATCTGGGATTAGAGTGAAGGAAGAGGGAAATTTGTTCTACATGGGGGGAGCAATTCAGGGGCGGCTAGTTAAAAATGTGGGTTTTGGTCCACTTTAAGTGTCCCCGGAGTGTTTTTTTTTGGGGGGGGGGGATAGTGGGCCTGCTTTTCTTTTATGCCAACCTACCAACCAGGCAAAAAAAAAAAGTTTTCAACACTTGTTTTTCCCTTGTAGGTATGTGGAGGCCCTTCTCAGCCCGTCCAGCCAGTGGTAGTCGCAAAACCTATACAGTCCTCCCAACATGTTATACACACTCCCATCCAACCCAGCTGTCCAGGAAGAGGCAAAATGGCCAAACTGCTCAATCCCGAGGAGATGACCTCAAGAGACTATTACTTTGACTCCTATGCACATTTCGGGATCCATGAGGTAAGAAAATACATTATTGCATTTTGGTAATGACTGTTCTCAAAGTGATCACTGAAGCCCCCATTGGGCCATTTTTGTGGGACTCAGTGTGGGACACAGCTGACCTATACGGACTGTGCTCAGATTAATTAAAGTGGATGACTACATTCTCATCATAATCAGGGCCGTATTTGGTGTTCATGATGCCCTAGGCACTTTAAGTGCTTGCTCCCTCTTTTTTAAGTTAGGTCACGGATCATATTAAAAAAAAAAAAGTGTGTAGGGGGAAAGGGTGTAATGAGCTAGATGCAGAGTATGTGTGTGGTGGAGGGCACCAAGGGAGAATGCAGAGAAGCAGAAAAGCATGTTCCATCTTTTACTGCATTCTGACATACAGGAGTCACATGACCACACCAGTGGAGGGGAGATACTCTGGCCTGTGTTCAACATATCTCCCTCCCCCCCCCCCCCGTTTACACATATACTCTGCATCCTTCTGTGGCTGAGGGGGGGGGGGGGGGGTGTTTGTTAGGAGACATTAATGTTCTGGCTATATTATTTTTTCTTTACTACAGTAGTAAGGGCAGTGTCCCCCCCCCCTTCCAGGTTGCCACCCTAGGCACGTGCCTAGGGTTGCCTAATGGTGAATACATAATGGTAAGTATGACTTTAAGAGTTGCAGAGTGGGGATGTAGGTCCCCCCAAAACCCACAGAGATCAGCCCAGGAATCTAGAAGATTTCCGGGCCGATTGATTCACTCCTCCCGGGGCATCCAGAATCGGGGATGCCCTGCTGTGTGAAACCCCCCCAGGTCACCCATAAACTCACTTTCTTTTCCGCTACAACGGCAAATGCGCCAGCAACAGCCGTCCCCGCTATCCCTCTTGCAGGGTGTGTGCCCGCGCCAATCATCTGTGAATGGCCAGCGCAAGTACACTCCCTGTTAGAGGGTAGCTGGGGATGCAACCGCCAGTGTGCTCGGATCTGCTGGTATTAGACAAGCTCCTGGGCGAAGGAGCTCGAGCGGATCCGAGCATGCTGATTGGACCAGCGGCAGTGCATGCGTCGTAAAACCGGGAAGAGGTGAGTTTGTTTGGGCGACCTGGGGGGTTTTTATCCCGATCGTGGTGCCCTGGGGGCAAGTACCAAAATCCAGGATAGTCAAAATTCTGGGTTTTGGTCCACTTTAAACTCTTGTCTCCCAGCCTGACCTCTCTTCCAAGTCTGAGTTCAAAGTCATACCTGCTTAAAGTAGACCAAAACCCAGGATTTTGACTATCCTGGGTTTTGGTCCTTTCCCCCGGGGCATCCCAATCGGGGGTGCCCGCTATGGGAACCCCCCCAGATTTCCCACATCAACTCACCTCACCCCGGTCCTACGGTGCATGCGCGGCTGCTCGTCCAATCAGCACGCTCTGAGCCGCTGAGCTATGGACGTCTAAAACCGAGGTCTTAGCACAGCACACTGGCGGCCGCTTCCCACGCTTCTATGTAACTGGGAGAGTGCCCGCACCGGCCATTTGTGAAGCGCCCTGCTAGAGGGATAGCAGGGATGCGGCCCGCGCATGCGTCGTTGGACCGGGAAGTAAGGTACGTGTTTGGGCGACCTGGGGGGTTTCACACAGCGGGACATTCCGATTTTGGATGCCCTGGGGGAGGGAATGGATCCAGCCGATCCAGCTTGGTTTCAGTCCACTTTAAAGGTGCTACAGAACTCAATAAACTCAGATACGTCTCAATTTCTCAAACCAAAAAGAAACTAAAAAGATCCAGAAGTGAGGCTGGGGGATGAATTTGGCGGTAATAACCTGTTACTGTAATTTCCTGCAGGGTAAGTGCCCCAGTAATGGTTCAGCAGAGCTATTGGATACTGAATTAACAGCTACTTAGAGGCAATTTGAGCTGCCCGGATATCTGATATGCAAATAGCCGCACCACCGCGCGTTAGGGGAAAGCTTTATTGTTTAATAGGTTGACAATTTTTGATGGGATACTGTACATTGTAAGATGCTGCGTGAAACCTAATGTGTTGGCTTTTATTCATTTCTTTAAGTTAATTATATCGGCTACATTTCCGGAGAGGTTTTCCCAGTCCTGATCCAAATGACGTTTAACCCATAGATGGACACCGGGTCCAAAAATAAAAGGAAGGGTTATATAAGATTTGTTATCTCAGGCAGGGCTGGCTCCAGGTATGTGGGGGCCCTTGGGCAAGAGAGTTTTAGTGGGCCCCAAAGTAGTGAGTCACATGATTTCATCTTTCATCTCCGCTGTCAAAATGGGTCATCTTCTGCTGCTGATCACCTTCCCGTCCTTATTACCTTCCCTATAGCCACCAATCATCCTCCAGCCCTTATTACCTTCCCTATAGCCACCAATCATCCTCCAGTCCTTATTGCCTTCCCTATAGCCACCAATCACCCTCCAGTCCTTATTGCCTTCCCTATAGCCACCAAACATCCTCCAGTCCTTATTGCCTTCACTATGGTCACCAATCGCCTTCCAGTCCTTATTGCCTTCCCAATAGCCACCAATCACCCTCCTGTCCTTATTGCCTTCCCAATAGCCACCAATCATCCTCCAGTCCTTATTGCCTTCCCAAAAGCCACCAATCGCCCTCCAGTCCTTATTGCCTTCCCAATAGCCACCAATCATCCTCCAGTCCTTATTGCCTTCCCAATAGCCACCAATCACCCTCCAGTCCTTATTGCCTTCCCAATAGCCACCAATCATCCTCCAGTCCTTATTGCCTTCCCAAAAGCCACCAATCGCCCTCCAGTCCTTATTGCCTTCACAATAGCCACCAATCATCCTCCAGTCCTTATTGCCTTCCCAATAGCCACCAATCATTCTCCAGTCCTTATTGCCTTCCCTATAGCCACCAATCACCCTCCAGTCCTTATTGCCTTCCCAATAGCCACCAACCATCCTCCAGTCCTTATTGCCTTCACTATGGTCACCAATCGCCTTCCAGTCCTTATTGCCTTCCCAATAGCCACCAATCACCCTCCAATCCTTATTGCCTTCCCAATAGCCACCAATCACCCTCCTGTCCTTATTGCCTTCCCAATAGCCACCAATCATCCTCCAGTCCTTATTGCCTTCCCAAAAGCCACCAATCGCCCTCCAGTCCTTATTGCCTTCCCAATAGCCACCAATCATCCTCCAGTCCTTATTGCCTTCCCAATAGCCACCAATCATTCTCCAGTCCTTATTGCCTTCCCTATAGCCACCAATCACCCTCCAGTCCTTATTGCCTTCCCAAAAGCCACCAATCGCCCTCCAGTCCTTATTGCCTTCACAATAGCCACCAATCATCCTCCAGTCCTTATTGCCTTCCCAATAGCCACCAATCATTCTCCAGTCCTTATTGCCTTCCCTATAGCCACCAATCACCCTCCAGTCCTTATTGCCTTCCCAATAGCCACCGACCATCCTCCAGTCCTTATTGCCTTCACTATGGTCACCAATCGCCTTCCAGTCCTTATTGCCTTCCCAATAGCCACCAATCACCCTACAGTCCTTATTGCCTTCCCAATAGCCACCAATCATCCTCCAGTCCATATTGCCTTCCCAAAAGCCACCAATCGCCCTCCAGTCCTTATTGCCTTCCCAATAGCCACCAATCATCCTCCAGTCCTTATTGCCTTCCCAATAGACACCAATCATTCTCCAGTCCTTATTGCCTTCCCTATAGCCACCAATCATCCTCCAGTCCTCATTGCCTTCCCTATAGCCACCAATCATCCTCCAGTCCTTATTGCCTTCCCTATAGCCACCAATCATCTTCCAGTTCTTATTGCCTTCCCTATATCCACCAATCATCCTCCAGTCCTTATTGCCTTCCCTATAGCCACCAATCATTCTCCAGTCCGTATTGCCTTCCCTATAGCCACCAACCATCCTCCAGTCCTTATTGCCTTCCCTATAGCCACCAATCATCCTCCAGTCCTTATTGCCTTCCCTATAGCCACCAATCATCCTCCAGTCCTTATTGCCTTCCCTATAGCCACCGATCATCCTCCAGTCCTTATTGCCTTCCCCATAGCCACCAATCATTCTCTAGTCCTTATTGCCTTCCCTATAGCCACCAATCATTCTCTAGTCCTTATTGCCTTCCCTATAGCCACCAATCATCCTCCAGTCCTTATTGCCTTCCCTATAGCCACCAATCGCCCTCCAGTCCTTATTGCCTTCCCAATAGCCACCAATCATCCTCCAGTCCTTATTGCCTTCCCTATAGCCACCAATCATCCTCCAGTCCTTATTGCCTTCCCAATAGCCACCAATCATCCTCCAGTCCTTATTGCCTTCCCTATAGCCACCAATCATCCTCTAGTCCTTATTGCCTTCCCTATAGCCACCAATCATCCTCCAGTCCTTATTGCCTTCCCAATAGCCACCAATCATCCTTTAGTCCTTATCGCCTTCCCTATAGTCCTTATCGCCTTCCCTATAGCCACCAATCATCCTCCAGTCCTTATTGCCTTCCCAATAGCCACCAATCATCCTCCAGTCCTTATTGCCTTCCCAATTGCCACCAATCATCCTCCAGTCCTTATTGCCTTCCCTATAGCCACCAATCGCCCTCCAGTCCTTATTGCCTCCCCAATAGCCACCAATCATCCTCTAGTCCTCATTGCCTTTCTTATAGCCACCAATCATCCTCCAGTCCTTATTGCCTTCCCAATAGCCACCAATCATCCTCCAGTCCTTATTGCCTTCCCTATAGCCACCAATCGCCCTCCAGTCCTTATTGCCTTCCCTACAGCCACCAATCATCTTCCAGTTCTTATTGCCTTCCCTATATCCACCAATCATCCTCCAGTCCTTATTGCCTTACCTATAGCCACCAACCATCCTCCAGTCCTTATTGCCTTCCCTATAGCCACCAATCATCCTCCAGTCCTTATTGCCTTCCCTATAGCCACCAATCATCCTCCAGTCCTTATTGCCTTCCCTATAGCCACCGATCATCCTCCAGTCCTTATTGCCTTCCCCATAGCCACCAATCATTCTCTAGTCCTTATTGCCTTCCCTATAGCCACCAATCATCCTCCAGTCCTTATTGCCTTCCCTATAGCCACCAATCATCCTCCAGTCCTTATTGCCTTCCCTATAGCCACCGATCATCCTCCAGTCCTTATTGCCTTCCCCATATCCACCAATCATTCTCTAGTCCTTATTGCCTTCCCTATAGCCACCGATCATCCTCCAGTCCTTATTGCCTTCCCCATATCCACCAATCATTCTCTAGTCCTTATTGCCTTCCCTATAGCCACCAATCATTCTCTAGTCCTTATTGCCTTCCCTATAGCCACCAATCATCCTCCAGTCCTTATTGCCTTCCCTATAGCCACCAATCACCCTCCAGTCCTTATTGCCTTCCCAATAGCCACCAATCATCCTCCAGTCCTTATTGCCTTCCCTATAGCCACCAATCATCCTCCAGTCCTTATTGCCTTCCCAATAGCCACCAATCATCCTCCAGTCCTTATTGCCTTCCCTATAGCCACCAATCATCCTCTAGTCCTTATTACCTTCCCTATAGCCACCAATCATCCTCCAGTCCTTATTGCCTTCCCAATAGCCACCAATCATCCTCTAGTCCTTATCGCCTTCCCTATAGTCCTTATCGCCTTCCCAATAGCCACCAATCATCCTCCAGTCCTTATTGCCTTCCCAATAGCCACCAATCATCCTCCAGTCCTTATTGCCTTCCCAATTGCCACCAATCATCCTCCAGTCCTTATTGCCTTCCCTATAGCCACCAATCGCCCTCCAGTCCTTATTTCCTCCCCAATAGCCACCAATCATCCTCTAGTCCTCATTGCCTTTCTTATAGCCACCAATCATCCTCCAGTCCTTATTGCCTTCCCAATAGCCACCAATCATCCTCCAGTCCTTATTGCCTTCCCTATAGCCACCAATCGCCCTCCAGTCCTTATTGCCTTCCCTATAGCCACCAATCACCCTCCAGTCCTTCTTGCCTTCCCTATAGCCACCAATCATTCTCCAGTCCTTATTGCCTTCCCAATAGCCACCAATCATCCTCCAGTCCTTATTGCCTTCCCTATTGCCACCAATGGTCCTCCAGTCTTTATTGCCTTCCCTATAGCCACCAATTGTCCTCCCATCCTTATTGCCTTCCCTATAGCCACCAATCCTCCTTGTTGCATTCTCTACTGCCACCTAGCACCCATCAGCCCTTACTGCTTGCTCTGCTACCACTAAAGACTCCATCATTGCTGTCAGTTGTCACCTGGTTCTTGCCACTTCCATTCCATGACACCTTCTTCATTGTTGCTTATTATCCCCTGTTGCTGAGGCCAGCCATGCGCAGGTCTGCACACAGCACCCGGCATTCGGGGGTTCAGGACCTCTGTAAAATAGTACCATGGACAAGTGTGAACCTGAGGCGGCCCCTGCATATGGCAGGGGCCCTGGAAATTGCCCAGGCCTGCGCTGTGCTGGCACCAGCCCTGATCTCAGGCTTGACTGCCTAGATCCCGGCATGAGTGCCATGTTGTGCCAGTGCAGTGCTCACTGGCAGTGGGGGTGGGGGGTTGGGTTGTCCACCTGTCCCTCGTTCTCATTTGCCCCTATTTGAGGTGTAACACGCAGATCTGCAGCAATAAATGATTCATTTGCCTATATATTAGTGTTTCTAATGTTTTGACTGTTATATCCTATCTCCTATCCATGCCTCAATGAGGGAGTGTGGCCTAATTTAACAAATGTCCCACTTTTCCACCCTGAAAACTTGGTAGGTATGCAACAGACAATGGTGCAGCAGCTGCAGGTTATCCCATCATGGCCGCTCCCATGAACCACTAGAGTTGTTGACTGGTTGGCCCCTTAAAAAAGGAATGCTCTGTAACTGGGCTACAGAAAAAGAAAACTACTAGTATTTGACTGATGTTAAAGTGGACCCACACTCTCTGTACCCAAGGGAGTCCTGGTTCACAGGAGCACTAAACTAACCTATCCCATCATGCAATCAGTGAGCCCTACATTAGACACCTTTTCGTGGAAGAGCTCTGACATGGAGCAGCAGAGCTGCATCTGATAGGAGGCAGAAAAACAGCCGCACGGCCATGTGGCAGCCGCACCTCCTGCAATGGGGGAGACTTCATTACAGCATGCAGCTATTTCCTTTTCCCCATCATATAGCGTACATCATTGAGCTTTCTTTGTATGGTGTATGGCCCCTCCCATGCAGCCTGCAGCTTGTTCTGCAGCATAGAGACCAATACCCATACTTTCTGGCTTACCTCATACACCCTCTCCCGGGCAGTACGGTCATACCACTGTTTTTGGGAGGCTTGGACCTGGGTAAGATTCTCTCGCACCAGTCCCACTATGGTGTCCATTTTCTCCCGGAGTTTAAGAAAATATTCCACAACTGAGACTCCTGGACCCATGTTCTGCCCCTCCCAAGCCTCTCTAATGAGATCAAGGGGTCCTCTAATGTGCCACCCATACAAGAGCTCAAAAGGGGAAAATCCGGTAGATGCTTGGGGCACCTCCAGTAAGCAAAGAGCAGGTGAGGCAGATATCTTTCCCAGTCCCCACCTTGAGATTCCACAGACACTTTGAGCATTTGTTTCAAAGTGCCATTGAATCGTTCACATAGGCCATTGGTCTGGGGATGGTAGGGGCTTGCCAAGATATGTGCCACCTGCATTTTCTGACAGAGGCACTGCAACAGACAAGAGACAAACTGCGTGCCATGATCGGTGAGCATCTCACGGGGAAATCCTACTCATGTAAAAATGCTCACTAATGCATCTACCACCTTGTCTGCTCTGATGGAGCTTAGGACTACTGCCTCTGGGTATCGAGTTGCATAGTCAACTACAGTGAGGATGAACCTTTTTCCAGAACTGCTCGGTATGGCTAAAGGCCCAATGTTGTCTACTGCTACCCTCTGGAAAGGCTCTTCAATAATGGGTAAAGGTCTCAAGGGGGCCTTGCTTGTGTCTCCCGTCTTGCCAACTCGCTGGCACACAACAGAGGACCAGCAATAATTGGCAATGTCAGAACCCATGTGTGGCCAGTAGAAGTTGTGGATGAGGCAGGCTTTAGTTTTCTGTACCCCTAAGTGCCCAGCAAGCGGGATCTCATGAGTGATTTGCAACAGATGTTCCCGGTACTTGTGGGGTACTACCACCTGTCGGTCACTCATTTCTGGGTCAGATGGTTCAGAGGGGATAATCTCTCAATCTCTCTGTACAATCTGCCTTGTTCCCAATACACCCTCATCCTCCCATCTCCTTCTGGAGACCTATCCACCAGATCCCTGAGCTCCACCAGACTGGTATCAGTTTTGACAGCCTCAGAGAATTCAGAGCTATCTGTGACAGGCACCAGAGGGAAAACAGGGGGGCCGGGCTCCAACCCTTCAGCAGTGGGTGGGTCCAGTCCATGTTCATTAGTATTTTGAGAAGGCTGTGCCTCGGCAGTGGCGCGCAGCGGCCGATTGGAGGAGTAACGGTGTCCGCTGCGGGTCACCACTGCAGCAGAGGGGTTGCATCACATACATTTGTTATATCCTGATCAACATACTTCTTAGTGAGACCTCGATCAGGCCTCAACTAACTCATAGGGCTCACTAGAGTCATGGCTTGGTACACAGTCAGTTATTTCAGAATTCCTCAAGGCCACCGAGTCCCTCACCAGTTCTTTGGAGGGGTCCTGAGCCACAGGCATGGGCTCATAACGGGCCACCAATCGCCTCAGTGCCCTATAGTACATTGGTTGGGATGTTATCTGTGACCCCAACCTCTCTTATGCCTCGCCCAGCCCCCCAGTCTAGGAAGACACAGGCCGTGGGAACTGAAGGGTTTAAGCCTCCAACCCCCTTGACTGCCATGGTCTGGCCTGGAATCAGATCTTCGGGGCTTATCAGCTCAGGGAGGACCAATGTTACCTCAGTGACCCAGTGGTAACTGTGTTCCTCACGGTGACAGGTTGCAAGTTTTCGGCAAGGTTACCTGTTGTCCTGGAGGCACACAGAACTGAAGAGGCCCCACCATTGACCTTATAGGTGGGGGCTGTTTTCAAGTCATGCTGAGATGACCCACCTGGTTGCAAATATAACATCTCCGGGGGACTACAGCTGATGGCAGGTCTCCTGAAGACCTGGATACCTGGCTCCTTTGGTGGGAAGGGGCAGAGGGTCTAGCGGCTTTTCTCTCTTTCCAGCTGGGGGGAGCAGTCCTGCTGGTCAGAGGGATCCTGTTGGCAGCATAGGAATCTGCAATCTCAGCTGCTTCTGTCGCTGTCTTGGGGGCTCGATCCAAGACAAACTGTCTGACTAACATCTGTCTAAGATGACAAAAGTGTCCATGGACAGTCCTTTGAGCCACTGCTGAAACGCAGCACGCAGATTGAAAACAAGGTCCATGTAGCTGTCAGCAAGGCCTCGCTGCAGGGTCCGGAAACGTTTGCGATAAACCTCAGGGGTGAGACAGTAGCGTTTCACAATGGCTTGTTTTAAAGCATCATAATCTTGCTCTTGATCCTCTGGGAGACTTACAAAAACTTCTAGGGCCTTCCCCCTCAGTCCTGGAGTGAGGTAACTAGCCCACTTCTCTCTGGGCAGGCTATATTGTCCACAAATTTTTTCGAAGGCTTGGAAGAACGAGTCCACAGTCATCTCCTTCCATGGTCGGAAATTTATCTAAAGGGATTTTGTGGGGCCGTTCACCCCCGGACTCCATGAGGCTAGCAGACCCCTGTTACTGCATTTGTAATTTAGCTAGTTCCAGCTGATAGAATGTTCCTCTCATTGGGCCTCTCGCTGGGCCTGGCGCTCCTGGGCCTGGTGCTGCATAATCAGCTGGAGACGTAGCGCTGGGTCATCGGAGCCCAAAAGTCTTAGGCTCATTTCCAAAGACGACATCTGGTCCTCGGGTTGGTATTTTGTAAATGAAATGACAATGTAACATTTTTTTTTATACCATCATAAAATACATTTTTTTTAAAAATTTGGAAAATTTCAAATTCAGCTTTCAAAATTCAAATTTCAACTATAAAAAACAAAATACATAGCAATGGCAGGCCACTGAGCATTATTCTTCATCTGTGGTCCCCAACGAGTTGCGCAGCTCCTGCATCTCGCCCACCAACTGAAGGACCCTGACACTCAGTTGTGCCACTCAGGCACGTGTGGTCCCTGTTAAAAAACGCAAATTAAAATATTGGTATAACCTTGTTGGGGTCATACTGCAGTGCCCCCCCCCCCCCCCGTATGGTCCAAACACCTAAATCTGGACTTCAAAAGCCAGAGGGCCCTCGCCACCACGGCCCAGGTTTTGCATAGTGCCCAATTAGAGAACCTCTGGCCCGCATTCTGCAGGCAAAGAACGGGCATCAGGAGCAAGGGCGAGTGGCACATCTTGCAGTTCCTGCAACCAAATATAAAATAATTACACAAAGCAAAGGTAACCAACTAAAACAAAAACTCCTACAACACATTAAGATTCAAGTTCAACAATCCAAATATAATTCACAAAGGACATAAGTCTAAAAAAAATATAGCAATTATATGGATGTGTGGAAAAATAAATGTTTACATGCTAAGGACTAATTAAGGTCAGCATTAAAATGCATCTATAAGTCATACATGAAATGTATTAATTCAAGTATGCATTGCTATACAATTTATGGCCTCGGCCATGCTGATACATGCAATGCCTTGGTGCTAAAGGCGCGCAGACTCCTCCACATAGCCGCAAAACATGTTCAACAATAGCAATCCGAGCCCGCAAAGGTCTCGTAAGTGGATCGGAAATGAAACGGATTTATAGGGTGGAGATCCATCAGAAATCAGCTCTCTGAATCAGACAGAAACCCATCCTAGCAACGGAAGTTTTCTGAACGAACGGAAAATTTCCGATTTTGTTTGGAAAATGATCCGAACTAATGGAAATGTTCCGATTTGCTTCCGTTCATCAGAAGCGCATTCCCGAACGTTCGTACGAATGAAAAATGGACGAAAAAAAGCAAAAAAATGACAAAGACCCACTAAAACTTTCACAGACAGCTACGGAAGTCCGGACGAATGTGTCTCTGAATCGAGGCTATGGTCTTTGGGAACTGGCCCTAATAGCCAGACACTACATACACACACAGATCTCAAGCTAAGATCTCACCTTATGCAGTTAATATACCCAATCACACGATAAGGTCCTAGGCCCGACTATACAGCAATAAAGTCACCCTCCGATTTACTGATTGTAAAGAAATCTCACACCCCCAGACCGGCACTAGTAGCGATAGGCAAGCACACAGGGCACAAGAGTTAGCACACATACAATGTCCCTCCTGAAATTTAGGGGGTTAGCACACAGAAGACCACTTCATAAGTCTTTAGGATTTAATTCACCCATAAGGGGCAGTGCATGTAAAACAAAGATGTACAATAAAAATAACAGACATACAATATACGGCAAGATGCTTATAAAATAAAAGGGAGGAATAAACAGAAATCCATTAACTTTTGTGAAGATAATGTCCTGCTGTGGGGGGCACACAGAAAGTAATGATAACAGCCTACTTATTAGAAGCAATCCCCTGGCATGTCATGTAATCTGTGCCCATCTCTCTCATATTTAAACTGGTTATTGGGGCGGGCAGCATGCTGGATGCAGCCAACTGTGTGTCAGAGGCGTTCCATTGTAAAAGTTATGCTTTCATTTTCTTTTGAAGAGATATGTGCAGCAAATGTCTCATTCACTGCTTTGTAGTAAGTAGATGTCAATTACCACATAGGGAGGTGTCACCAGGAAGCCTATTTAGCACAGGCATTTAGCACAGGCTTGTAAAATGGCTTGTTCTTCTGTCCTGTCATATGTAAATGGATTCCTGTTGGCACCTCCAGACAAATGTACTAGCATGCTTTTTATTGACAAGGTATGTTTAACAACCAAAGTTGTGGTCATATTTTTATCTGGCCATATATTTTATATATCCTCACAGCGTCCAATGCCTGATTTGGGATTTTTATGGATCTTAACTGTAGGGGCACCCCAAATACAATATTCCCCTGGGGGTAATTGTTAAAGAAGACCCAAAGTAATTTATGACTATGACTACACATTAACCCTTTCGAAAAAAAAATACTGTACATTGGCTGGAGTTAGGCTCTGGAAGAGCTCATCGGAGCCAATAGAAAAACATTAAAATGACAAATGCTGGCGGTAATCAGGCAAAGTAATAATATATCTGATGCGCTCTGTGACTTAAAGTAATTGCCAGCTGATCAGCCGCCAGGCATTGCGCCAAGATGGCGTCCATCATGCCAGAGAGATTTGCTTTGGAACTGTGTCACTGCAGAATTTTTTTTTTAAAGCCTATTAATTTTTGTTTCCAGGTACAATCAGGATAAAATGAATAACCTACCAATAACAGTGTAAGGGAAAATTCATGAATGCGGGACATTTAAGAAGGACTGCCCCTGTCCTGAACCAATGCACCTCTGTCATTCAAAGTCCTTATTCCTTATTTGTCTAAATGTAATTTTTTTTGATTTGATGTAAAAAATACATGGCTCTTATGCTGTATTTTTTGCAGTTGTTTAAAAATTCATTGGCCCCTCGAAAAAGCCTGCAAATTAAAAGGGCGAGACAGGTTGGGAAGTAGAAGGGTTAACATAAACCCATGCTCATGAAATGGGAGCACAACCCCATGAACCTACCTAAAATGAATAATACAAATAAAACAGGAATTTTAAAATGTTGCCACTCGATAAACACATGGGCTGTTCCTGTTACATTGCACACCCTCGAAAAAGCTTGTAGGTTATCAAGGCGAGGCATGTTGGGAAGCTAAATGGTTAACATAAACCCATGCTTATCAAATGGGAGCACAACCTCATGTACCTACCTAAAATGAATAATACAAATAAAACAGGAATTTTAAGATTTTGCCACTTGATAAGCATGAGGGCTGTCCTTGTTACATTCCATGCCCTCGAAAAAGCCTGTAGGTTATCATGGCGAGGTGCGTTGGGAAACTAAAGGATTAACATAAACCCATGCTTATGAAATAGAAACACAACCTCATGGACCTACCTAAAATGAATAATACAAATAAAACAGGAATTTTAAGATTTTGCCACTCGATAAACACAAGCGCCATCCTTGTTACATTCCACACCCTCGAAAAAGCCTCATGGCGAGGCGCGGTGGAAAGCTAAAGCGTTAACATAAACCTATGCTTATGGAATGTGAGAACCACCTTGTGTACCTATCAAAAATGAATAATAAAAATCAAATGGGGAACTCTAAGATTTATTTTTTTAAATAAACGCCTGTCTCAGTTATATTATGCCCTTGAAAAAGCCTGTAAGTTAAAAAGGTGAAAAATAAAAATAAAATGGGAATTTAAAGATTTTGCCACTCAGTAAACACAACGACAGCTGCCATCGTTATATTACACCCCCATGAAAAAGCCTGGAAGTTAAAGGAGCACTATCGCAAAAAATGGCCTAATGATAAAAATCCTAATAAATAGGCTGGATGGCGGGAGGAGAGGTCACTTATACACCCGATATCAAGAAATATCCAGCAGGCTTATTTTATTATTTGAATTAAAGGTAAATGAAATCCGGGGTGACAGGCTCTGTCACCCCTGATAGACTAAACCTATAACCCCTCGATTTTATTCCTACCAGGAAAAGAAAACCACAAGCTTGCAGTTCGAGTGTATAAGTGACCCCTCCTCTCATTAGCGTACATGATTATATGGATTTTAAATATTACACTTACATTTTGCGATAGTGCTCCTTTAACAAGGCGAAATATAAATAAATAAATCCATGCTAATGGTTGTTAGCATGACCTTTGTACCTTATGAAAGAAATTAATAATAAAATAAAACAGGAATATTAGGATTTTGCTACTCAATAAACAAGAGGGCTGTGGAACATCACATGTTCTTGAAAAAGCCTGTAAGTTAACATGGTGAGGCGTGTTGGGATACTAAAGGGTTAAGTAGAACGTGTGCCCAAACTCATGTATCTTTAAAAATGATTAATAAAAATGATAATCCTAAGATGTTGCCACTCAATAAACACCACAAGTGTCCTTGTAACATTATGCCCTTGAAAAAGTTAACAAGGCGAAACGCACTGGAAACTAAAGAGTTAACCTATAACCATGCTTCTGGAATGTGAGCGCAACCTAGTGTCCCTATGAAAAAAATGAATGAGAGCATTCAAATGTGAATTTTAAGATCTTCGTTGCTCAAAAAACACAATGAAGGCTGTCATGGTGATATTACATGTCCTTCAAAAAGCCTGTTAACAGGGCGAAACACATAGGGAAGTTAAAGAGTTAACATAAATCCATGCTTATGAAATGTGAGTACAACCTCTTGTACCTATAAAAAAATGGAATAACAAAAATTAAACAGGAATTTTGCCACTCAATAAACAAGGGCTGTCATCGTTACCACACATGCCCTCGAAAAAGCCTGTAAATTAAACATGGTGAGATGTGTTGGAAAGCTAAAAGGGAAAGTCCACTTTCAATGTAATTTTTTATAGTGTATATTTTTCAAGCCAAAAGGATGTCCTCAAGGTGCTGCTGGTGTTTTTTGGAAACCGTTTTCACTACCTGTTGCTATTGGCAACGTACACCAAGTCTGCACACCAAGATGAGAGAAATGAGGCCTGTACACACAGAACATTGCTGCTATGGCAACTTATGAGGTGAGGGAGCTCGCTCAACCTAACACATGCCCAGCACCCGTGTTCTGTGCAACTATCTGCCATCTGTTGCTATCGGCAACATACACTATGTCTGCACTTACCGTACGTTGCCAATAGTAACAGATTGCACATAATAAATACCCGCTTCCATAAAACATTTGATAACATTTGAAAAAATAAAAAAACACTTGATCAGCTCAGCACCTTTCGGGCATAATTTTGCCACAAAAAAAAAACACTTTCAAAAATTCAGTTCAAAGTGGACTTACCCTGCTAAAGGGATAGGGGGGGATGCGGTCGCTGCTCGCGAATGCGCCGTTGGACTGGGAAAGGAGGTGAGTTTTTGGGCGACCTGGGGGGTTTCACACAGCGGTGCACCCCCGATTGGGGTGCCCCGAGGGGAACGAGTATGCCTGCCCTGTCTCATAGACTCCAGGGTGGGTTTTGGTCCTCTTTAAAGTGGCGGTTCTGCATGCGCCGTAGGACTGGGAAGAGGTGAGTTCATTTAGGTGACCTGAGGGGTTTCACACAGCCAGGGGCGGACTGGCCATAGGGCATAGTGGGACATATGCTGGAGGGTGAGGGACGGCCGCTGCGGCCGGCCTGCCCGTCCCCGCTATACCTGTCGCTGCCTCCGCCGTTCTCATACACACAAACACACACACACACGCATTCATGCTTACCTGCACTTCCTGGCTGTTGCGCACTGGTTGTCAATGGGCGGCGTCCATTGTTTTCAATGGACGCCGGCCATATGGGGCACGCCCACCGACGACCAGCGCGCAACAGCCAGGAAGTGCCTGTAAGCATGAATGTGTGTGTATGTTTGTGTGTATGAGAGCGGCGGAGGCGGCAGCAGGAACAGCAAGGACAGGCAGACCGGCCCGCCGACCATCTGGAACCAACGGTAAGTGCATGGGTGTGTGAGTGGCGGGGGGAGGAGGGAGTGGCTAGATCCCACAGGGACCTATATACCTGTCTTTGTTAATAGTAAGTCTCTCTCTCTCTCTCTCTCTCTCTCTCTCTCTCTCTCTCTCTCTCTCTCTCTCTATATATATATATATATATATATATATATATATATATATAATTAAAGTATGTCTTTATTATTTACAATCATTGTATTTGCTATGTTTGTAGTAATTTTGTATGTGGACATACAAGACTCTGGCCAGTCTAACAATAATTTAAGGTCCACTTTATTTGTACCAAAAAAAAAATATATATATATATATATATATATATATATATATCACATAACATTGTGTGTATATATGTGAATTTTTAAAACTCAATTACCGGTATATGGATGTTACACAGTAAAATATATTTATATTTTTTCTCCTATGTTGTGTTAGAATATTATTACTATCATGAAACGGAAATCAAAATGTGGTTTTAATGTTAATAATTCCTAGCTAACAAAAAAAAAATCCCACATATTGATTAGAGGCAGTCTGGTTCTGGTGGATATATAAGTGGCGAGGAGGGAGTGGGGAATGCCACTCACTGGCTGTGCTGAGGGATGCCCCCATGACTGTATTGAGGGATTTCCCCACTGGCAGTAATAAGGGGATGCCCCCACTGGCTGTACTGAGGGATGCCCCCACTAGCAGTAATGGGAGATGCCCCCTACTGGCTGTACTGAGGGATAACCCCAATGGCAGTGATGGATGATGCGCCATGACTGTATTTAGGGATTTCCCCACTGGCAGTAATGGGGGATGCCCCCACTGGCTGTACTGAGGAATGCTACCACTGCCTTTAATGAGGGATGCCCCTCAATAACTGTAATGTAGGGATGCCAGTCATTGGCTATAAAGAGGGATCCCCCTCATTGTCCTTAATGGAAGATGCTGCAACGCACCTGTGTGGTATGCCCCTCACTCACTGTAATGAGGGATGCTACTTACTGGATGTAATGAGGGATACCGATCACTGCCTGTAATGGGGGATTCTGCACACTGTCTGTAATGGGGGATTTAAGCACACTATTTGGTTCAGAACATTTTCTTTCTTATTTTTGTTCTTTAAACCCTGGGTGCGTGTTATGGAACAAAACGTGACATTAAGATACTATACCGGGCCAGGAACAGTGCAGCAGGGCCAGTGTGCCCCAGAAAGTCCCGGGCCGTTTTTTAGCCCCAGTCCGCCCCTGCACACAGCTGGGCATCACGGGGAGTCACGGGGGCAAGGACCAAAACCCTGGATAGTCAAAATCCTGGGTTTTGGTCCACTTTAAATGTTGTCCCATAGAACAATTAGCAAATGTTGAATGATTTTAGCACATGGTTCATAAAACATTGAGGATGTCCCTCATTTTGATCTGAGAATGCTGGGAATTAGAAGGAGGCGTGTGCTGCAGGGGTTAATGTGCGCCGCAGCATGGGCCCCTTGGCATAAATAGTGAGACAGACATTATCTATATTAGCCTGGCAGGGCGATGCTCTCAGAAGCTTGGCACACGCAGGACAATCCATTTCCAGCTTTATGCTTTATTGCGTTCTGGAGGAACGCGCATTGCGAGAAGGTGCAGCTTTTATTTTATTCTATATTTCCATCTAGTTACGACTTTTTTCAAGCAGACCTAAATTCCTTCTGGCAGGTAGGGTCCAGGTCTGTGATCATACTAAGCCATCTGCTCCTGCTCTCTGGAAGCCTTGAATTAAAGTGGACCAAAACCCACAGCTATCGGCCCCTCGAGTCTATGAGATTCCTGGGCCGATCAAACCCCCCCCCCTGCATCCAAAATCGGGATGCCCCGCTGTGTGAAACCCGCCAGGTCGCCCCATATACTTATCTTGTTTCCCGGTCCAAAGACGCATGCGCGAGCCGCTGCCGCATCCCCGCTGTCCCTCGCCCGCGCCAGGCATTCGTGAAAGTTCCCTGTTAGAGGGAAGCGGAGGATGCGGCCACCAGGGTGCTTGGAGCCTCTGGCCTTAGATGAAGCCTTAGACGACGTGACATCAGTGGCTCCTAGTGCGCTGCTTGGACAAGCGGCCGCGCATGCGCCATAGGACCGGGAAGAGGTGAGTAGGCCTCAGCGATCTGGGGGGTTTCACGCAGGGGATAGGACCAAAACCCAGGATAGTCAAAATCCTGAATTTGGTCCACTTTAAAGTGATCATATACCCAGATAAGAAGTTGATGTCGGCACTTTCTATGCCTAGCCCAGGGCCCCAGAATACCCTGTGTCTCTTTTTTTTTTTTTATGTGCTAAAGCCTTTTTCCAATATTCTTAAAAACACTAACAGGAAGCAGTATGATGTGAAATGGCAGCCATATGGTAATTCATTCAGTTCAAAGGTAACCTGCCATATAATGTCAGTCGAGTTTGTAGTGCTTTCACATTTAGGGCTGACCCCAAAGGCTGAAGCTGTGTTTAAAGTGGTATAGTCAATAGTTTTAACTATACTGGGTTTTGGTCGTCCCCCCCCCCCCCCCCCCCAGGACACCAAACTCAGCTCACCTCTTCCAGGACCCACAGCGCGTCTAAGAGAAGCGCTCTGACGGTCGCATCCTCTGCCTCCCTCTAACAGGGAGCGTGCCCGCGCTGGCCATAAACAAACGCGCCCAGGGTAGTCAAAACCCTGGGTTTAACTGCATGTATCATGGCTGGAAAGCACCGGGGAATATTATGGTTGACCATTCAAACACCATACTGCATCCTGTTAGTGTTTTTATGAATACTGGGCAAAAACTGCAGTAAAAAAGAAGGCGATGATATAAACTTTCTGGGTATAGGACCACTTTAAAGCGGAACAAAACTGTGATTTTCTCTTTACAGGGTTTTGTTCTATACCGATTTGGGATACCCCGCTGTGTGAAACTCCCCAGACCCCCCCCGCCTCAAATCGATGTACAAACTGCCCCTTTCCTGTCCAGCGGCGCCTGCGTTGGCTCTCATCCAATCAAAGCTCACTGCTGAAGTGACGTAATTCTGCGAGCAGCTCTGATTAGTGTGAATGGGCAGCGAGAGTAGCTGCATCCCCTGCCACCCTGCACTTGCGTCCCAGCCTATATACATGGCTGAGGCGGGAGCGTGCACACAGCCAGAGGATGCAGGGATGCGCCCACAACAATCCGAGCGAATTACATCAGTTCAGCGGGTGGCTCTGATTAATGAGAGCCCGTGCAGGTGCCGCTGGACCGGGGAAAGGTGAGTGATTATCAGAGCCTTGGGGGTTTCACACAGTGGGGTATGCCCACAAATCGGGATGCCCCAGGGGGTGGCCAGGTGGATTTTGTTCTGTTTTAAACTGGACCAAAACCCAGGATTTTGACTTTCCTGGGTTTTGGTCCTTTCCCCCGCTGTGTGAAACCCCCCCAGATCGCCCAGAGAAACTCACCTGTTCCCGGTCCTACGGCGCATGCGCAGCCCTCTCGTCCAATCAACGCGCTCAAAGCCGCTGACGTCGCCTAAGTCCAGCAGCTCCGAGTGCACTGGCGGCCGCATCCCCCACTTCCCTCTAACAGGGAGCGTGCCCAAGTCGGCCATTCACAAATGGGTGGTGCAGGCCTGCTAGAGGGATAGCGGGGATGCGGCCGCAGCCCACGCATGCGCCGTTGGAGTGGGAAGAAAGGTGAGTTAACGGGATGACCTGGGGGGGTTTCACACAGCAGGGCATCCCGATTTTGGATGGGGAATTGATCGGATTCCAGGGCCGATTGAGCTGGGTTTTGAGCCACTTTAAGGAGATACTAAGCAGACAGGGATTACAGGGAAGCAGCAGCTCAGCCATCCCCTAAGTAGTGTTGCCCACCAGGTATTCTCCCTACTCTCCCTATTGGCAGCCTGCCCCTGGGTACAAACCCATGTATGACTGGAATGGAGGGCAAGTGGTGCAATTTGGGTCTCTGCTGCTGAGTTCTATTTCCACATCCTCATGTTTTGTTCCTGCAGGAGATGCTGAAGGATGAAGTGCGCACACTCACCTACAGGAACTCCATGTACCACAACAAGCACGTGTTTAAGGACAAAGTGGTTCTGGATGTTGGCAGCGGTACCGGAATCCTCTCTATGTTTGCAGCAAAGGCCGGGGCCAAAAAGGTGTACGGGGTAAGTACTATTTCACTTTCTATTGTACCAGTGTCATCATGTATAAAATGAGCTCACAACAACCAATCAGGTCACAGAGGAATCAGCTGCCAGCAGGGACATGGTGTTCTCTAAGGCCCTTATTTAACAAGGGATAGCGCCAGGTAGCGAATGGTGAGCGAACGGTAATGACGGTCACCGCCACGAGAACGCCGGCTCCCCTCCGCAATCACACATTTATCAAGCCGATCCTGCTTAGCGACTGACAGAGCGCCAGATAGCGAATCATTCATCATTATTCCAGCCTCACCCCACAGCGCCAGCGAGCGACCTTGAACAGCGACAGGTATGACCTCTCGCTACCTGGCGCTCTCCAATGCATTTCAATGGAGCAATCTTTAAATATTCATAATAAATTGCTATTAATGTTTTTTTTTTTTTTTTTTTAAATGTCAAAAATTCTGTGACCACTTCTGCAATGTTAGATATTTTTTTTATGGTTATAAAAAAAAAAAAAATTTGTGCAGAATTGATATTACAGGTCTGATATTAATGTATTCATATTACAAAATGTTTTGAAAAACTTGTATTTTTTTTTTCAAAAAAATATGGTTGTTTGGGGGTTAAAAAACTACTTTTAACCCATCGCCGCCAGCGCTCTGGGGTTTAAACAAGCATTTCACAGCGCGAAAATTTTTTGGGCGTGATTTGTTAATGAATATGCTGGGAGCCGTTCGCTATGGCCATTCGCTGTCATGCGCTCCCATACAGAGCGGAACCTGTCAAACAGCGACTCCTAACCCCGTATTCAACATTACCGCACACCGACTGAGTCGCTGTCAACAACCGAACAACGGCCAAGCACAGCGAATACTAGCGTGCGCGGTGAAAATAACGCTACTGTCGCTCATCTGTCGCTACCTGGCGCTATTAATGAATCGGCCTCTAAAAGTCTGGCCGTCCCAGTCCCTGGGGCATCCCCCCCCAGTTAGGTGTAAACCTGGTCAGAATGTAAGTGCTTGGTGCAGGGGACTCATAATCCATATAGACATTAGTGGTGTAACAGGAACAGTGTCTACTGGAACATGAATGCAGTAATAGAATGTCACCTTACATGGTGGATAGAACACAGACAGGAACAGAACTAGCAGTCATAGAGATTACAGCTCGATATACAAGAAATAACAACACAGCAGTAACAGGCTGATTCATCATTAGCGGCAGGTAGCGACAGATGAGCGTCTGTAGCAGGCATTTTCAGAGTGCCCGCTAGTAGTCGCTGTGCTCAGCCGTGGGTCGCTACTTTATAGCGACTCAGTCGCTGTTCAGTAATGTTGAATACATTGTGAGGAGTCGCTATTTGACCAGTACAGCGCTGTATGGGAGCGCATGTTAGCGACTGCTCATAGCGACCGACTCACACCACATTCAGCAACAAAACAGCCTCACAAATCTCTGGCGCTAAAAAATACTTGCTTGTAGCCCATAGTGCAGGAGGCGGTGTGTTTAAAGTCTGTTTTCAAGCATCTATCCACTAGTAACAAAGCGAAAACATATGGAATTACATTGTAACAACATTGTAACATGAACACTTTAATGGCAGACCTGTAATGTCATTTAAAAAATTTAAAAAATTGGAAAAAACTGCTTTTTCAATGCCAGAAGAGGTCACAGAATTATTTGTGATTTTTGGGGAAAAAAGACAAAAAAAACCCTGTTTAAAGTGAAGAAAAGGTTCGTCCATTGAAATGTATGGGGGAGCAACAGGTAGCGAGAGGTCATACCTGGCGCTGTGCAAGGTCGAATGCTGGTGCTGTGCGCAGAGGCTTTGAAAATGATGAATCAGACGCTACATGCCGCTATCCCAGTCGCTAAACAGATTCTGCTTGATAAATGTGTAATTGCGTGCCGTGTCCGGCGTTTACCAGTCACTACCTGTCGCTACCTCTCGTTAACCAGCCGCTACCTGACGCTATCCTTTCTTAAATAACCCCCTAAATTACATAGAAAACTCTCCAGTTGCACATTGGTCACAGCGCCATCTAGTGTCACTGTGATTGGCCCGGGAACCCTGAGGGGTTTCATACAGCTGGGCACCCCCGATCGGGGTGTCCCAGGGGCAAGGACAAAAACCCAGGATAGTCAAAATCCTGGGTTTTGGTTCACTTAAAAATCCAGTTCCAGAGAACAATTAGCAAATGTTGAATGATTTTAGCACATGGTCCATAACACATGAAACTCGCGGGCAATTCCCGGGCCGATCGATTACCTCCCCCCGCGGCATTGAAAATCAGGATGCCCTGCTGTGTGAAACCCGCCAGGTCGCCCCATACACGGGGAGGCGGATTCATTAATAGTGCCAGGTAGCGACAGTTGAGCGACTGTAGCGGCATTTTCAGAGCGCCCGCTAGTAGTCGCTGTGCTTGGCCGTTGTTCGGTAGTTGATAGCGACTCAGTCGGTTTGCCGTAATGTTGAATATTGGGTGAGGAGTCGCTATTTGACAGGTTCCAGGTTTGACAGCGAATGGCCATAGCGAACGGCTCCCAGCATATTCATTAACAAATCACGCTCAAAAAATTCTTGCGCTGTGAAATGCATGTTTAAACCCCAGAGCGCTGGCGGCGATGGGTTAAAAGTAGTTTTTTAACCCCCAAACAACCATATTTTTAGGAAAAAAAAATATATTTTTTCAAAACATATTGTAATGTGAATACATTAATATCAGACCTGTAATATCAATTCTGCACAATTTTTTTTTTTTTTTTAACCTTAAAAAAAAAAACTAACATTGCAGAAGTGGTCACAGAATTTTTGACATTTAAAAAAAAAAAAAAAAAATAATAGCAATTAAGAATATTTAAAGATTGTTCCATTGAAATGCATTGGAGAGCGCCAGGTAGCGAGAGGTCATACCTGTCGCTGTTCAAGGTCGCTCGCTGGCGCTGTGGGGTGAGGCTGGAATAATGATGAATGATTCGCTATCTGGCGCTATCTCAGTCGCTAAGCAGGATCGGCTTCATAAATGTGTGATTGCGGAGGGGAGCCGGCGTACTCGTGGCGGTGACCGTCATTACCGTTCGCTCACCATTCGCTACCTGGCGCTATCCCTTGTTAAATAAGGGCCTAACCTACTTACCTTGCTTCCCGGTCCATTGGCACATGTACAAGCCCCAGCCGCATCCCCACTATCCCTCTAGCAGGGCACGTGCCCATGGCAGGCATTTGTGAATGGTCCCTGTTAGAGGGTAGCGGGGGATGTGGCCGCCATTGCACTGATTGGACTAGAGGCTTCGCATGCACCATAGAACCTGGGTCAGATCAGGCGACCTGGGGGGTTTCACACAGCGGAACGTCCCCGATCTATTTAAAGGGTTGAAGGGTCTCCAAACCCAATACGAATAAAATAAGCAGAAACGAACCTTCTTTCCTGAGCAGCACGGCCTGGCTGGTCCCCCACCGGGTATAGAGGGGCTCCTGGTGCCCCTTACATCAGTCACTATTCCTGTGCACAGCGCCATCTATTCATTGCAATGACAGTGAGCGTTATTAATGCCTGCTTTGTTTCTGGTTTACAGTCCGCTTAAAGTAGTGATGTTTGTTTTTTTATCCTCTTTTTTTTTTTTTAGATTGAATGTTCCAGTGTCTCAGATTATTCAGAGAAAATCATCAAAGCCAACCACCTGGACAACAGTAAGGCACCACCAAAATTGTGTGATGTTACCCACTAATGACAAAGCTATTCTATGATTACAATGACCTCACTTTGTGGTTTAATGAGGGTACATTTGGTGTAAGCTGTGCACACACACACCTACACACACACCTACACCTACACACACACACACCTACACACACACCCCCACACACCCCCACACCTACACCTACACACACACACACACACCTACACACACACCCCTACACACACACACACACACACACACACACACCTACACACACACACCTACACACACACACCTACACACACACACACACCTACACACACACCCCTACACACACACACCTACACACACACACACACACACACACCCCTACACACACACCCCCCCACACACACACACACACACACCTACACACACACCCCTACACACACACACACACACCTACACACACACCCCCACACACACACACACACCCCTACACACACACACACACCCCTACACACACACCCCTACACACACACACACACACCTACACACACACCCCCACACACACACACACCTACACACACACCCCTACACACACACACACACACCTACACACACACCCCCACACACACACACACCTACACACACACCCCCCCCACACACACACACCCCTACACACACACACACACCCCCACACACCCCCACACCTACACCTACACACACACACACACACCTACACACACACCCCTACACACACACACACACACACACACACACCTACACACACACACACACACCTACACACACACACACCCCTACACACACACCTACACACACACACACACACACACACACACCCCTACACACACACCCCCACACACACACACCTACACACACACACCCCTACACACACACACACACCTACACACACACCCCTACACACACACACCTACACACACACACACCTACACACACACCCCCACACACACACACACCTACACACACACCCCCCCCCACACACACACACCCCTACACACACACACACACACACACCCCTACACACACACACCCACACACACACACCTACACACACACACCTACACACACACACACCTACACACACACACCCCCACACACACACACACACACCTACACACACACACCCCTACACACACACACACACACACCTACACACACACACACACACCCCTACACACACACACCCACACACACACACACCTACACACACACACACCTACACACACACCCCCACACACACACACACCTACACACACACACCCCTACACACACACACACACCTACACACACACACCTACACACCCCCCCCCACACACACACACACACACCTACACACACACCCCTACACACACACCCCTACACACACACACACACACACCTACACACACACCCCTACACACACACACACCTACACACACACACACACACCTACACACACACCTACACCTACACACACACACACACACACACACACACACCCCTACACACACACACCCCTACACACACACACCCCCACACACACACACACCCCTACACACACACCCCCACACACACACACACCTACACACACACACACCCCTACACACACACCCCTACACACACACACACACACACCCCTACACACACACACACACACACACACACACACACACACACACACCTACACACACACCTACACCTACACACACACACACCTACACACACACCCCTACACACACACACACACACACACACACACACACACACACACCTACACACACACCTACACACACACCTACACCTACACACACGCACCCCTATACACACACACAGCTACGCACACACCCCTACACACACACACACACCTACACACACACACACACACATAAACACTTCATTAATCAAATAAGATAAGGGTGTGCTCTCTTAAACACAGCTAATTACTCACAAGAGTGAAACCTGGGGTCAAAAACCACCAGGATACACTCACAAATAGGAGCACTGCCAAAGCAATATTTGAAAAAAGTTTTTATTATCTACACATCAAAAGACAAAACATTTAAAACCAACAATAAAGACACCTAAAAACGTCACCCCTCAAGTAGTCCTATAATAACAGATTAAACATGTGTAATATATACATATATTTATAGTCCATCCTCACAACAGTATTGCATCCATCCAATGCTGCTCCAAGAAATACATATACACTGACAAAGCCCTATGTTCCGGCACAAAAAAATATTTTATCCAAACTAACTAATGAAAACAGTTCTACTATCAACACAAAAACATGCTATGTGAACCTAAACACTCAGAGAAAAAGAATAATAATTATTTCATAAATATCTGATTAACTACAAAACCTTGGTGGAAATATCTAAAGCAATATAAATAAAATGCATTGTGCAAAACATCAGAAAATCATCTTTTTAAGAAAATTCATACAGCAAGCTCATTTAACTGACAAAATATGTCTAATAGTGATGTGCAAAATTCTCACCCAGGCAAGAAGCGGTTGTTATATACCGCGAAGCGCAGGTGGAAGTAAACCCTCCCCCTCTTGTCCTGTCTGTCCTCATCATTATTATCTGCTGCACTGGCAATATAGCTGAGTATCTTTTATATGTACATATTGATATATATGTTGTTTATTTTAGTGTCTCATTTGTTTCAATTGTCTATTTGCAATTTTTTTCCACTTTAAGGACAGAAAAAATAGCAGTGATTCATTCTGGGGGACTCTCTCATGCAGGGGTCCCCATCCTGTCGCTTGGGGACCCCTGTTGTGATCCTCTGCTAGACCAGAGGACTTGTGGAGGACTTGCACGCTATTTAGGCTGGGGAGGTACAAGTCACCTGAGCTGGTTATTGTCAGTGCTGTACATGGGTGTTAAAAAGGAAGGAAACCCAGGATTTATACTCATCACATGATTTGCCCCTCTTCTTGAATCCCCGCTTTTTTCTCCCCCACGGTGCATGCGGGGCGCCAAGCCAAGCTTGCGTTTCATTCAGATCTGGATGGAGCACACCTCCAGCCACATGCCCGCTCACCTCTAACTGAAGGCTTGCTCTCAGCAGCCATTCAGAAATGACTGACGTGGGTATATGCCCCAACTTAAGGTATAGCGGGGATACAGCCGCGTCCCAGAGACGCAGTGTAGGATTGCCAGCGAGGTGAGTGTTCCGGGCGATCCCTGGGGCTTCCAAAATAAAGAGGGAGTCCATTGGCTCCAGAGTCTTATAGACTCTAGAGAAGTGGTTGCTCCTCTTTATAAGATTTCTGGGCTGATCGATTCCCTCCCCTGGGGGGCATCCAAAATCGGGATGCCCCGCTGTGTGAAACTCCCCCGGGTGCCCCATCCACTTACTTTGTTTCTCGGTCCAACGGCGCATTTGCGAGCCATAGCTGCATCCCCGCTATCCCTCTAGCAGCGAGCTCCAGGCATTTGTGTATGGCCAACACGGGCACGCTCCCTGTTAGAGGGAAGCGGGAAATGCGTCCGCCAACGCGCTCGGAGCCGCTGGCCTTAGCACGCTGATTTGGCGAGTGGGCGCGCATGTGCCTTAGGACCGGTAAGAGATGAGTTAACTTCGACAATCTGGGGGGTTTCACGCAGGGGAAAGGACCAAAACCCAGGATAATCAAAATTCTGGCAGACAAGTATGATGGCTTACCTGTCTCTGCTTTCAGAATTCAATTCAGTTTTGACTCAGTTAGCCAGTTAACCTCTTTGGGTTTGGGGTATTCCCTTGCTTGGGGTAAGAGGGATTCACATACACACAGGATGGCTAACAGGCTGATTCATCACTAACGCCAGGTAGCGACAGATGAGCGTCTGTAGCAGGCATTTTCAGAGCGCCCACTAGTAGTCGCTGTGCTCAGCCGTGGGTCGCTACTTCATAGCGACTCAGTCGCTGTTCAATAATGTTGAATACATTGTGAGGAGCCGCTATTTGACCAGTACAGCGCTGTATGGGAGCGCATGTTAGTGACTGCTCATAGCGACCGACTCACACCATATTCAGCAAAAAAACAGCCTCACAAATCTGGCGCTTAAAAATGCTTGTTTGAAGCCCAGAGCGCAGGAGGCGGTGTGTTTAAAGTCTGTTTTCCAGCATCTATCCACTAGTAACAAAGCGAAAACATATGGAATTACATTGTAACATGAACACTTTAATGGCAGACCTGTAATGTCATTTCTGAAGAAATATATAAAAAATGAAAAAATTGTGAAAAAAACTGCTTTTTCAATGCCAGAAGAGGTCACAGAATTTTGATTGTGATTTTTGAAAAAAAAACAAAAAACAAATACCCCGTTTAAAGAGAAGGAAAGGTTCGTCCATTGAAATGTATGGGAGAGCGACAGGTAGCGAGAGGTCATACCTGGTGCTGTGCAAGGCTGAATGCCGGCGCTGTTCGCTGAGGCTGTGAAAATGATGAATCGGACGCTACATGGCGCTATACCAGTCGCTAAACAGATTCTACTTGATAAATGTGTAATTGCTGCCGTGTCCGGCGTTCACCAGTCACTACCTGTTGCTACCTCTCATTAACCAGCCACTATCTGACGCTATCCCTTCTTAAATAAGGGCCTAAGTTTTGATGCTTGCAAGTAATTGAGTGAATTTTTTTTAACCGATATATATGTATACGCTCTAAAAGGGTTTTACAGATGCAGCATCTAAAAGTGATCTCTCCATCACAACAAGGCAATGGAGAGATCACTCACACATTGTAGTCAGGTGTGAAGCTGTTTACATTCGTACAGCAGGGATCTTGGCATCTATATAATGTACTGCTACAGGAAGCAGCCATTGTTACTTTGTAACATCAGCCACATGCCTGTCTATTTACAATTTAACACAGCAGGGAGCTGGGTGGCTTCTTACAATTTAACAGCAGGACTTTTTTTTACGTTGTGCAGCACAGCAGCAGTACATTGTGAGTTGTATTACTCTCAGTGCAGTTGCCCCTGTATGACTCGCATTGAATGAGGCTCCTGAACATTTCTTAGAGGCTGATTCATTACTAACGCCGGGTATTGGCAGATGAGCGTCTGTATAGCGGCGCTTAGAGTGACCGCTAGTAGACGCTATAAGCGGGTACCGGACGCTGTAACATAGCGCCTCAGTCGCTGTAGTAACCTGGCCCGCATTGATGAATGTGATGTATGTGATGTATGTTGGGCGCTTTAACACCAGTACAGCGCTGCAGGGAGCGAAAGGTAGCACCAGCTCAGTGCGACCGACTCTCAGCGCTCCACACCATACTTATCAAAAAAGGAAACACACACAGCATCGGCACTCTAAAGCTGGCCGCTATAGCATAGAGTGTGATTAAAGTCTGTTTTTGAACACATATCCACCAGTAACAAAGCGAAAACACATGGAATGACATTGTTTTAACACTGTGACAATAACACTTTAGTGCCAGACCTGTAATAACAATTCTGCACAAAAATATAAAAAGTCAAAAACGTTTCTAAAAGTGTTTGTTTGCAGCCAGGAGACGTCACACAATGATTGGAGCAAAAAAAAAAAAAAACACTCTGTTTAAAATGGACCAACACCAAGGATTTTGACTATCCTGGGCTTTGGTCCACTTCGGTGGGGCACCCTGATCGGGGGTGCCCCGCTATGTGAAACCCCCCAGAAAGCCCCAAAAACTCACCTCTCCCCGCTCCCACGTGACCGCTGCTGCCAATCCCCGCCGACGGACAAGTGGGAGGCAGCGACGGACAAGAGAGCGCGCCCGCCGCCGCCTCCCGCGCGTCACTCTCACAGGGCGCGCACCCGCGCCGTCCATTCACAAACGGCCGGCGCGGGTGCGCGTCCTGCTAGAGGGACGCGCGTGATGCAGCGGCGGGCGCCGTTGGATCGAGGATCTGGTAGGGATTTAGGGGTTTCTGGGGGGTTTCACACAGCAGTCAGGGGTCTGATCGGTCCGGGAATCTTATAGATTCCCGGGCCGATCACGGGAGGGTGTTGGTCCACTTTAAACACAAGCAAATAAACGGCCATTGAAATGTATGGCAGAGCGACACTGAGTGAAAGGTAATACCTGGCGCTATACGCTGAGCCGCCTGTATTATTACATGCGACGCTACATGGCGCTGTTCGAGTCGCTCACCATAATCACCTTCATAAATGTGGTTTTGTGTTCACCAGACGCTGCCTGCCGCTACGAGGCACTACCTGGCGCTATCCCTTCTTAAATAACCCCCTCGGTAACACAAGCCACATGTCTGTCTATTTACAATTCAACACAGCAGGGAGCTGGGTGGCTTCTTACAATGTAACAGCAGGACTTTTTACATTGTGTAGCACAGCAGCAGTGCGGGTTTTAAAACTCCCATTGCAAGTTGTATTACTCTCAGTGCTGTTGCCCCTGTACGACTCACATTGAATGTGGCTCCTGAACATTTCGTAATGTTGAATGTGGCTGTCATGGTGAGAAAGGTTGTCGGTGCGGCCTTCTTGGATTTCAACCCTATTCACAAACCATTCCTTTAGGTCTCACAAAGCTTTTAGGCTATTGTCTGATCGCGCTAAACTCTACTCACAGCATTTTGCATGCTTTAGTGTACCGGAAGCATTTTAACGATTTTGCCAATTTGGCATACCTACCAACTTTTCAGGGTGGGAAAGAGGGACATTTGTTTATTAGGCCACGCCCCTCATTAAGGGACGGATAGGAGATAGGTTGCAGTTAAAACCATATAAACACCTTAAATGAATCATTTATTGCTGCAGATCTGGTAAGCCTCGAAGAGGGGCAAAGAAGAACAATGAGCAGGGCCAGCGCCAGCTCAGGGCAAACCTGGGCAATTGCCAGGCTCACACTTGGCCATGGTATTATTTTACAGTTGACCCGAACCACCGAATGCTGGGTGCTGTGTGCTGAGTGAGCAACAGGGGAGAAGGTGGCATGGAATAGGGGTGGTGAGAACCAGGTAACAACTGACAGCAGTGATGGAGTTTTTAATGGCAGCAGAGCAAGCAGTAATGGCTGAAGAGTGCTTGGTGGCAGTGGAGAATGCAACAAGGACTGGAGGATGATTGGTGGCTATAGGGAAGGCAATAAGGACGGGAGGATGATTGGTGGCTATAGGGAAGGTAATAAGGACTGGAGGATGATTGGTGGCTATAGGGAAGGCAATAAGGACGGGAGGATGATTGGTGGCTATAGGGAAGGCAATAAGGACTGGAGGATGATTGGTGGCTATAGGGAAGGCAATAAGGACGGGAGGATGATTAGTGGCTATAGGGAAGGCAATAAGGACAGAAGGGTGATTGGTGGCTATAGGGAAGGCAACAAGGACTAGAGGCAAAAGAGGGGTGGCAGCCGCTCAGACCATTTTATAACTAACCAGGGAGGTGCACATTAGCAGGGCAATTAGAATACAAAAGTCTTAAAGGGGCCACAGCACTCAAACCAGTTAGCTTGCTGACCAACCTACAATCTGTCTCTAAACTAGGTTAAAAACAATGGTCTGAGCGGCTGCCACCCCTCTTTTGTTTCTTTTGAATTTGTGCAAGCACATGGAGTGTGGGGACTAGGCTGTATTGCAAGGTCTTGACCCTTCCACCCCATGGCTTGCACTTGAGGTTTAGGGCAACCTCAGGTAAGCCTGCTCCCAATTTATCTATTGCATTGTATGTCCCAAATGGGGCTCTTAGAGACTAGAATTAGTACTAGAGTTAGGACTGCACCTCACAGGGGCACCTTGGCGCTGGTGGTGCAGCTTAAGCATACTTCTGCAGATGTGTGTGACCGAGCCCCCTGTTTTTAACCTAGTTTAGAGACAGATTGTAGGTTGGTCAGCAAGCTTACTGGTTTGAGTGCTGTGGCCCCTTTAAGACTTTAACAAGGACTAGAGGACAATTGGTGGCTATAGGGAATGCAATAAGGACGGGAGGATGATTGGTGGCTATAGGGAAGGCAATAAGGGCTGGAGGATGATTGGTGTCTATAGGGAAGGCAATTAGGACTGGAGGACGATTGGTGGCTATAGGGAAGGCAATAAGGACTGGAGGATGATTGGTGGCTATAGGGAAGGCAATAAGGACAGGAGGATGATTGGTGGCTATAGGGAAGGTAATAAGGGCTGGAGGATGACTGGTGGCTATAGGGAAGGCAATAAGGACTGGAGGATGATTGGTGGCTATAGGGAAGGTAATAAGGACTGGAGGATGATTGGTGGCTATAGGGAAGGCAATAAGGACTGGAGGATGATTGGTGGCTATAGGGAAGGCAATAAGGACTGGAGGATGATTGGTGGCTATAGGGAAGGCAATAAGGACTGGAGGGTGATTGGTGGCTATAGGGAAGGCAATAAGGACTGGAGGATGATTGGTGGCTATAGGGAAGGCAATAAGGACAGGAGGATGATTGGTGGCTATAGGGAAGGCAATAAGGACTGGAGGATGAATGGTGGCTATAGGGAAGGCAATAAGGACTGGAGGGTGATTGGTGGCTATAGGGAAGGCAATAAGGACTGTAGGGTTATCAGCAGCAGGAGATGACCCATTTGTGGCAGTGGAGCTGAAAGGTGACATCATGTGACTCACTACTTTGAGGCCCACTAAGACTCTCCTGCCCAAGGGCCCCCACATACCTGGAGCCGGCCCTGACAACGAGGGGCAGAGGGACACAGACTCAAAATAGAGACAGTCCCTCCAAATCAGGGACATTTGGGGAGGTATGCAATCGCATTGGGAAGAATGAAATAATTTTTCAGAAACGGTGTTGAAGGAGCTAAACCAAGCCCATCACCCCGTAGTCTCCAAAGCTGACACCTCTGATTCTTCTCTGGGGACCTATCAGGGTGCCAGGGTGGCTTCTTGATGGTATTTTTACTGCTTTACCCATGTTTGGATTGATTGAATGAGAAATGTATGAGCGCTGCCACCATTTGGAGAGACCCATGTTAGGCTTCGTATAGGGGGCTAAAGAGACCAAATGACCCTCTACTCAAAGGTAAAGGAAAAGAGGCGCTTTCCTAAAATGGAAAGTATTTACAAAGCACCCAACACACGGACTAATAGATTTACCCATCACTCCTTGCAGTGGGCATGCAAATCATGGCTTTGTGACTGATACAGTCAGGGAACCTAGCACACCAAGCATATCAGTAGAAAAGATCAAGACAACTGGACTTGCTGTTTTATTTTCTTGTAGATATTTCCGTAGGAATACTTTAAAGTGGATAAAAACCCTCTAAACCACCCCCAACCAAGTACCTTGGGCGATGCTGCTTGCTGGTCAGCCGGTGGTTTCCTGTTTCTTTAACAGCTTGAGAACAGCTTATTTTTCCTCCACCGTAGCCACGCCCAGCTGGCAGATCTGAGATTGCCTATTGGCTGTTCTCAAATATGTTGGGCAACGTGACAAGCCCGCTGGCCGCATTCCTGGCTTTTCTCTAAGGCACACTCCCACCACCAGCCATTCATGACTGGGAGCTGGAGCGCACCTTAACTAAAGGGAAACTGGGGGCCTGTCCGCGAAAATGCTATGGGAGCTTGGGGAATGGTGAGTTATGCAGTCAACCCCAAGAGTTGGGGCATCCCAAATCAGGAGGTCCCAGGGATAGCCAATCGGCCAGTCCTGGTGGCTTTAAGACCCCAGAGCCAGTGCTTGTGTGTTTTAATCTGCTTTAAAGTGGACCAAAACCCAGGATAGTCAAAATTCCGGGTTTTGGTCCACTTTAAAGCTCTGATCGGGGATGCCCCGCTGTGTGAAACTCTCTAGGTCCCCTGATCTCACTCACGGCACATGTGCCTTTCTTCCAATCAGCGTGCTTGGATACGCTCTCACCCCTCTGTCTAAGATCTCATCCAATGCAAGCGGATCTGAGCGTGCTGGCGGCTGCATCCCCCGCTACCCTCTAACAGGGAGCATGCCCGCGCCAACCATTCACAAATGCCTGACATGGGCATGCGCTCTGATAAAGGGATAGCGGGGATGTGGTCGCTCCGCGCGTTTTTACCATTGGACCAGGGAAGAAGGTGAGTTTCCGGGCAACCTGGAGGTTTCACACAGACGGGCATCCCAATTCTAAATGCCCCAGCAAAGGGAATTCAGCCCCCCCTGGAATCTTCTAGAGTTCAGGGGCGTGGGTTTCGAGCCACTGTAGGGCAACTGGCTTGCTTTTTTATTCTCTTGATGGTCTTTCAATAGTCATCCAACTGGCTTTCTCAATTGAACTGAGACCAAATCGAGAAAGCCAGTTGGTCTTCGTATTATCGATTATTGATATTTTTTTATTGTGTTATAAATTACTATTCATTATGTTTTTAGTTGCAGCTCTGTGTATGCATCCACAGCCAACTAGTGCCCTCTGCTGGCTTGTGCCTGAATGACGTGGCGGCTCACAATTCCTATTCAACCTGACATAAGCAAAATGGAAAAACTGCAGTATGCAGTATAAAATGCAGCTAGAGAATGAGACCTGTCCTTCCACAAGCCTCAAGCCTCAGAATGGAAGGAGTTGTATATTTTAATTTAAGTCAGCCCTCTAAGCCAAAACTGAGAAGGTACACTTACAGCCCCTACCCAAGGGAATCATGATTTAAAGTGGACCAAAACCCAGGATTTTGACTATCCTGGGTTTTGGTCCTTTCCCCGCTGCACGAAACCCCCCAGATCACCGACCCCAGCTCACCTCTTTCTGGCCCTATGGTGCATGCGCGGCCACTCGTCCATATCAGCACACTCGGAGCCGCTGACGTCACATCGCCTAAGCCTTCGTCTAAGCCAGCGGCTCCAAGCCCGTTGGCAGCTGCATTCCCCGCTTCCCTCTAATAGGGAGTGTGCCCACGCTGGTCACTCACAAATGCCTGGCGCTGGTACGTGCCCTGCTAGAGAGATAGCGGGGATGCGGCCACGGATCACACATGGGCCGTTGGACCGGGAAGCAAGGTATGTGTATCGGGCAACCTGGGGGGTTTCACACAGCAGGGCATCCCTATTTCGGTCCCGATTTTATAAATTCCCGGCCCGATCGCGGTGGGTTTTGGTCCACTTTAAGGTGTCCTACCAGGCCAGGTAATAAGGACCAAAGCCATACCTAGAATCTATAAGACTCTAGGTCTGGTTAAATACCCACCTGCTTTGTGGGATGGATTTCTTCCATTCATCTAGTGTGTGCATGGGCTTGCAGACATAAAAATAAGATAAGACGTGGGACAGGTGGGGGGCCTTTAGGAATGGGGCACTGAGAAATTGCCCAGTTTGCCCTTTAACGCCAAACCCAGCTTGTTCTCCTTCTCCATCACTCTCCTTATTTTTTCCTTGTTCCCTCCATATCTGTCTCTATCTATGTGGTTTCTTTCATCTCTCTTCATCTCTCTTTTTCCCTCTTGCTCCATCCATCTCTCTCACTTGTTCCCCCAATCGCCCCTGTTTTGCCCTTGTTCCCTCCTTATCCCTTTTTTTCTCTTTTTCCCTTCTTACCTCTATTTTGTCATACACCCACTGTCTCCTTTTTTTCATTTTCTCTTTTTCTTTTCTTTTGTATGTGGATGTATGTTTGTGGATGCCACGTTGCCTATGGGATTCGGGAGGCCACACTGCCTATTGGATTGGGATACGGGAGGCCACACTGCCTATATGGGGAATGGGAGGGGGAAATGCCACACTGCCAATACTGGGGAATGGGAGGGGGGATGCCACACTGCCAATACTGGGGAATGGGATGGGGGGAATGCCACACTGCCAATACTGGGGAATGGGATGGGGGGAATGCCACACTGCCTATATGGGGATTGGGATAGGGGAGGCCACACTGCCAACAATGGGGAATGGGATGGGGGAAGGCCACACTGCCTATATGGGGAATGGGAGGGGGGGGCGCCACACTGCCTATATGGGTAATGGGAGGGGGAATGCCACACTGCCTATATGGGGAATGGGAGGGTGAAATGCCACACTGCCAATACTGGGGAATGGGATGGGGGGAATGCCACACTGCCTATATGGGGATTGGGATAGGGGAGGCCACACTGCCAACAATGGGGAATGGGATGGGGGAAGGCCACACTGCCTATATGGGGAATGGGAGGGGGGGCGCCACACTGCCTATATGGGGAATGGGATGGGGGATGCAACACTGCCTATATGGGGATTGGGATAGGGGAGGCCACACTGCCAATAATGGGGAATGGGATGGGGGGGAATGCCACACTGCCTATAGGGATTGGGATGGGGATGCCACTCTGCCTGTAATTGGGGGATCCTGCACCTTGCCTATTATTTGGTTCATCTTGCCCCGCTGTCATTCTAAGTGAGACACTCCTTATAGGAAGCCCCCCTTATACAATTGGTGTCACAGTGATATTCCCAATATAAGTTTTACATTTGTCCCTCAACTGGATATGGGAGCTTACATAGTACGGGGGAAAAAAGACATACCGTATGTCCATCAAGTTCATCCAAGGGTCAGGTTGGCCTCCTTCTGCTTCATATCCAGAGTCTCCAATAGATGAACATAGAACCTGTAAATTGTGCATCTGTGCATCTCTTCATCCTGCGCTGCAGAGCTCACCTATCCATCATACTGATAGCTGGGCCTGCTCATGCCCGCACACTTCCTTACACTCCAGCCCCAGCATTTCTTATTTGATTTATCATCAGGAGCCGTGACCTTGATGTGTTATTGAAAAAGGACACCTCTTGCAGCTAGATGATCTGTTATACTATTCATATTAATGTATTAAATACATCAATCATTCACATAAGTCACTGTTGTGCCCTCCTTCACATCTATACCCAAGTCCCGCGTATGTGTCCAGTAATGCCCTGCATCTTTATGTCTATTAGTGCCCTGCATCTGTGTGTCCAGCCATGCCCTGCATCTGTGTGTCCAGCCATGACCTGCACCTGTGTGTCCAGCCATGCCCTGCATCTGTGTGTCCAGCCATGCCCTGCATCTGTGTGTCCAGCCATGCCCTGCATCTGTGTGTCCAGCCATGCCCTGCACCTGTGTGTCCAGCCATGCCCTGCATCTGTGTGTCCAGCCATGCCCTGCATCTGTGTGTCCAGCCATGCCCTGCATCTGTGTGTCCAGCCATGCCCTGCACCTGTGTGTCCAGCCATGCCCTGCACCTGTGTCCAGCCATGCCCTGCACCTGTGTGTCCAGCCATGCCCTGCACCTGTGTGTCCAGCCATGTCCTGCATCTGTGTGTCCAGCCATGCCCTGCACCTGTGTGTCCAGCCATGCCCTGCATCTGTGTGTCCAGCCATGACCTGCACCTGTGTGTCCAGCCATGCCCTGCATCTGTGTGTCCAGCCATGCCCTGCATCTGTGTGTCCAGCCATGCCCTGCACCTGTGTGTCCAGCCATGCCCTGCATCTGTGTGTCCAGCCATGCCCTGCATCTGTGTGTGTGGGGCATCCCTGATCGGGGTGCCCCGTGGGAAAGGATCAAAACCCAGAATAGTCAAAATCCTGGGTATTGGTCCACTTTAAACAGCACCTGAGGCTAAAACTTTTTCCTATTCTTGTTCAGTTTGTTTGTACTTATTTCTGTTCTAACAGCACAAAGCTGATCAATGCAAGTGGCTGTGAGAGACAGACACGGAAAGCCCCGCAGAGAACCAAACAATATACCGCGGTGTTAGCCTCCAATGTCATTATTTGTCAGGAAATGAAACAGGAACCATTGATGCTGCAGATAATACATATAACAGTGAGAGATTTTCATTTTTATTTTATGTTTATCTGCTGAGAGCAGGTAGTACGTCATTATTCTCTTCCTAAATCAGTGTTACAGAGGATCCAAAGTTTCTGCATAGAGGGCCTAGGTCTGAGCCACCCTAAATAACCCCACTCCTGCTGCTGGTAAACCCCACAATTAAGACAGACATACCTTTTTGTGTGGCAACAGCTGCACACAAGCTCAGAAGCCAGGTTCTCATTTTGGACAGAGCTGAACCCACGGGGGAAAACCTTTGACAGTGTATTTTATTTGTTATTAGCTCTTAGCTTATATTACACTAAATGACATTTGCCACCCAATGGATTTGTGCCCTGGGTGTCCCCTTCCAAACTTGCTCAGTTTATTCCAGTTCTTGTTTACCCAGCTTTTATCCTAACTGTTCACCTTTTGACCTAAGTTCTATTTCATCTATTGCATTTCTCTGCTGCCATATTGTGTCCTTTTGGCAAACTTCATTAACTAACTGATTCCAATCTAAATCCTATCACTCCCAGTAGGGCCAGCTCCAGGTTTATGCAGGCCCTTGGCAATAGAGCCTAATGGTCCCCTTGTGGTGTAGTATGATACTCCATACATGGTGATAAATTTGCATGTATAGTGAATACTGCCAAAGAATAGAATGACAATAGAAGGAATGACAAAGTATAGAAGGAACGACGGAAAGAGAAATAAAGAACAAAAAAACTAGAAGGGAATGACTGTAAAGAAAGAAAACAAGAAAGAAAAAGAAAGGAAATTCCAAAAAAAGAAAATAGATGGAAAGAAATAAAGAAAGTACAAAAGCATAGAATAAATGATAGAAGCAAAGAAAGAATAAAAGAAGTTACAGAAAAAAAGGTCGGACAGAGAGAGAAAAGGAATGGGAGGAAAAAAGAAGAGATGGTAGGTAGGAAAGAAAGAAATAATAGAAGGACTGTGTATTTCAGTGTGCTATTCTTTCATTTATTGTAAGTTAGTTGTTTTACCCTGTTTGTACTTTCACATTGTGCAGCGCCATGGAAAATTATGACCCTTTATAATTAAACATTATTATTAGTGCCAGACGCTGTGTGATTAAAGTGATTTTTTGAACGCATATCCACCAGTAACAAAGTGAAAACACATGGAATGACACTATTTTACATTCACACCTTAGTGGCGGACCTGTAATGACAATTCTACATAAAAATAAAAAAATAAAAACTTTTCGAAAACTACTTTTTCGAGGCCATGAGATGTAACACAATTATTTGAGAATAAAAAAAAAAAACAAAATTGGAATCAGGAAAGGGATTTGAAGGAACGTCCATTGAAATGTATGGGAGAGCGAACGGTAGCGACAGGTCTTACCTGGCGCTCTGGACGCTAGAGCGCCGGCGCTCTACGCTGAGCCGCCTGTAATGATGAATCATACGCTACATGGCGCTGTTCCAGCCGCTCACCAGATTCGCTTTGATAAATGTGGTATAGCGTACAGCGCCCAGCGTACCCCAGACGCTACCTGCCGCTACGAGTCACTAGCTGGCGCTAGACCTTGATGAATAAACTCCAAAGTCTTTTCCAATAGTCAATCCGCCCCTGGCTGCTAGTCCGGGGAGGCCGATTCATTAATAGCGCCAGGTAGCGCCAGATGAGCGACTGTAGCGTGATTTTTTCAGCGCCAGCCAGTATTCGCTGTGCTTGGCCGGCATTAGCTTGATGACAGCGACTCAGTCGGTGTGCGGTAATGTTGAATACGGGCTGGGGGGTCGCTGTTTCACAGGTCCAGCGTTGTATGTGAGCGCCTGACAACGAATGGCCAGAGCGAACGGCTAGCTTCATATTCATCAACAAATCACGCTCCGAATGTGCTGTCGCTGTCCATTCCTTGTTTAAACCCCAGAGCGCTGGCGGCAATGTGTATTAACTAGTTTTTAACCCCTAAACAACCATATTTTTTGAATGTAACATTATACATGTTTTTAGAATCATTTTGTAATATGAATACATTAATCTCAGACCTGTTAGATCAATTCTGCACATATTTTTTTTATTTTTTTTTTTTACTTAAAAATAAATCCTAACATTGCAGAAGTGGTCTCCGATTTTTTGACATTAAAAAAAAAAAAAAAAAAATTAATACCAAATAATTATGAATAATTATAGATTGCTCCATTGAAAAGCATTGGACATCGCCAGGGAGCGACAGCTCATACCTGGCGCTGTGAGGGAATTTGCAGCGGCGCTGTTCGGTCCAGGCGGCTTCATGATGAATGCCGCGCTAGCCGTCGCTCTCGCCGGCGCTAGCCTCATTTTGCTTGATAAATGTGTCATTGTGACCGCCGCCGGGCATACTTGAGTCGGTAGTCGCCGTTAGCTGCCGCTACCTGGCGCTCGTCAGACACTACCTGGCGCTATCGCTTGATGAATAAGGGCCTAAGTCTGGTTACTGCACGGTCCTGCGTCTTGCATAGGCATAAGGGCCACCGGGGGTAGAGGTAATGAGGTAAGGTGCAGCGGTCCCCAGCACCTGGGTATGCCCAGTGCTGACACCTGCCTTGACTCCATCTAATTAATTAGTATTGACTATAGAAGGGTCCTAACCTTTCCCAGCTTCTTTAGTCTCTCTCTGTTACCAACTGTCACACTACACAGTTCCTATAAGGCTTTGAAATGTACTGGTTGGGAAGTGTAATTTCCTTTTCTGTGTAGTGTGATCTATCCTTTATTGTCTTTTGTTATTACTTTCCCGATTACTAAACAGCCTCCTGCCATTATCGCACTGTGAGAAGCCATCAAGGCTGCCGGATCTGCTGCAAGCGCCGAACTGTGCTCGCGTTTTCATCAGACAATATTAACCTGGCAAATTTCCACATACGAAGTACACTAAATACAGAAAATATGTTTCTCACATCAACAACACAAAGGAGAAAATGAAATGTTTGCAGCACAGCCCCTAAAAATACTGCCTGGGGACTCTATACCTGAAGCTGGCCATTCCCAAAAACCTTGTTCTACCTGCAAGAAGATGCATGCGCACCCAATCGGGGGTGCCCCGCTGTGTGAAACCCCCCAGAAACCCTGAAAAACTCACCTCTCCCCGCTCCCACGTGACCGCTGCAGCCAATCCCCGCCGACGGACAAGCGGGAGGCAGCGACGGACAAGAGAGCATGCCCGCCGCCGCCTCCCGCGCGTCACTCCTACAGGGCACGCGCCCGCACCGGCCATTCACAAACGGCCGGCGCGGGTGCGCGTCCTGCTAGAGGGACGCGCGGGAGGCGGCGGCGGGCACTGCTGGATCGTGGATAAGGTAGGGATTAAGGGGTTTCTGGGGGGTTTCACACAGCGGGGTGCCCCGCAGTCAGGGGCCTGATCGGTCCAAGAATCTTATAAATTCCTGGGCCGATCATGGGAGGGTGTTGGTCCACTTTAAGAGAATTTCTACTAAGCACCTTTAGACCCTGTGCTGGGGGCTTCCAAAAGGTTTAGGACCCGCATACAACTTTTTTCTATTATGTTTCATATGTAGTATTAGGGCCTTATTAATCTTCATTAATAGCGCCAGGTAGTGCCTGTACAGCGGCAGGTAGCGTCAGATGAACGCCGGACACGGCACGCAATTACACATTTATGAAGCCGAATCTGGTGAGTGACTAAAACAACGCCATGTAGCGTATGATTCATCATTATCCCAGGCTCAACGTACAGCGCCGGCGTTCAGCCTTGCAGAGCGCCACCTCTTACCTGTTGCAACCTGGTGCTTTCCCATTGAATTCTATGGACGATCCTTAAATCCCTTTCCTGATCCCAATTTTTTATTTTCCTTAAAAAAAATCTTAAAACCTCTGACATGTATCCTGGGCAAGGAAATTACATTTTTGAAATTTTTGGGATTAATAATATTTTTATACAGAATTGTCCTTACATGTCTGATATTAAAGTGTTCATGTTACAATGTTATAACAATGTAATTCCATATGTTTTCGCTTTGTTACTACTGGATACATGTTCAAAAACAGCCTTTAATCACACAGCCTCTGGCGCTATGGGCTACAATTACATAATTTTGAGCGCCGGCAATGTTTGAGGCTGAATGTGGTGTGAGTCACTCGCACTGAGCTGGCATTACGGTTCGCTCCCCTACAGCGTAGTACTGCGACTCACATATCATATTCGTCAATGCCGGACAGCGACTGAGGCGCTCTGAAACAATGATCCATGGCCGAGCACAGCGACTACTAGCGGTCACTCTGAAATCCGCTCTATGAATCAACCTGTTAGTTGCTGACAGTGATGAGCCGAACATGCCTCTGGGTACTGGTTGGTCAAATTCCTCCAATAATTCCAAATTTTGGTACACCCAGATCCAAATCCCATTGTCTATATGGGACAACGTGGCAGTTTCCCCCCTGGGGCTTCTAATCCGGTACTCCAGACTTAAACCGGACCTTCACCATGATTTATTGAAAAGCCCAAACCCTTATAAAACTATTCCCCAGCATTTAAAATTAATATATTTTATGTTTTTAGTCGCTTACTTATTATTCTTTCCCCCACTGGGCTGCAACTCTGTTCAGGACTTTAGGATACGGGCGCCGCCATCTTGACTCAGAAGCATTACACATAGTGAGGAGAGGAGAGCTGGGGTCAGGAAGAGGTCAGCAATCCCAGAATGCAGAGCGGCACAGTCAGAAGGCACTTTCTGTTTGCCTGCTGCCTGATGTTCCATGAGCCACCATCTTGAAAGTTTAAAGGCTCATAACATGCAGTAGATGCAGATAGGTGTGAGTAATCTGTATGTACAGGGCGTGGGAAACATATAAGATAGGCTCTTATTCAGAATGAAGGTCTGCTTTAAGGGCTGGTATACCCAAGCATCACCTGGTCCTCGTGGCATACCAGCCTTTTTGCCCTTTAGTACTGGGATGGCACCCAGGGTTATCAGCAAGCTCCTTGCCCACATTTGATTTAGTATAACTGACAGTTTTAAAACATTTTAAAAGGGAATTACCTTGTTGAGATGCCCCTCCCTTGCTACTTTAGGGACCCTACAGCCTTATTAGGAATATGGGCCCCGGAGTCCCAGTTAGTTATTCATCTTGTCTAGGCCAAAAACAGACCTAACTTACACCAAGCTAGGTATTCATGAGATGGGGGACTGCAGACCACAGCACAAACTGCACCAACTGGCACCACCTACAAACGGGGTAGATTGCTGTGTTACAGCTTCTGCCCCCCTTTTCATGGATATCAGCATACCAGCGTCTTAACCCCCCAGTGCTGAAATGTAAGCATTGGGCGGATCCGGGGCAGTTCGGACCATGAGTGGTGGTCAGATAGGGACCCCTTGGTGCATGTAACACCTGCGGTCTGCAAGTGAAGTACTTGCAGGCCGTTAGCGCAGCCACTGAATCACCAATTTAAAATAAACAAAAACATTCTACGTTAAAAAAGTGCTCCCGGCCAGCTAGATGCCCTAGGTACAGGCCTAGTGTTGCTTAAATACAGCCCTGCTGCTACCGCCACTGCTTGACGCGCCCTATTCCTTTGGCAAACTTCACCACAGCACTGAAGCCCAGAGAGGGCACCGCTCTGATGGAGGATTAGCATAGCGGTCATTAATGCAGGACATTAAAAATGGGGATGCCCACTTAAAGCTTGGATAAGCAGGCGAAAAGTCATTTGGAAGTTTTGGTCCTGTTTAAAGTCAAAATGATTCAAAAGGAAGTAAAAAAAGTGCAGTGAAAAAGTATTGTTCTGATTCTTCCTAAACAAAATCACCTGGGTGCATCGTTTTTCCAATGAGGTAAGAATAATTGTGTGTTGTTCCTCCGTGTGGCGGCATCACGGATGGCCCACTGTGTGTATCCCCCCAGGTTGCCCCATACACTCACCTCCCTTCCGCTCCCAGGGCGCAGAGCGAGTGTGCTGATTGGCTGAGCCGCGCATTCGTCTAGAGGTGAGCAGTGATGCAGCCACAGAGCAGAGACGTGACGAGGGCTCAGGAGAAGATGAGTGTATCTGGGCATCTGGGGGGTTTATACTATGGGGCATCCCAATTCAGGAAGCCCCAAGGACAGGGTTTTTAAAACTGCAGGGTCTTCAATGTTCCTCTTTAAAAGTTTGGAAACGTCTAAACACCATCACAAAGCAATTTACAGAATTTTTACAAAACGTATATAAACACCCTCTCCTAATGACAATACCGAGGCTTTCCTTGCAGAAATCAATATCCCAATACTTACAGCGGAACTAAAAGAGGCCTTTGACGTGGACGTGACTGACCTGGGGCTTTCAGCTGCTATCAAAACTCTGAAAACTCCTAGGGCACCCGGCCCTGATGGCTTTACAGCCCTGTACTACGAAAAATTGTAATACAGAGATATGCTATCACCAAATCTGGTGACGCTGTTTAACGGCCAGAAAATGTGCTCTACCTTGGGAAGCCCTTTGCTATTTGCCCATGTAACCAATGGTTCCCAAACCTGATAAAGATGTGTCATTAGTTGATCATTTTCACCCTTTTTCACTCTAAAACATAGATATTAAGATTTTAGCGAAAATTCTTGCTTCAAGAATCTCACCAATCATGGGGGACCTGGTACAACGGGACCAGGCAGGGTCTGTTCCCCGGCGGCAGGTCCTGGACAACATAGGTCCTTATTTATGAAGGAATAGCGACAGGTAGCGACTGGTGAGCGGCCGGTAATGACGGTCACCGCCACGAGAACGCCGGCTCCCCACCACAATCACACATTTATCAAGCCAATCCTGCTTAGCGACTGAGATAGCGCCATATAGCGACTCATTCATCATTATTCCAGCCTCAGCCCACAGCGCCAGCGTCCGACCTTGAACTGCGACAGGTATGACCTCTCGCTACCTGGCGCTCTCCAATGCATTTCAATGGAACAATCTTTAAATATTCATAATTAATTGTTATTAATGTTTTTTTTTTTTTTTTTTTTTTTTTAAATGTGAAAAATTCTGTGACCACTTCTGCCATGTTAGATAATTTTTTTAAGGTAAAAAAAAAAAAAAAATTTGTGCAGAATTGATATTACAGGTCTGATATTATTGTATTCATATTACTAAATTCTTTTAATGGTTTTTTTTTTTTTTTTTCAAAAAATATGGTGGTTTGGGGGTTAAAAAACTACTTTTAACACATCGCCGCCAGCGCTCTGGGGTTTAAACATGCATTTCACAGCGCTTGAATTTTTTGAGCGTGATTTTTTGATGAATATGGTGGGAGCCGGTCGCTCTGACCAGTCGCTATCATGCGCACCCATACATCGCGGAACCTGTCAAATAGCGACTCGTCACCCCGTATTCAACATTACTGCACACCGACTCAGTCGTTATCAACAACCGAACAATGGCCAAGCACAGCGACTACTAGCGGGCGCTGTGAAAATACTGCTACTGTCGCTACCTGCCGCTATTAATGAATCGGCCTCCCCGTGATTCACCTTGTGCATATTACGAAGGAGCGAGTATGCATAAGGCTTTCAACTCACTCTCCTGGAATTAGTTGTTCTGCGTGTTGTCGAGGTTTGGGGATTCCTTCCTGACGTGGATCAGGGCCCTCTACAATGGACCATCGGGCCAAGTCTACTAGTCAAGCTATATCTCACTTCCCCTCCCAATGTAACGCGGGACTAGACAGGGGTGCCCTATTGAGTCCCTTCTTTTTATTTTGTACTGGAACCACTGGCCATCGCTATAAGAAATAAAATAAATATTCAGGGTATTGAAGGGGGGGGGGGGGTACAGCACAAAATCAGACAGATGCTTTGTTGCGGCTGCAGAATTAATAGTGTCTCTCCACAGACGCTCAAGTGGCGCTAGTGATAAATTGTCCTCCACGTTTTACTAGCAGTTTTTTTACAGTGACATGTTAGAGTGCTCCTTATCATTATCTCAATGTACCAACAGGAATGTGGAATGTGATTGTACTCGTCTTGAGAATATGTTCCATTATTGCTTAGTGACAAATTGAACATGTTGATGTCGTATTCTGGAAACATGTATTCCTTTCTATAATAATAAAAACATACTAAACCTAAAAGTCTGGAAACAAGAGCACCCTACGGGGTATACAGAAAAGAATAAAAAAATCTTTAGCATAGCCCTTGGGGTGCTGTTTCCAAAGTTTATTCTTACCTCATTGATAATATGATGCACCTCACCTATTAAAATCGCACTTGTGCAGGTAATTTTTTTTTTAGGAAAAATGTGAACAAATATTTGCCATCATATAAGACGCACTATTCTTCCCCAAAAGTGGGGGTAAAAGGACAGTGTGTCAAATGGGGCGAATGTAAAAAAAAAGTGGGAAAAAAAAATGAGCTGACATGAGCCTCACACCATCGGGAGGCACAAGCTCTCTGGTCTGTTTAGCGGGTAGGTGTGGCCTTTGTCCGCGTCCACCTGCTGCACAAACCCGGGTGCTTGTGTCAATGCGCGCCGGCCCAAGAGGCAGTGGTGGTGTCGGCGCTGGAAGCCAGAGCAGGGACAGCAGGCAGGGTACATCTACCCTGCCTGTCTGCCCGCTGCTCCACCATCAGCTGGCCTTCCAATGGCTACGGCGCAGGTGTCGAGGCTCATGTGAGTATACGTTTTTTTTTCTTCTCTCGAGGGGGAATGCCACACTGCCTATATGGGGAATGGGAGGGGGAATGCCACACTGCCTACGGGGAATGGGAGGGGGAATGCCACACTGCCTATATGGGGAATGGGAGGGGGAATGCCACACTGCCTACGGGGAATGCCACACTGCCTATATGGGGAATGGGAGGGGGAATGCCACACTGCCTATATGGGAAATGGGATGGGGGAATGCCACACTGCCTATGGGGAAAGAGATGGGGGAATGCCACACTGCCTATATGGGGAATGGGATGGGGGAATGCCACACTGTCTATATGGGGAATGGGAGGGGGAATGCCACACTGTCTATATGGGGAATGGGATGGGGGGATGCCACACTGCCTATGGGTATGGGAGGGGGAATGCCCCACTGCCTAAATAGGGAATGGGAGGGGGAATGCCACACTGCCTATATGGGGAATGGGAGGGGGGAATGCCGCACTGCCTGTGGGAATGGGAGGGGAGAATGCCACACTGCCTATGAAATGGGGGGGATGTCACACTGCCTATGAAATGGGGGGGGGGGATGTCACACTGCCTATGGAAAATGGGAGGGGGGAATGCCACACTGCCTATATGGGGAATGGGAGGGGGGAATGCCACACTGCCTATATGGGGAATGGGATGGGGGAATGCCACACTGCCTATATGGGGAATGGGATGGGGGAATGCCACACTGCCTATATGGGGAATGGGAGGGGGGGATGCCACACTGCCTATATGGGGAATGGGAGGGGGAATGCCACACTGCCTATATGGGGAATGGGAGGGGGAATGCCACACTGCCTATATGGGGAATGGGAGTGGGATGCCACACTGCCTATATGGGGAATGGGAGGGGGAATGCCACACTGTCTATATGGGGAATGGGATGGGGGGATGCCACACTGCCTATATGGGGAATGGGAGGGGGGAATGCCGCACTGCCTATGGGAAATGGGAGGGGGGAATTCCACACTGCCTATATGGGGAATGGGAGGGGGAATGCCACACTGCCTATATGGGGAATGGGAGGGGGAATGCCACACTGTCTATATGGGGAATGGGATGGGGGGAATGCCACACTGTCTATATGGGGAATGGGATGGGGGGATGCCACACTGCCTATGGGAATGGGAGGGGAGAATGCCACACTGCCTATGAAATGGGGGGGATGTCACACTGCCTATGAAATGGGGGGGATGTCACACTGCCTATATGGGGAATGGGAGGGGGGAATGCCACACTGCCTATGGGAAATGGGAGGGGGGAATGCCACACTGCCTATATGGGGAATGGGAGGGGGAATGCCACACTGCCTATATGGGGAATGGGAGGGGGAATGCCACACTGTCTATATGGGGAATGGGATGGGGGGATGCCACACTGCCTATGGGTATGGGAGGGGGGATGCCACACTGCCTATATGGGGAATGGGAGTGGGATGCCACACTGCCTATATGGGGAATGGGAGGGGGAATGCCACACTGCCTAAATAGGGAATGGGAGGGGGAATGCCACACTGCTTATATGGGGAATGGGAGGGGGGAATGCCGCACTGCCTGTGGGAATGGGAGGGGAGAATGCCACACTGCCTATGAAATGGGGGGGATGTCACACTGCCTATGAAATGGGGGGGATGTCACACTGCCTATGGAAAATGGGAGGGGGGAATGCCACACTGCCTATATGGGGAATGGGAGGGGGGAATGCCACACTGCCTATGGGAAATGGGAGGGGGGAATGCCACACTGCCAATATGGGGAATGGGAGGGGGAATGCCACACTGCCTATATGGGGAATGGGAGGGGGGGAATGCCACACTGCCTATATGGGGAATGGGAGGGGGGAATGCCACACTGCCTATGGGGAATGGGAGGGGGAATACCACACTGCCCATATGGGGAATGGGAGGGGGAATGGCACACTGCCTATATGGAGTATAGAAGGGGGGTAATGGCACACTACCTTTAAGGGGAATAAGATGGGGGAATGGCACACTGCCTATGTGGAGAATGGGAGGGGAGAATGCCACACTGCCTGTAATGGGTGTTTTAGGACATCATTTTGTTTAAAATATTTTTTCTTACTTTCTTACAAATCCTAGGGTTTCATATTGGCAGGTGCGTCTTATAGGGCGAAAAATACAAATTTCTCACAACAGACATCCCAATTTGTGATGCCCCATAAATAGGAAGACCACTGCCCCTCAGGTCTTAAAGACTCAATGGGGGTGGTTTCTCCTCTTCAACTTATTACAGGGGCCAATTATGATCAAAGGCATGTACATGCACAGTGTTCTTCAGAGGCAGTGCTACAATGAAAAATGTCCAACCAGAAACAATTACAAAAAGTCCTCTGTTGCTGTTTTTATGACCGTTCTTAATTTCTCCCTTTCTAATGACCCTGATTCTACCCCCTAATTAGACCCTCTTGAAGGCGGCTAATGGTGTTCTCTGGATGGGTTCACCAGTCTGTACAGCTGCTGCTGGAGTTTATTACCTGCTTTACACTCATTTTAAGCAGACTGGCATGCCTAGAGTTCAGGGAACATGTCAACTTTAAGCTTTTAGGTCCACTTTAAGTAAGCCGTACCAATTTCAGTCCAGTCTCACCGCAATGCGATGGTTGCTGCCAACTAAAAAAAAAATGTTTACCTTTTATGCTTTCTTTTGCAGTGATGGGAAGTTTCCATTGTAGGTGTAAAGTCTTTTAGGTTCAGTAGCCTGATACTTTGCATCAGTTACTATTTCTGTATAACCAGGTCAGGAACACATAAACTGGGAGTCAATAGATATCAGATGTGACATACTTTATCACAATTTCCCTATGGCATTTGCTTTTGTTTTTTAGCCTTCTGGTTGTGAATGTGATAATGTATTGTGTGGTCGATTGAAAAGAGGTGAGTTATTCATAAAAAGGAAAAGATTGGAGCCTTCTCACAGGAGTAGCCATGAGAGAGAAGACTTCATTTAATAAATGGAGTTAGCCATTTGCCCATAGAGTATAATTGGAGTAGTTCTATTACTATTTGGGAACTATGGACTTCAATATAAGTAGAAAAAAATTCTCATGGTAGAAGAAAATCTCCTTTATGAGAATACTGAAGAAGTTATTAGGAAGACAATGAAACTTAATGGTACTTTTTTAATCCTAAGAAAAGTAGAGAACTTTTTACTCCCGTTTACTCTGCAGTAAAAAAGTGCCATTGTCTTTCATTGTCTTCCTATCTGCAACAGTGACATTCTCAGGCTTTTTCTAATTTTTTACTAGCATGAGAATTTTTTTCAACTGAGTATCCCCATAGAGTACAATGGACCCAGAGACAATAATGGAAGGTAGTATCATCTAAACATCAGAAAACTAGCAGCCGGATATCCAAGACTACGACCACTCACGTGTCTCACATGAAGTCTAACATATGTTCCATGTGATTTGAGGTCATTAGCTAGTAGCTCGCTTGGTTCCTGTTCTGTTTTTTCCATCCATACTGAAAAATCTAATATTTAGATCAGGGGTCCCCAACATTTCATACAAAGCCCACCAACAGGTCATGTTTTGTGGGTCTTCGCAAAACTGGCTCACATGTCTCACATGAAGTCTAACACATGTTCCATGTGAGTTGAAGTCATTATCTAGTAGCTCATTTGGTTCCTGGTTTGCTTTTTCCCTCCATACTGAGGAATCTGACTTACATCAGGGGTCCACAGCATTTTAAACAAGGTCCACCAATAGGCCATGTATTGTGGGTCTCCACATAGCTGGCTCTATAGGACTGAATTTTCACTCCGGTGCATCTGTGTGATGATCTGCATAACATGGCCTGTTGGCGGGCCTTGAGGAGATCTAAAGGTCAGTAGTGTATAGAGTGAAAAAACTGAACAGGAACCAAGTGAGGTACTAGATAGTAACACCAACTCACATGGAACATGTGTTAGACTGTGAGACATGTGAGTGGGTGTGGTCTTGGATATCCAACTGCTAGGTGTTTCCTGATGTAGCAGTCTTCAGTGTGCATCTTTATAGCTCTGTGATTATTACTATGATTATTCAAGTGAGGAGATCTCTCAACCTTATGTGGTATGCATTAAAGATCATGTGGTTTTAACTAAAATCTTTCCAAGCAAATGAATCTCTAAAAACATTTTATGGACAGAGCTTCATTTTTAGAAGCGAATATGGAGGAAAAAGTTCTCAGATCTGATTACCACCTCTCCAATGCTTTCTTTCTGTGTCCAGTCATCACAATATTCAGGGGAAAGGTGGAAGAGGTGGAGTTACCAGTAGACAAAGTGGACATTATCATCACGGAATGGATGGGATACTGCCTCTTCTATGAATCTATGCTCAATACTGTCATCTTTGCCCGGGATAAATGGCTGGTAGGTTAATGTCAGCACAAGAGTTTTTTTCTCCCAAGGAACTTGCCTTGCCCAACAGTTGGTCAATGTTTTTGGTACAATGAAATGTGGATTTTAAAAGCCCAAATTGTTTTTCAGTGTGCTATTCAGGCAGGCCTTTTTAAAGCAGACCTAGTAACAACCCCATTGGCCCGCAGATGCACCCTCCTACAATTACCTGCCGTTCATAATTTGTATAATCGTTGTTAGTTTAGCCATTACCTGGGCTGTAGGGCCTATGATGATCAAAGACAGGTACATGCAGAGAGTTCCTCGGAGGTGGTGCTACAATGAAGAAATGTCATGTGTCCAACCAGGAACAATTACAAAAAGTCATCTGTTGCTTTTTTTTCTAAACCCTCTTAATTTCTCCCATTCTAATAACCCTATTTCTACTACCTATATCAACTCTCTATTAGTGATGCCCCCCATGCTCCACATTTTTGTTTTCCATTTTGCCCAAAAGGGAGGCCACAGTAGATCATTATGAGATGTTTTGTGACTTTTTTGTAGGAGCATATTCTATTGTTCATTGTGTATTACTACATCCATTGTCTTACAGAACACCCTATGTGGAATACATTCCTACAATAAAACAGTGTTATTCATCATCTCATTTGTGTTCCTCTGATTATTATAGTCATATCATGTGCTTTAAAGAGGATAAAAACCCAGCGGGAAATACCCATTTGGGATGCTCCGCTATATGTATTCCCCGGGATCACTGAAAAACTTTTTGCACTGAGCCTTGCAGCAAAGGAAAATCTGAATGGAGCAAATGGCACTGCCCACATTCTAAGGCCTGGTGCGGGCACTCACAGGTAAAGGTATGGCGGGAATGCGGGCACAGCACAGAGACGCTCCAGGAAGAAGTTGGACAATCTGGGGGATTTCACACAGCGAGCATCCCATTTTGGAATGTCCCATAAAAAGGACTTATAGACGGGTCTTATAGACTTGATAGTGGTGGATACTCCTCTTTATTACAGGGGCCTATGATAGTAGAGTTCCTCGGGGGCGGTGTTACAAAAAAAACATATATTCAACCAGAAACAATCACAAAAAGACCTCTGTTGCTGTTTTTATAAAGCCTCTCAATATCACCCTATCTAATGATCATGTTGCTACCCCCTAAGTAGACTCTCTTTTTGTATCCCCCTCCCCCCCATTTTTCTAATGGCTCATCAGGTATTCCCCAGTGTGTCATAATGAGCATAATGAGCAATGTCATAATGTCATAATGAGCTCTGTTTATTTAGTAGTCGTCTTGTGCTCATCGTGTGTTATTACACCCATTGTCCTACTGCACACACTATGTGGAGTACACCCCTACAACAAAATAGTGTCATTCAGAGTCTTTGCCCATTATAAACCAATCTTTTCGATTCCAGGGCCAGCCCCCTTGGGTTTAGTTCTGCTTTAAACAAAGTTTGGCAAAATATGGAGGATAGTAGCAGCGTGCAGCGGGTGCTTGTCTGGATTTTATGTGCAGTTCAAATTGTGATGTCTTTGTCAGGTGAATAGATTACGACACCCATTTCCCCACAATTCATCAACAGAAACCTGGAGGGCTGATTTTTCCTGACCGGGCGTCTTTGTACATCGTTGCAATAGAAGATCGGCAATACAAGGACTTCAAGATCCACTGTGAGTACACCCTTCACATTGCTGCAGTGTAACTCTTCTAGCACCGCAAACCCTGAGGGTCATGTCCAGGGGCATAGCCGGGGGGGGGGGGGGGGGCTGGCAGGGGGGCATGTGCCCCGGGTGCAGCAAATCAGGGGGCGCCTAAAGGGGGCCTGAGCACAGGTAGGGGGCGCTGTGACCAAACTGTAATATATGTATATGTGTATATATATATATATATATATATATATATATATATATACTTTAGCTGACCTGCCTGCTTGGTGTAAACCTCTCATTTCTTGTCACCCCTCCCACTTGGTTTTCTCCTTTATCTAACCATCTCCTACTCACTTCCTCCCCCCTCCCACCTAGTAATAAAACCACTTGGAAAAGCAAAATAAACAAATCACAAATAGATCCCCAATTGAGACAGCAAGGTCAATCTTCTGCTTGTGTTACCCCCTCCCTTGGAATGTGGTCAGTTGGTATCATATAGCATAAACAAGATTGGAATACTCTGAGACAGGCTGTGATACCAACACCAGCCCCTGGTGGGAGGGGGAGAGGGAGACCCACTGTTCTGGGGCTATAAGCATGGCTGGCAAGAATGGCCAGAGACACTCTAACACTTACCATTAAGAGTAACACACGCTCCTTTTTAACATCGAATAATTAAGACCAGACCAAGCATAAGACCAAGCGTGTGGGGACTGGCAGACAATTTGAATCAATCGAAACCGCAGCCCAGACCGACTCTTAAGTATAATTTTCACCTTTTCCTATTTTGCATTGCCATTTACCATGTTTTATAGTTAATTCTGTTTTTATGACCTTCCATTATGTTTCTTGTTGTTTTTCTGTTTGTTTAAATAAATTCTAAAAATACAGCAGAGGGTCACTGATGCTCTTAATTAAGGATCTAAAAAGCTCACGCTATTTCTGAAGAGCCTGGCTACCTTACTTGCCTAGGACGCTCGATCGCCCCTGCCTGGAAGTGGTTGTGGGTCGATCGTTACGTTCAATCTGTTTGTATTGTGTGTGGCCTGTATTATAGAGTTGAGCACTGTTTTTATTCTGGTGGCAGCAGTTTACAGCCACGCGTGTTGCCAACTGAACAATTATGGTGACACACGTGGGGTACGATTGGTCGGTTTGATCAGATGAACGATCAATAGGTCTGATCAACCCTGCAATTGTCACAGGCGCCATTTCAACCCTTTCCCCCACGTGCCAGAAAGCCTAGCTACTCCTCTGGTCATGTCAATTGTTTGGTGCAGCCAGTGAGCTTTTTAGAGTTTAGACATGGCAAGAGAAATGTTTTTTTTCTGCCTTTTTTCTCCAAAAATGATCTTTACTGGTGATGGGAATTTTTATAGGTGAGGTCCATAATTTTTCCTTTATTATTCCCTTATTTTTTAAAGTTTGGAAACAACAGCACCCTATGGGCTATGCTAAAGAATTGCCCATTTTTGTTCTGCATACCCGAGGGGGTACTCAGCAAAGGTCAAGGGTGCACCAACAGGTCCGGTCTATTATTTTAATCAAATCATTATTCTTACCTGCTTCAGAACGGGTTACAAGGCCAATGACCTATTTATTTTAGTAAGATTAGTAACTAATCTCCTTCCTGGAGGTACTTGGGTGTAACATTTTGTCACTAGGAGGTACTTGGCTTACAAGGGTTGAAAACCACTGCTATAGGGTGCTGTTGTTTCCATACTTAAAAAAGAATATCCTTAACTCATATGAAAAATGATTAACCTCAACAAAAAAAATGCCCCGTCACTGGTAAAGGTCATTTTCAGGAAAATTGCACTTTTTTGTGTCTAAAAGCTAAAAAGCTCACCGAGATGCAGGTGGTAATCCACACCTCAATGCACACTGCAAGTCACACTGGCTGCACCAAATAATTAGCATGACCCTCATTGAGCTACACCTTCCTGTTGATTTGCTACTATTTCCAAGAAGCAGTGAATTTGTTATAGTTGGTTATGGCATCTGTTCTAGAGGAATGTGATACTGGCAGCTTTATTTATGTAAAATTTCAGCGGGTGCCAGATGAGCGGCTTGCACAAGCCACTATCTGCACCCGCACTTGTCTGTAGTGGGGAGCAAGGCAGTGATATGCCTGCGCTCAGCGCAGTGCACGGTTTACCTAAACTGATCCAGCTGCGACCCCTAGCGCCGGCTGAGAGCGCAGAAAAGAAGCTGCATTTAAAAAAAAACAAAGCGTCCGAGCGACCGCCGTTAGGAGGGGATTCCAGACGACCTGCATCTGCAGAAAACCCTGGTTTTGACCTTTGGGGTGCTGGGGACACATAAAAAATTTAAAAAACACTAGCAGTTGCTTCAGGGATACATAAAAGACAGGACACATTTTGCATGGCCCAAATCAAAAGTTTGCAGCGCAACACAAAAGTTAAAAGAAAACTACATCCAAATACATTTCCAAACAGCCCAGGGAGCCCATGGCACATGCACAAAAGTGACCTAAATAATTATAACCATCCCAGCCCATTGGAATGTATGGGATAAGGCCACACAGTGCAGGGAGAGCGCCTGGTTGTATCTGGCACTGTAGGGAATTCAGCACCGCCACTCATCCCATCGCTGGGGCTGATAGATGGGACACTTCCTGGCACTTTCACAGGCGCTCTGGATTTTTGACTCGATAACTACAACTTTTTGCACTGGGACCTGACACTCATCTGGCACTACGTGGCATTACGGGGCCTGATTTTTTAAGCTGTATCTGCCGGAATATCCGCCATATCTATGCAAATTAGAGTAGTACAAAATACAATTTATATTTTCCAAGTAAACAGCACGTCCTGTTTCACTTATTTCTTACGTCTGGGTTATCCGCCACAAGGTGGCGCAGTGGACTGCAGAAAGACTTGTGACATCTCCCGGCCCTATAAAAAGCCAGGAACCCCCCACAAATTCCCAGTTTCCTTCTGCAGTCTGGACTACGAAGATAGAAGATGGCTCTCTCTCTTGCACAGGTGAGCGAGGCAACCAAGCCTGCAGCCCTGCAAGTCTATCCCATCCGATTCTGGACTCACACTGCCTCCCAGCCTCGGCTGAAAGATCGGGTGAAGGTAGAAGAGCACTAGGGTCAAGTGCTCCAGGAGCGCAGCTCCAAGCTGCAGACCCTATACTACTGTACTACAAAGGGGAGCCGGCCATAGGCTTTATGGTGAGCCTGATCGGGATGCGGAGTTCATGCACTGCCTTCTGAGGGGGTGAGTTATTTGGGGACTATGTCCTCTTCTTTTACTTCTGGGGCTCCCCCTCTCCCCATGGATACTCGCCGCTGCCTTCCCTCGTCTCCCTCTCTTCTCCCCCCTCTCTGACTCTGTTCGGGGGGGGGGAGGGACGGGTGGCAGTGGTGGTGTGTGGTGTTTTCTGAGGTAATTTGGCGATTTTGGTGTGTTTTTTGGTGTTTTTAGCTGCCGCGCAGCTTTGTACTACGCTCCGCGGCTGTGGGCGCTATAACCTGAGGTAATTTTGCTTTGTCATGGCCCCGGCCGGGTCACGTGAGCGCCGTTTTCGCGCTCTTCGAGGGGGTGATGCTGTGGATCACGCTGTTCCCCTGCGGCCCGCCCCTCGAGGTACCTCAGCCGGCGCCATTTTGTACAACCTGCGTGTCTGGTTTTCTTCTTTCCCGGCTGCAGCGCTGCTTTCCCTGGTGTATCGCTTTCCCTAGCGGTCTGTGCCTGAGTGACCCCGCGGTGTCTTTGGTCCGTGAGTCCCCCTTGGGAGGGGGTTTTATTGACCCTGGGATTTTCATGTGCTGCGGGATGCTCATGTGTATTTTTACTTATGTCTTTCAGGCGGGATACCATTGAGTTGTGGTTCTCCCGGCTTACTCCTTCCTCCCCCTCACTCCCCCTTCACAAAATAGACTTCTGGGGGCATCCCGTGGGAAGGCATCTCGGGTGGCTTCTGTCTTAAGTCTTTACCCACTACTGGTCTATTGCGCCTGTGTTAATCACCATATTATTATTATTGTTTATTTATATAGCGCCATCATCTTCCGTAGCGCTTTACAAGGTAGTAATTACAGACAGTGTAGAAACATACGGTACATATACTACTTCAAATGCAGTTTTACAGGTTTGACAGTGGATATTCTGAGTACAAGATACAATAGGGGAGAGAGCCCGGCCCTTGCGAGCTTACAGTCTAAAGGATGAGGGGTGAAGACGAGGGGGAAGGATCACAAACAGTCAGTATTGAGCTTTGTGGCATGTGCCCTTTAGAAGATTGGTTAGGCCAGATTATATGCTTGTCTGAATAAGTGAGTTTTAAGGGCGCCTTTGAAGGTTTTGAGGGTTGTGGAGTGGCGGATTGGGTGCGGGAGGGCATTCCAGAAGATTTAAGTTGCACGTGAGAATTCCTGGAGGCGGGCGTGAGAGGAGGTGACCAGGGTGGAGGACAGGAGAAGGTCAGCAGCAGAGCGGAGGCTGCATCTAGGTTGATATTGTTGGATTAGAGATGAGATGTAGGGAGGGGCCTGGTTGGAGAGAGCTTTGTATGCGAGAGTTAGAGTTTTGTACAGGATTCGCTGTGGAACTGGCAGCCAGTGTAGGGATTGGCAGAGAGGCGCAGAACTGGAGGAGTGAGAGGAGAGATGGATGAGGTGAGCAGCAGAGTTCAGGATAGATTGGAGGGGTGCCAGTCTGTTAGTTGGTAAGCCACAAAGAAGGATGTTGCAGTAATCCAGTCGGGATATGACCAGGGCATGCACTAGCATTTTAGTGGTGTCAGGTGAGAGGAAAGGACGGATGCGGGAGATGTTTTTAAGTTGGAGGCGACAGGAGGTGGCCAGGGAGTGAATATGTGGTTTGAAAGAGAGGGCAGAGTCCAGAATGACTCCCAGGCACCGAACTTGGGGAGTTGCTGTTATTGTGTAATTGTTAACAGAAATAGACATGTTAGAGAGGGGAGGGGAGTTAGAGGGTGGGAAAATGACCAGTTCTGTCTTGTCCATGCTTAGCTTGAGGTAGCGAGATGACATGAATGAAGAAATAGCTGAGAGGCATTTGGGGAGGCGAGATAGGAGAGAGGAGAGATTGGGGCCAGAGAGATATATTTGAAAGTCATCCGCATAGAAGTGGTATTGGAAGCCTAGTGAGTTTATAAGTTTGCCAAGGCCATAGGTGTAGACTGAGAAAAGTAGGGGGCCTAGGACAGAACCTTGTGGAACACCAACAGAAAGAGAACGGGAGGAAGAAACTGTGTTAGAATAGGATACACTGAATGATCTGTCAGAGAGGTAAGAGGTGAGCCAAGAGAGTGCAAGACCTTGAACCCCGAGAGAGGAGCGAATATCAAGAAGCAGAGAGTGGTCAAATCAGTGAAGAGAAACAAGCTTGCTTAGCAGATGAAAGGGCCGTCCTGAGTTCCTGAAGGGCTTGTTTGTAGAATAGAAAGTCATGATTGGCTTTGGTTTTCCTCCATTGCCGTTCAGCAGCTTGAGACAGCTGTTTCAATCTGGTTGTGCGTGCATTTAGCCAGGGTTGGGGGTTTTTGGTGCGGGGACGGCTATAGGTGAGGGGGGCGACAGAGTCCAGAGCTGAGGAGAGAGTATTATGGTAGTGTGATGATGCAGGGTCTATGTCCGTGAATGAGGTCAAGGTCTGAAGAGGTTGAAGTGAGGCAGAAAAGGACTGAAGATCTAGGTTTCTTAAGTTCCTGCGTTGAGTTGTGGGTTTGTGTGGAGGGGGGTTTGCAGGCATTGGAGAGAGGGTCATAGTCATCAGATTATGGTCAGAGAGGGGGAGCAAAGAGGATGAGAGGTTTGATAGAGAGCAGAGGTTAGAGAAGAGGAGGTCAATTGTGTGGCCGTCTTTGTGGGTGGGTGCAGTAGACCATTGCTTGAGGCCGAAAGATGAGGTTAGTGACAGTAGTCTGGTGGCAGCAGGGTTGCTAGTGTCAACAGATATGTTGAAGTCACCCATAATGATTGCAGGGATGTCTGCGGACAGAAACTGAAGGAGCCAGGTAGAAAAGTGGTCGAAGAACAGAGTAGTAGTTCCAGGAGGGCGGTAGATGACTGCGATTTTCAGGTTACAGGGAGAATATAAACGGACACAGTGAACTTCAAAAGATGAGAAGGATAGAGATGGCAAGGCAGGGAGTGGGTTAAAGGAGCAGAGTTTGGATAGAAGGATGCCAACACCCCTGTCCTGTTTGTTGTTGGATCTGGGGGTGTGGCTGAGATGTAGTCCCCCATGTGAGAGGGCAACGGGTGAAGCTGTGTCTGATGGGGTAAGCCATGTTTCTGTGAACCCCATGAAGGTAAAAGAGTTAGAGAAAAACAGGTTGTGAATATAGGTGAGTTTATTGCGCACTGAGCGTGCATTCCACAGTGCGCAGGTGACAGTGGCGGGAAGGGATGGAGAGTGAGTAAGCTGTATCAGATTAGATAGGTTGCGTGTGTATCCCGGTTTAACACGGTTGTAGACTTTTGGATTTGATGAAAAATGAATAGTTATGGAGGAGGGGGGGGGGGAAGAGAGTGGGCCTGGATTAGGACTGATGTCGCCGGCGGCAAGTAAGAGTAAAAGGAGAGAGAAGAGATGGTTGTGGCTTTTGAGGGTGGAATAATATATCTTGTGCTTGGATATAGAGGTGGTGTGTGATTTTGCCAAAGAAAGGAATTCGTGAGCAGAGAGGTAGGGGGAGATATATAGGGACTTACCAGGAGCAGGGGGATACTGTGAGCCTAGGATTCTGAGGGTAAGAGGAAGCAGTGTGATGAGGTAGAAGGTAATCATTTTAGTTCATGCTGGGCTATTCAGACAAGCAGAATCCGGTGCAGGTTTCCTTCAGGTTAAATTCGCTGCAGACTTAGAAGGAGTCAGACTTGGAAAGGAGTCTGAATTGCAGCCATAGTGGCTTTGCAGCCACTGCCACTCAATATGAACAGTCTCTAAGTGCCCTTGATTAGCACATGCACAACATTTGGGCCTAAAGGGTGGGGCTAGGTCAGTCCTAAAAGTTTGGTCAGGGAGGGCACATAAGGTAATAAAACTTCAAATGGAATGTTGCTAGGTGCTATGGGTCAGTGAACACACAAGGGGCAATATTGGCAATATTGGTCAGTTTGAATTTAGGAGATAGTAACAGATGATAGTTTCACAAATATAGATATGGGCAGGGGAACCAGATGGGGCATTCAAAATAATTACATAACTCTTAAATAAGGCATATGCACAATTAAGATGACAAGGGAAAAAATCAAGTTTTAAATAGTGAATCTGATGAGAGAATGGCAGCAAGTTTTACACAGGCAGGAAAGGGTTAAAAGTTGCTGGTGAGATCAAAATGCGTACCTGTGAATGAGAGAGGAGACATATCAGAATGCAGGTGGTGGTGATATGGAGGAAGAGTGGTGTGGTTCTGGGTCCATAGAGTGAATTCAGGTTAAATTCACTGCAGACTTAGAAGGAGTCAGACTTGGAAAGGAGTCTGAATTGCAGCCATAGTGGCTTTGCAGCCACTGCCACTCATATGGAGGCTTTAGGGGATAGCGCACTTGGGGGCCCTGCGGGGCAAGCCCGGCTATGTTCCATGTGTGATTAACAGTGTCATGGTGTGCAAATGCCGTGTGCTGACAGTGTCATTGCGCTACAAGCTGGTTTGCCTGCTTCGCTTCCCAGCTCTGCGCCTCCCTCTGGTTCCCCTACTCCCACGCTCCCGCAACTAGGACCCTGTGAGGGCACTGTTAGCAGGGAGTCTTATTCTGATTTGGCTCTGCGGGTGGCTAACATTGAGAGGCAGCTTGCCAGGCCTGTTCCTAGGAAGGCCTCTGGCAAGAAGCGGCACCTGGATCCCAGGCCCTCCCCCATTGCTAAGGTGTATGTGGGGATTGATGAGTTTGGTGGCTGTCACCCCCTTGGGATGGGGAGACTTTCCCAGGATTCTGACTCCTCTGGGAACCAGCAGGAGGGTTGCGATAGTGACCCTGGGTCAGTGTCCGGAGAGGATTCATGGTACCCTGAGGACACTGATAATCTGCTGTCACATATTTTTGATATATTATACATTGCTGCCCCTGAGGTGGCTAAGAGAAAGCAGGGGGAGCTCTTTCGCCCTGGTAAACAGCGTCCAGAGTTCCCTGAGCAGGAACATTTTACCATTTTGGTGCTTAAAGAATGGGAACATCCTAGCAGGCTGCCTGCTGTACCCAAGGGTTGGATAAAAGGTATCCCTTTCCTGCTGATCTTGTTAAGAAGGCTTGTCCAATACTTCCGTCATGCCTTCCCCTGAAACTACCTCTCTGAGGGATGGTGAGGACCAGCGCATGGTTCAATTGGCCCGCCATGCTTTTACCTGTGTGGGGGCTGGATTGCGTCCGACCTGTACCGTTGCCATTACTGCTATTGCCCTCAAGAGGCTGCTCAAGCGTCTCCTTGATGGTGCTTCAGCTGGTAGCGGGGGGGACTATAGTACTCTCTTACTTTGTTCTGATTTAGAGGCCATTTGGGGGGTCCTCCATCCTCCTCCCTTCCTTTCGGCTCCCAGAGGAGGTCGTGGCTCCCTCTTCTCTAGTGGCTGCAGAGATTCTTGGGGCCATGGCAGATCCCATGGTCGTCCCGGTCTCTCCAGGATACCAAGCCCAAACCCTCTCACAAGCCCCTTCAGGCATAAAGGGGCGCCCTCACCCACATCCGGGTGGGGGGACGGTTTCTGCTCTTTGCTCACGTCTGGAGGATTCACGTCTCAGACCGGTGGATACAGGAGGTATTGTCCTCCGGTTACAAGATCTGAAGGGACTTAACAAATTGTCAGATTCAAGCATTTTCGTATGGAGACGCTGCGCTCCTGCTGTCAGTACCCCGGGCGACTTCATGGCCACTGTGGACATCAAGGATGCTTATCTTCATGTGCCTATCTTTCCAGGTCAATATATTAAATAAAGGTGCGCACTCTTTTTCAGTAATAGATTCTAGGTTAATTTTACATATAACAATATCCACAATACATATATAGTATAACACAGTCTTCTTCACTGTCAAAGACATATAATACATTTAAAAATCATGACACACACCCCTATGTGCAAATAGAGCAGAGCTTATAGATTTATACAAATAAAGTGCCAAAATAGTGCATGTAACAATAATAAGTATGTAGCAGTATCTAAAGGAGCTGCACCATTCATAGAAAATAGGGATTTGTTTCCCTTTAGCTATAAAAATTATTGATTAATTTTAATGAGTGCTGAACCAGTAATTAATTAACCTATCTTTCCAGGTCATCAGAGATTTCTAAGGTTCACGCTGGAGGATCAGCATTACCAGTCTGCGGCACTGCCCTTCGGTATCACCTCGGCACCTCGGGTGTTCGCCAAGATACTGGCGGGAGTGATGGCTTTGCTACGGATCCAGGGCATCCGCATCATTCCTTACCTGGACGACATCCTGATTGTGGCCCAGTCCTTTCCTCGGACCGAGCAGGACACTCAGATGGTGACCTCCACTCTGGAGTCCTTCGGCTGGGTGTTCAACTTTCCCAAGTCTTCTCTGTCCCCGTCCTTGGTGAGGTCCTTTCTGGGCATGACTCTGGATACCTCTCAGGTCGGGGTGTTCCTTCCTCAGCAGAAGGTGGAGGATCTTCAGATGCAGGCTCGAGCTCTGCTATCATGTCCTCATCCCTCCATCCATCAGGGGATGCAGTTGGTGGGCTTGATGGTGCCCTGCTTCGAGGCAGTCCCCTTTGTTCAGTTTCACATGAGACATCTTTAGTTACTCCTCTTGTCAGTTTGGGATCGGGACCCTGTGTCCTTGGATCAAGAGTTTGCTCTGGCCAGATGGTCCCTCTCGTCGGACTCAAGGAACCTTCTAGTGGGCAGGACCTTCCTACACCCATGCTGGGAGAAGGTCACCACAGATGCCGGTCTGACCGGTTGGGGAGGCTTCTGGAGGTCCCTGAGGTTCCAGGGTCGGTGGAGCCCACAAGAGGCCCATGCTTCCATCAAAGTCCTGGAACTGAGGGCGATCAGATTGGTTCTTTCTCGCCTGACCACTCAACTTCGGGGTCGGGCTGTTCAGATCCGCTCAGTCAGGCAGACAGCGGTTGCCTACATCATTTATCAGGGAGGAACTCGGAGCAAGCGAGCCTTCAAGGAAGTGTCCCTGATCCTGTCTTGGGCGGAACAGCATGTTCCCGGCATCTCAGCGGTCTACATTCCGGGGGGTGGAGAACCAGGAGGCGGACTCCCTGAGCAGGGGGACGTCTTGTATGGGGGAATGGTCCCTCAACAACCGGGTGTTCTCTCCCTGTGTCATCGCTGGGGGCAGCCGGACGTGGACCTGTTTGCGTTTCGTCACAATTAAAATCTTCCCAGATTTGTCTCTCTGTCTCAGGTTCCTCTGGCCTTCGCCACGGATGCATTGGCTATTCCTTGGAAGAAGTTTCGGCTTCTCTATGTGTTCCCTCTGTTTCCTCTCCTGGGCAGGGTCATGCGCAAGATAGTCCAGGAGCAGGTACCTGCCATCCTGGTGGCCCCTTGTTGGCCAAGAAGGGTTTGGTTCGCAGACGTTGTGCAGTTGGCAGTACGTCTTGCCAAAGGATCCAGATCTCCTCACTCAGGGGCAGCTACGCCACCCCAATTTACAAATGCTGGCTTTAACGGCTTGGCTGCTGAAACCTCCATCTTGATGGAAAAGGGGTTACTTGCTTCTGTTGTTGATACCATGATTAGGACTAGGAAGAAGTCCTCGTTTTTTATCTATTATAGGGTCTGGCATGCTTACATTGCCTGGTGTGAGTCCAAGTCTCTTCCCTGTAGGGTGTTTTCTTTTCCCAGAATTCTGGAATTCTTGTAACATGGTTTGGATTTGGGCCTTCAACTTAGTACCCTCAAAGGCCATGTTTCAGCTCTGGCAATTTTTTTCCAAAGATTTTTTGCCAATCACCGGCTTTTTTCCAGGGTGTTTCTCATGTGCGTCCACCCCGTCAGGGCTCTGAAGTTCTCTTTGGTTGCTACTGAGACTTTTAGGAAGTCTGATGCTCTGTTTGTTCTCACTTCTGGGTCTAGGAAGGGTTTGCCTCCAGCTAAATCCACTATCAGCAAGTGGATCCGTCAGGCGGTGGTGCAGGCCTATTCTGCTAAGGGGAAGGATCCTCCCTTCCATCTCACTGCTCATTCCACTCATGCTATTGGTGCGTCTTGGGCCTTTCAGCATGGATGAGGGCCCCGCTGCGATCCCACAGTACATGTGTGGGCTTCCAGTGGTGTGATACGAATTATGAATAGTTATACGTTTATATTAATAATATTTATTAATAATATAAAGTAAACCTAGAACTGGGCTTTCATTTACATGGGTTTCGGTCCACACCCCTCCATTAAAATGAACGGATGGCGGCCAATGTGAAGGGAGGGAGCTGAGGTGTTGCTGTTAGTTGTGGAACGGGGAGTGCCCCTCACACCACCCTCACCCCTCGTAGTATAAACCCCCTGTGTTCTCATAAACTCACCTTGATCCTTATTCCTGTGGCACATGTGCAGCTTGACAGAGAAGGTTTGGGACACCTCAAAGAGAAGCAAATCCAGTCTTTTACGATTGCAGGGCTGGGCAATTCCCTGTTCCCAGGCTATTAAGGATCAGGGTAAGTTTACAGGGACAAAGGGGGAGTGGGGTTCAATGCGGGCATCCCAGAGAGAGCACTGGGCTTAGCCACAAACCTCGCAGCATCCCCACTCCCTCAGCCATGAGTGCTTTTGCTGGCAGCCATTGCAATGTGCCCGGTGCAATGAATTTACACAGCAGGGATGCTGGGCGTGGGCCACTCAATGCCCAAAATCGGGGTGAAATTAATAGGTTTTAGACCAATTGAGGCAGATTTATTACTGTCTTGTTACTGCAGGCAAGAAGTATATATATTGTGCACTGTCCAGGCAAAAACTATAAAAAGCCTATTCTCACCACAGCTCCTCCATTCAACACTTGCGACTTTTTACTTATTGAGATCCAGCGATTCACTTTTCAGCAGCAGCGGCAGCCATAGGGCCTTGTTTCCCCCCACATGTCTATTCCATTCATTGCAAGGGGGCATGCCAAGGGTTCATCACGCATCACCTCTCCCTCTATTGCTGGAGGAAAGGAATCGCTTGATATCCCTCATTGGTAAGTAAGAACACGGCAGCATTGTATGGATTAGCTGCGAGGGACAAAAGATGAGTAAGGATTTTTTTAATGCCTGCCCAGGAACTTTTGTATTTGTAGCGGCCATCAGTAATGATGTGAGCATCATGGGTCAGTGCCAGTCCTTTGATGTGACTGAGCTCAGGGAGGTAATGAAATCTGAATGTAATAAGTGCCGCTGATTGGCTGAGCAGGATGCGCGTGAACTGTGGAAAGGAGGAAAGTGAGAGGTGAGTCTACAGATGATCCTAGGGATTACACAGTGGAGAATCACGATTTTGGGAGGAACAAAACCCAAGAAAGTCAATTTCTTGGGTGTTGTTCTTCTTTAAAGTGGTCTAAAACCCATGGAGGTCAGTCTAGGAATATATAAGATTCCTGGGCCGATTGATTTCCTCCCCCCCGGGCATTTAAAATCGGGATGCCCCGCTGTGTGAAACCCCCCAGGTCGCCCATAAATTCAACCTCTTTCCCGGTTCCACGGCACATGTACGAGCCGCAGCTGCATCTCGTCTATCCCTCTAGCAGGGTGCGTGCCAGTGCCAGGCATTTGTGAATGGCTGGCGTGGCCAAGCTCCCTGTTAGAGGGTAGCAGGGGATGTGGCTGCCAATGCGCTCAGATCCATTCACTTTAGACGAAGTGTCAGGAGCAGATCTGAGTGCACTGATTGGACGAGCGGCCCCGCGTACACTGTAGGACCGGGAAGAGGTGAGTTTCGGGCGACCTAGGGGGTTTCACACAGCTGGGCATCCCCGATCGGGGTGCCCCGGGGGCAAGAACCGAAACCAAGGATAGTCAAAATCCTGGGTTTTGGTCCACGTTAAAGCGCTGGTGTGAGATTGCTGCTTGTGTCTGGAAGGTGTGGATCCTGATTGGTGATGCCCCCCCTGCAAGCCTGGAAACCAAGCCCCTAAATACCACTTCCAGGACTGCATTCCCCAGCAGCTGGTCCAGGACTCACAGGTCTACTGCTATGGCACCACCAGGTCTGGGTTTTGGGCCTTGAGGGGGGCCTTGATCTGTCATCACTGGGAAGCTATGATTGGGCTGTCGCATAGCAAGAAAGACAGAATACCCAGAGTAGGGTTTTAAATATGTTGAAATGATTAATTCTTGTTCTTAAACCTCATGTTTACCTGTTTTGTGTTACCAGGGTGGGAAAACGTCTATGGCTTTGACATGACGTGCATTCGAGATGTGGCCATAAAGGAGCCGCTTGTGGACATTGTAGACCCAAAGCAAGTGGTCACCAACTCCTGTTTAATAAAGGTTTGGAGAATCTCAATCAGGGTCAGATTGGAGAACTTTGGCCCCACCCGACAAAATCACTTTGGGGCCAATTAGAGAAAACACAAATAGATTGTAATTCTATACAAATTGAATGTTTATTGACCAAATAGCAAATATAATTTACTGAATAAAACAACAACCTGCCACATGCCCCTATGCTACATATACAAATGGGAGGCAACAAAGACCCCTCTTATACTGCCAATCTGGAAACCCAGCTTACTCCACTGGGTCAAGTGGACCCCAAATAAAAAATGACCATTTAACACCCACCCCACCAGGGCATGCATCAGCACTGTGCTTACCTGGGCAGGTGCCAGGGCCCCTGCTCCTTGGGAGGGCCCACCTCACATGGTGGTCATGTGACACATCTCTTCCTAGCAGTGGGCGTGGACATTGCCTCTCCCCTGAACAGCCCCTATAAAGGACACAGGACCTTCCAGTAATCAGTACTGTCAGCCAAGGACAGATTGCTCATCAGGAGATTGTCTCTGTTGGTCCTTTTATTCTTTCCCCCTTCTTTTCTTCTATTCTTTCTTTTTGGCCTTCCTTTTTGCGATCCTCAATCCAAAGGCACATGTGTGGGCCGCACTACACTGTACCTAGATAGACTGCGTGTGCCCGCGTCAGGCATTTGTGAATGGCCGGCATGGGCACGCCCCATGTTTGAGGCTAGCAGGGATGCAGCCGTTGATGTGCTCAACTCCATTCGGCTCTAATCTGCTTCATTTGGCCCTTAGAGATTCTTAACCGTAATTGACTAATGGAGCTGAGTGCGCTGATTGGCTGCATGCCCACGCATATGCCGTATGGCCAAGGAAAGGTGAGTTTTTATAGGTGACCTGGGGGGGGGGTTTCACCCAGGATCAAGGACCCTGCGATAGCCAAAATCCTGGGTTTTGGTCCACAAGGCAAACATACGGGTTGATTCAGAACCTGGTGAGGAAACACACTTTACTTTTTTAGGAGATAAAACTGCAATTCATTTTCATTGTCTACTGGATGTAATTTTTCACCTGGCTCTGATCCAGCCCCAAGGTAGACAATGAAAGCAAATGGCTGTTTTCTCTCCTAAAAAATGTGTGAGTTTTCTCACCAGGCTCTAAATCGTCCCTATAGAGCGGCATGCCGGGGATGCTGCTGACAGCCATTGGGATGTTACACAGGGACATCCCAAATAAGGATGCTCTGGGAGAAATCTGTAACCTTGCCCCAGAGTCTTTTAGGGCTGGGTTACAAGTGCTTTGTCCCTTTTTAAAGTCTTTATAGACTTTAGGATCAATTGCCAAACCTTTTCCCAATCTTTTAGGATTATTTTAGCAGTTTGAAGTCTGTGTCTCTCTATGAATATTTGCCTTTTTTTTGCTTATAGGAAATTGATATCTACACAGTGAAGCCAGAAGAGCTAGCATTCACTTCGGCCTTCTGTCTCCAAGTACAGCGGAATGATTACATCCATGCGGTGGTCACCTACTTCAACATTGAGTTCACAAAGTGCCACAAGAAAACTGGCTTCTCTACAGGTACAGTAACATTGAATCAATCCCAACGAGACCAAACTTTTCTGAACACCAATACCAACTAATTTCCAACGCACAGTCGGTTCCTTGTCCAGACTGTCAATAACACTTCAGGACATGGGGGGAGGGACTGACTCTTATTTGGACACAAGGGGTCAATTTAGCACCAGTAAAAGTGGACCAAAACCCCTCTGGGAATCTGGTGGCCCTGGAGTCTTATAGAATTAAAAAATAAAATAATAACATATTTTTTTCTGATGTGTGTGTTTTGTTTCACATTTAACCCTTTGTGAACTGGTAAGGGATCTGTGAGGCCCCTATACCAGTTCACAAGGTGCAGGGTCTGGTAAGTTACCTGCGGCTAGCGGATGAATTGCCATTAACCTCCAGCGCCCCATTACCTGCCTCCCAAAGCCCAGGGGGGGCAGAAGAGCCTAGGGCCATTTAAGCTGTGCAGGCTTGTAGCACTGCAGGGTCAGGGCCACAAAAAGTTGGCCCGTGTGCCCTGTTCTACAAGCCCTGCATAGCTGGGTAAGGGGGAACCCCAAGCCATTTTTTAAATTATTTTTAAGGGTTTTAACCCCCCAAAAAAGTGGGGTCCCCCTCCCAGCGGGGCATCCCAAATTGGCGAATGTGAGTCTTTTTCTGGTAACTGTATTTTTTCCGTTTGTGAACTGGTGAGGGATCCAAGGAACCCCTATACCAGTTCACATGTAGTGGTGGTCAGCATGCAACCACAACATTTTGAACCGGACTAAAGTTCTGGGTCAAATCTAACTTTGGACAGGATCACTATGCATAATGTGCGTCCTCCGGGAGCCTGGAGTGGGGAATTAATTGGATGATTTTGTAGATTATGGGTGGGAAGGAGCTTAAGAGCAAAGGGACTGCTGCTATATGACTGGTTAGTTAGGAAGGATGGCTAAGAGGCTGATTTATTAATAGCGCCAGGTAGCGACAGTTGAGCGACTGTAGCGGTATTTTCACAGCGCCCGCTAGTAGTCGCTGTGCTTGGCCGTTGTTCGGTTGTTGATAGCGACTCAGTCGGTGTGCAGTAATGTTGAATACAAGGTGGTGATTCGCTTTTTGACAAGTTCCGCGCTGTATGGGAGCGCATGATAGCGAATGGCCATAGCGAACGGCTCCCACCATATTCATTAACAAATCACGCTCAAATAATTCTCGCGCTGTGAAATGCATGTTTAAACCCCAGAGCGCTGGCGGCGATGGGTTAAAAGTAGTTTTTTAACCCCCAAACAACCATATTTTTGGAAACAAAAAAACAAGTTTTTAAAAACATTTTGTAATATGAATACATTAATATCAGACCTGTAATATCAATTCTGCATTTTTATTTTTATTTTTTTACCATAAAAAAATATCTAACATTGCAGAAGTGGTCACAGAATTTTTGACATTTAAAAAAAAAAAAAAAACATTAATAACAATTAATTATGATTATTTAAAGATTGCTCCATTGAAATGCATTGGAGAGCGCCAGGTAGCGAGAGGTCATACCTGTCGCTGTTCAAGGTCGCTCGCTGGTGCTGTGGGGTGAGGCTGGAATAATGATGAATGATTCGCTATCTGGCGCTCTGTCAGTCGCTAAGCAGGATCGGCTTGATAAACGTGTGATTGCGGAGGGGAGCCGGCGTTCTCGTGGCGGTGACCGTCATTACCGTTCGCTCACCATTCGCTACCTGGCGCTATCTCTTGTTAAATAAGGGCCTAAGTCTCTTGTATTTATCAGTTTTATATTCAGTATTATAGGAAAGTGGTGTAAAGCTGCTGTAAATCTGCACATGTACAAAAAAGAATGGTGTCTGCTTCTCCATTGTATTGATTTGCTTTGTAGAAGTCAACGTGCGCCATTCAGCGATTTTACTGCTTTTGTCATTCTTATATTTTTACATGTTTCTCCACAAAGCAGGACAGTAGAGGCATGATAGTAGGCTGCGCCACTTACACTCCCACTATTTCTAGTCTTTAATAGAATGACTTAAGCTTTTAACAAATGCTAAAGCTCTGATGATAACTAATTGCCGTATTCAGCGCATTTACGTAAAACAAAACAAAACAAATGGAGCAATGTTTCTTTGTGTTTCATTTAAGTTTACATAAACCAGAGGTCCTAATCACTCTACACCGCGAACAGAGTGCTCGCATTGAAATAACAAAAGGCCAACAAGAGCGCGTTTTCGCTAAGTGCCGTGACTTTGTGTTGCATTAAATTGGCACGTGACAGCTTTATTTTTCTGCTGTGAGAAGCCATGCGATGCAGCTGTTGTGCTGTTCAAATTAAATTTAAGATTTAAAAGGAAAAACTGTGTTTGATGATTCAAAGCAAACTGAAAAACAGCGACATACTATAGAGCCAACACATAATAGTTCTGACAACACATTCTCTTGCCGAGCAGAACGCTACAATGGGGGATTGTTGGGGAATTTAGGTAGACTCGGCATACTTTGTCAAGGTAGAGCTGTGCTTAAATGGAGTCCGAATTCTGAGAAACCTCTTGTCACATAAAGACACACAGACACAGCATAGTTTCCGTATACCCGCAGAAAGGTCACTCTCGAAATGACCTGTTGATGGCTATATCATCTTTCTATAGCGAGTGGTTATTTTTACAACAGCTAGTACATTAAAAATGAGACATCTATATCTCAATTTATACAGAATACAGATTTCAGAAGTCAAGCTTTTAAATCAAATTACATAATTCTTTAAAGTGGACCAACACCCAGGATTTTGACTATCCTGGGTCTTGGTCCACTTCGGTGGGGCACCCCCGATCGGGGTGCCCCGCTGTTTGAAACCCCCCCGAACCCCCCAAACTCACCTCTCCCCGAGCCGACGGACAAGCCGCGGACAAGGAGCTCCTCCGCCGCCGCCTCCCGCGCGTCCCTCTTGACGCGCGCGTGCCCGCGCCGGCCATTCACAGACGGCCGGCGCGGGCACGCGCACGTCTAGAGGGGCGCGAGGGAGGCGGCGGCGGCCGAAACTGAGGTAAGGAGTTTGGGGGGGTTTCACCCCGCGGGACATCCTGATCTCGGATGTCCCGCGGGGAGGGAGGTGATCGGCCCGGGAATCTTATAGATTCCCGGGCCGATCACCGGTGGGTGTTGGTCCACTTTAACAGGATCATGCTAGTTCTTTAGTAAAGTGTAAAGTGATTTGCAACCTGCATCTTGTGAGCTTTTTTTTAACTTACAGGCGGGGAGCCGATTCATTAATAGCGCCAGGTAGCGACAGATGAGCGACAGTAGCGTTATTTTCACAGCGCACGCTAGTATTTGCTGTGCTTGGCCGTTGTTCGGCTGTTGACAGCGACTCAGTCGGTGTGCGGTAATGTTGAATACGGGGTTAGGAGTCGCTGTTTGACAGGTTCCGCGCTGTATGGGAGCGCATGACAGCGAATGGCCATAGCGAACTGCTCCCAGCATATTCATTAACAAATCGCGCTCAAAAAATTCTCGTGCTGTGAAATGCTTGTTTAAACCCCAGAGCGCTGGCGGCGATGTGTTAAAAGTAGTTTTTTAACCCCCAAACAACCATATTTTTGGAAAAAAAAAAAAAAAAGTTTTTCAAAACATTTTGTAATATGAATACATTAATATCAGACCTGTAATATCAATTCTGCACAAATGTTTTTTTTTTATTTTTTACCTTAAAAAAAATATCTAACATTGCAGAAGTGGACACAGAATCTTTAAAAATCTTTAAAAATAGCAATTAATTAAGAATATTTAAGGAATGCTCCATTGAAATGCATTGGAGAGCGCCAGGTAACGAGAGGTCATACCTGTTGCTGTTCAAGGTCGCTCGCTGGCGCTGTGGGGTGAGGCTGGAATAATGATGAATGATTCGCTATCTGGCGCTCTGTCAGTCGCTAAGCAGGATCGGCTTGATAAATGTGTGATTGCGGAGGCGGTGACCGTCATTACCATTCGCTCACCATTCGCTACCTGGCGCTATCCCTTGTTAAATAAGGGCCAAAGTCCTCTTCGACTGAATTTTTCAAAGTGTATACTTGTACCAAAAGGAGTAGAGATGATCAAACATTTTAAATGTTCGATTCGGACAATTTGCCAAATTTGCCCAAGAAATGTTGGCTTTCGAATTGAACTTTTAATAAATCACATAAAAACAATTTAAAAAAAAAAGCTTACCTCAGTCTCTGTTTCAGTGCTGGGCAGGACAGAGGGACCACATCCTCTGCCCCGTGCTGGCTCTTGGAATCTCGCTTCCTGCTGCAAGGAGGGGCTTTTATATGGGCGAATGAGCTGAATGATGGATGAGTGAGCTGGTTAAGCCCTAAAAAATAGCGTAGGGTCCCCCCTATCCAAATGAAACCATCGCAGGCACCGACTATGGAGAAGCCCAGCTGGGGCTGTGGATTCAAGGAAGAGTGCCGCGGGACAGTGGGGAGAGTGAGAGAGCAGGCCAGCCGGCCTCAGTCTGGGGGGGCACCCAGAACGCTGAAGCCCACCCCTGCACATAGGATACCCTTAGGATACCCTTAAATCTCACCTTAACCTTGCTCTCCCACTGGGATTCCAGCACTGTGATTGGCAGCACGGCACTCAAGTGGGCAGGACATCACTGACCATGTAAGTGCCGGGCAGCCAAACGCAGTTCTGGATTCCTGGCGGAACAAGGTTAAAGAGGAACATCTGACTCACTCCCCTATTAGGTCCTGCTTACCTTCTGGATGTCACCGCCGCCTGATGCAGTGACACCCGGCTGGTTTAGGCTGATTCTCTGCCCTGCCACTGGCTTATATATCTCTAAATGCCAGCACAGCTTTAGCTGTCCCGCACTGCTCCTCTAAGTCTCGCGGCTTTTCGGCAGTTCTCCTTGCATCCGCGTCCCCCAATCTCGTGCTTGCGCAGTGCAGACTAGTATAACCTTATGCCCAGTTCTTATACAGCTTCTCTTCGTGTACATTAAAAGCTTTTCTCCTCCATGTACCCAGTCCCAGTGCTTTTAAAGAGGAACCAAAGCTAACCTTGGTATCTAAAACATGTTTCTCTTCTGCTGGGTATACCAGTTCGGGAACTTCTACTTTGCCATTCTGAATGCATGGGGGGTGGGTGCGGTGTAATTGCCCAGCAGAAAACTGTCTCCTGCATTGAGCTGCCAGCGGCTGTGCTTGGTGGCTTATGTGCAGTGACAGCTCTGCACGCACTCATCAATGTAGCGTTGCTGGTGGCGGCTTTGCTGCTCTGGCGGCTTCTTTAGCTGCAGGTTTGCAAAAACAAAAAAAAAGGCTTGTCCAGGCGCTCCCCCACTGCCACCGATAGCTTTGTTGCTGGCCCTGCGGCCTGTCAGACCAAAGACTGAAAAGCCAGACCATAACCCAAAGGTTGGGAGGCTCCCTTTGCAGGGCAAGTGGTGGGGGCCCCGGGCGTGCTTTCCTTCTTGCACTGGCTTCCTTTCTGCCAGTTTCCTCTCCTGCATCTATGGTATGTACACCCCGGATGATGTACATATTCTGACGTGCCCAGGCTACGCACCAGCACCATTCTGAGAGGTGGACCTCTGCCTCTGTTTTGTTAAATGTAAAGAAGAACTTAATACAATATTAAATACACAAATGATAATAGGCAAGTAAATAAAAAGTAATATGTAAATAAATAATACGTAAATTAATATAAAGTTTAATAAGACTGATAAAAGATCCAGTCCAGGCGTGGGGTAACAACCTAACAGGCTCCCACTCATAAGCCTAACAGGCTCCCACTCATAAGCCTAACAGGCTCCCACTCAGAAGCCTAACAGGCTCCCACTCATAAGCCTAACAGGCTCCCTCTCATAAGCCTAACAGGCTCCCACTCATAAGCCTAACAGGCTCCCACTCATAAGCCTAACAGGCTCCCACTCATAAGCCTAACAGGCTCCCACTCATAAGCCTAACAGGCTCCCACTCATAAGCCTAACAGGCTCCCTCTCATAAGCCTAACAGGCTCCCACTCATAAGCCTAACAGGCTCCCACTCATAAGCCTAACAGGCTCCCTCTCATAAGCCTAACAGGCTCCCACTCATAAGCCTAACAGGCTCCCACTCATAAGCCTAACAGGCTCCCACTCATAAGCCTAACAGGCACCACAGCAGCCGAAAAGGCTCCCATCCGGGGGCCCCAAGCAACCTAAAAAACTGGTATGGGGCCCTCCCCAAATCTTTCTGCCCAGGGGCCATCACACTTCACCACACTTAGGCCCTTATTTATGAAGGAATAGCGACAGGTAGCGACTGGTGAGCGACGGGTAATGACGGGCACCGCCACGAGAACGCCGGCTCCCCACCACAATCACACATTTATCAAGCCGATCCTGCTTAGCGACTGAGATAGCGCCATATAGCCACTCATTCATCATTATTCCAGCCTCAGCCCACAGCGCCAGCGTCCGAACTTGAACAGCGACAGTTATGACCTCTCGCTACCTGGCGCTCTTCAATGCATTTCAATGGAACAATCTTTAAATATTCATAATTAATTGTTATTAATGTTTTTTTTTTTTTTTTAAATGTGAAAAATTCTGTGACCACTTCTGCCATGTTAGATAATTTTTTTAAGGTAAAAGAAAAAAAATTGTGCAGAATTGATATTACAGGTCTGATATTATTGTATTCATATTACTAAATTCTTTAAAAATTATTTTTTTTTGGTTTCCAAAAATATGGTGGTTTGGGGGTTAAAAAACTACTTTTAACCCATCGCCGCCTGCGCTCTGGGGTTTAAACATGCATTTCACAGCGCGAGAATTTTTTGAGCGTGATTTTTTGATGAATATGGTGGGAGCCGGTCGCTCTGACCAGTCGCTATCATGCGCACCCATACATCGCGGAACCTGTCAAATAGCGAATCGCCACCCCGTATTCAACATTACTGCACACTGACTCAGTCGCTATCAACAACCGAACAATGACCAAGCACAGCGACTACTAGCGGGCTCTGTGAAAATACTGCTACAGTCGCTCAACTGGCGCTACCTGCCGCTATTAATGAATCGGCCTCTATGTCCCCCAGCCACATTCTGCTTCTGTACATGCTATGCCTCCCTTCTCCATGCCCCTTCCCCAGGACATGGTGGGGGGGATAAAGTTCTCAGGGGCCCCTCCAGTACAATGCAGGGGGTGTCGTGCTCTGAGCCAGAGATAGAGACTCAGCAGTCAGCTCGATCTGCTCTCTGCCTTTCGGGACAAGAAATAGCCCAGATGCAATTGCATGGTCGCTGTAGCATAGAGCGCCAGATGCTGTGTGATTAAAGTCTGTTTTT